>JAYESD010000003.1:68128013-68728013 GCA_036927565.1 Tuctoria greenei | reverse complement strand
CAAAAGGCATGACTAACCACTCATAAAGTCCAAACTTGGTTTTAAATGCAGTTTTCCATTCATCTCCTAGTGCCATTCTAATTTGGTGGTAACCACTACGCAAGTCAATTTTTGTGAAGATGATAGCACCACTCAATTCATCAAGCATGTCATCTAATCGAGGAATAGGATAACGATATCGAATGGTGATGTTATTAATCGCTCGACAATCAACACACATGCGCCAACTACCATCTTTCTTAGGAACCAAAAGAACAGGAACGGAACAAGGGCTAAGGCTTTCACGAATGTACCCGCGGTCCAAAAGATCTTGGACTTGTCGCTGAATTTCCATAGTTTCTTGTGGATTCGCCCTGTATGCTGCACGATTTGGCAAACTTGCTCCTGGAATCAAATCGATCTTGTGTTCAATGCCTCTCATCGGTGGTAAACCAGGGGGTATCTCGGAGGGAAACACATCCTCAAACTCCTGCAAAAGGTTAGCAACAGCAGGGGGCAATGCAATAGACAATTCATGAAGTGAAAACATGGCTTCTTTGCAAACTAAAGCATAGCACATCCCCTTAGCATCGAATAAATCAGCAAGTTCAGATTTAGTTGCGAGCAATGATGGTGATTTTAACTTAATAACTTGCTGTTTTTCAGATTCTAATTTAGTTGCTTTGCCCTCACGAATTTTACTCTTCTCAAAATGCACAATTTCAGCAGGAGTCATGGGGAGCAAAGTGATTTTCTTTCCCTTATGCATGAGAGTATATTTATTGGTTCTACCATGATGAATAGCATCTGTATCAAATTCCCAAGGACGACCCAATAAAAGAGAACAAGCATCCATAGGAACAACATCAAAATCAGCAAAATCATGGTATGAACCAATTGAAAAATGGATTCTTGCTGTTTGTGTTACCCGAACCTTACCGCTGTTGTTGAACCATTGAATGTGGTACGGATGAGGGTGTGCTCTTGTTGGCAAACCGAGTTTCTTGACGACGTCCGTGTTTACCAAGTTATTGCAGCTACCTCCATCAATTATAGTGTGTACACGACAGTCCTTGACGACGAGAAACATGTGGAAGAGGTTGTGTCGTTGTAGCTTGTCGTCGGTCTCCACTTTGGAGCTCAAGGCACGCTGCACAATGATGCTCCTATAGTTCTCCGTCGCCGCTGTACCAAGTACCTCTTCTTCGGTGTGTTCGTCATTTGGATCTGTAAAGTCAGTAGCAAAAGAATTTTCATCTTCAACATCCGAAGTACTATCATACCCGCCATCGTCGCGTGCTATGTATGCCCGTTTGCTCGGGCAATCTCTCATCATATGACCAAGTCCCTGGCAGCGGTGACACTTAATGTCGGAAGTACGACCCGTAGAAGGAGATGACGATGAAGGCTTGAATGATGTCGCCTTGCTGCCTTCCGGCACGCGAGAAGGTGGAGCAGCAGGTATAGTTCGTTGGCCGCCATTGGGTGGTGTAGTCGCTGCACGGAGGGCCGAAGATGGTGCTGTTTTGGATGGTGTAGTTGCTGCACGCGGCGTGAAGTTGCTCCTCGTGCGTTGTTGCTGTTGTTGTCGGCCCTGCAATTCTTTTTTCTGCCAACATAGCAAGCTGAAACAATCTGTTAACAGTATCATATTCTTTGTAATCAACAATGTCCTGAATTTCACGCCTCAACCCCCCATAAAAACGAGCTATTTTATCATCCATGTCCTCTACTACCCCACAACGCAGCATACCCTTTTGTAACTCTTGATAATACTCCTCTACGGACATGTTACCTTGGTCTAAACGCTGCAATTTTTTGCGAAGGTCCCGCTGAAAAGATGGAGGAACAAATCGAACACGCATAGCTTCCTTTAATCTATCCCATGTTGGAGGATCAGTTCTAGTTTTAACAAGTTCATTCCACCATATGATAGCAAAGTCCTTAAACTCACTAGTGGCTTGACGAACTCTATGTTGTTCAGGAACAAGATGGGAATTAAATTTTTGCTCTACTGTCATCTCCCAATCAAGATAAGCCTCAGCATCATAAGCACCAGAAAAAGAGGGTATAGTAAATTTCACTTTAGCAAAAGGATCATCAGGAGGGCGGTTATAATTGTTATGATTATTACCTCCCATACCTCGACGATAAAGTGGCAGTCTTGGCTGATTACTGTGATCTTCCAGTTCATCATAAGCATTGTCTTCTTGTCTTCTAGCGAGAGGCAACCGAGCCTCAAAAGTATTCATCCGAAGAGCAAGGTCATCCAGTTTGCGAGTCAAGTTCGCCAATGACTCCTCCGTTGATGCGTTGTATTTGGCGAACATATCACGTAACTCAACATGTTGAACACATTCGTCATTATTTTCTTCTCCTGCCATTGTTAGTAGGAAACAAAAGACAAAAAAAAAATGTTATCCCTATCAACTACAGTGACAATGTGGAAGGTGGAAGAAAATAATCTCTCTCGCTCAAGCGTCTTACCACGCTCTTACAAGTGTTCTTACCGACACAGCAGGTGGTGTGGACGGTGAGATGAACCAATGAAGCGTGGGGTGATTGCAAAGGTACCTGTTATGCTCAAGAGAAAGGTGGAGCTTGGATGGCACAATATGGTGGCTAATAAGCAGAAAATCGTTAACAGCTAAACAAAGTTGAATAAGTATTCAATGTAGGAAACTGTTGCTGGTCAACTGAGTGCCCTAGAGCCTAGCACAACACAAGGAAGTATCAAGGCAAAAGAAAGACAGAATGATATAACCAAACAAACAGCACCAAGTGGTATAGGCCAATTGCTTTAATATGCGTGCTCTTCACTATTTTTTTTCTTTTTTTGTAATATTTTTTTGATATTTTTTCTTTACTCAGTAGCACAAATATAGGAATCACACAAATTTGCAGCTCAATTGGATGTAATATGCGGCCTATAGAAAATCAAGAAGGTTCTTTAAAATTCGTGCTGAAACTTCGGAGGCCGGATAACCTATCTTCCGAGGGGAATTTGGGCAATCTAATTTCGCCGAACGTGGCTACGCGGCGGAAAATCAGATGCGAAATTTCGCGTAGATGAATTTGAAAAAAAAATTCGCCCGATTTCGAGTTCGTATGCGAAAGTTATGGCCGTTTTAAGGTAGGCTATCCGAGTTACGTTTTTTTTGGATGTTGATTCCAACTCGGTTTGAGAACAGAACTCGCAAACGGATACGAAAACGATCGGGAATTTGCACAGCAACTAATGGGGTGGTGTGTGATGATTCAAGGATGAATGGCACAAAGATTTGTCACCTAATCTAGGGCTGGCGATGCGGGAGTTCACGCAAGGCGGCTAGCTAGGGCAAACCGATGAACGTGGCGGATCGGTTTGTTATTTAGGGATTGTGGAATAGGTGTCGAATAGCAAGAAAACAAGGACGAAACACGATAACTAGGACCAAAAAACACAAAGCTAAACCAGCAACAAGACTCAACCACACGAATGCAAACTCAACAATGCAAACTGAAAAACGAAACTGCAGGCACTATAGTCTGGGAAGCGGTAAAAACGATCTAATTTTTTTTTGTGGCTTTTTTGTGGACTCTAGGTACGAAACAAAATCGATCTAATGGAAGGAAGGAAAACAAAGATACCTCACGGGCAACCTGGAAATCTGATACCAATTGATGAGTAGGGTTAGGCCCGATCTTCCGAAAGGTATGTCGATTGGGATGGAGAACTCGACGTTGATGATCCGCGGCACTCGAGCGGTTCGAGTACCCCTGCAATCACTACACCACGGCTCCGTTGGTTATCAACCGTGCTGCACACGCTTGACCTCACCAAGAAGGCTAATCCCTGCAAGTGCAATCGAGAACACGAGCAAGAACATAGAAGACACGATCGGAAATCGCGAAATTGGGGTCTCACAAACCGTAGAACGGCGATTTTATTGATCTAAGCAAAACCCACCGAATATGACCGGCGGCTGCAGTATTTATAGGCTACGGTTCGACCAAAACACGATTAGACGCGTCCCTAATGGACTCTTACGGGATACAAGGCCCAAAGGCCCGATTCGGTGGCGCAGCACCGGACAGAAATCTGGACTCGATTTGTTTCGACGATTCCCAATGACTCCGGAGGAATTTTGAGGTGGGACCAGATCCATTGGAAAGTTTATCTTCTCCTCTTTCCGTGCATATGTAGAACATCGAAAACGGAGTCCGTATGCCTCCTGGGCGTCTGTTTTAAGGTGGACTGCTCCTGGACTCCGAGTTGAACTCGAGTCCGAGTTGTAAACTGTTTCCATCTACTTGTGGACGTCCCAGGTGGTTCTCCACGCTCCCAAGGCCTCCTTCCTTCACTTGTTGATCTTTTCCATTATTCCTAATAACAATTAAATCATCACATAGCAATCTATTCTCAAACTCACATGCAAAAGAAGTTAAGAACGAATTCACCTGCTGATTTAATAACCGTGCCCGTGCTCTTGTGATTGGTCCTTGCAGTTCAATGTGCGTCTCTACTGTTGTGATGTCCTCATCACTAGTCCAAACATCGCGAACTCTAACGGTAACCTTTGGAAACCCTAGTATAAATAGAGTTGCACGGCCCAATTAGGATCACTCTCGACCAACTGCGCCATCACACCCTCCATGAGCCTAGAAAACACGTCTCTCCACACAATCCAATGTAATAAAAATCAAATCCTTGAGGATTAACTTTAGATCAAAGGAGAGACACGATTCTTCACGTTTTGAGCTCTTGGGTTTGATTATCTCGCACACTCTTGTTCTTTATTGCATATAATTCGAGTGTGTTGGTGTTGTATTCAGTTGTAAATCTTGGGGAGCCCTCAACTTGTGAGAAGGCCCCTTGAACTTGGCGATTTGCCCTTTGTGATTAGTGGATGTGAATTGGTTTCCATGGCGATTCGACGAGTATAGGGTTGGTGAAGACCTGTTCCTTTCGTGGGCTCCTCAACATGGATGTAGGTTGCCTTTGTGGGAACCAAACTACGGATAAAAATCTTGTGCCTTCGCTTTGTGCTTATGGTTCATTGCATGTAGGCTTTAATTAATCTTAGTCAAATTACGTCAAAACTTGAAGCTAAGGTTACCTTGTGCTATCTTCAGTTTAATTGAAGCAACATACTCTAGCTACATCTTAATTTCCGCTGTGTAGAGTACTTGGATCGATATCATCGATCAAACTTGATTGATCTAGTCCGCACGCACAAGACTAGTTCGCACACTACCGCACTAGTCCGATTTATTGGTATTTGATCAAGTTGATGAGTGTTGCAGGTTCTGACAAAAATTCAAAAAGGCCAATTCACCCCCCCCTCTAGGCCACATTCATACCCGCCAGTAAGGCGCAACTTCTTCCTCTGCTTTTTCCATTCTTTTCCTATGCACGCTTTGACGGAGTTTTATCCTAGCTTCTCAAGGCGTATTCAGCCAACTTGGTGCTTCCAGGGGTGGGCTTGATAGGCCCAGCCCTTCTCGAAGCTGGAATGGGGTCTGTTATGTTGCGTCCTACGCCCAAGGATACATCGGCCTTAGGTACCATCGATGACTCTGCACCTCCGTCCGTCGAGGTAGGTGGGGATGAAGTGGCACGAGGCGTGCGAGTGCTAGGCAAGGCAGCGCCCGGAGAGGATGTTCCCAGCGTGGGTGTGCCAGGCGAGGAGGTGCCTGGCGTGAATGTACCAGGCAAGGAGGTGCCTTGCGTGGAGGTGGCTACATTGGTCGAGGCTGCTCCCTTTGGTGAGGCTGACCCGCCCGTTGTTGATACAGTGTCAACGCCTGGTGTTATTGTTGCTCAAGACAACGACTTGCCGATGTTGTTGCCGCGGCGCAGTCCATCTTGTGCCAGACGCAGGTTGCCTTCACCCGGGAATGGGATCAACTTGCCGCAGAATGGCATTTGGTGAAGCTGGCTGATGCCATGAATAAGCAGCTTGAGGTGAAGGCCTTGAAGACCCATGCCGCCGCCGATGCCCTCCTGAAGCTCTGTGGTCCACCGTGAAGTTGTCGTTACTGATACAGAGCGGGGTTGGCAGTGAAAGAGGAGGAGGTCTCTCGGAGCCTAGAGGAGAAACAACGAGCATTGCAGGACTTGGAGCTGGCCATTCAGCACCGAGAGGATGACCTGTAGCATCGTGCTCGGGAGTTCGCTTATCGGGTGGAAATTGCTCGTAGGGAGACAGAGAGCCTCTAGGCCTCCCGTACGGCCGAGGCCCAAGGGGTCCGGGACTTCTTGGCCCGTGCTAGGGCGGTGCTGTAACCCCTCAGCCTTGGTCCCGTGCCGTGTGGGGAGCCATCTTAGGGGGTGGCCCAGCTGCTTCCTGCCTTGGACTCCCTCTGTTCGTCATTGGGTTTGGTGAACATCATTTTTGCAAGGCGGCTGGAGGCTGAAGGAAAGGAGATGGCTGAGCTGGTGGCATGCAACGTCCTGATGTGCTTCCGAAGCTTGTACCCGAAGATCCCGCTGGAGCTGGTGGAGAAAGGTCCCCTTGATGAGCAAGAGTATGAGGCTAGGGCCGAAGTCCAATACCTTGCCAAGGAGGTGGCTTCTTTGTTCTGGCAGAGTTGAGGGCACAATGTTTTTGTATTCTAGGGATGACCCCCTTGTATAAATGAATTTGGATTCATGTTGTTTAGCTTGTTGGCTTGTCATGTGCTTTCGATTGCTACTGGAATTCCTCTCTGTGTAAGGTCTTGAAGAGCCTTTGTAGGTGCCATTAGCCTTTCAGGGACCAATGTGTGTACCGTTGATACGGCCAGTTTGTTTCTAGATGACGACCTGCCTATGGAATCCCCCTTAGAGGCCCTCTGGTAGGCATGGCCAGATTGTTGGGTACGCCTGCCAATTGAATGCACGATGTCTTGGACTGGCCCCCATCGGAGTGAGAGAGTATGGGTGTTGTCGTTGCCGGCAGCCGGAGTTGGCTGCTCTGGCTCCGCCCTTCGTCGCTATGAAGTCATCGACGACAGGACCCCTGGGAGGTGCCGGAGCTGGGTGCTCCGGTGTTGCCTACCACTATCGTGTAGTCATGGAATGCGGGTGCTTGGTGGACAGGATACCACAGGCGAACTTTGTTAGCAGCAGAAGTAGGGCAGGAGAGTGTACTCACTTGTCCACGCTTGTTGCTATTGCTGACGTGCAGGGACGTCAACAGTAGGCCCCCTGGGTGGTGCTAGAGATGTATGCAATGGCATCACCCACCATCTTCGTAGGTGCGTCGGTAGCAGGCCCCTTGGGAGGTGCCAGAGCTGGATGCTCCGGCGTCGCCCACCATTTTTGTAGAAATGTCTACGGCAGGCTCCTTGGGAGGTGCCGGAGCTGGATGCTCCGGCGTCGCCCACCATCTTCGTAGAAACATCGACGATAGGCCCCTTGGGAGGTGCTGAAGCTGGATGCTCCGGCGTCACCCACCATCTTCATAGAGTCGGCAACGGCAGGCCCCTGGTGTACAGACTATCATG
This sequence comes from Tuctoria greenei, assembly GCA_036927565.1. Classification (NCBI taxonomy): domain Eukaryota; kingdom Viridiplantae; phylum Streptophyta; class Magnoliopsida; order Poales; family Poaceae; genus Tuctoria; species Tuctoria greenei. Next base: position 68,720,564 of record JAYESD010000003.1, on the reverse strand, counting down.
AGAGAACCCAGTTAGGAACAAGTGCAGGGCAGGAGAGTTTATTCACTGATCCATGCTTGGTGCTGATGTTGATGTTCTGGGACATCGACGGAAGGCCCTTTGCAAGGTGCTGCAGCTGGATGCTCAAGCGTCGCCCACCATCTTTGTGGAAATGTCAGCGGCAGGCCCCTTGGGAGGTGCCAGAGCTGGATGCTCCAGCATCGCCCACCATCTTCGTGGAAACATCGACGACAGGCCCCTTGGGAGGTGCCGGAGCTGGATGCTCCGGCATCATCCACCATCGTATTAGAGTCGTCAACGGCAGGCCCCATGTGTACAGGCTACTGCGAGAGAACCCTATTAGCAACAAGTGCAGGGCAGGAGAGTTTACTCACATATCCACACTTGGTGTTGATGTTGATGTTCTGGGACGTCAACGGCAGGCCCCTTGCGAGGTGCCAGAGTTGGATGGTTCGCCATCGCCCACCATCTTCGTGGAAGCGTTGACAACAGGCCCCTTGAGAGGTGCCGGAGCTGGATGCTCTGGCGTCACCCACTATATTCGTGGAAACGTCGATGATAGGTTCCTAAGGAGGTGCCGGAGCTGGATGCTCCAGCATTGCCCACCATCTTTGTGGAAACGTCGACGGCAGGCACCTGGTGTACAGGCTACCGCGAGAGAATCCTGTTAGCAACAAGTGCGGGGCAGGAGAGTTTACTCACGTATCCGCGCTTGGTGCTAATGTTGACGTTCTAAGACGTCAACGGTAGGCCCCTTGCGAGGTGCCGGAGCTGGATGCTCCAGCGTCGCCCACCATCTTTGTGTAAACATCTACGGCAGGCCCCTTGCGAGGTGCTGGAGCCGAATGCTCCGGCGTAACGTGCCTTTTATGTCCTGCACACATAACTGATGTGCACATTGTTTTGCTCGCTAGTGATCTTTTCCTATCCTTAACTATTGTCATGCTTTAAGTCCTGGGCTGGTACACGGGATTTGGGTAATTCTGTGCATTGGCGCTCAGGGCCTGACTTCCTTCTTATTCAGGGTGTGAGCTTCCTGACCCCGGTACTTTGCCGCAACACTGGGAGGCAAAGCGCACATGCTTAGGGTACAGGACCAAGCTAAGCATGTTGTGCGCTTTGGACCTCCAGCTCGGCGTTGGCCTTTCGCGGGGAACCATTTGGCACCACAGGACCCCAAGTAAGAGGTCAACCGTGAGGTTCCAAGACACATTGCAGGCACCTCAAATACATCCGCCTGCAGCAGGGTTGCATGACTCTACTAGGGGTGATATAGAACAAATTTCACCAAGTATATTGAGACAATATATGAAAGACGAGACCAGCTTGATTGATCGCAAAATTAACAGGTGATTTCATGTGAACATAAGAGAAAGCACATGGTAAGACAGTGAATTCTTCTCATTGGTGGTCTCAGGAGTGGATTGGCTTTACAATAAAGAAACGACCCACTCTAAGTGGCTAGGGAGGCAGAGTGTTCATGCTTAGGGTACGGAACCAAGCTAAATGGTTGTACACTATGGACCTCCCCCCCGCCCCCCCCCCCCCCAGAGTTTGGTTGTCCTAAGTGTCGCTCCCGGGCACCATGACACCCCACACTATCCTACAATTTATTCTTAAGGGTAGAACTTACAGAGGTGCTCTATGTTCCAAGGGTTGGGGAGGGGCTGTCCTTCTTCCATGGCGAGGCGGACACACCCGGGGTGGGATAGTTGTATCACTCGGAAGGGGCCTTCCCAGCTGAGGGAAAGTTTGTGCGACCCTTCTCGAGAGAGTATGCACCACAACACCAGGTCACCTGTCCTGAGCTCTCTACTCTGCACAAACCACTCTTGGTAGAGCCTCAGCGCCTGTCGGTAACGTGCATTTCAGATGGTGGCGTGCCACCTTGATTCTTCAATGAGGTCGACATCTTCTCGTTGGAGCTAGTTCTGTGAGGCTTCATCGAACGCTCAGACTCTAAAGAATTGCATGTTGATCAATGTGTGCTAGATTGAGAAGAAGCCCCTGGTAGGCGTGGCCAGATTGTTGGGTACGCCTGCCATTCGAATGCACGATGTCTTGGATTGGCTCCCATCGGAGTGAGGTAGAATGGGTGTTATCGTTGCTAGCAGCCAGAGCTGGCTACCCCGGCTCCGCCCTTCATCACTGTGAAGTCATCGATAGCAGGCCCCCTGGGAGGTGCCGGAGCTTGGTGCTCCGGCATTGCCTACCACAGTCGTGTAGACATGGAATGCAGGCGCCTGGTGGACAGGATACCACAAGCAAACTTTGTTAGCAGCAGAAGAAGGGTAGGAAGTGTACTCACTTATCCGTGCTTGTTGCTGTCACTGATGTGCAGGGACATCAACATCAGGGCCCCCTGGGTGGTGCTAGAGCTGTATGCTCTGGCGTCACCCACCATCTTCGTAGGTACGTCTCCGGCAGGCCCCTTGGGAGGAGCTGGAGCTGGATGCTCTGGCGTCGCCCACCATCTTCGTAGAAATGTCGATGGCAGGCTCCTTCGGAGGAGTCGAAGCTGGATGCTCTGGCGTCACCTACCATCTTCGTAGAAACGTCGACGGCAGGCCCCTTGGGAGGTGCTGGAGATGGATGCTCCGATGTCGCCCACCATCTTCATAGAGTCGGCAACGGCAAGCCCCTGGTGTACAGGCTATCACGAGAGAACCCTGTTAGCAACAAGTGTGGGGTAGGAGAGTTTACTCACTTATCCACGCTTGGTGCTGACTTTGACATTCTGGGACATCGACGGCATGCCCTTTGCAAGATGCCGTAGCTGGATGCTCTGGCGTCGCTCACCATCTTTGTGGAAACATCAGCGGCAAGCCCCTTGGGAGGTGCCAGAGCTGGATGCTCCAGCGTCGCCCACCATCTTCGTGGAAACATCGACGACAGGCCCCTTTGGAGGTGTCAGAGATAGATGCTCTGGCGTCATCCACCATGGTCTTAGAGTCGTCAACGACAGGCCCTCATTGTACAGGCTACCGCGAGAGAACCCTGTTAGCAACAAGTGCGGGGCAGGAGAGTTTACTCACTTATCCACGCTGGGTGCTGACATTGACGTTCTGGGACGTTGATGGTAGGCCCCTGGCGAGGTGCCAAAGCTGGATGCTCTGGCGTCGCCCTCAATCTTCGTGGAAACATCGACGATAGGACCCTTGGGAGGTGCCAGAGCTGGATGCTCTGGCGTCGCCCACCATCTTTGTTGAAATGTCGACGATGGGCTCCTTGGGAGGTGCCGGAGCTGGATGCTCCGGTGTCGCCCACCATCTTTGTGGAAACATCGACGGCAGGCACCTGGTGTAAAAGCTATCACGAGAGAATCCTGTTAGCAACAAGTGTGGGGCAGGAGAGTTTACTCACGTATTCGCGCTTGGTGCTAATGTTGACGTTCTAGGATGTCGACGACAGGCCCCCTGCGAGGTGCCGTAGCTGGATGCTCCGGCACCGCCCACCATCTTTATGTAAACGTCAACGGCAGGCCCCTTGCGAGGTGCCAGAGCTGGGTGCTCTGGCGTAACGTGCTTTGTATGTCCTACACACATTACATAGGTGCATATTGTTTTGCTCGCTGGTGATCTTTTCCTATCCTTAAGTATTGTCATGCTTTAAGTCTTGGGCTGATACACAGGATTTGGGTAATTCTGTGCATTGGCGCTCAGGGCCCGGCTTCCTTCTTATTCAGGGTGTGAGCATCCCGGCCCCTGGTACTTAGCCGCAACACTGGGAGGCAAAGCGCACATGCTTAGGGTACAGGACCAATCTAAGAATGTTGCGCGCTTTGGACCTCTAGCTCGGCGTTGGCCTTTCGCGGGGAACCATTTGGCACCACAGTACCCCAAGTAAGAGGGCAGCCCTGAGGTTCCAAGACACCTTGCAAGTACCTCAAATACATCCGCCTGCAGCAGGGTTGCATGACTCTACTAGGGGTGATATAGAAAAAAATTCACCAAGTATATTGAGACAATATACGAAAGATGAGACCAGCTTGATTGATCACAAAATTAACAGGTAATTTCAAGTGAACGTAAGAGAAAGCACACGGTAAGATAGTGAATTCTTCTCATTGGTGGTCTCAGGAGTGGATTGGCTTTACAATAAGGCAACAACCCACTCCAAGTGGCTAGGGAGGCAGAGTGTTCATGCTTAGGGTACAGAACCGAGCTAAATGCTTGTACACTCTGGACCTCCCCCCCCTCCCCCCCAGAGTTTGGTTGTCCTAAGTGTCGCTCCCTGGCACCATGACACCCTACACTATCCTACAATTTATTGTTAAGGGTAGAACTTACGGAGGTGCTCTATGTTCCAAGGGTTGGGGAGGGGCTCTCCTTCTTCCATGGAGAGGCTGACACACCCGGGGCGGGATACTTGTATCACTCGGAAGGGGCCTTCCCAGCTGAGGGAAAGTTTGTGCGACCCTTGTCGAGAGAGTATGCACCGCAGCACCAGGTCACCTGTCCTGAGCTCTCTACTCTGCATGAACCGCTCTTGGTAGCGCCTCAGCGCCTGTCGGTAACGTGCATTTCAGATGGTGGCGTGCCACCTTGCTTCATCAATGAGATCGACATCTTCTCGTTGGAGCTGGTTCTATGAGGCTTCATCGAACGCTTGTAATCTGAACGAGCCCACAACAATCTCTGGGGGGAGGACGGCCTCGGCCCCAGACATCAGAAAGAAAGGTGTTTCCCATGGCGCGGCTGGGTGACACCCGGCTTTCCCACAGTGCACAGGGGAGTTTGTCAACCCACTTGGCACCATGCTTATCCAAGCTGTCATCTGTGCGTGTCTTCAGGCCCATGAGGATCTCAGCGTTGGCCCTTATGACCTGTCTGTCGCTCTATGGATGAGCCAAGGATGCATAACAAACTTAAACGCCGAGGTCTTCGCAGTAGTCCTGGAAAGCTGCACTGGTGAACTTGGTCCCGTTGTCGGTGATGATCCTGTTCGGGACCCCGAACCTGCAGACAATTGATTTCATGAACTTGACTGCGGACTCCTTGTTGATGTTGATCACTAGGGCTGCCTCCGCCCACTTGGTGCACTTATATATGGCGACGTAGAGGAACCGGTACCCTCCGACTGCTCTGGGGAAGGGTCCCAGGATATACAGCCCCCAGACCGCGAAAGCTTAGGAGGGTGGGATCATCCGCAGTGACTGCGCAGGAGTGTGAATTTGCTAGGTGTGGAACTAGCACGCCTTGCACTTCTTGGCCAGTTTGATGGCGTCTTGTGGTGCTGTTGGCCAGTAGAAGCCATATTGGAAGGCTTTGCCAACCTGCGTGCGGGAAGCTGCGTGATTCACACACTCTCCTTCGTGGATTTCTGCGAGCAAGTCGCAACCTTCCCACTGAGTTATGCACCATAGCAGTACGCCGTTGGCACCACGTCAGCAGAGATCACCTTCTACCAGCATGTAGCGTTTTGCCATCCTCGCGATCGTCTCAGCGGATGCTGGGTCCTCTGGGAGGAGGTTGTCCTTCAGGTAGTCCAGGACCTCCGTGATCCACGCGTCGGGACTCTCCTGAGCTTCTGGATCTTGGGTGCCAGGTGATTTGGGATCGCTGGTGATGCTCATGAACCTTGGCGGCCCCCATGGTTGTAGGGCTGCCGTTGTTGCCAGCTCTATGGAGCTGGGCTCACCTTCTTCATTAGGCCCTGTCGGCCTAGCGGTCGGTCGCACCAACCTCTTGCCAAAGACCCCTTCTGGAACAAGAGTTCCTGTGGACGCCATGGTTGACACGGCATCGGCGATGGAGTTGTCGGTGCACGACACATGGCAGAGATCCAAGGCCTCAAATCTAGCTTCTAGCTTCTTTACATGTATCAAATATACCAGGAGCTGCGAGTCATTGCAGCAGCACTCACCCTGGACTTGCTTGATGATCAGCTGGGAGTCTCCCTTGATCAGCATCTGCTGGACACCAAGACCCTGCGCAGCTGTGGGTCCGAAGATGAGGGCTACGTACTATGCCATGTTGTTGGTAGCCTTGAAGTTGAGGCACACTACGTACTTGGACTGCTCCCCTGTTTGCGAGGTGAGCAATACACCGGCGCTGGCCCCTTGCTTCCTTGAGGATCCGTCGAAGAAGAGTGTCCAGTGAGGTCTGGTAAGCACCAGAGCCCTGGGCTCTGGCTCGCTGATCTCCCGCCCCCCTGGGTTGCTCGGTAAGGGGATCCACTCGGCAATGAAGCCTGTTAGAGCTTGACTCTTGATTGCATGTCATGGCAAGAAATCAAGCTCTAACTCCGCTAATTCAGCCGCCCACTTGGAAATATTGCCAGTTGCGTTCAGGCTGCACATCACTGCTCCCAGTGGGAACGAAGTCCCCACTGATACTCGGTGTGCTTGAAAATAATGGTGGAGCTTCATCGATGCGATTAGCACCGCATAGAGCAGCTTGTGCACTTCGAGGTACCTTGTCTTTGCCTCATGTAGGACTTCGCTGATGAAGTAGACCGGGCGTTAGATGGTCCGGGACCTTTTCGGGGAATTCAATGCATCTTCTTCCCTCTGCTCCAGGTCTAGCGACTCCATTTCTCCTGGTCCTGGCACTTTCTCTGGGGGCTTGGACCCAGAGGCTCCTTGGTCTCTGGGGCCCCCTTAGGCGACCCGAACGTCTTCTGGGGGCTGGGACCCAGAGGCTCCTTTGTTTTTGGGGTCCCCTTTGGGCACCCGAACATCCTCTGAGGGATGGGACCCAGAGGCTCCTTGGTCTCTGGGGCCCCCTTGGGTGACCCGGAAATCCCCTGGGGGCTGGGACCCAGAGGCTTCTTGGTCGTTGGGGCCCCCTGCAAGCTCCAATCCATGGGGCTTAGAATCAACGGTAGGGGTCCCTTCCTTTCGTCGGGGCTACTGGGGTTCTGACCGTTCTACAACCAAAACCATACTTACCACCTCGGTTGTGGCGGCGCTGCAGAGGTATAGGGGCTCCCCGGGCTCTGGTGCCACCATTATTGGTAGCGACCTCAGCTGTTGCTTCATCTCGTGGAATGCCTTCTCCGCGTCTTCAGTCCAGACGAATGGTCCAGACTGGCGCAGGAGCTTGAAGAACGAGAGAGCCCCCTCAGCCAGCCTAGAGATAAACCGGCTAAGCGCTACCAAGCACCCTGTAAGCTTCCGCATGTCCTTGATGCGGGCTGGAGGCTGCATCAGCTCCATCACTTTGATTTTCTATGGGTTGGCCTCGATTCCTCGGTGTGAGACCATGAACCCGTGGAGCTTCACAGTTTTGACACCGAACACGCACTTGTCTGGGTTGAGCTTTGTGCGTCTGGTTCGCAGTTTGTCAAAGACTAGGGCGAGGTTTTCTAGTAATGATGTATGTGACTCGATTTTTATTACAATATCATCAACATAAACCTCTACTAGGTCCCGAATTATGTCCCCAATGTTTTATACATGGCACGTACAAAGGTGGGGAGGGCATTCTTAGGACCGTAAGGCATGGAGACATAGCAGTAAAGACCATCTACTATTATGAATGTGGTATGTTCCTCATCTTCTCTAGACATCGGGATTCGGTGAAACCCTGAATATGCATCTAGAAAGCATAACGTATCGCAACCCGAAGTTGAATCTATGATTTGACCAATTCTAGGGAGAGGGAAAGGATCTTTAGGACATGCCTTGTTGAGGTTGGTGTAGTCAATGCACATCCAAAGCTTACCGCCAGCCTTGGGGACAACAACCGGATTAGCCAGCCATCTGGGATGGTGGACCTCACATATGAAGCCAGCATCGAGGAGCTTCTTTATCTCCTCACGGATGAAGTTCTATCGCTCTATGGACTGCTTATGGGGCCTCTGTTGTGGCGGCCGTGCGTCAGGATAGATCTTCAGACTGTGCTCGATCACTTCCCTGGGGATGTCTGGCATCTGCGATGGTTGCCAGGCAAAGACGACAATGTTAGCTCGCAGGAAAGTAGTGAGCGCTGATTCCTGCTCGCTGTCCAGACTCCCCGCGATACGGGTGGTCTGAGCCGGATCAGAGCCAATCTGGATTGTCTTGATGGGTACGTCGTTGTTGTCGGAGGGCTGCACTCATGGTGCAGCGGCGCAGCTGCGTGTGTGTGGGTCATGCGAAGGCTTACTTGACCCAGCATCGCTCAGGATAGGCGCTGGGGCCGTTGCTAGCGCTCGGAGCTTCTCCAAAACTATCATCACAGCAGCACGATCTCCGCAGGTCTTGAGGACGCCGGAGGATGTTGGCATCTTGAGGATGAGGTAGCCGTCATGGGCTACAACCATAAACCGGTACAAGGTTGGCCTTCCGATAATGGTGTGGTAGGGGAGGCTAACCTCCGCGATGTCAAATAGGTTATTCTCCTTCCTGAAGTTCTCGGGTGTCCCTAGGGTCACCCGGAGGTGGATGCATCCGTACGGGATAACACTCTCTGGTCCTACCCTCGAGAATTATCTTGACAGGGCGAGCTCAGACATGGGGAACTTCAACTTGTTGAAGGCCACCCGGCTGATGAGGTTGAGGTTGGCTCCACCATCTACCAGGACGTAGTAAAACTTTACATTGGCGATGGTGGGGGTGACGAGGAGGGGCAGGTGCCCGGCTCCCGCCATGTTCTCTGGGTAGTCAGAGGTATCGAAGCTGATCGGCGTCTCCATCCATTTGTGATGCAGCGCCAGGGCATGCGTAGAGGTTGTCGAAGCCATTGCCCGACGCAGGGTCTTGACCGCATTCCTGGATGCGGGTTTCCAAGATCCTCCACAGATGACGTGGAGTGCTTTGCGACGCTTGTGGTCACTGCTGAGGTTGAAGTTCACAGCCTAGAGAAACAGAGCATGAGTCAAGGTGGTCATAGTAGTGTCGAGGTAAGAACTAAGGTGCAATGTAAGCACATCTTGCAACTTAACAATCAACACTTGGAGCTAAGCCACATAAGAGCGATATGACGGACCGGTGAAGAAGTGTTCGACTGAATAGTGTAAGGATGACTGAGGGATCAAGGTGAAACATAACATGATTAAGGTATGAGATGACTATGCAAAGCAATAAGATTGAAACTCCGGATTAAATCTTATGACAGAAGAATTGAAGTAATCTAAGAACTAAGAGATGATCTACAAAGTTTGTAAGGACTTAGGAGGAACTTATTATGGGGTTTTCAAGTGTTCTAAGATTCTTACTCTACATTTCCTTTGTGTCGTAAGGAATCAATTCTATGGTTCCCAGTAACCATAGAAGACTGGATCATCCACTTCTTGAGGTTCCTATGATGAGAACAACTATTAACCAATCTACAAGAATTATATGGACCCTCGATAAGGAGCTTAAGGTCAAGGAAGAGACATCACAAGACAGAAGTAGTAACAGGATGAATGACCAAGTAGTCAACCCCCGTGACTAAACAATATGTGCAGGACTATGAAACACTAGTGGCACTACCTTTCTATCCTTATAAGCATGCTCACCTTGTAGGCATTTCACCGAACAGTTTGGACGCGCTCTTGAATGGGTTAGTCTTATACAATTCAGAGGTCGCCATGGCCTAAGTTGCATGTTGGTTGTGACGCCACAATGTTCCTGCATTACACGCCAGCACTGAAATCAACACACATGATTTGGTGTTGTAAACATTCCAAACACCTTGACTGCAGTCACTGATCCGATCAATCTTGCACAAATTAGAGCTAACCTTGGATCAATTGTCATATTCGTTGTGTCATTGACGTGTCCTGCATATTCTCTATCCCACACATCACTTGCCTTGCTACCAGAACGCGGCTACGGAGCAAAGCGTCACGACGAAGAAAGTAGGCGTCGAAGTTGGGGCAGCATAAGGCTAAGCAACACAGCACTCATTCGAACTTTCCCGTGACGCCGAGGTGGGAGGAAGGTGGCCTAGAGACGCGCTGTAGCGAGCAGCACAACAGAGACGCGCTGGGAACGGCGTGAATGGTCGACGGACCGTGGTCACCACGGCGCGGGACGCGCAGTAGCGAGGAATGCAGCATGGATGGCGGTGCGTCCATGGGGCGTGGCACGCAGCAGCGGCAGGGCGGCGGAGGTGAGCAGCAGGCCAGCAGCAAGGCGCCGATGCACGGGCGACAGGGTGCTGGCGAGCTGGGCGGCGTGTGCGCTGCGACGAGGAGGTGCAGCGGGGGAAGCTTGGCCGGCGCCGCGCGACGCGTGCAACGGGGGACGGCGAGCAGCTGGCCAGTGGCGAGCGGCACGGCCAGAGGCGACGCGTGCAGGCGCGGGGCGCCGGAGGGAGGCAGAGCGGCGCGTGGCTGGTCGGGACGCGGCCAGGTCGAGCGACGCGTGGAGGCAGCGCCGGTGTGGAGGTCAGGCGACGGCGAGCAGGAGGCGAGCCGGCGGCCGTCGTGTGGCGGCGCCGTGGGCGGCCGGGCACTCGATCAGGAGCGCACTCGGTGGAGCAAAGCCGAGAGGAGGCACGTAGAGGTAAGGAAATTGGGTTTCTGTACTGGGGATAAGTATGACATGTGGGCCCCACCATTTGATATTATCCCCTTTTTCTTTTTCCCAGATTTAAAACAATGTTTAAAAGAGCTCAATGCAAAATAACATAGGGCTGGTTATTTGGTATGTGGATAATTCACAAAATTTTGAACCAAATTTGAGAATTGAATCAATTGAATTTCAAATTCAAATTTGAATTTGAAAGCACCCTAGGCTTTTGCTTTTATTCTTTATCTATTTTCTTTTCTTAAAACCAATAGAAATCCTAAATAGTTGGGCTTAATTAATTAAGGGTCCTAAGCCCTATATTTTGTAAATTCAAACTTTAAGCTCCAATTTGTTTTACATTTTTATCCTTCGCACGGTTTGATTTTTTCTCCTTACGGACCCAAATTTCGAATTGGTGCCACGAGTCGAAACAGAGAGAGAGCGCGTGAGTACTGTCGCAATCGTCGATAAGTACAACCTCAAAGACTAGCTTGTGCGTGAAGCATCATTGGCACACGTATCGAGTCGGCTCTTGATAAGTACGAGCAGAGGAGGGACCAAGTGACGTTCGATGAGAGCTGACTGGTGGGCCACCCGATAAGTGGGCCCCACCCATAATATTATTCTCACTGGTCCAAACAAAAGATTAGGATGGAAGTTCTCGAAGATACCACACATCATCAATGTAGCTGGGAACTCCATGATGTTGCTCAAGTCGATGTTGGAACTTGAGTTTGAACTAACATTCAAATTTTTAATCTTTTATGCGGAATATTCTAGTTAGGGCTTTAAGTGTTAACAAGTTCATAATTTTTAGTGAACATTGGTTAAGTCACGTGGTCCATGTGAGTTTGGATTTCCATGTCCACTTTCAAAATTTTTAAGTTCACATTTTCGTGTTCTTGTTCTACTCAAATGCGGGCTTTTACAATCTTTCCCCCCTTATAGGAATCTCGTCCCGAGATTCTAGAGAAATGAGAAAGTTAAGATAAGTCGTTGATGAGGTGACTCCATCGTTCACGTGATTGGAAGAAATACACCCTTCGTCTTCTCGTACAGTTTCTTGAAGTTGTGGCTAGTCCAGCTTATGTCGTAAACCACATCGCTTAACTCTGGTGGCTTGCGTCTTGGTACTGCAACTCAGATTCGGATGCTCGGCGTGACTGAGATCACCCCGTAAAGTTTGTGTCTTAGCAACTTATGTTGATGTAGCTAGGTTGCGTGGAGGTCCTCTTCTTTCTGTCAAAATGAAGTAATCTTCTTCATAGTAGGAACACTAATGGTTCTATGATATTGGGCATCCTTAACTCGTGACCTTCTTCTCATGAAGGCCTTACTGTCGTAGTCTTGTATTTTGAGAATCAATACTTGTTCTTCAACTCTGTTGGGTATCCTGATGACCCTGATACTAGTGGCTTTCAACTTTGGCTTTGTGTACTGAGTCCTTTAAGCTGGGTGTAGTATTACTCAATACCGAATTAAGGGAGTTTGCAAGATGAAATAATGAATCGTTAATCTCGTCTGGAATGGGTTTCGCAATTAGGTAGTCAATAATCGGACTACTTTACCGTGACATAAGAGTAGTAAAGATGGCATCTCTCTTATGTGGTCAAAGCGGCAAAGTTACTATGTGTATGGCAACCACAAGGTTCTCAACATATCAATGTCACCATTCACAATAAATCAAGGAGCTTCGCAAGCTCGACATAAATGAAAATCTTCCAAACAGGGAAGATCAAGGGGTACTAGGAATGATCACTCGCAAGGTATTGTGATCTCAATAAACTAGTCAAAGGATGAAATGCTTTGTATTCGGCATAAGAGAATTCAAGGTTTGGTTTCTATTATGTCATTAAAATACAAAGATGTCTAATACATGGCATCTACAAGGTTGTCGGACAAAGCAAAGTTACCATGCATTACCTGTCAAAGGGTTCTCAAAAAATGATCTCGCGAATAGAAAGAATACAAGGTCCTCGCAGGGTTGAGAGTCATGAAGAGACTCCTCGCAAACTAGAAACAATCACCTTTCCGTAATCAAGGTGATTGAGTCTTAACAAGTGAAGGATAAAGACTCAATTGTGTCTTGGGTCACAAGGTGCATCTAGAGGTTGATGAATTGAGGAAGAACCTCACAAATCAAGAGTATGAGTGGTTACAGAACCACGACAATTGAACACACACAAATCAAGCATGAGGGTTCAACTCATAGTTTTACTACAAAGAGGATTGAATAATCGGTTTCCCTGGTATTACTCAATAAAGACTATCAGGCATCACTTAAGTACTTGAATAGAGATACATATTCTTGCTCAAAGTCAATTAAGACTCATGTATTATGATGCATTACAAACCGGATGATATTATGCAGACACAATGCAATCCCGGGAAAAATTATGCATAAGGTATGATGCATTCATCTTTGTGGTTTGAGCAAAAGTATGTATAACGATTCAGATACGATAAGCACTATCTTATGTTCACAATATTTGAATCAACTTGCTCATGAGAAGTGCTGCACAAGGAACATCCTTCTCATAGGTTGATCAAGATAGAAGGATTCAAGTCTAACCATGGAAACAAAGAGTGGTGAGAAATATACTACAAAATTTTAACATTCGTAACTTGTAAACATTTAAACAGTATATCCACTTGTCTCCCTAGGTCCTTGTCGCATCTGCCGAGTCACAGACTCATCTTTGCTCGAGAAATCCTCTATCTAGGTTACCTTGATAACTTCGTACAATTCAGTATGAGGTCAAAGGTTCTATTGTTCACGTAGTGGTGTTTCGCTTAATCTTCTCTTCGTTCATGTAGGGGTAATTGACATCTTCCATGATAACGCTGATGGAGTGGAAGACGCACCCGCTCTATGCGATGCTAACCTCGTGCTTAAAGTTGGTTCGTTGAAACTGTAGCTCCACTTGATCACTTAAACTATTTGGATGCACACCTTCCCCCTTAAAGTTTCAAACTAGGGGTTCAAAAAGTTTACTTCAACTAATCCTTATGGGAAGGTTATGCACAGCTTCTGGAAGTAAAACCACTGCTCAAATCTACTACACAATGTCAAACACCAGTTGCAGAGCATGAGCAATGATCCAATAAATTGAAACCAAGACTGATCGAATTTTGAAATTCGAACCACTATCCCGGTTCTGGTACAGCTGACCACTATAGAGAAATTCAAATTTTTTGACCAGTTAGAAGCAAAATATGGATTGGAGTTGAACTACAAAGTTGTAGTACACTCGATGCCCTTTCCATAATGTCTTGGTTTGCGCCCGAATCAGTTATGGCCGAGAAGATATGGCTTTGAAAAGCTGATCAATCTTCTAAAAATTTCATGCAGCATCCTAGTTGTAGATACCCTCTTGATCCAACAATTTGTTACTTTATCCAATTTCGACTCAGACTTACAACTAAAATTTTATCGTATAACTCCTAAAACTCATATACATGTTACATATTTTCGGTACCCTGTGTACCGGATACCCCTTAGAACTGCAAAGAGTATAACAGAACTCCACCTATCTGAGTTGAAGACCCCCGAAGGCCCCACGTGTCACTCGGAACCAGACCTGCCTCCCTCGTATGGTTAGTCCCAGTGCCACCACGTGTATCCTAAAATAGGAGCTACAATCCGTACCTGGGAAAGCTCCAGACTAGATACCTGTGTGGCACCCCCGGACCTAACCCCCGACAGAGGGAAGCTCCGGTTCCAACACGTGTACAACAGCACCGGACCTACTCATCCAAGACGGTAAGCTCCGGAGCTGCCACGCGTCCAACTGCCGGACCTTCTACCTCAACAGGCAGATTGGTGGACCTCCAACGGCTCGGACCTTCAAGGAACATTAAATACTTCAAGACCAGATTATGTTTCATTAATGCTGTCTTAATGACACACGATCAGATGATCCTTAATACTAGTAATACCACCTTTAAAGGGCGTTATCACGCTATTAAGGGGAATAAAGCACAATAACTGCATATTAGGAATCAGTAACCGCCAGGGCCACATGTCAGGCCAGGCTAATGATGTAACGGCCAGCCCTTGTATTATCAAAAGATTGACCGAGCAATACATAAGGGGACACGCGCCCGAGATAGGCTGAGACTGGCTAGGGACTTGTTTGGCCTCTCTCACACACAAGCACTCAGACGCTAAATACAACAAAAACACACACCCGTGGAGTAGGATATTACGCTCAGGCGGCCTGAACCACGTAAATCTTCGTGTCAAATCACCATCTTGCTCTGAATCTCCGTGCGCCCCAACCGAACTAAGAAACTTCATGGGCTACTAACAGTAGTACAGGGAGAATTTCCGGAATCAGACTCCGATGCATAAAACTCTAAGTGACTTTTAATTTGCAAACTATGGACCATATTCAGAATTATACAGATCACTGTCCAGATCGGGTGGTTCTGGACAGTTTCTGCGATTTTTAAAATTTCACCAACATAGGAAGGGATTCTTGTCTTTAGTTGAATAGATAACTTGTAGAGCACTTCCAAAATTCCAAAAAGTATTTATTTTCCCTTATAGCATTTCTGGTTGAGGAGATATGGAATTTTAAAGTTTGACTATGTTCCCAGATTTTCAATGGAATTTTGACCGAACTTCCTTTGTTTCTTGTTGATTTTGTCCACAGTTTTTAGATAGATAAACATCAATATTTGTAGAAACAAGTTATTACAAACTTGTTATATACATCCTTAGTGTCCCAGAAATGCAAAACACAAAACAATTAGATGATTCTCCTCGAAGGTATGGTTAAAACAGTAACTGAATAAAAATCTGTCCAGATTCTGTGCTTTCAAGACAACTTTGACGATAATTCGATTTAAAACCTGTTATTGCGAGTTTTAGCCTTAGTGTCTAATATAAACTTGTTAGAGGACTCCTTAATCTTTCCATACATGTATATACATTCCTATATTTCTGTTCGCATTTAGGACTTATGTCTGTTCAAAATTCACAATTTTCCTGGCTGGTTCAGGTAGCTCATATACTCTTGTTCCAGTTTTTAACTCAAGTTTATAATTACTTCTGATCTGAATTTGGGGTAACAATGAATTACAAAGTTGTATAATAGATCCTTCCCTTTCTGAAAATGCATCCCAATAGCCTATAAGAGTTTTCTATGAAGAGATATAGCAAAAATACAGCTGCTGGTTCACACGGTTTCAGAACAGCAGCATTTGTGATTATGGTGCACTTTCATCATCTTAGAAAGTTCTTTTGGCTTGGAGGTCAATATAAAACTTATATAAGACTTTCCAAGCTTTTAAAAAATTATTCATTTGCCTCCACAGCCTTTCTGTAATGAAAGATATGGAAGATTGATCACAGGGTACAAGATAGTTCAAAACTGGAGTATGAAACTCAGTTCTGTTTCAGCTGACCATACTGTATAACTTCGAAATTTTCATACAGTAAAGTTCAGTACCAGGAGTTATGTTGAATACAAAAGTATTAGTTCACTTCATACCCTTTCCATATTGTACTTGCACACCTCCAGGTGAGCTCCGGATTAAAAGTTATACAGGTTTGAGGTACACTAATATTTTTTGGAATTTTTGACAGAACCTCTCCTGTATATGTGGTTATCACCCACAGTTTATTCAGGTATATCAAAACAATATATTGAGTTAATGACAAAATAAATATGGTACAACATCATGTTAACATCCCAGAAATATAATGGTTTAGCCTTACAAAGTTGTTATACAGGTCAAAGCACGCAAATTCCAAACTATGCACAAATGGTTCCTGGTTCTGGACTGCCAGAATAGTGTTTGCGGCAATTTTAAATAGGCACTGCTATTGCAAGGTTCAGCATAAGAGTCGAATAGAAAGATGATTGAGGACTTCCGAAGATTTCCAGAAATGTAGATACATGACTATGTCACTGTCGGAGTTTGGTTCCGGCGATTCTCCCGGTACTACTATTGGTAGCCCGCAGAGTTTGTAGTTTGGTAGTGGGCACGCAGAGATTCAGAACACGATGGCAAGTTGACATGAGTATTTACATGGTTCGGGCCGCCTAAGCGTAATACCCTACACCACGGGGTGTGTAGTTGTTGTATTGAGCGTCTGAGCACTTGTGGACGTGTGTCAGAGCAGAATCTGGAAGAGTCTTCCCGTGTGTATCGCTCGACCGGTTCTTTTATAGTACAAGGACTGGTCGTTACATCGTTAGCCTGGCTCAACATGTGGCCCTGGCGGTTACTGATGCTTAATACACAATTAATGAGCTTAATTAACCTTAATAGTGTGGTAACGCGCCTTGACAGTGCCATTACTGGTATCAAGGGCCCTCTGATCGTGTGTCATTAAGATGGTATTAGTGACACTTAATCGGGTCTTCAAGTCTTTAATAGCCCCTTGAAGGTCCGAGCTGTTGGGGTCCACCAGTCTGCTTGTTGAAGTTGAAGGTCCGGTGATTGGACGCGTGGTAGCACCAGAGCTTTACGTCTGGGACAGGTAGGTCCGGTGCTGTTGTACACGTGTCAGTACCGGAGCTTCCCTCTATCGGGGGTTAGGTCCGGGGGTGCCGTGCAGGTATTTAGCCCGGAGCTTTCCCATGTGAGGGATGTAGCTCCGGTTGCACGATACACGTGGTGACACTGGGACTAACCATAGAAGGGAGGCAGGTCCGGTCCCTTATGACACGTGGGACCTTCGGAGGTCTTCAACTCAGATGGGTGAAGTTCCTTTGCTCTCTTTGCAGTCCCATGAGGTATTCGGTATGTAGGGTACCGACAGTGGCCCCATGGGCCCACCTCTGGGAGAGACCTTTTGGATGAAGTCATTCTGCTGGAGGTGGGTCCATCCTTTGGTTTTTTAGCCGTCTCTTCAAGGGTCTTTGGATGTGCCGTTGGCAGTAGTTCGCAGTTAAACCATCGATGCATGGCATATCCAGGATGAGGCAGGTGAGATCTGAGCGTGCAGATCTCACGCAATTGAAGGTCACTGGTTCCCAATACGAAAACCGTATCGGTTCCGCGCGCGCTATCAGGCCGCTGCCCTCGGGCTTCCCGCCTCTCATGATGACAACTTTTCTCCTGGGGTAAGGACCTTGACTTGATCGTCGGGTGGCCCCGGGCCCCCTTGTCATTGGCAGGATAAATGTTTTTGAACTGTATAGTCGGCTCCTTTGCGGTTTCCATCCAAGCGTTGCGGGGGCTTACTTAAGAAGGAAAGCGCACACCGTTTGGGGATACTTTACGCTTTCATTTGAACTTGCGCTCGAATCCTCCAAACTTTCGCCTGCTTTTCATCTCTCGCCCCGCTGTGCTGCGATAAAGTTGGGACTCCCCAAGAGCCGCATTGGGAGCAAGAAGGAGTTGTCTAGGGTCCGGACCTACATGGGTTGGTCCAGTGACTCCTTCAACAACGACATTCGCTGAGGGAAGCTTCCCTTCGAGAAAGAGCGAGCCGGAGATATGGTGTACTTCCTTGGGTACGCCATGGTGGGTTTGATCCCGGCTTTCTCCACATTCTTTCTGATGCTGCTTGATTTCTATGGTCTACAACTCCACCATCTCGGCCCTCACTCAATCTTGCTGGTGGCGACTTTCGTCCACTTTTGCGAGATGTGGGTGGGAGTGCCCCGTTGCGTGGAGTTGTTCCGGACTTTCTTCACTGTACACCTCACTAGGAAGAGTGATGAGTTCATCGGCTTCTACTACTTCGTGAAGCGGAAAAACTCCCCCCCTCAAGTACTTGAGGTCTTTTCCTTCCGGCAAGTGGGACGACTGGAAAAAAGACTGGGTGGTCATCACCGTCGAGGGATACGAGAGGCTGGAACTGCCTAAAGGCCTCCCCACGTCGATACCGACATTTGGAGTGACGTGCCGGAGCAGTCGAGGGAGTACAGGCCCATTCTAGACAGAATCCAGGAGTGTGTCGATGGTGGGGTGACCTCTCAGATGGTCTTTGGCAACTTCTTGACAAACAGGTGGGCCCCGCTAAGGGCTAGGGGGCGACCTGCCTGGGCCTTCAATAGTGAGATGGATACGAACCACATTGAGGTTGGTTCGGGCACCAACTTGACCGGTGAAGCCTTGAAGACGCATCTCAAGAAGTTCCAGCCTAAGAACATTGGCCCTCGCGACGTGTCTCCACCGGTGGCCTTCCTTCCTCTAAATATGATACCAGAGGAGTGCAGAGAGATCCGGAGGAAGATGCCGTTGTTAGATGACTTGGGCCTAATGGAGAGGCGATCAACCACCGGGGTGGCGATCCCTTGAGCTTTTGAATGTGGCTTCGCTCCTGCCCTGATCCAAGAGCTGAAGTCACAGGCAAGGGCAAGGAGTTGGCCGAGCCCTCGAGCCGTAAGAGGAAGTTGAAGCACTCTGACGAGAGGTCTGTCAGACCTGCTCCTTCTGTAGCAGCACCTTCTCCTCGGAGGGGGAGGTCTTCAACGGCGGCAACCACTCTAGCATCGGCATCTCCTCGGGATGCTAGCTCCGGCCATGTGACTCCGGTATCAAAGCTAGCTGAGGGCTCTAGGTCCGAGGGTCCTTCTCAGTCGAGGGGAGGCCTCAACCAAGATGACGCCGACGGTGGCAGCAAGCTCCGAAGAGCCTTCTGGAGCTACTACGCCCGTGGCGACAGAGTCCGGTCCTGAGCGTCCGATGAAGAGGTTTCGCGCTAGCTGGAGCAGAAGCCTTCCGAGGTAAATTTTATTTTTTACCTCAGTTGATTGTTTTTTGTTGTAATCATATTTTGAGTTTCTTCGTCCTTCATCCACAGGGTACCCAAGAAAGGGGCAAAAGCTCCGGTTCCTGCAACAGCAACTGATGCTGCGCAGACGGAGGCTCCAGCTCCAGTTCCAGCGCTGCCCCAATAGGTGGCTGAGGCCGCGACAGCTCTGGCGCCAGCTGTCATGGTCCTTGACCTCGAGTCATCCCCTAAAGATCCCGTGGTAGCGCCGGACCACGGGAATGAAGATGTACCAGCGGCACCAGCCCCGGAGGTTGAAGCTCCGGGTTTAGATGCTGAGATGATGGACACTCCGGCCTCAGAGCTGGAGGTAGCTGCAGTTTCGGCCCTAGAGTTGGATGTTGTTGGAGCCCCAACGATGGAGCCAGGTGTTGATGAAGCCCCGGCGGTGGAGCCAGTGGTTGATGAAGTTCCGGCGATGGAGCCCGGTCTTGATGAATTTTCGGCGCCTGAGCCAGTTGTCGCAGAAGTGCCGGCGGCCGAGCCGATGGAGGTCGAAGCACCGGCGCCTAAACAGGCGGTGGAGGAGGCACCATCATTGGAGTCGGAAGTGGCCTCATCTCCGGTCGAACCTTCAACGCCAGCCCCGGAGGTGGTGGTTCCGGAGGTACCCGCGCCTGAGCTAGGGTGCCAAGATGAAGCCGCCGATCCCCCGCCTGAGGGACCAGCTGTTGATGACCTGGCGGCAGGACCTTTGGAGCCGACTCCAGAGGTAGACACTTCCGTTGCAGGACCTTCCTCGACAGTGACCGAGGCTATCCCGGAGGGCGGCCCTAGTGCCGTGGAAGCTCAGGGGACTACTCTTGTAGAGTGGGACCCGATTTTTGTTACGGAGAACCCGCTAAAGCCAGCGGAGAAGACCCTGACAGGTCCAGAGCCAATCCCTTTGTCGCTGTTTATCGACAATGCCTGCTCCAATCTTCGTCAGGTCCAGCTGCCTTTTAGCACGATAGCAAGGCCCTCGAGGAGGAGCGCCAAACCCTTAGGAGGTGGCGCAACCGGCTCCAATTCGAGACCAAGCTGGCGCAGTCGAGGCTGGCCGATGACAAGGAGTGGGTGAAAAGGGAGAAGATCCCGTTCGAGTACTGGGGTCAGCTGCTGGATGAAAGGGAAAGCATGACGCGATCCCCCAACGACCAGTCCCGGGCCATCCACGAACAGGTCGTGGCTGCTAATGAAGCAGCGAATGACTACCAAGAGAAGCTCGGCGGCATCCACAATAGCCTCGTCAAGCGTCAAGAGGTTCTTGAGGAGCGGGAGAAAAAGATCGAAGATGAAGAGCAAAAACTCCTGGAGCTGCGGGATGACCTCGTGAAGAGGGAGGAGGAGCTTACTCAGAGGCTGACTCTGGGTGACAAGAGTCTCACGGAGCGCACCAAGAAGTTGGAGGAGCGCTGCGAGAAAGAGGAGAAGAAGGTCTAGCAGCGAGGACAGGACCTCAACAAGAGGGAGAATGAAATTGCTGCCAGGGAGAAGAAAGTGCGGGGCCGGGAGAAGGACCTGGTCGACCGCCAGAACAAGATCCACCTCCGGGAGGAGGAGCTCAGTAAACTCGAAAGGCAAGTTGCTGAAAAGATTCAGTAGAACGCCAAAGAGGTCAAGCGCCTTGCCCGGGAGAATTCGGAGCTTGCGGCGACCAAGAGATCCTTGGAAGAGATGCGAGGCTCAAGGGCTGCGGAGTCCCAACAAGTTTGGTACTTCTTGGGCAAAGCCAATGACGCGCTGACGCCGATGGGTTTTAGTCCCATGCGTCCTGATGATCCGGAGCTGGAGCTGGACCAGGCGTTGTAGGTGTTGAGCTCGGCGGGCAACAAGCTCACCAAAATGGGCGACGTCATCGCGGACCAGTTGGAAACTGAAGGACAATCCCTGGCGAAGAATGTCGCAGAGTACATGCTAACGTGCTACACAAGCCGGGATTCTCACTTCCCACTAGACCCGGTGCTTGAAGGTCCCATCGATGGAGAGGGAGATGTCGCCAAGGCCAGGTTGTCGGAGGTTGCCCAGAAGGTCGCCTCATTCTTCCATAGGGTTTAGGACTTTCTCTTTATAGCTCCCGCTTGTATATTCTCTTCTTTTTCTCAAATTTTATAATCTCTTGTCTCCATATTAATGAAATCCAAGAACTTTATGAATTTCATTTATTGTCTTAAACACTTTTGTCCCACTTGGCTCCCTGGTAGATGTACATAATTTGATTGTGAACATGTACCAAGAGGATGTGGCATTTTGTTGAAGACTTGCGCGCTTTGAACTTGTAGTTTGTAGGTCCGAAGTCATCGATAGTAGGGGGCCCCCTGAGGTTGTCGGAGCTTAGTAGCTCCGGCAGTGACCCTTGTCAACACGTAGAGCATCGATAGTTAGTCCTATGGGGTTGTTGGAGCTTGGTAGCTCCGGCAACGACCACTGTCAACACACGGTGCGTCGACAGCAGACCCCACTGGGGAGTCTTCCCACCATCTTTTCTTCACGTTGACGGTTGGCCCCCTGGATTTGCCGGAACTTGGTAGCTCCGGCGCCGCCTTCTATCAATGTTTGAACCATTGACAGCGGGCCTCCTTAGGGGCTGTCAGAGCTTTGATAGCTCCGGCTTCATCCACCATCATCATGAAATCTTTATTTTCCCTGAACACTGATGTCAAGAAAAACAGTAAAATCCATTTCCTATCTATAACTTAATTGCGGCTTACTTTTCTCAAAAGAATTTTTTAGGTCGAATGCAATTCTATATACAATCAAGTGCATTTGCTTATGTTTTTCAGGTCCAATCGTATCCTGGACTCTCCTTACTTCGCCTGCCGAGGTGTAGGTAGAGTGGCGTATTTAGGGTGCAGGACCAGGCTAAGGCGATAGCACACTCCGGACCTAGATTGGCTTGGCAGCATTCAGGCGAGTAGACCATTCAACACTGTTAAGACCCGAAAGAATTAACAAGGCGACTTGAATTATATATGAATTGGTCGAGCTAAAGATTCTTGAGAATTGCACAACTTTGTTATAGACAAGAAAGAGAAAAATAAAAAATATTGAGCCTGCACAAAATAAATGCACGTGGAGTCTGTTTTCACATAATGATGTCTTTCATTATAGGTACGGGGTACAGGGGAAACAAGTACACTCTTAGGGTATGGAACCAGGCTAAGTGTGTTTCGTTTCTCGTTTGACCCGAGGTAGCTAGCTACACTTTTAGTTTTGAGACTGTGACAAGTGTTGCCTGAACTTTGTGGACCTTCTGGGAAAGGTCCGACTGTTCTCCCGGAGGAGATACCCGACTCTATACAATGACTCTATAACATACACCACATGTAACTATAGACTCACCTCCGTGATATTAAGAATAGAACTTACGGAGGTGCTCAATGTTCCAAGGATTAGGGAGAGGTGTCCCATCCTCGTTTGCCAAGCGAACGCATCCGGGACGGGATACTTTGATCACTCGGAAAGGTCCTTCCCAACTGGGGGAGAGTTTGTTTAACCCTTCTCGAGTTTGTATTCTCTATAGCACCAGATCGCCTTCCTCGAGCTGTCGGCTGTGAACATGCCTTTGGTGATAGTGCCGAAGAGCTTGGCAGTATCGGGCATTCCGAACAGCTGCTCGGCACCTTCCCTCTTCAACGAGGTCAAGGTCTTCACGCTGGAGCTGGTCCTGCATGGCATCGTCGAAGGTCCAGACCAGGAGTGACCCCAAGGTAATTTCTGGAGGAAGGACTGCTTCAGCTCCGTACACCAGGAAGAAGGGTGTCTCTCTAGTTGACCAGTTTGGAGTTGTCCTGTTGGCCCACAGGGTGGGCGGAAGCTCTTCAATCCAGTTGGCTCCTTGTTTTTTCAGATGCTCATATGTGCGTGTCTTGAGTCCTTTTAGGATTTCTGCATTTGCTCTCTCAGCTTGGCCATTGCTTGCCGGGTGAGCTACTGAAGCCTAGCTGACCTGGATGTCGAGGTCTTCGCAATATCTTTGGAATGCAGAGCTTGTGAATTGGGTCCCATTATCTGTTATGATCTTGTTTGGGACTCCAAATCTGCATACGATGGACTGCAAGAAATTGATAACTGATTGCTTGTTTATTGTCACAACTGGAGTTGCTTCCGGCCATTTGGTGAACTTGTCGATGGCAACATACAGGAACTTGTAACCTCCGACGGCTTTTGGGAAAGGTCCCAAGATATACATCCCCCACACAGCAAATGGCCATGTAGGAGGTATCATTTGTAGAGGTTGATCTGGTGTGTGAATTTGCTTTGCATGGAACTGGCATGCTTCGCATTTCTTCACTAGCTCGGTTGCATCTTGGAGTGTTGTAGGCCAGTAAAAACCATGCCAGAAGACTTTACCGACCAGCATGCGAGAAGACACGTGGTTCCCACACTCGCCTCCATGGATTTCTGCGAGGAGCTCGCATCCTTCTTCCCTTGTAATGCACCTTATTAGGAAGCCGTTGGCACCACGCCCGTAGAGATCCCCTTCTACCAGTGTGTATCTTTTAGCCAATCTAACAATCCGCTTAGTGGATACATTATCTTCGGGAAGGAAATTGTCTTTCAAGTAGCTCTGGATCTCCGAGATCCATGCATCGAAGATAACTTGAAGATTTGAGTCTTGCGTGCTGGGTTGCTCGGAGCTTCCTGCAGCACCTACGACTCTTGATGGACGCCATGGTAACAGGGCCATCGGGACCACCAGCTTCGAGGTGCTTGTCTTGCCCCCTTCACTCAGTTCGGCAGGATGAGATGTTGGTCTTAACAATCTTCGGATGAAGGTTCCGTCTGGAGCCGGAGCTCCGGTTGAAGCTTTCGTCGAGAGTTCATAGGCTTCAACATTGTTGAGACGCTGGACATGGCAAAGATTCAGAACGTCGAAGTCCTTCTGAAGCTTTTGGACTTCAAGTAGGTATGCAGCTAGTTGAGGGTTATTGCAGCAACATTCACCTTTGACTTGCTTTATGACGAGATGCGAATCACCCTTTACCAACAGCTGCTTGGCACCATATGATAGTGCCACCTTGAGCCCATAGATTAATGCTTCATACTCCGCCACGTTGTTGGTCGCCTTGAAGTCAAGGTGACCATGTATTTTACCTTCTCCCCGTCGGAGCGAGGAGAAGGACTCCAGCTCTGGCTCCCTGCTTCTGCACGGAGCCGTCGATGTAGAGAGTCCAGTGAGGCTCGGTGAAAATCGGAACCTTGGGTTCCAGCTTCTGCTCACTGGGGCCCTAGGATTTGATGGAGAGGGGGTCCATTCTGCCACAAAGTCCGCCAATGTTTGACTCTTGATCGCTTGTCTTGGGACGAATTCAAGGTCAAACTCGGCCAATTCCGCAGCCCACTTTGCAATGTTCCAGTGGAGTTGGGGTTATGCAAGATTGCACGTAGTGGATAAGAAGTTACCACTGAAATCTTGTTAGCTTGGAAGTAGTGTCAGAGCTTCCTAGAGGTAATAAGAACTACGTAAAGCAGCTTATGCACCTCCAGGTACTGAGTCTTGGCGCCATGGAGTACTTCACTGATGAAGTACGCTCGGCGTTGGACTGTCCAAACCCTTCCGAAGGGGCCCAGAGCTTCCTCCTCATCAACCCGGACCCTCCCGGAGGGGTCCGGACCTTGTTCGGGGACCTCTGGTTTTCTGCTGGAGGAACCTGAAGCTTCTTCTGAAGTGACCCGGACCTTCCTGAAGGGGTCCGGATCTTCTTGTTCAACAACAGTGATTTCTCCACTTGAAGAAAGTGGCTCCTCTGGCATCTCGCCTTGAGGATTCGGGTCTGGGAGCTGGGACCCAGACTCGCCTTCAGGTAGCTCTGGACCCTCCCGGAGGGGTTTGGACTCCAGAAGTGGGTATGGTTCTGGTCTTTCCGCAACCAGGACCATGCTAACAACTTCGTTAGTTGCTGAAATGTAAAGCAGAAGTGGCTCACCAGGATTCGGGGCTACCAAGGTTGGTAGAGTTTTGAGAAGCTGCTTCAGCTCCTGGAATGCCTTTTCTGCTTCTTCAGACCATTGGAATGGTCTGGACTTCCTCAATAACTTGAAGAAGGGTAGCGCCCGTTTCACCAGTCTTGATATGAACCGGCTGAGGGCAGCTAGACATCCAGTCAGCTTCTGGACATCCTTGATGCGAGCTGGTGGTCGCATGTCTTCAATAGATTTAATCTTCTCCGTAGTTGCTTCTATTCCTCGGTAGTTCACCAAGAATCCAAGAAGCTTTCCAGAGCTAACCTCGAAGACACACTTGTCCGGGTTCAGCTTCGTGTGTGTGACTCGCAACTTGTCGAAGACAGCTTGCAAGGTGTCAAGGAATGCCTCCTTGTTCTTGATCTTGACGACGATGTCATCGACGTACACCTCCACTACATCTCTAATAAGCTCTCCAAAAGTTTTGTACATAGCTCATAAAAACGTAGAAGCAGCATTTTTGAGACCGAATGGCATGGCAGTGTAACAATATAATCCATCTACTGTAATGAAGGAAGTATGCTCTTCATCTTTCCTAGACATTCTGATTTGATGATACCCAGAATATGCGTCTAGGAAACACGAAAATTCGCACTCGGAGGTGGAATCCACTATCTGATCTATTTTAGGTAGTGGGAATGGATCTTTTGGACATGCCTTATTCAGTGTAGTGTAGTCGATACACATCCGAAGCTTCCCACCAGCCTTGGGTACAACGACTGGGTCTGCCAGCCACTTTGGGTGGAAGACTTCTCAGATGAATCCAGCTTCAAGCAACTTCTTCACTTCTTGACGTATGAAGTTTTGTCGCTCTACTGATTGCTTCCGAGGCTTCTGATGTACAGGCCAAGCGTCGGGATAAATCTTCAGATTGTGCTCGATCACTTCCCTAGGGATCCCAGGCATTTGTGACGGTTGCCAGGCAAATACTCGACATTAGCCCGGAGGAAAGTGATGAGCGGGAGTTCCATTTGTCATTCAGACCTCTCGATATACGGGTGGTCCAAGCGGCATCGGAACCAATTTAGACGACTTTGACGGGAATGTCAGTGTTGCCGCTTGGTTGCACACGAGGTGCGGAGGTTGAGCGTCGATGACGAATGCTCGGGGGTTTGGAGCTTGCTCCTTTCCGGATTCTTCCTCCTACGCTGCAACAAGTGCATGGAGTTCTTCCACAGCAGTATCTCCGGCAGTGCGATCTTTGCGGATCCAGAGAACACCTGCTGGTGTTGGCATCTTCAACACCAAATAGCCATAATGAGCAACAGCCATGAATTTGTACAAGGCTGGCCTGTCCAAGATGGCATTGAATGGTAAGTTGATCTGCGCCACGTCGAAGACCAACTTCTCAATGCGGTAATTCTCCCGAGTCCAGAAGGTCACCAGGAGAGTAATGGTATTGAGTGGAGTGATGGCCCCCGGACCTACTCCGGAGAAAGTTCGGGAGGGGCGAAGATCCGAAGGTCAAACCTGAAGCTTGACGAAAGCTTTGAAGCTTATGAGGTTCAGCCCCGAACCTCCGTCCACCATTACATGGTGGAGCTGGATGTTGTTGATGGTTGGAGATACCATCAATAGGAGTTGGCTAGCTCCGATCATGTTCTGAGGGTAGTCTGAAGCATCGAAAGTGATGGCAGTGTCCATCCACTTCCGGTTTGGCTCTGCCCTGGCAGTGGGAGCTACTAAGGCCATGTCCCAGCGCATTGTCTTGAGGACATGGCAGAAGGTGATGTCCCACGAACCACCAAAGATGGTGTTCATGGTCTTCCAGTGCTCGTTGTCTGAGACGTCGGAGTCGTCGTCGACGCAGGTGTAAACAGCCTTCAGGACCTTTTTAGGGTCCTGAAAGCCTAACTCTTCTTCAGTCGGAGCTTCATCGACTTTTTGTTTTCCTTCCCTTTGACAGAAAGGAACTTCTTCCCAGCGCTTGATGTAGCGCTCGACAAGGTTTTGGACCTCTTTGCAGCCTTCCAAGTTGTGGTTGTTCGTCTTGTGTATGGGACACCACATCTTGGAGGTTCCACCGTCTTCAGACGACGGCTGAGGTTGTTTCTCGGGGCGTGGCCCCCGGCCACCCGGAGCTACGGCAGCAGCGGCTGTAGGTGTGCTGGCCGACGACTTCTTCTTGTCGTTGGACTTTTTCTTCTTCTTACCACTTTCAGAGGTAGTGGCTTCACCCTTGGAGGACTTTTTGTTGTCCTCCGGAGGTAATTGGGAGTGCATTTCACGGCCCTCCGCAGCTTTGGGGCACTTGTCTGCCAAGCTGAAGAGTTCCATGACGCCGGTGACTTCCTTGGTCGCCAGCTTCTCCAGCATCTTCTTGTCTCGTACACCTTGTCTAAATGCCATAATAATAGAAGCGCTTGAGATAGAAGGTATGGTGTTTCATACCTGGGAGAACCTCTGGATGAAGGATCGCAGGGACTCTCCCCCCTTCTGCTTGACAGCAAAAAGGTCCAGTTCTGTGCCTGGTCGGCTATATGAACTCCCGAAGTTGGCAGTGAACTGTTGGCACAGTTCCGCCCAACTGTTGATGGAGTCGGGCGGGAGGCTCATGAACCAAGACCTGGCTGTCCCAGTTAAAGCCACGGGGAAATAATTGGCCATAACGGCCTCATTGCCTCCAGCCGCAAGGATTGCGGTGGAGTAGATTTGGAGAAACTCAGCGGGATTGACAGTCCTGTCAAATTTCTCCGGCAAGTGAGGCCGGAACTTCTGCGGCCATCTGACCTTGCATAGGTGCATGGCCAGGGCAGAACTGTCCCGAGCCTCCCGCTCCCTCGATAGCAGGACTGTCCCGAGCCTCTCGCCTCTCGCGAGCACGCTCGATATGGATGCGGCCGTCCTATTGACGATAACGGTGATCAAGCTCCGCCTGAAGGTTGTGAGTTGAAAGCCTTGTTATTGTGTGGGTACATCGCGCCCCGGAAGGTAGCGACGTCGCCTGCTGAGACGCAGCACGCCTCCTATGCTATGAAGCGTGCAGACCAAGTCTACCTAACACGGTCCGATGCAGCGACGGGGCCTGCCCCGAGGGGGGGGGACCTTGGTTGCTGATGTGATCGACTGCTGCTGCAACCAAATGTTCCACATCAGCTCTCCACTGCTCCATTGCACCCTGGGATGCTCCTAGAGGCGGTGGGCGTTGGAGAAGAGCACGCGGAGCATGGAGCGTGTGTTCATGGTTGTTGTTCGCCGATGCAGTGACCAACGCGTATGCCCCATCTTGCTGTCCAGCTTGATTCGCCGGTGCGGAAGGTGGCGGTGGTGGCATGACTCCTGCTGGAGCCACAGCATCTACTGGCTGCTGCATGTTGGAGGGGTTGCTGAATGTGGGCCTAGAGGGGGGGGGGGTGAATAGGCCTTTTTGAAAGTTGTCTGATCATGCAACACTCAACAACAAGCTCAATACCAGAGATATCGGACTAGTCCGGTAAAGTGCGGACTAGTCCGGTGTTCACGGACTAAGTTGATTAAGCTAGATCGATTAGGTTGAGTATTTTATGTGTGCAGCAGAAAAGTAGAACCAAATAAAGATTTCATAGTTATATACTAGATTATATCACAGTTAATTCTTATGTTTAACAATTGAACGTAAGATGAGTAATGATTATGAAACCCTAGATTATTTGATGAATTAGAATGATGAGCACAAAAACAAAACACAAGGATTTATCCCGTGGTTCAGCTACCACACAAGGCAACCTACATCCACATTGAGGAGTCCACA
Organism: Tuctoria greenei; assembly: GCA_036927565.1. Classification (NCBI taxonomy): domain Eukaryota; kingdom Viridiplantae; phylum Streptophyta; class Magnoliopsida; order Poales; family Poaceae; genus Tuctoria; species Tuctoria greenei. The sequence continues at coordinate 68,691,728 of JAYESD010000003.1, read as the reverse complement.
AAGGACCGGGTCTTCTCCAACCCTACCCTCATCGGATCGCCACGAAGGCCAATCCTCTTCCATTAACCACAAAGGGGTGAATAACTAAATTCAAGGGGCCTTCTCACACGTTGAGAGCTCCCTAAGATTACAACACAGATTTCCACCAAAAACACACTCAAAAGATTACAATTAAAACGTAGGAGTGTGTTAGAGAATCAAACCAAGAGCTCAATGTGATGTTCCAAGTGTCTCTCCAATGATCTAGAGTGAATCCTCAAAGGATTGATCGTTGTTGCACTTGATTTCGTGGAGATATGTAGTTTTTGAGGCTCTTGGGAGGTGTGACGGCGCTAGGGTTCGAGAGAGTTCATAATTGGGTCGTGCACCTCTATTTATATGGGGTTTCTAAAAGTGACTGTTAGGGTTCAGAAAGTTTGGACTAGTCCATGGTGGTCACCAGACTAGTACAGTGTGCCATGTGTAGCAAACCCTAAGTACCCCGAAATATCGGACTAGTCCGGCTGAAAACGGACTTGTCCGATTTCTCTACTGGAAATCTTCAGACTAGTCCGATATCCATCGGACCTGTCCGGACATGTGAAACCCTAAGTGAATTAGATGACAAGTCCGCACTTGGAGGACTTGTCCGATATAGATCAGAGGGTTTTTCGGACTAGTCCGTGTAGACATCGGACTTGTCCGAATTGGATCAGAAGGAATATTGGACTAGTCCGGATATGATCGGACTTGTCCGATTTTGTGTGACTTGTGAAGTGTTCTGAGGACTAGTCCGTACTGGGGAGGACTAGTCCGATTCTAGTCAGAAGAATATCGGACTAGTCCGACAGATATCGGACTTGTCCGATCTGGTGCAGAAAGGTTATCGGACTAGTCCGCTTGTGATCGGACTAGTCCGGTCCTGTGTAACTTTGTGCAATGTGTGTGTGTTTATTTGTGATTGAGCTCTTGGGATGTGTTTCCTTAACACACTCCATACACAATAATCTATTACTCTTCTTCCTTGAGCTCATCTCCACTTTACTCCTCATCCTTCTTTCTTTTTGGTATTTTGCTCATTTTCCTATCATATGCCTGCACTCATCTCAACAAATAGGTTAGGATCCCAATTGCTTGTCATAAATCATCCAAAACCCACAAGAGAGTCCTAGATGCACTTTCAATCTCCCCCTTTTTGGTGATTGATGACAACCAATTGAGATTTCACAAAATATGATAAAAATTGTGATTTTCATAAAGTATGCACATATGAGTCAAAAATACATTAAGCAGTGAAAGAATTATCCATATGTGCATTCTTTATGGTGGGATGCATAACTAAGTATATTGAGACATTGAGAATGACATAATTTACATTAATCAACCAAAGCCAAGCATATATGTCATTCTAGGAGCAAGATTACAGATTTCGACAAGTACTTCTCAAATTAATTAAGCATTGCATCACAGAACATAAAAAATAGACAAGAAGCATAAAAAGAGCTATCTCCTCACATCCTACAGCTAAAGCTAAGACTCCCCCTCAATCTCTCCCCCTTTGGCATCAAGACACCAAAAGGAAGGAGAGGAGGGTCCTAGGGTCTTCACTCTTCACTGTCGATCCTCTCATCATCGTCTTCGTCATCTTCACCTTGAGCTTCATGAGGAGGAGAAGAAGGAGGGGCAAAGACGTTCGAGCCCCCAATGCCGAAGTAGGCAAGCTCAGAGGGGTTCAAGGGTGCGAGCTCAGTGAAGTCTGGGTCAGAGTCCTCAGAAATCACTGGAGATCCAATGGGGTCGATCTCCAGCTTCTAGCAGATATGCTTCACATTGGCCTTGATGTACTTCATGTCCTCCTTTCTTTTCTGGTTGAGCTTGTGGGCCTTCACTTCGGCCTTCTTGCAGGAGGTGAAGATGGCAGCCAGGTATTTGAGGATTCCACTAGCTGATCCTCTCTGGGGGGCTGCCCTTGAAGTTGGAGCAGCTCTGACATCTTCGCTTGTTCTTGCCGGTGCCTCGGGACTGGAGGCCCGCGAGGGAGCAGCCTTGACATTTACTTGTTGAGGCTTCTAAGGCCTCAGAGGAGTGTGCTCCACATCCTTGACAAACTCAATCCCTGTGACTTTCTCAATCATAAACATTAGATAGGGAGCATAGCCACAGGACCTGTTGGGGGTGCTGGAGATGTTGACCATATCGTTCCATATGTAGTCAAAAACATCAAACTATCTGTTCTTGCTTATGATCCTCATTAGGGTCCGGAGGTATCCTTGCACACTCCCTGCATCCCCATCCTTAGGGGCAATGGTATTCATCAAGACTCTGTTTAGCACCACAAAGAATGGCTTCATGTTTTTTGTGGAAGGAGGGGTGAACTTAGAATTGGGCTCATAGAGAAACTTCATCCTCTCCTTGTCAATGGCACCAACATTGTGGATAATCACATTATCATTACTGGAGGTGTCAAGATGCAACAGCCTTGCAAATTCTTCATAAGTGATAGTGTACTTGGCTCCATGAGTCATCCAAGTCACTCTTTCCTCTTCATCGCTTGCAAAGTGGCAGGTGGCATAGAACTGAGCCACCACTTCATCATTCCAATTGTACTTGAAGGCAAAGAGGTCCTTCACGCCATGTCTCTCAGCTACTGCAATCACTTCATCAAATGCAGGGCATCTCTTCTTTTCAAGATGTGCCCAGTCAATCCACTGACTGCGCACCACGGGTGTCTTCAACTGCAGGTATACAGCCCTGTAATAGTCAGCATGAAAATTGCTCCAGAATCTTCCATCTGCAGCTTGCTTTGGATGATTATAGCAATCAATGCTCCTGAGCTTTGCAGCTGAGTCGCTGCCCTTCCCATTGAACCTTTCTTCAGTGGGGTCCCGGACCCCTTCCCTGGGAGCATGCAGGTTCAATGGTCCAACTGGACCCATCGCTATCCCCTTGCCCTTGCCCTTTGCTTGGCGAGGGACGCTCGATGATGCGGCTGCCTTGGAGACTGGCTTCTTTGCCAACACTTTCCTCTGTACTTGTGGAGGAGACGGAGCTGGCTCGATAGGTCGCTCTTGGCGCTTCTTGCCAAGACTCGTTGAGGTCCGAGGTGCCACCTCATGGTCCATCTCGGCCTCAAAATCGGAAACCTCATCGTTTGAGCTCGACATGACCTGAGAATGAGTTTCAAGAATGATAATGAATGATACAAGGCATAGGTTTGAAAGGATAGGAAGGAATTGCATTTAGGAATTGAAGAGTTAGGTTTTGAGTTCAGAAACATTGGACTTGTCCGGTGCACAGGCACGGACTAGTCCGGGGGGACCGGACTTGTCCGTTCAAGGACCGGACTAGTCCGGTGTTCATCCTCAAAAACCTAAGAGATTTGACAAAAGCTGATTCCTAATGCATAATAAGTCTAGCATACACGTGATACATAAAGGAGGCATGTATATAGTGAAAGATGCTAGGCTATTCGATCAATAATGGAGAAAAATGAGATTTCTAGGGTTTGGGTGAAAATTACCGAAGAAATCGATTGAAGCTTGGAGATGAGGGTGTTGAAGGCCGGACAAGTCCGCTAGCTTCAATCCTCAAGAGGCCAAGCTTGATTTCTGCCCAAATGCGGAGATTTTTGATGGAGGGAGCAAGAAATCACCTTGGGAGCTCGAGCGGAGGAGAGAGAACGCGTGAGCAAGTGTGGAGGATGAAGGGATTAGGGTTTGGTGGCGGCTAGGGTTATTGACACGAAAAATCGGACAAGTCTGGAGATGACCGGACTAGTCCGAACTCATCCAGAGAGCAACATCGGACTAGTCCGTGGTCAGTCGGACCAGTCCGGCCTAACTGGCACTCAACGGACTTGTCTGCACGTGCGGACTAGTCCGGGTAACCACGGACTAGTCCGTGGTCACCAGAAGAAATTTGCATAGCCCATTCATATATATTTTAAGGTTCATAAATAGAGAATAGAGAGGCAAATTAAATCAAATGATCTTGATGAATATGACCAGTAAGCATACAACAATCAAGCAATGATCATAATTCACCAAGATCTAGTAATTGACATAGTTTTTCAGGAAAAATTGAGAGAGAGTGATTTTCACAATTCAATCAAGATATTTTGAAGAAATCATACAGGTATGCAACTTTTCAAGCCACATTCCGAGCATCGAGGATATTTAGTTCATTTCGGAGTTCACAAAAGCGCTTTTCATCAAGTGGCTTGGTGAATATGTCGGCCAATTGTTTTTGGGTATTGACATGTGAGATGGCTATGTCTCCTTTCATGGAATGGTCTCCCAAAAAATGATGTCTTATGTCTATGTGTTTAGTTCTAGAGTGCTCAACTGGATTGTGGGCAATTTTAATGGCACTCTCGTTGTCACAAAGGAGAGGAATATGGTTCATATTGTAACCGTAATCCCTTAGAGTTTGTCACATCTAAAGGAGTTGTGCACAACAGCTCCCGGCTGCAACATACTCCGCTTCGGCTGTGGATAAGGCAATGGAGTTTTGTTTCTTGGAGGACCAAGAAACTAAGGATCTCCCTAGGAATTGGCATGTGCCGGAGGTGCTTTTTCTATCTACTTTGCACCCGGCGTAATCTGCATCGGAGTATCCAATGAGATTGAACTTTGAGGCTTTTGGGTACCAAAGACCAAGGTTGGGTGTATGAACTAAATATCTCAAGATCCTTTTTACGGCTGTCAAGTGACATTCCTTAGGGTTGGCTTGAAATCTTGCACACAAACATACACTCAACATAATGTCTGGCCTAGATGCACATAGATAGAATAGATATCCAATTATGGAGCGATATACCTTTTGGTCGACGCTAGGTCCATCTTCATTGAGATCCAGGTGGCCGTTTGTTGCCATGGGGGTCTTTATGGGCTTTGCCTTGTCCATGCCAAACTTCTTAAGTATGTCCTGCGTGTACTTGGTTTGGCTTATGAATGCCCCTTCCTTTTGTTGCCGCACTTGGAATCCCAAGAAGTACTTTAATTCTCCCATCATTGACATTTCAAATCTGTCTGTCATGATTTTGCTAAATTCCTCACAAAACAATTGATTAGTTCCCAAAAAATATATCATCAACATAAATTTGACAAATGAAAAGATCATTGTCTAAATTCTTTGTAAATAGAGTATAATCTACTTTGCAAATTTGAAAACCATTCTCAATTAAGAAATCTCTAAGACACTCATACCAAGCTCTAGGAGCTTGTTTGAGGCTGTAGAGAGCCTTACGCAATTTGAGTACGTGGTTGGGGAACTCTTCGTCTTCAAACCCGGGTGGTTGCTCCACGTACACCTCCTCCTTGATTGGTCCGTTGAGGAAGGCGCTTTTTACATCCATTTGATACAACTTGAAATCATGGTGAGTAGCATATGCAAGTAATATTCTAATAGATTCAAGTCTAGCTACTGGAGCGAAAGTCTCATCAAAATCCAAACCTTCGACTTGTGAATAACCTTTGGCCACAAGTCGTGCCTTGTTCCTTGTCACCACCCCATGTTCGTCTTGTTTCTTGCGGAAGACCCACTTGGTGCCGACGATGTTTGCTTTGGGTCTCGCCACAAGTTCCCATACTTCATTCCGCTTGAAGTTGTTCAATTCTTCTTGCATTGCCACCACCCAGTCCGGATCTTTCAATGCATCTTCAACCCTGCGTGGTTCCAAAAAGGATACAAACGAATAGTGTTCACAAAAGTTAGCTAAGCGAGATCTGGTGGTTACTCCCTTTTGGATGTCACTGATGATGTTGTCGATCGGGTGATCCCTTTGGACGCATTGGTGTACTCTCGGGTGTGGCACTTGAGGAGTTGTGTCTTCATGATCATCTGCTTCTCCCCCTAAGTAGTTGCCTTCGTTGACTTGTTGATCATCTTCGTATTCTTGTGGTTGATATTGTGATGAAACTCCCCCTTGATCCTTAATCTCATGCTGTGGTTCATCTTCCTCATGTACGTGTGGAGGTGGCTCTTGTGCTCGAACTTCACCTAGAGCCATTCTTTTCAATGCTTGACATGGGGCTTCTTCTTTACCTAGTTCACATGGATCAACTTGCTCCTTTTGGGAGCCATTAGTCTCATCGAACACTACGTCACGTGCTATTTCAACGAGTCCGGAGGCCTTGTTGAAAACACGATAGGCGTAAGTGTTTGAATCATAACCAAGCAAGAAACCTTCATCGGACTCCAAAGTGGACTTTGAAGTCCTAGGCTTCTTGTTCAGGATATATCATGGAGAACCGAAAACTCGAAAATATGAGATATTTGGTTTGTTACCAGTGAGTAGCTCATAGGATGTCTTTTTGAGTAGTCGATGAAGATAGAGTTGATTTACGGCGTGGCAAGCAGTGTTAATCGCTTCCGCCCAAAATTGATCCGAGGTCTTGTACTCATCAAGCATTGTTCTTGCCATCTCTATGAGTGTTCAGTTCTTTCTTTCGGCAACTCCGTTTTGTTGTGGCGAGTATGGCGCTGAAAATTCGTGCTTGATACCCTCTTCATCAAGGTACTCCTCCACTTGTGTTTTCTTTAACTCCGTGCCGTTGTCGCTTCGAATACTCTTGATTGTCAATGAGAATTCGTTTTGAGCTCGCTTGAAGAATTTCTTGAGTGTTCCTTGTGTTTCTGACTTATCGTGCAAAAAGAAAACCCAAGTGAAGCGAGAAAAGTCATCAATAATAACTAAACCATATTTGTTACCGCCGATGCTTATGTAAGCAATTGGACCAAATAAGTCCATGTGAAGTAGTTCTAGCGGTCTTGTTGTAGTCATGATGTTCTTTGCGAGATGAGGTGCTCCAACTTGCTTCCCGGCTTGGCACGCGCTACAAGGCCTGTCTTTCTCAAAAACAACATCCTTCAAACCGCGGATGTGGTCGCCCTTGAGGAGTTTTTGAAGATTCCTCATACCAACATGCGCTAGCCGTCTATGCCACAGCCAACCCATGTTGGTCTTTGCAATCAAGCATGTGTCATGTTCGGCTTTATCCTTGTTGAAGTCAACGAGGTAAAGCTTTCCCTTCAACATACCCTTGAATGTAATGGAACCATCACTCCTCCTAGAGACGATCACACCCTAGTTAGTGAACAAGCAATTATAACCTTTGTCACATAGCTAAGATATGGACAGCAGGTTATAAGCTAAGGATTCAACATGTAAAACATGAGAAAGTGTGTGTGTAGAAGATATTGCAATTTTACCGGTACCGAGCACCCTTCCTTGACTATTATCTCCAAAGTAGATGCCTTCGTTTGGGTCCTCATTCTCATCATATGCCACGAACATCCTTCTTTCTCCGATCATATGGTTGGTGCAACCACTGTCTAACACCCATTTGGATCCACCGGAGGAATAGGCCTGCAAAAACAAATTATGCTTTGGTTTTAGGTACCCAAGCTTGCTTGGGTCCTTGAAGGTTAGTTACAATACATTTGGGCACCCACACATGAGATTTTGTGTTCCCATGGCGTGGCCCAACATAATTAGCATAAACCTTGCCAAGATTATTTCTCATTAACACATAGGAAGCATCAAAGGTTCTAAAGAGTAATTGTTGTTGTTTGTATACAGGGCTAGTCTGGGAGGCCGAACTTGTCCGGAGGACCGGACTTGTCCGGACACTCACCGGACTAGTCCAATGTTTGTGTGAGTTCAGGTTTTTACCCTTCAACTTATGAGTTTGAGAGGGTCTTTCCTTTACAAAGGAAATCCTCCCCTTGTTATTCTTATGATTCCAGCATGCTGCTTTTCATCACAAGAGTAACCAATGCCATACTTGACATTTGGAGGTCTTTGGAACAAGTATGCACTACGTTCATAGTTGATATTCTCCTTGTCAAATATGTCACATTGGGTAGGATTTTTATCCTTTGTGGAGGTTGACTTCTCCTTCAAACTGGTGTCTATTTTACTACATGTGCACATATGAGCAAAGTCAGTTTTAGTGGATTGAGAAGGTGAACTTGAAGAGGAGGAAGGTTCACTCAGCTTGAGTGACTCAACTTGCACTTCAAGGATCTTGTTAACCTCGATCAGGTCAGCAAGTTGGTCCTTGATTGCAACAGTTGAGTCAGTTAACTCCAAGCAAGCTTTCTTGCTTGAAGCTAACTCAAGCTCCAGTGAATTGTTTTTCTCCTTTTCAAGTTCTAGAAGTTTGTCAAGTTCGACATACTCCTCCTTTTGGGAGATAATCATGTCCTCTTGAAGATGAATCAACCTCTCCTTCTCAACAAGTTGATCAAGTAAAATTTTCATTTCTGTTGCAGCTATGCTATCTAGTCCACTAAGCATGTCTTCATCATCACTAATTATTTCATCATCACAAGAGTAGGAATGCACGGAAGTGGTTTTGATGATTACCTTGTGTTTACCTTCCTTTGCCATAAGGCAAGTGTCATTTCCCTTCCTTGCGCCGAGTGTGGGGAAGAGTGTAGATTTCTTGGACATGCTCTCGATGGCTACGGTAGCCATCTCTTCTTCTTCGGATGATGAGGACTCATCGTTTGAGTCCCACTCCTTCCCAATGTGCGCTTGTTCGGCTTGCTTCTTCTTCTTGAAGAATTTCTTAGGTTGAGGATTGGATTCTTTGGTCTTCTTCTTGTATTCCTCATACGGGCAATCAACTATAAAGTGGTTATATTCACCACAATTATAGCATGCCCGCCTCAACTTTGGATTCGTTCTTTCGTTGTACTTTCCTTCACTTGATTTTGTCCCTTGTCTATTCTTTATTATTCTCTTGAACTTTTTCATGAATAATATCATGTCCTCTTCATCTAGCTCACTGCTCACGTCGTCACTGTCTTCCTCTAGTTCTGCTTCCCTTGCTTCTTTGGAAAGAGGCTTGAGGGTGGACTTTAGAGCAACCCCTTTCTTCTTAGCCGAGGTGAGATCGGCAATTTCCTTGATGTGCTTTGCTTGTCTTTCCATCATCTCAAAGTTGATGATTTTTCCAAGCAATTCATCCAGAGTCATCCTTTTGTATCCGGGGCTTTCTCTAATCATGGAGCATAGCGTGACATTGCGAGGCATAAAGGCTCTAAGGATGAGCTTTACCACCTCGTGGTCATTCCACTTCTTGCTCCCGTATGATCGAACTTTGTTCACAAGTGTCTTCAATCGATTGTACATATCTTGGGGTGACTCGTATTCCTCAATTGCGAATCTTCCTAGTTCGCCTTCGATCATCTCAATCTTTGCTTCACGCACATGTCGGTCACCTTCATGTGCAGTTTGTAGTGTATCCCATATCTCCTTAGCAATTTAGAGTCCATCCACCTTGGTGAACTCGTCCCGACTGGGTGAGGAGGTGATTACAGCTGCGGCTTGTGCATTTCTATGAATGGCCTGTTCTTGGCTTGGGGTGAGCTCTTCGTCGTCGTCCAGAATATCTATCCCTGTGCATACAACATGCCATAGACGTGGGTTGAGGGAAATCAAATGCATTTTCATATTCTGCCTCCACATTGAGTAATCACTTCCATCGAAGTGTGGGGCCTTTCCAAGTGGGATAGATAAGTAATGATTGTTATTTGAATTTAGACGATCATAGTTAAAAGGAAATCGGGAGTAGTCGGTGTGACTACTCCCCTTCTTCTTCTCTTCAACTTTCACTTTCCCTTTGGAATGTGCCTTCTTTCTGAGGAGCGCCTTTAGCTCCAGCGTCTCCTCATCGTCATCCTCGAAGTCTTGAATGGATTCGAGGTACTTCTCCACTTTTTGGGTCTTTTCGTTGTTAACCTCCTCTTGGTTGTTGATTTTGTGGGCGTCCTTCATGTCCGACATGATCTCTTCAAGTGGTTAGACTCTTTATTGAAGAACCTCGCTCTGAAACCAATTGAATGTGGGCCTAGAGGGGGGGTGAATAGGCCATTTTGAAAGTTGTATGATCCTGCAACACTCAACAACAAGCTCAATACCAGAGATATCGGACTAGTCCGGTAATGTGCGGACTAGTCCGGTGTTCACAGACTAAGTTGATTAAACTAGATCGATTAGGTTGAGTATTTTATGTGTGCAGCGGAAAAGTTGAACCAAAAAAAGATTTCACAGTTATATACTAGATTATATCACAGTTAATTCTTATGTTCAACAATTGAACGTAAGATGAGTAATGATTATGAAACCCTAGATTATTTGATGAATTAGAATGATGAGCACCAAAAAAACACAAGGATTTATCCCGTGTTCGGCTACCACACAAGGCAACCTACATCCACGTTGAGGAGTCCACAAAGGACCGGGTCTTCTCCAACCCTACCCTCGTCAGATCGCCACGAAGGCCAATCCTCTTCCACTAACCACAAAGGGGTGAATAACGGAATTCAAGGGGCCTTCTCACACGTTGAGAGCTCCCCAAGATTACAACACAGATTTCCACCAAAAACACACTCAAAAGATTACAATTAAAACGCAGGAGTGTGTTAGAGAATCAAACCAAGAGCTCAATGTGATGTTAGTGTCTCTCCAATGATCTAGAGTGAATCCTCAAAGGATTGATCGTTGTTGCACTTGATTTCGTGGAGAGATGTAGTTTTTGAGGCTCTTGGGAGGTGTGACGGCGCTAGGGTTCGAGATAGTTCATAATTGGGTCGTGCACCTCTATTTATATGGGGTTTCTAAAAGTGACCGTTAGGGTTCAGAAAGTTCGGACTAGTCCGTGGTGGTCACCGGACTAGTCCGGTGTGCCGTGTGTAGCAAACCCTAAGTACCCCGAAATATCGGACTAGTCCGGCTGAAAACGGACTTGTCCGATTTCGCTACTGGAAATCTTCGGACTAGTCCGATATCCATCGGACCTGTCCGGACATGTGAAACCCTAAGTGAATTAGATGACAAGTCCGCACTTGGAGGACTTGTCCGATGTAGATCAGAGGGTTTTTCGGACTAGTTCGTGTAGACATTGGACTTGTCCGAATTGGATCAGAAAGAATATCGGACTAGTCCGGATATGATCGGACTTGTCCGATTTTGTGTGACTGTTGAAGTTTTTTGAGGACTAGTCCATACTGGGGAGGACTAGTCTGATTCTAGTCGGAAGAATATCGGACTAGTCCGACAGATGTCGGACTTGTCCGATCTGGTGCAGAAAGGTTATCGGACTAGTCCGCTTGTGATCGGACTAGTCCGGTCCTGTGTAACTTTGTGCAATGTGTGTGTGTTTATTTGTGATTGAGCTCTTGGGATGTGTTTCCTTAACACACTCCATACACAATAATCTATTACTCTTCTTCCTTGAGCTCATCTCCACTTTACTCCTCATCCTTCCTTCTTTTTGGTATTTTGCTCATTTTCCTATCATAGGCCTGCACTCATCTCAACAAATAGGTTAGGATCCCAATTGCTTGTCATAAATCGTCCAAAACCCACAAGAGAGTCCTAGATGCACTTTCAGTTGCCTCCAGCAGGTTGCGCAGCAGGGTTGCCGTTGGACGATCCAGCAGCAGAGTTCACCATCCTTGAATCTCGGGCGCCCCTACCTGGCGCGCCAACTGTCGGAGTTTGGTTCCGGCAATTCTCCCGGTATTACTGTCGGTAGCCCGTAGAGTTTGTAGTTCGGTAGTGAGCGCGCAAAGATTTAGAACATGATGGCAAGTTGACACGAGGATTTACGTGGTTCAGGCCGCCTAAGCGTAATACCCTACTCCACGGGGCGTGTAGTTGTTGTATTGAGCGTCTGAGCACTTGTGAGCGTGTGTTAGAGCAGAGTCTGGAAGTTTCTCCCCTGTGAATCGCTCGACCAGTCCTTTTATAGTACAAGGACTGGTCGTTACATCGTTAGTCTGGCCCGACATGTGGCCCTAGAGGTTACTGATGCTTAATACATAATTAATGAGCTTAATTACCCTTAATAGTGTGGTATCGCGCCTTGACAGTGCCGTTACTGGTATCAAGGGTCCCCCGATCGTGTGTCATTAAGATGGTATTAATGACACTTAGTCGGGTGTCATTAAGATGGTATTAATGATACTTATTTGGGTCTTGAAGTCTTTAATTGCCCCTTGAAGGTCCGAGCCGTTGGGGGTCCACCAGTCTGCTTGTTGAAGTTGAAGGTTCAGCGGTTGTACGCGTGACAGCTCCGGAGCTTTACGTCTGGGACGGGTAGATCCGGTGCTGTTGTACACGTGTCAGTACTGGAGCTTCCCTCTGTCGTTGGTTAGGTCCAAGGGTGCCATGCAGTTATTTATCCTGGAGCTTTCCCATGTGTGGGATGTAGCTTCGATTGCAAGATACACGTGGCGACACTGGGACTAACCATAGAAGGGAGGCAGGTCCGGTCCCTTATGACATGTGGGACCTTCAGAGGTCTTCAACTCAGTCAGGTGAAGTTCCTTTGCTCTTTTTGCAGTCAAAAGGGGTATTCGGTACGCAGGGTACCGACAGTCACTTTTCTGGATTAAGGGTTATAACTATCTAAACTTCACAAATTGAGTCAAGGGTTTCTGCCAGCAGTCCTGCAGATCTCTATATTGGACCCAAAATTTGACTTGGTTCAACGTTGAATTGGGAAACACTTTGAATTACCAAGTTGTAGAGCTGATTCTCCCCTTTCCAAATATGTATCATAATGGTTTAGGGATTTCTCTACAGGAAGTTATGGCAAAAAATACAGAGACTTTTGCAGTGGTATAGGCATTTGGAGTAGTTTTGGTATAGTTCAAATTTAACTAGGTTATGCAATCTTTCTGTCTTAGTGGTCAACAGAAAGTTTGTAGAGGCCTTCAAGAGCTTTTCATCCATATAGAATATCCCTAAGTTCTCTAACAACTAACCAAGATTGCAACCTAGCAAAGTTGAGCAAACTTCTGCCAGAAACAAAGAATATTGGTTGTACCCTTCGTCAAGTCGTAATTCAATTTATGGAGTCCAAGACATACCAGCAATTGATAGTCGGACTTTCAAAACATAATGCATCCATAATGTCGTGGGGGTTGGTCAAGTATCAAATGTGATACATACGGTACTACGTGCCTCTCCAACTAAAATCTAACCGGTATATCCGGATAAGTCTATAGGTGGCCCTAGTATAGTTCACTCGCAAACGTGTTCTACACGGGTCGCTACCGTAGTTAGTGTAGCTGTAGAAGACACACAATCCCCTTTCACTCCTTCACACCTCAAGGGCGACACGGGGAAACACGACAAGTAGTCACAATAATATATATGAAAGTAAATGCATACGACTCTGGTGTGAGTCGCCCTCGAGCAAAGTCATGTCTTGTGGTACATAGCTATACTACGTCTGTACAACAAAGACTCCTGCACGAACCGGCTTATACACGCTCGGGCATACGTGTTTCGCATGCTCCCATAGCACATGAATAGTTCTAGAGATGCATAATACCGGGTTATCCACCAACTAACAAGGGCTCCCACTAACTTTGAAGGACACTGGGGTACTGCGTGGCATATGTTCTCAGAAAGATGGAAAGTTATAGAGACTCATATTAACATTTCCGTGCCAAGCCACAGAAGCAATCACATGCTACCTATCGCATGGTGATCTTACCGCAATTGATCCACTTGCAGTGGCGTACCTTACCTCTTACCTGACGTCGGAGCGTCGTTACAGAAATAGTAACAAGTATGTTAGCTTACCACCTTTATATCTTATACTAGTAATACTCCTTATATGGGCATATAGCTAATTCCTCACTCATATACTCATAAGTTTTGGAAAATATGCTCTTTTCAGGCACACTTTTCCCAAAGATGCTCTTATACCATACTGTGGGGATCGGGGTCCCGACATCAAAGGATCTCATTGGGTGGTCTCGTGCGATGGGACACCCAACAGTATACATGAAAAGAACCAGAATAAAATACCAACCGAGTCTTTTATTTAGAAACAAAGCAGAATTTTTTTTACAATACTAAATGAAGAAAAGTGTCTATACATCATAGCTACACTCTCATCTCTAGCGATGCAAAAGCAAAGTCGTCCATGCCCATAAGGCGCCTCGCACTAGCAGCACTCACTCTCCTGATCACGGCAGCGTGCAAGGCTCTCACTCAGCTGTGAACCCTAATGAGGGTAAGGCGTTGTCGTCAAGCCCTTTATCAACGGTATAACCTGCAAAAACTCGTTAAATGCAAACGTGAGAATAAGGGTCAGGAAGACTAACCCTTATCACTAGACATATGCAAGGTAAAGGCTAAACATAGGTAGGAAATAGAATAAATAGACTCGCCTACATGTGGATCCTTATAGTCATGTTTTAGGTAGCAAAAATTCCTCAGGCACGACACATCATAGACTTCGCAATAAAAAAAGAAACACTTTGCTGATGATATGACATGCCCAAAGCACATAATGCTACTACAGTTTAAGTGTTTGGAAATTGTAAACTTTAATTGTGCTATCTCTAATCGTACAAGTTGCAATACAATAATAATCATGACAACAATTTCATAATAATTCCACTACTCTTTATTACTACGTCACAGTGCAGTGAACAGGCGGTACTCAATAAACGCGAGGGACGGTGATTGCAATCAGTAGACACCCGGATAACACGTCACTTCACCCGTGCGTAAGAAGCATGCAATGCTCCTCACCACGTCATACACAACAACCTTTCACAAGAAACTCAAACGTTGAACCGGTCCCACCATCGTGGGCACAAAGTCCCCGCACGGAGCGTGTCTGTGCCCGCCGGAAGATTTACACCTTGCTGCCCTCAACCCACCCCTATCGACAGTGGGATATGCCTTGACACCAAAGTTATCAAGTTACATCGGTTTAATGGGTTCCATATGCCCAATATGCATCCGATACAGTTCAAACTTGTCCAGTAGGGTCGCACACGGATCGGTCCTCAATCGACACAAGTAGGGCTACACACGTGAGACCACGTCTCGCTACATCCTATCTCGCTGATCGGTCCCAATTCATATTCATAAACCATTCTTTGATAAACTCCATCCCACATGATAAAATCCTATCTCGCGAGTAGATTCCAACTACTCGACTTCTACCAGATTCCTCAAAACATTAGCATGGAATTTTCTCCTCGTCAAGCTGTAGACCTACCCAATACTCCATGGGATTTGGGGGTCATTCAAGTGAAGTAACAAGCACCTTTGCCCTAATGCACAAAATCATCCTTGACATAAGTGATACAAATAGAAATGTTTGGACAACACTTAAATGCAAACCAGGGCTTGCCTTAATTTGCGACTCAATTTAAGGTCAATGGTCAGTGGTCTTCTTCCGGGACTTCGCCAAGGACTTCAAGATGGTGACTCCTCGGCTCCTCCTCCAAGTGAAGCTCCCCGTCTATCATCTCCATCACGTTCCTATTGACATGATTATGCATGTAAGAAAAACAATGTAATATAATAATAGACCCAATGTGGTTTTATACACCTTAAGATGGAGAAGCTTGACTAGGAGGGACAGACATGGCCCTGTCCTATGGAGAGACAGAGGATGAGTCAAGGTGGTCATAGTAGTGTCGAGGTAAGAACTGAAGGTACAACGTAAGCACGCCATGTAACTTAGCAATCAACACTTGGAGCTAAGCCACATAAGAGTGATATGACAGACCGGTGAACAAGTGCTCGGTTGAATAGTGTAAGGATGACTAAGGGATCAAGGTAAAACATAGAATGATTAAGGTATGAGATGACTATGCAAAGCATAATATTGAAACTCCGTATTAAATCTTATGACTGAAGAATTGAAGTCGTCTAAGAACTAAGAGATGATCTACAAAGTTCGTAAGGACTTAGGAGGAACTTATTATGGGTTTTTCATGTGTTCTAAGATTCATACTCTACATTTCCTGTGTGTTGTAAGGAATCAATTCTAGGGTTCCTGGTAACCATAGAAGACTGGATCATCCACTTCTTGAGGTTCCTATGATGAGAACGACTATTAACCAATCTACAAAAACTAGATGGACCATCGATACGGAGCTTAAGGTCAAGGAAGATACATCACAAGACAGAAGTAGTAACAGGACGAATGACCTAGTAGTCAACCCACGTCACTAAACAATATGTGCAGGACTACGGAACACTAGTCTCACTACCTTTCTATCCTTATAATCATGCTCACCTTGTAGGAATTTCACCGAACAGTTTGGATGCGCTCTCGACTGGGTTAGTCTTGTACAATTCAGAGGTCGCCATGGCCTAAGTTGCGTGCCGGTTGCAACGCCACAGTGTTCCTGCATTATAGACCAGCACTGAACATCAACATACTTGATTTGGTGTGAAAAAAATTCCATCAAAAACCTTGACTGCAATCACTGATCCTATCAATCTTGCACAAATTAGATCTAACCATGGATCAATTGTCATCGTCGTTGTGTCATTGACGTGTTCCTGCATATCCTCTATCCCACACAACACTTGCATTGCTGCCAGAATGCGGCTACAGAGCAGAACGTCGCGACGATGGAAAGTAGGCGTCGAAGTCAGGGCAGCACAAGGCTAAGCAACACAGCACTCGTTCGAACTTTCCCGTGACGCTGAGGTGGGAGGAAGGCGGCCTAGAGACGCACTGGGAATAGCGCGAATGGTCGGTGGATTTGTGGTCACAACTGCGCGGGAGGCGCAACAGTGAGGAACGTGGCGTGGACGACGGTGCGACCATGGGGCGCACGCAGCAGCGACAGGGCGGCGGAGGTGAGCAGCGGGCTGGCAGCAGGGCGCCGGTGCATGAGTGACATGGTGCCGGCGAGTTGGGCAGTGTGTGCGTTGCGACGAGGAGGCACGGCGGGGGAAGCTTTGCCAGCGGCGCGCGATGTGTGCGACGGGACACAGCGAGCGTCTGGCCAGAGGCGACCAGCGCGGCCAGAGGCAACGCGCGCAGGCGCGGGGCGCCGGAGGAAGGCGGAACGGCGTGTGGCTGGTCGGGACGCGGCCAGGGCAAGCAGCGCGTGGAGGCAGTGCCGGTGAGGATGTCAGGCGGCGGCAAGCAGGGGGGCGAGCCGGCGGCCGCCGTGGGCAGCCGGGCGCTCGGTCAGGAGCGCGCTTGGTGGAGCAGAGCCGGGAGGAGGCGCGTAGAGGTAAGAAAATTGGGTTTCTGTATTGGGGATAAGTATGTCATGTGGGCCCCACCATTTGATATTATCCCTTTTTTTTTCACAGATTCAAAACAATGTTTAAAAGAGCTCAATGCAAAATAACATAGGGCTGGTTATTTGGTATGTGAATAATTCAAAAAAAAAATTTGAAACAAATTTGAGAATTGAATCAATTGAAATTCAAATTCAAATTTAAATTTGAAAGAACCCTAGGCTTTCGCTTTTCTTCTTTATCTATTTTCTTTTCTAAAAACCAATAGAAATCCTAAATAATTGGCCTTAATCAATTAAGGGTTCTAAGCCCTATATTTTGTAAATTCAAACTTAAGCTCCAATTTGTTTGGATTTTTATCCTTCGGACAGTTTGATTTTTTTCCTTACGGACCCAAATTTCGAATTGGTGCCATGAGTCGAAGCAGAGAGAGAGTGTGTGAGTACTGTAGCAATCGATAATAAGGATGGCCTCAAAGACTAGCTTGTGCGTGAAGCATCATTGGCAGACACATCGAGTCGGCTCTTGATAAGTACGAGCAGAGGAGGAACCAAGAGAAGTTTGGTGAGAGCTGACTGGTGGGCCACCAGATAAGTGGGCCCCACCCATGATATTATTCTCACTGGTCCAAACAAAAGATTAGGATGTAAGTTCTCGAAGATACTACACATCATCAATGTAGCTAGGAACTCCATGATGTTGCTCAAGTTGATGTTGGAACTTGAATTTGAATTAACATTCGAATTGTTAATCGTTTATGCGGAATATACCAGTTTAGGCTTTAAGTTTTAACAAGTTCATAATTTTTAGTGAACATTGGTTAACTCATGTGGTACATGTGAGTTTGGATTTCTATGTCCAGTTTCAAAATTTGTAAGTTCGCATTTCTGTGTTCTTGCTCTACTCAAATGCGGGCTTTTACAGCAATGTTCTAGTAATCGTTGCTAGCTTCATTTGGAGCTGCATGATTGGAGCTATGGAGCGAGCGACATGTTGCCTTTCAATCTCCCACCAGACCTGACGTGCCATTGTGCAGCCCACAACCTAGGCTAAAATTCCTTTTGAGAGCAATGAGAGAATGTCACTCACGTGTAACACCCTCATTTTCATTCATAATGCAATGCATTCATTCTCATACATGTTTAACATAATGCAACACAAAAAGGAACAAGATTAAAACGAATTAGATACGGACTTATCCGGTCCTCACCCCGGACGGGTCCAGTATACCCGTCTTCTCTTGCTTGATTCCGTTTCATTCAGGGCAACGGACTTGTCCGCTACATGATACGGACTAGTCCGATTTTGCTATTGATCTTGTCCAGACTTGTTTGTTTTTTACGGACTAGTCTGATGTTGAAACCATGAACCCCCGGACCTGTCCGGATAATTGCATTTGAATCTGAAATCCGTTTCCGCTGTGGTACAGCGGACTTGTATGCTACACAAAAGATTAGTCCGTTGTGACATCAGAATCGAAAACGGACTTGTCCGGCCTTCATACGGACTAGTCCGATTTCTAGGGTTTCAACTCAGATTCCTATTTTCATCCACGATGAGTTATTAGGTGATTGACATATTTGGGCCATAGAACGTCGTGCCCCACCCCAAAGGAGCCCAAGTGGGACCCCACCAAAGCCCCTACACGCCCCCACCAACTCCTACTAGGATTTCACTCCTACTAGGATCGTCATCGCTGCTGCGTTCTTCTTCATCAACTCTTTGACGTCAACATTCTTCTTCTACGTCTTGCCGCCGATTCATCGTCAATGGATCTAGATGTGAAGTTTCGTGTGTTATGCCAAATCTTCGACCGTTGGACAATTATATTCACGGTAACTACCCTATATCCAACTTTCCATGTTGTTTTTGACCCCACACTTGATTCAAACCATGCCCTAGTTGGGAAGTTTGCAAAATCCTGGAGCATAGCGGACTTGTCCGGTCTAGAGCGGAATAGTCCTGTCCAGAGCGGACATTTACGGGCCTAGTGTGGACTAGTCCGATTTCTAAATTCTTGAAAATCTTGAAACTTCCCCGGTTTTTTCCCAAAAATGACTCGAAACCTGCTCAAACACATAAAACTCAATTGTAACCAATTAGTAAGCAATAATAGTAACCTAATAATATGTATTACATCATAATTTCATCATTCATGCATATCATGCCATATTGTGTAAAATATGAGCATTTATTTATTGTAATGCTTCTTTCGCATGTTTGTCGTGTGGAATAGAAGGAAATGCTCTAGAAGGTGCTCACGAGGACCTTCAGCAGTAGAACATTGAAGCTCTCGATCCAAACTGCCATCGGAGCAAGGCAAGTGCCCTTGAACATTTTAAACCTGTTTTTGAAATTTTTTGTTTCAAAACTGCATGCTTGTGTCAAATTGATGGGAAAACCCATGGGTGTTTACTAGACTTTTATGTCCTGCCTTGTTGCTCGGGATGTAATATAGAGAGTTGGGAAGGGTATTTTACACTTTTGCTCCGCTTTTCTTAATTGGATTGAGAATAACCAAATGACTTAATTATGAACTAATGAACTATGTGAATTGATAATATTGACCCTTAGCAACATGGAGCCTAGGGATCTAAGCAAGCTAGTTATGTGGAATGGGTTGCATGATCTGGTGTTTTTTCTTGCTTTAGATATAAGGACCAGTTCGTAGAGCGACCATCCAGCATTACATTGCCCTTGGATGGATGTGCTCAGTTGGAGACATCACCTCTGGTGAAACCTTAGTTGGTCCGCAACATGTTGGTAGTCACTTTGTAAAGGCTATTTTGTGATCTCTTGGCTGCACATCGTCGGAAGTGTGACAGGGCCACATAGAGGTTCTTAGTCGCCGAAAGGTGATGAAATCATGAACTTGTGGGTAAAGTGGTGCCACCTTTGCAGAGTGTAAAACTATCATGATAGCCATGCTTCCGATTACAAGCGACATGGACCCTCACATGATTAGAGTTATGAACATGAGTATTGAATAATGGTTGGAATTAGATTTGAAATTGGGATTGCGATATGGGTTTGGTTATGATGAGTTGGATACATATGGTTATGGATGATTGTGGTTAATTATGTTGAATTGATGGTATTAAATATAGTACTGACGGTATTTGGTTTATTATGGGATTTGACCTCACATAGTAATTAGTCGCATTTTCTTGTTTTTACGAATTAAATGTACTTTTCCGCAATAAACCATTATTGTCGGCCTTATTTAAGCTACATGCCATATTTTCCCATACTTGCTGAGTACGACATGTGCTCACTCATGCTATTCCTACATTAATTCAGTAACAAGAGATAATTTGGAGTATCCGAAGGATTACAAGTAGTACTAGGAGTGCTTTTTACTATCAAGTTCTTGTTGAGATGGAGTCTACTAGTGCTTAGCTTTTCTGCTGCAATGTTATTAAAACTTGTGATTTGAGACTCTTTGGATATTGTACTATTTATTATTCAAAGTATGGTTATTATCTGAATATCGTTTGTGATGCACTCGCGTATGTGTGATGAACATCGTTGACACACATATGTGTCACACTTGGTTCATTCTCGGAACCGGGTGTCAGAAATTGGTATTAGAGTCGTGTTTGACCGTAGAACGCAAGCCTAGGTAGAACGGACACCTCAAACCACATAAGGCTTCTTTCCTTTTAAAATTTCTTGTTTCTGCACTATTTTACTTTTACTAGTTATATTTTGATAGAAAAGTGTATGGTTTTGCTGTCGCTACAAATTTTTACCTCTTTTCCATCTTTTTGAGCTATTGCACATGTAGCTAAAACACAAGGATTATAATAATTGGCTAATTGAATAAAAGTACATTCAAAACAGTTGAAATGCGATATTATGATCATTAAGTGAGGTCAATCCCATAATAGCCCAAATACCCATACCGTCGTAACCAATTCCAGATATACCATTACCATCTATTCAATAACCATCCGACATGATTGGCCATAACCATCCATATTCAACTCAAAACTATTCCACCAAATCATTATCACCAAATCCATCTCCCAATTGCAATTCCCATTCAATTTCAACCATTATTCTACATTCATCTCCATAACTCTAATCATGTGAGGGTCCAGGTTGCTCATAACCGGAAGCACGGCTATCATGATAGTTTTACACTCTGTAGAGGTTGTACCACTTTATCTACAAGTTTGTTATTTCGTCACCCATCGGAGACTAAGGAAAAACCTCCCTTATGCCAATTACACTACCTTGGGTGTATGGCCAAGAGATCACAAAAATAGCCTTTACAAAGGGACTACCAGCATGTTTAGACCCACTAAGGTTTCACTGGAGGTGATATCTCACAACTGAGCACATCCATCCAAGGGCCCCCTCGTTTGCCGTCGGATCCCAGGGCAGTCCCACCACTATTGCTAACCCAACTGACTCCCATTCCTCGAGTTGTCCATAGAATCCGAACAATGCTGGCAATGCACCTAATTAATTAGCTAAGCCCACACATACTTGGCCTTGTGGTGGCGCTATAAATCCTTGATGGTCGCTCCACGAACCGATCCTTAGATCTAAAGCAAGCAAAACCACCAAAATGTTGCAATCCATTCAACATAACCGACTTGCTTAGATCCCTAGGTTCCATGTTGCTAAAGGGTATAAGAATGAACGCTATGCATGATGGATGAAAATGAGGGTGTTACATTTTCCGTTTTGCTCAAGAATTTCATTCTAATGGGACCGATGGAGGATTTGCAGCTAAGGAATTGAAGGAGTTCCTTGACCAATGCAATATGCAACCAGAGTATTATGTTAAGGGGATTCATTGCTGATGAGATCATGCACATTATAAATGCACATACAAACATGGTATAATGTTTATTGGTTTGGGATCCTAGCTCAAGTTAATGTGCTCTCTTATTTTATGGAGAACATGAAAATGGTGCACTATATTGTCCACCACCTTGGCCTCCTCCTATCATGCATACAAGAAGATTTGATGGCGTTGCACATTTGGACCAACACGTGAGAAAAGATGAACTTGAGTCGAGGACGACTCCAATTAAAGAAGGGGAAGATGATGAGGACATCACTTCTATGGATACAAACGACATTCCATTGAATATAGAAGATGCAATCAATAGAGTTCACAAACAAAAATTAGTTCTAAAGGTGAGCTCGTTCTTATATGTTTCCTTATACATTTCTGAGAATAGATTGCTACCTAATAATTTAATTGTGATTATGATACATGGAGTGATTCAAGGAGTAATTGGAGGAAGATTTAGGGGTGTGGAGGACCATAGAATACATTCAATGAAGATGGAAACGGACCCCAACTCAAAATCCTGTCCAACTCGGAGTCCAGGAGCAGTTCGCACTAAAACGGACGCCCATGACACATACGAACTCCGTTTTGGACGTTCTACATATGGATGGAAAAAAGAGAGGATAAAATTTCTAATGGAGCTAGTCCCATATCAAAATACATTCAGAATCTATAGGAATTGTCGAAACAAAGTTGAGTTTAGAATCTGTCAGGGTGCTGCACCACCGTATTAGGCCATTGGGCCTTGTATCAAGTCTAAGTCCATTATTTTTGTGTCTTAGGTTTAGGTCACGACCCCAACACCCCCTTTGTCGTCCTTCCACCTATATATACTCCATAGTAGCCGCCATAAACAATTGAGTCTTCCTTAGATTAATCTGTTATACACAGTTTTGCCTTTTATCGGTTTGTGAGACCCCAACATAGTAATTCAGATTGCTTCTACCTTGTTCTTGCTTGTGTTCTCGATTGCACTTGCAGGGATTAGCCTTCTTGGCGAGGTCAATCGTGTGCAGAACGGTTGATATCCAACAAAGCGGTGGTGTAGTGATTGCAGGGGGTTTTTGTGTTCTACTCAAGAGTCACGGATCATCAACATCAAGATCTCCATCAATCAACTTATCCATTACCTTTCGGAAGATCGGTCCTAAAACTTCTCATCACTCACTATGGACGTGATGAATGGAAAGCTCAAGTTAAAATTTTCGCTAAGGACATTGTTGTCTCCCGACATTTTGCACCCACATAGAGATCCACCAGGGAGCAAGCTATTGATGATGTTTCTTGGGAAGCGCTCACTATGTCGTGTTACACCTATCGTGAGCAGCTTGGAGGTACTAGCTTTTTGCTACACCCGCATCACAAGAGTGGAACAATGAAATCATGGGACCACAAGAAGGAGCACAATTTGATCCTCATGCCATCGATAGGTGTTTGAGGATGCTTGTGAATCTGGGAAATCACTATGTCGACGCCTTCGAAGAAATACGCTACCTCCCCAAGAGATTGTACGTCATGGAAAGGCAAGAGGAGGTACATGCCATCGCAGAAAGCAATGGTGTGGCAAGTTCACCAGTACCCACATGGACCACCATCTCACTTTGGCATGCGCCTGTGTATGACACGCCGATGCCGTTGCCTTTGCTGTCTCACGGCCAGAACAATCACGACTCTGACAATTAAGTCTAGGTCTCCTGTTGAGAAATTTTGAAGATGTTTAGATCGTATTAGCTATAGTTAATGTGGTGTGCTGAATTTCCTTTAGTGTGTTATTGTGATAATGTGTGTGGCACCTAGTCCCGAAAATGAACCAAGTGGGACGCATATGTGTGTCCAGGATGTTCAACACACATACATGAGTGCATCACAAACGATATGCAGAAAATTACCACAACACAAATTATTAAATAAGTACTTTTATTATAATATTCAAACAATCCTCAAATTACAAACTCTAATGATCATTATTAATAAATCTGAAACTAATGCAGCGAAAATAATCTAAGCATTAAGCTAAGCAAACTAAGCAATTAAGCAAAGGGGATAGTGCGGCTCCAAGCAATCCACAGGCAAGTCGACGGCAGCACACAACCTAGTACTCCACATTATCCTCATGGTACTCCCAAACATCACCTGAAACTATTGGTGGGAAAAATGCAAGGGTGAGCACATGTCGTACTCAGCAAGTGTGGAAAAATAATGACATGTATCTTAAACAAGGAACGATAATAAATAATGGCTATTTGCTGAAAAGTACATTTAAAACATGTAAAAAGCATCTTACAATTTCTATGTGAGTTAATCCCATCATATCCCAAATAAACATAATAGTTCATATCCATTATTCATTATCCATCCATATACCATATCCTTACCATCATCATTAACCATGTCCATGCGTCACCATTCGATTCATAACCATAACCAAACCATCCCAAATTCCACTCTAATTATGTGAGGGTCCAGGTCGCTCATAACAGGGAGCATGACTATCATGATAGTTTTTAACACTCTGTAGAGGTTGTACCACTTTACCCACAAGTTCGTGATTTTGTACCCTTTCAGTGACTAATGAACCTCCATTATGCCCGTGAACCGTTGGTCACATTACACACTTCCGTCGGCATGTGGCCAAGAGATCACAAAATAGCCTTTACAAAGGGACTACCAGCATATTCAGACCCACTAAGGTTTCACTGGTGGTGATGCCTCCAACTGAGCACATCCAACCAAGGGCCCCCTCTTGTGCCAATCGGATCCCAGGGCAGTCCCGCCACTATTGCAAACAAAACCGATTCCCATTCCCCGCTCCCCTAAATGATTCGAACAATGCTGGCAATAAACCTAATTAATTGGCTAAGCGGCACCCATACTTAGCCCTGTGGTGGCACTGTAAAACCTGGGTTGTCGCTCCATGAACCGGTGCTTAGATCTAAAGCAAGCGAAACCACCATATCCTCCAACCCATTCCACAAACCATGCCCGCTTAGATCTCCCAAGTCCCATGCTTACCAATTAACCACATTAATTAATTCTCATCATATACATGCTCATTAACTCATAGTTAAGCCATTTGGTTGTTTTCCCATCCGAATTAATTAGAGCAAAGCAAAAACGTAAAATACCTTGCCCAAGTCTCTACAATATGTTCTATGTGACAAGGATGGTCTAATACGACTAGTAAACATGTATGAAGGGTTTCCCATCAATTTGACAAAAGAATGCAATTTTGCAAACAGATCAAAATGATCAAGGATACTTGCCTTGCTCTTGATATTGGTTAGGATCAAAAGCTTCAAAGTTTTGGTGTTGGAGGTCCTCGACAACACCCTCTAGAGCAACACCTTCTATTTCGCGCAATAAACATACAAAACAAGCATTACAATCAATAAATACTCATATATTACTCAATATGTCATGACATGCATGAATAATGCAATTATATGGTAATGCATGTTATCAAGTTGCTATCACTGCTTACTAATTAGTCACAACTAAGTTTTACATGTTACAACAAGTTTCAAGTCATTTCGGAGAACATTGAAGAAGTTCCTGGAATTTCCAGAACAGGAGGACCGGACTAGTCCGCAGTGAGGCTGGACATGTCCGTTCTGGTATAGAAAGGGAATAGGACTTGTCCGCAATGGGACCGGACAAGTCCGTAATGGCTAGGGTTTTGGCAAATTTTCAATTAGAGCATGTTTTGAGTTAATATGGAATCATAATTTATGTAGAAAAGATGCATCTAAGATAATTACTGTGAATCCTAGGGTTCAAGGGTTGAGGATTCGATGAAACTGGAGATCTTGACGTCTATATCCAAAGAAGATGAAGAATTGGTAGAGAATTGACTATGATGTCGATGAGTTGACGAAGTTCGATCTTGTTTGATCCTCCTATCTTCCTCCTCCTTCCCCTGGCTGCGAGCTCCTCTCACCTTGATGGCGGCTCTCACGAACTAGGGCTAGGACATTCTTCAATTGTGGCAAAGAGATGAAAGTGCAGGTGGTGGGGTGTTTATATAGGGTGGAGGTGGTAGGGTTTGGGGTGGAATTCGAGTTTAAGGCGGTGGAGGCCTGTGCGAGGTCCCACATGGGTTCCACATAGGTTGGACACGATGTTCTTGCTCCCAATTAAGGTAATTACCCAATAACTTGTCGTGGAGAGAGAAATAGAATCCGAGTCGGGCATACCAGACTAGTCCACTAGGGACCGGAAAAGTCTGATACGGGACAAAAACTTGAACAGGCAAGTCCCGTGGAAATCGGGACAAGTCGAAACAGTTTCCAGTAAGCAAAGCGGACAAGTCCGGAGGTTTGTCCAATTTTCCAAAACCGGACCAAAACAAGGAATTACCGGACAATTTCAAAAGTTTCCAGTAGCAAAGATCGGACTAGTCCGTACTCGGGAACAGACAAGTCGGGACAACATCGAAACCATTTTCGAACTAATCCGGGGAAAAAAGTGGATAAGTCAGGAAGACAACAGAGAGTAGAATGGACTAGCCCAGGGTCCAAACCAGACATGTCCTCACTGACACAGACTTTTAACAACATTTTTTGTTCTAATTCATTTTAAACTTGTTACTCCTTGTGTTGTTTAATGTTAAACATGTATAAGAGTGTATGCAATGCATGATGGATGAAAATGAGGGTGTTACTAACCTACCCCCCTTAAAATGAATCTCTCCCTCGAGATTTGACGTAGAAGGAAAGAGAAAAGGAAATTATTTCTTGAGCTCATCTTCTAGCTCCCAAGTTGCTTCCCATTCTGCATGATGCTACCATTGTACTTTGCACCATCAAATCACCTTGTTTCTTGTGACTCTCTCCTTGGTTTCCAAAATTTTGACTGGTTGCTCGACATAAGTCAAATTACCTCTAATTCCAAATCTTCTATTAGCACTTGTTCTGCTGGTACCATTAGGCACTTCTTGAGTTGAGAAATGTAGAACACATCATGAACATTAGAAAGATGTGCTGGCATATTTAACTTATATGCCACTTCTCCATGTTTCCCCAAAATCTTGAATGGTCCAATATAGCGAGGTGCCAATTTGCTTTGACATTAAATCGCTTATGTCCTCGCATGGGTGATACTTTGAGGTACACGAAGTCTCCCACTTCAAAGTCTAAGTTTCTTCGCCTATTATCCGCATAGCCTTTTTGTCTTGATTGAGTAGCCCTCAAATTCTCGCAGATTGTCTGAATTTTCTTTTCAGCTTCTTGTAACACATCAGGTCCAAATACTTGGTTCTCTCCTATCTCATTCCAAAACAAGGTTGTCCTACACTTCCTTCCATATAATGCTTCGTATGGCGACATCTTCAAACCTTCTTGGTAACTATTATTCTAGGAAAATTCAACATCTGGCAAGCTTTTGTCCCAGTTGCGTCCATGCTTAAAGCACAATCCCTCAACATATCTTCTAAAATTTGATTTGTCCTCTCAGTTTGTCCATCTGTTTGTGGATGATATGATGAGCTGAAATTTAACCTTGTACCCATAGCTTCATGCAGTTTCTCCCAGAACCTAGAGGTAAATTGTGAACCTCGGCCAGACACTATTTTCTTCGGAACTCCATGTTGACATTATTCTCCATATACAATTTTGTAGCTTTGCAGTGGTATAGGTTGTCCTGACGGGGATAAAATGAGCTGATTTTGTGAACCGATCAACAATAACCCATATTGAGCCATAACCGAACTGGGTTCGCGGTAATCCAACTATGAAGTTCATACCGATTTCTTCCCACTTCCATTCTGGAATCTTCAATGGCTACAATAATCTAGCTGGCCTTTGGTGTTCGGCCTTGACTCGTTCGCACACATCACACCATGCAACATACGTCGCTATGTCCTTTTCATCTGATCCCACCAATAACATGTCTTCAAGTCCTTATACATCTTTGTACAGCCGGGATGGATTGAGTAAGGTGAGTCATGTGCCTTCTTTAATATCGTATCATGGAGATGCTTCATATTGGGCACGACAATTCTTTTCCCAAGCCATAGAGTGCCATGATCATCCTCATCAAATCTGAAATCTCTCCCTTCTTGGGTCCTTTCTTTGATTTCCTCATCCTTCGTTTGACCCTCTTGCATTTCTTGTTCCAAAATCTGATTTAACTCCATTATTACCATCTAACTAACAAATCCAAGATTCAACCATTCAAACTCCTTGCATAGCTCGGATGGCAACTCTCAAACCTTGAGTTGGTGGCTTATTCCTTTCAAACTCAAAGCATCGGCCACTACATTAGCCTTCCTCGGGTGATAGTTAATTCCCAAATCATAATCCTTGATGACTTCCAACCATCTTCGTTGCCTCGAATTCAAGTCTGTTTGTTTGAATATGTACTTGAGACTCTTGTGATCCATATAAATCTCACACCTATGATCAAGAATATAATGTCTCCAAATTTTCAAGGTGTGCTCCACAGCTACAAGTTCAAGATCATGTGTAGGATAATTCTGCTCATGTTTCTTCAATTGCCTCAATGCGTAGGCTACCACTTGACCTTCTTGCATGAGCACACATCCAAGCCCTTGCCTCGATGCGTCACAATAGATATCAAAACTTTTACTAACATCTGTCAATACCAACACAGGTGCTCTTGTTAACCTCTTCTTTAGCTCCTCAAAACTGTTTTGACAAGATTGAGTCCATTTGAAAGCTTTCCCCTTCAGTAGCATTTCTGTCGTTGGCTTTACTACCTTGGAAAAGTCCTTGATAAACCGACGGTAATATCCAGTCATTCCAAGAAAACTCCGGATTTCCTTCACATTCTGTGGTGGTTCCCATTTTAGCACATCCCTCACTTTCCATGGGTCAACCGATACTCCTCCTCCGGAGATGATATGGCCCAAGAATGATACTTCCTTTAACCAAAATTGGCACTTGCTGAATTTGGCATATAATTGGTGTTCCCTCAATTTCAGCAATGTGAGCCTCAAATGCTCCTCATGTTCCTCCTCACTCCTTGAGTAGATCATGTCATAAGTGAACACCAAAACGAACTTATCCAAGTACTCCATGAAGACCTTATTCATGAGGTACATAAAATATGTAGCTGCATTGGTCAATCCAAAAGACATAACTGTTGTTGACAGCTGTTATATACCAATTTCACCCATCAATATAACTCAATTATGTGAAGGAAATATCATTTCTTGCACACATCACCTTTCTATGTAACCTATTCCCACTTGTATTTGGAGAAAGTAGTGCATGTAGGGATTTTATGCAGATTGAAGTGAAGCAAGTGGATGGATCCTATATAACATCATTCCAGCCAGTCAAGCGACGACATGTGGTACCACATGGATCAAATGACCAACAAACAGAAGTATCCGAGGCCATCCAACGGTGTAGCACAAATATTAGTAGATGGGACCCACCTGGCAGAGATTTCGAGGAAGCACAACCCCAACGGGGCTGAGACCAAGTTGGCCGACCTCCCAAGTCGGCCGACTACGGAGTGGCGCCAAACCCGGTAAAACACCACGTGTTGGCTCCTCCCGGCTTAAAGAAGTCATGGGTGACTGATTCGTGCACTTTTGGTGGCGGGAACCGACCCTTCTCCAAGCTATAAATAGGACTCCTCACCCCTCACTTCAACACACAGTACTTGAGTATTCATCCATTGTATCCACTACTCTCCATAGGTTTATAGGAGTATAGGTTGTAGAGAGGAGAGTCTCTAGTCCAAGTACGAGAGGAGTAGCAGGTGTCTCTTCCCAATTCCTAATTGGGAAAGATATGGCTCTCATATGCCTATCTGTATTTGTGACTTTGCTCTTAATAAAGATGTTATCTTTAGTCTTCTATTGTTCATATACTTGGATGAAGTGTTTCTTGTTTGATTGTGGATTCCATGTATGTGGTAGGAGAAGTATTTATGATTATTCTATACCATTCTCATTATATCATCAAAAACACTACAAACCCCCACTATAGTCTAATTAGCTATGACATGATTATGTTAACATGAATCCCTTATGCCATGAATTAACATTGGTTCAATGATGATTTAGTTCATTGCCTTAGGATGGCTTGTGCCTGGGCTCTTAAGGTAATTACTTAATATACTAGCATAGTGCTAGGATAGAGAGTAGCGTTGAATATCTCATAGACCCACAGATTGAAGAGGTAGGCAGTAGATGGTGACAGCCCTATCTATCCTTTGTAATCCTCCACGTTTGGCTATGCCACAGGCTCTTGGTAAGACTCGTCTAGTATTGCTAGGGGTAAACTCGTGCCCGATGTGTTAATCAACTTAGCATGAGAATTCATAATTAATATGATCATTAGTAACTAACTTAGGCTATGTATATGTACATTAGAAGCATAGTAGGAGTCTCTACCCAACCCTTAGCCTAGTCCCTCTTTACCTCATTTATCCCCTTAGGATAGAATGCTCTTGTGTGTGTCACACTACTCCAACTATCATTTATCCATCCTTGCTAGAACCTTACCTAGATTAACCTAGCCTCTCCATTTCATTATTGCTTTACTTCAATCTAGCCTTCCTTTGAGAGAATATAAATGACACCGTTTGGGAATACTCTTAGAGGGGAAATGCTATATTGATAGTTTCCGTGCGCTTGCGTATTTACATGTATAATCTAAAATCTACTAACAAGCATTTCTGGCACCACTGCTAGAGATGAATTGTTAGTAGTGCGTTGGAACCGTCAACAAGCATTTCTGGCGCTATTGTCAGGAAAGGCAGCTGAAGTATTGCATGATTGAGTGAATAGGATAGGACCCTTGTAGGTTTTAGTAGGATAGCCCTTCTCTGTTTTTGCATTTTATTTGAAAACAGGGTAGTGTATGTCTGTTTTCCGCTTGCCGGAAAACTTTGTTGAAGATCATGAATCCCTTCTGAGAGATCGACCTCGTGTCGTTACTCCTTAGAAGCTTCGAGCGGCAAATCAAGCCAGTGCAACCGCACCAACAACTGAAACACTAATGGCCCAGAACACCCTTCGTGAGTTTTCAGCTCCCTCTACTAACAATGTGTCTATTGGGCCCACTGTTAACATGGGAGACATAAACTTCGAAATCAAGACCGGCCTTTTCACTATGGTGCAAGACAACCCATTTTGTGGGAAGGCTAACGATGATGCAAGTGTTCCACTGCAACAGTTCTTTGAGATCTGCAACACTTTTAAGGTCAAGGACGTATATCCTGATGTTGTCCGTCTTAGGCTGTTTCCATTCTCTCTTCTTGGGAGAGCGAAATAGTGGTTCTACATGAACCAAAGTGTTGTAGACACTTGGGAGAAGTGCTCTACGGCGTTCCTTGCGAAGTTTTTCCCGTTGGGCAAGACCAATGCCCTACGTCGAAGAATTTCCAGCTTCCAGCAAGATGCAAAAGAATCTATTCCCGAGGCTTGAGAAAGGCTTCAGGAGTACATCCTATCCTGTCTCCACCATGGTATGGATGACTGGCTCCTCATCCGAAACTTCTACAATGGGTTTATCCCTTCCGCCCGTGATCATGTTGATGCAGCTGCTGGAGGTGCCTTCTTCTCGTTGACGGTGCCCAAAGCCAAAGATATGATTGAGAAGATGGTGTCAAACATGGATTGAAGCGACGAGCATCTCCATACTTGCCAGCGAGGCATGCACACCTTAAAGGAGGTGGACATGATCGCTGCCAAATTGGACCTCGTTATGTAGAAAATTGATGGACAAGGCAATGTTGAGATATGTGGCAATTCATATGCCTTAGACTATCACATCAGTTGTGAAGTCTGTGGCAACACGGGCCATTTAGGCAATGACTTCCCAGAAACCCGTGAGGATGCCCCATATGTAGCCAACAATGGAAACAACAATAGCTATCAGCCAGGAGGTCAAGGGTGGGGCCAACCATGCCCATTCTTTCAAGACGAGTACACCAACAATGGCAACAATGGAAATCAACCCAACTTGAGAGAACTTAACATTGGCCAGCAGAAGATCAACGAGGCTACATCCAAGAAGCTGTCGACCAATGACAAGACCCTAGATAGCATTAATGCCAAGATTAAAGGACTATCTTCAGCCTTCAAGAATCAATTGAGTTTCAACAAGATGTTGGAAACTCAGTTGGCTCAACTGATAGCTGATGTTCCTCCAGTAAAGAATGGCAAGATGCCAGGACAGCCCGAACCTCTTGTGGAAAATGATAACATGATTTCTCTACAAGGAGGCAATGGCTGAAGGGTCCTTGATGTCCTACAATTTCATGCTCAATTGGGACTCACCACTTTGACAAGGACCTTTGTGACCATGGAGCAAGTGTGGGTGTGATACCCAAGGTGGTTTTTGACTAGCTAAACTTCACGACACTTACTCCAACACCAATGCTGCTCCAACTGGCTAATTCTTCAGTTTGTTATTGTGACACCCGGTTCCGAAAATGAACCAAGCATGATGCATATGTGGGCCCAGGATGTTTAACACACATACACAAGTGATTCACAATTGATAAACAGATCATAAACCATGTCTTGAATAATAACACTAATAATAGTACCTTATTACAAACCAAATAGTCTCGAATACAAGCTCTAGTGAATCTGTAACGGAAAAACTAAACTCTAATGACTCCAAACTCCACTAGCAATTTTGACAGCAAAACACACACCTAGAACTCCTGGAACTCCACCTGGTCGCCTACGTCTGGGTTTGGTGGGGGAATAGCAAGGGTGAGCACATGTCGTACTCAGCAAGTGTGGGAAAGTATGACATGTAGGATAACCGAAAAATGATAGATAATGAGCTAATTGCATAAAAGTACATTCAAAATAGTTGAAATGCAATTATTTCATTATTAAATGAGGTCCTTGCAAAAATAATCTAAATATCATCAATTTTGACTTAAATAACCAATACCAGCAATAATAACCCATAATCAACTCATAACTACTCTTTTATCTCATTTTCATCAACTCCATGTACCAAAGCCATTTAATTAACAAAACTAGTTCCCAATTCATTTTGAGCCATTAAACCAAGTAAAGTCCAAATTCTAACCATGTGAGGGTCTAGGTTGCTCATGACCGGGAACACGGCTATCATGATAGTTTTAGACACACTCTGCAGAGGTTGTACCACTTTACGCACAAGTTCGTCATTTCATCATCTTTTGATGACTATGGAATCTCAATTATGCCGTCTCACACTTCCTTAGGTGCGTGGCCAAGAGATCACAAAATAACCTTTACAAAGTGATTACTAGCATATTTAGACACACTGAGGTTTCACCAGTGGTGATGTCTCCAACTGAGCACTTCCAACCAAGGGCCCCCTCTAGAGCCATTTGGATCCAAGGGTAGTCCTACCATCAACTATAAATCCAATTCGACTACCCCTTCCCTGAGCATTCTTAATGGTCCTAATAGTACTGGTGATTCACTAATTAGTCAGCTAAGACGCACCCGTACTTGGCCTCATGGTGGCACTGTAAATCTTGGATGGTCGCTCCTCGAATCGGTCCTTAGATCTAAAGCCAGCAAAACCACTAAAACAGTCCAACCCGTTCCACATAACCGACTTGCTTAGATCCCTAGGCACCATGTTGCCAAATGGTCATTAATATCGATTCTCATCATTCATGTGTTCATTAGTTCATAATTAGGCATTATAGTTGATTCCCAAACCCAATTGAGTATTGCGAAGCAAAAAGTTTAAAATACCCTTCCTGACTCTCTACATAGTGTTCAAGCAACAAGGGTGGTCATACAAAACTAGTAAACTCGTGCAATTTGGTTTTACCATCAATTTTGACACAAACATGCTATTTTTCAAACAAAACCTTTAAAATCAGGATCAAAATGATCAAATACACTTGTCTTGCTCTTGAGCTTGGTTTGGATTGAAGGCTTCAAAGTTTCTGTTCTGCAAGTCCTCGAAAGCACTCTCTACATCAAGACCTTCTTTTCCGCGTGACAAATATGCAAAACAAACATTACAATCATTAAATGCTCATATATTACTCAATATGCCATGATATGCATGATTAATGCAATTATGAAATAAAACTTGTTAGTGAGTTGCTATTAATGTTTACTAACTAGTTACAATAGTTTCGAACAAGTATGGATTTGATTGGAGTCAATTTGGTTAAATTCAGCACAATACAAATTCAGACACCGGACAAATCTGTATAGGGGCCAGACTAGTTTGCCCTATACAGAACTGCAGAGTCAGGATTTTCTGATCAGCAGGGTTTTAAGGTTAAATTCTCGTGGAAACTTGAATGTAGAGGGTGTACCACGTGTGTAGAGATCCAAGGGTCGAATATTGGATGCATTTGAATCTTGACGTCTAGGGCTTGATGAAGACGAGTTGATGAAGGGTTGGTGATGAAGAACGTCCATTGTCAAAAAGTTGATGAAGATCGATCTTGATTGGTCCTTCTCCCTCTTCTCCTCCTTCTCCTTTCTCCTGGGCTTCCTCTTGATGTCGGCGCAAGGATAAAGGCGGTAGCAAGGGTTTTCAATGGTGATGGAGAGGTGTGGGGTATTGGGTTGCTTATATAGGGGTGGAGAGGTAGGGTTTTGGGGTGAATTCCAAGTGGATTTCGGTGGGGGGCATGTAGGGGCCGAGGTGGGGTCTACTTGGGCTCCTCTAAGGTTGGGCACGAAGTTCTTGGGCCCAATTAAGGCAATTACCAAATAATGAATTGTGCAAGAATATTAGAATCTGAGTCGAATTCAGTAGGCCGTACTAGTCCGCAGGGGTGGCCGAACGAGTCCATTTTGGAACAGAAACTATTGTGGACAAGTCCGGTATGTGTGGCCGGACAAGTCAAGGGTTGCAAAACCAAAGCCTTTCGGACTGAAAATTTTACAAATCGTACAAGTCCATGGAAACATCAGGACTAAACCGGACAAGTCCGTGAAGTGTGCCGGACTAGTCCGTACTCCTGAAGAACTGAATTTCTGAAATAGAAGGGAATACCGGACTAGTCCGAGTTTAGGGTCGGACAAGTCCGTACCCTGACAGACTTGAATTCCTGATTAGACCTAAATTCATTTTAGTTTTGTTCCTTTAAGGTTTATTTATGATAAACATGTATGAGGATGTATGCAGTGCATTATGCATGAAAATGAGGGTGGTACAAACGTACCCCACTTAAAATGAATCTCGCCCTCGAGATTCGACGCGAAAGGAAAGAGATAGGGAAATTTATTCATAATATCCTCTTCTCACTCCCAAGTTGCTTCTGATTCTGTATGATGCTTCCATTGCACTTTGCACCATAGAATCACCTTGTTCCTTGTGACCCTCTCCTTGGTGTCCAAAATTTTGTCAGGTTGCTTGGCATAGGTCAAATCTTCCTCAAGCTCCAATCCTTCCATTGGTACTTGCTCTTCTGGTACCCTCAAGCACTTCTTGAGTTGAGAGACGTGAAACACATCATGGACGTCGGAAAGATGTGCTGGCATCTCCAACTTATAGGCTACTTCTCCCCATTTGTCCAAAATCTTGAATGGTCCAATATAGCGAGGTGCCAACTGGCCTTTGACATTAAACCGCTTGTGACCTTGCATAGGTGATACCTTAAGATATACGAAGTCTCCCACCTCAAAAGATAAGCTTCTTCCTCTATTATCCACGTAACCCTTCTATCTTGACTAAGCAACCCTTAAGTTCTCGCGGATGGTCTGCACTTGCTTTTCGGCCTCTTGGATCACATCAGGTCCAAATACTTGAGTTTCCCCTGTCTCATTCCAAAATACAGGGTGTTCTACACCTTCTCCCGTACAATGCTTCATATGGTGATATCTTTGAACTTGCTTGATAGATGTTATTGTAGGAAAATTTAGCATATGGCAGGCTCTTGTCCCAACTTCCTCCATACTTTGGCGCATAGGCTCTTAGCATATCCTCCAATATCTGATTTGTCCTCTCAGTCTGTCCATCCATTTGAGGGTGATATGCAGAACTGAAATTCAATTGAGTTCCCATTGATTCATGCAGCTTCTGCCAAAATCTCAAGGTAAACTGAGAACCACTATCAGACACTATTTTCTTGGGAACTCCGTGTAAACACACTATTCTTCCCATATATAGTTCTGCCAACATGGCCCAAATATAAGTAGTCTTGACGGGAATGAAAAGCGCTCATTTCGTCAACCGATCCACAATAACCCATATTGAATCATAACCTACTGAGGTGCGAGGTAAAACAACTATGAAATCCATACCAACTTCTTCACACTTCCATTCGTGAATCTTTAACGGCTGCAATAATCTAGCTGGCCTTTGATGTTCAGCTTTCACTCGTTAGCATTGATCACAAAGTGCAACATATTCAGCTATGTCCCTTTTCATACCATCCCACCAGTAGTACATCTTAAGATCCTTGTACATCTTGGTACAACTGGGATGGATAGAGTAAAGTGAGTCATGTGCCTCCTTCAATATCAGTTGTCGGAGACACTTTTCATTAGGCACAACAATCCGTTTTCCAAGCCATAGAGTACCATGTTCATCCTCATCAAATCTGAATACTCTCCCTTCTTGGGTCCTTTCCTTGATTTCCTGGATTACCTTGTCCTTCGTTTGACCTTCTCAAATCTCTTGTTTCAGTGTTGGATTCACTTCCATGGATCCCATCTCATTTAAAAATCCAAGATTCAACCGTTCAAATTCCTTGCAAAGCTCGGGGGAACTCCCTGACGGAAGCTAGTGGCTTGCTCCCTTTCGACTCAAGGCATCAGCCACTACGTTGGCTTTTCCTGGATGACAGTTGATTCCCATATCATAATCCTTAATGAGTTCAAACCATCGTCGTTGCCTCAAATTCAGATCCGTCTGTGTGGATATGTACTTGAGACTCTTATGATCCGTATAAATCTGGCATCTGTGACAAAGGACATAATGTCTCTAAATCTTCAATGCATGCACTACGGCTGCAAGTTCGAGATCATGCGTAGGATAATTCTATTCATGTTTCTTCAATTGCCTGGATGCATAAGCTACTACTCGGCCTTCTTGCATCAATACACAACCAAGTACTTGCCTTGAAGCATCGCAATAGATGTCAAAACTCATGCTCACGTCTGGCTATACCAAAACATGTGTTGTTTTCAGTCTCTTCTTTAACTCCTCAAAACTGTCCTAACATGCTTGAGTCCACATGAAAGTCTTCTCCTTCATTAACAGCTCGGTCATGGGCTTTGCTATCTTGGAAAAGTCTGTGATGAGCCGACGGTAATATCCAGCCATTCCAAGAAAACTCCTTATTTCCTTGAAATTCTTCGGTGGTTCCCATTTTAGTACATCTCTAACCTTTCCTCGGTCAACTAACACTCCTCCTCTATTTGTGATATGGCCTAGGAATGATATGTCCCTCAACCAGAATTGGCACTTGTTGAACTTGGCATACAGCTGGTGTTCTCACAGTTTCTGCAACGTCAGCCTTAAATGCTCTCCGTGTTCCTTTTCGCTCTTCGAATAGATCATGATATCATCAATGACCACTACCATGAACATGTCCAATACTCCATGAAAACCTTATCATAAGATACATGAAGTACGCAGGTGCATTAGTCAATCCAAATGACATGACCATATACTCATAAGGTCCATACCATGTTCTGAAAGCTGTTTTCGGTATGTCTGATGGGCTAATCTTCATTTCAAAATATCCCGACCGAAGACCAATCTTAGAGAATATGCTGGCTCCATTCATTTGGTCGAACAGATCCTCTATGCGGGGCAGTGTATACTTCTTCTTGATTGTCACCTCGTTGAGAGACCGGTAATCTACACACATTCTCTGGGATCCATCCTTCTTATCTATGAAAAGCACCAGTGCTCCCCAAGGTGAAGAGATTGGGCGTATAAATCCCTTCTCTAACTTCTCATGAATCTGCTTCTTGAGCTCTGCTAATTCTTTAGGAGGCATCCTATATGGCCTCTTTGCTACAAGTGCAGTTCCAGGTTTTTATTTTTATGACGAAATCGATGTCACGATCAGGTGGCATACTCGGCAAATCCTCAGGAAACACATCTGGATACTCACGAACGACTGCCTCCAAGGTCACTCCTTCTGCATGATTTACTATTTTGCCTTCTCGGTCGTCAGCTAAACTGCCTTGAACTCTATATTGATTCCTTCCTCATTTGTCAATTGCACTGTCCGAGTAGCACACTGAATCACTCCATTGTGCTTCCTTAGCCAACCCATTCCATGTATTATGTCCAAGCCTTGCGAATTTAGGACTATAAGATTGGCAACAAATTCTACCCCCCTTATGGAAATACTTACTTTTGGACATACTATGGTTGTCCTCATCTCCACTCCAGGAGACTAAACCAACAGAGTATACTTCATGTATGATATGGGGATGCTATGCTTTGCAATATACTTTGATGATATGAATGAATGGGATGCTTCAGAATCAAATAATATAGTAGCGGGGTTGGAGTTTGCGAGAAAGATACCAATCATAACATCTTCAACTTGTTGGGCCTCTTCTGCAGATACATGGTTCACCTTGCCACGAGCAAAATTTTGTGGTCCACAGTTGCCTTGAGGTGGTCCTCCATTGTGCCTTGGATTCTGCTTTGGAACATTGTTCATCTGACCTTGACCTGACCTTGGGCATTGATTTGCAAAATATCTCGTTTGACCCAAGGCATAGCATGTCTTTCCACTAGTGGCGCCAGCAAAGTTAGGGCGAGGCTGGTTCTGAGCATAGGTAGGAATATTTGGGTATGGCGCAGGCTGCATAGGTAAGCAAGGTGCTTGCATAGGCGGGCGTTGCTGCATCGGATGTTGCGGTCACCATGGATAAGCAAGGCGATATGCAGTAGCAGACGGGTATTAGTATGGTGCAGCAGGCGGTGCATAGCGAGGACGAACGTTGCTTCATTGCAGCTGTCCCTAATATGGCATCTTCCTTTGGTGGGCTAGCTCTATCTCACGAATCTTGTTCTCAACCACAATGGCCTTGTCAACCAGCTTCTAGAAGTTTGCATAGTCAGCATTGAGCAATTGGACTTGAATTTCATTGTT
The DNA here is from genome assembly GCA_036927565.1 of Tuctoria greenei. Taxonomy (NCBI): domain Eukaryota; kingdom Viridiplantae; phylum Streptophyta; class Magnoliopsida; order Poales; family Poaceae; genus Tuctoria; species Tuctoria greenei. The sequence continues at coordinate 68,652,876 of JAYESD010000003.1, read as the reverse complement.
GAGACCCCTCATGAAAAGATACTACTTGCTGCTATCAGTGCTGATGTCCTCTGGAGCATATCTTGACAGTTGAGTGAATTTATTGAGGTATTCACTCACGCTCATTCTTCCTTGCGTAAGGTTCTCAAACTCTTGCCTTCTCTGTATCATAACTCCCTCTGGAACATAGTGAGAGCGGAACTTTTCCTTAAAATCAGCCCAAGTGGTTCTATACTAATTTTCATGGGCATTGCAAAGGGATTCCCACTAGTCTGCAGCAGCTCCAATCAACTGGTGTGAGGCGAAAAGAACCTTCTCTCTGTCGCTGCACTGAACAATAGCAAGTTTCTTTTCAATAGATTTCAGCCAGTCATCAACTTCCTTAGGATATGTGGCTTGAGCAAAGGTAGGCAGCCTGATCCTGATAAACTCTGCCAAAAGGTTGTGGTGTGGCGAGGGTGGTGGTGGTGAAGACATGTGGGGCTGATTGTTGTTGCCAGCTTGCAGTTGTCTTATAGTCTGTATCATGGTCTGCATGAGCTGGTTCTGCATAGCTAATAGCTGCTCAAGGTTGATAGCTCCCTGGGTAGGTCCCTGGTTATTCTGAGGTGCTTCATTGCTCTCCTCCTCACCATTGGCATTCCTCTGATTACGAGTCATCAGCGTCTGTTGGTGAAAGAATAGTAGATACAAAAGAATTTAGAATTTGAAAAGAAACGCCACAACTATATGCATCAAGGTATATGTAACTAACAACTTCTTTATTAATACTAATAACTCTATTTAGAGGATGTGGACAAGGATCCCACGACTCTCTACTACGTGCGGACGTGGACAAAACGCTAGACGTTTCCACAACGCACACCAAGCACACAAACAAGCAATCATACAATCAGCACACCAAATCCAAGCGAGCACTAACGATCTACACGGATGGACTAGGGATGGGTCATCGGTGTGTGAAGTGATGGTTGGTGCAAGTTTGGAACGCAGGTTCTAGTCAACATTTTATTTCAGCAAGAAGAGACAAGAAAAGATAAGGCAGCAGTGGGAAAGAAGTGGAAAATTCAATTTCTATGCAGAAGAAATAAATCGAGATGAAAGGATGTGCATTTGCTCAAAAAGATGGAAAAGTGGTAAAAAACTGCAGCAGCATAAGAAAGCACAAATTTTCCCACTTTATATAGCTAGTAGAAGGCAAAATAGTGCAAAAAAGGATAATTTTGAATAGGAAAAAGGTCCTAAGTGATTTGTCGTGTCCATTCTACCTAGGCATGCGTCCTACGGTCAAACCTGGCTCTGATACCAATTTGTGACACCCGGTTCTAAAAATGAACCATGCGTGATACATATGTGTGTCGAGGATGTTTAGCACACATACACAAGTGATTCACAATTGATAAATAGATTAAAAACCATGTCTCGAATAATAACACTAATAATAGTACCTTATTACAAGTCAAATAGTCTCGAATACAAGCTATAATAAAACTGTAGCAGAAAAACTAAACTCTAATGACTCCAAACTCCACAGGCAGGTTTGACGACAAAACACACGCCTAGAACTCCTCAGAGACCGCCTGGTACTCCACCTGGTTGCCTGTGTCTGGATTTGGTGATGGAATAGCAAGGGTGAGCACATATTGTACTCAGCAAGTGTAGGAAAGTATGACATGTAGCTTAAACAAAAAATGATAGATAATGGGCTAATTGCATAAAAGTACATTCAAAACAGTTAAAATTGCAATTATTTCATTATTAAGTGAGGCCATTCCCGAAATAACCCAAATATCATCAATTTCGACTTAAAGAACCAATACCAGAAAAAATAATTCATAATAAACTCATTACTGCTCATTTATCTCATTTTCATCAATTCCATGTATTAAAGCCATTTAATTAACCAATACTAGTTCTCAATTCAATTTCAGCCATTAAACTAAGTTCAAGTCCAAATTATAATCATGTGAGGGTCCAGGTTTCTCATGACCGGGAACACAGCTATCATGATAGTTTTAGACACACTGTGTAGAGGTTGCACCACTTCACCCACAAGTTCGTGATTTCATCACCTTTCGATGACTATGGAATCTCAATTATGTCGTCTCACACTTCCTTTGGTGTATGACCAAGAGATCACAAAATAACCTTAAAAAAGTGATCACTAGCATATTTAGACCCCACTAAGGTTTCACCAGTGGTGATGTCTCGAACTGAGCACATCCAACCAAGGGCCCCCTCTTGAGCCATTGGGATCCTAGGATAGTCCCACCTTCAACTATAAACCCAATCTGATGACCCTTTCTGATGAGGACATCACAACAGCGGAGACACACATTGAAATGCAAGGACCAATCACAAGAGCACGAGCACGGTTAATAAATCAGTAGGTGAATTCGCTCCTAACCTCTTTTGCATCTGAGCTTGATAATAGATTGCTATGTGATGATTTAATTGTTATTAAGAATAATGGAGAAGATCAAAAAGTGAAGGAAAGAGGCCCTGGTAGCGTGGAGAACCAGCTGGGACGTCCACAAGTTGATGGAAGTAGTTTACAACTCGGAGTCCAGGAGCAGTCCACCTTAAAACGGACGCCCAGGAGGCATACGGACTCCGTTTTTGACGTTATACAGATGCACGGAAATAGCAGAAGATAAACTTTCTGGTCTCACCTCAAAATTCCCCCGGAGTCATTGGGAATCATAAAAACAAGTCGAGTCCAGATTTCTGTCCAGTGCTGCGCCACTGAATCGGGCCTTTGGGCCTTGTATCCCGTAAGATTCCATTAGGGACATGTCTAATCATGTTTTGGCCGAACCCTAGCCTTTAAATACTACAACCGCCAGTCATATTTGGTGGGTTTTGCTTAGAATAACAATTTCACCGTTCTACGGTTTGTGAGACCCCAACTTCTCAATTTCAGATCGTGTCTTCTACGTTCTTGCTTGTGTTATCGGTTCACTTGCAGGGATTAGCCTTCTTGGCGAGGTCAAGCATGTGCTGCACAGTTGATAACCAACAGAGCAGTGGTGTAGTGATCGTAGGAGTATTTGAACTGCTCGAGTGCCGCGGATCATCAACGTCGAGTTCTCCACCCCAATCGAGTTACATTTCGAAAGATCGGGTCTAAACATACTCATCACTTGGTATCGGATTTCCAGGTTGCCCGTGAGGTATCTTTGTTTTCCTTCCATTAGATCAATTTTTTTTTGTACCTAGAGTCCACAGAAAAGCCACAAAAAGAATTAGCTCGTTTTAACCGCTTCCTAGACTATAGTGCCTGCAGTTTCGTTTTTTAGTTTGCATTGTTGAGTTTGCATTCATGTGGTTCAGTCTTGTGGCTGGTTTGGCTTTGTGTTTTGGGTCCTAGTTATCGTGTTTCGTCCTTGTTTTCTTGCTGTTCGTCACCTATTCCACAATCCCTAAATAAAAAACCGATGCACCATGTTCATCGGTTTGCCCTAGCTAGCCGCCTTGCGTGAACTCCCGCATCGCCAAGCCTAGATTAGGTGACAAACCTTTGTGCCACTCATCCTTGAATCATCACACACAACCCTATTAGTTGTTGTGCAAATTCCCGATTTTGGGGTTAGTCCTACATTTAACATTTCGACCGTACTTGGGAGAAGAAGATGAACTTGAGTTGAGAACGACTCCAATTCAAGAGGGGGAGGATGATGATGACATCACAACAGCGGAGACACACACTGGAGTGCAAGGACCAATCACAAGAGCACGAGCACGGTTAATAAATCAGCAGGTGAATTCGCTCCTAATTCTTTTGCATGTGAGCTTGAGAATAGATTGCTATGTGATGATTTAATTGTTATTAGGAATAATGGAGAAGATCAACAAGTGAAGGAAAGAGGCCTTGGGAGCATGGAGAACCAGATGGGACGTCCACAAGTTGATGGAAGCAGTTTACAACTCGGACTCGAGTTCAACTCGGAGTCCAGGAGCAGTCCACCTTAAAATGGACGCCCAGGAGGCATACGAACTCCGTTTTCGACGTTCTACATATGCACAGAAAGAGGAGAAGATAAAATTTCCAATGGTTCTGGTCCCACCTCAAAATTACTCCGGAGTCATTGGGAATAGTCGAAACAAGTAGAGTCTAGATTTCTGTCCGGTGTTGGGCCACCGAATCGGGCCTTTGGGCCTTCTATCCCATAAGATTCCATTAGGTACGGGTCTAATCGTGTTTTGGATGAACCTTAGCCTTTAAATACTGCAGCCGCCAGTCATATTCATTGGGTTTTGCTTAGAATAACAATTTCACCATTCTACAGTTTGTGAGACCCCAACTTCTCAATTTCAGATCGTTTCTTCTACGTTCTTGCTTGTGTTCTCGGTTCACTTGCAGAGACTAGCCTTCTTGGCGAGGTCAAGCGTGTGCTGCACAGTTGATAACAAATGGAGAAGTGGTGTAGTGATTGCAGGGGTATTCGAACTGCTTGAGTGTCGCAGATCATCAACGTCGAGTTCTCCACCCCAATCGACTTACCTTTCGGAAGATCGGGCCTAAACCTACTCATCACTTTCCCCAAGAATTCTTAATGGCCCAAACAGTACTGGCAATAAACTAATTAGTCAGCTAAGCCGCACCCATACATGGCCTTGTGGTGGCATTTTAAATCCTAGATGGTCGCTCCAAGAACTGGTCTTTAGATCTAAAGCAAGCGAAACCACCGAAACAGTCCAACCCATTCCACATAACCGACTTGCTTAGATCCCTAGGCACCATGTTGCTAAAGGGTCATTAATATCGATTCTCATCATTCATTTGTTCATTAGTTCATAATTAGGCATTATAGTTGATTCTCAAACCCAATTGAGCATTGCGAAGAAAAAAGTGCAAAATACCCTTCCCGACTCTCTACATAGTGTTCAAGCAACTAGGTGGTCATACAAAACTAGTAAACTCCTACAATAGGGTCTTCCCATCAATTTTGACACAAGAATGCAATTTTTCAAACAAAACATTTAAAAATAGGATCAAAATGATGAATGACACTTGCCTTGCTCCTGAGCTTGGTTTGGATCGAAGGCTTCGAATTCTGGTTCTGCGGGTCCGCGAAAGCACTCTCTACAGCGAGATCTTCTATTCTGCGTGACAAACATGCAAAACAAACATTACAATCAATAAATATATTACTCATTATGCCATGATATGCATGATTAATGCAATTATGAAGTAAAACTTGTCAGTGAGTTGCTATTAATGTTTACTAACTAGTTACAATAGTTTCTATAAGGTTTGGAATTGATTTGAGTAAATTTAATATTAAATTCAGCATAATACAGATTCAGATACCGGGCAAGTCCGGTATAGGGGCCAAACTAGTCCGCCCTAAATAGAACTGTAGAGTTAGGGTTTTCTGATCAGTAGGGTTTTAAGGTTAAATTCTCGTGGAATCTTGAATGTAGAGGGTGTACCACGTGTCTAGAGATCCAAGTGTTGAAAATTGGATGCAATATTTGAATCTTGACATCTAGGGCTTCATGAAGATGAGTTGATGAAGGTTTGGTGATGAAGAACGCCAATTGTCAAAAAGTTGACGAAGATCGATCTTGATTGGTCCTTCTCCCTCTTCTCCTCCTTCTCCTTGCTCCTAGGCTTCCTCTTGACGTCGGCGCAAAGCTAAAGGCGGCAGCAAGGGTTTTCAATGGTGATCGAGAGGTGCGGGGTATTTGTTTGCTTATATAGGGGTTGAGAGGTAGGGTTTTGGGGTGAATTCCATGTGGATTTCGGTGGGCGACATTTAGGGGCCGAGGTGGGGTCCACTTGGGCTCCTCTAAGGTTGGGCACGAAGTTCTTGAGCCCAATTAAGGCAATTACCCAATAACCAATTGTGGAAGAATATTAGAATCCGAGTTGAATTCAGTAGGCCAAACTACTCTGCACGGGTTGCCGGACAAGTCCATTTTGGAACAGAAAATATTCCAGACAAGTCCGGGGTTGCAAAACCAAAGCCTTTCGGACTGAAAATTTGACAAATCGGACTAGTCCGCTTGGAATCGAACAAGTTTGGGGAAACATCAGGAGCTCAACCAGACTACTCCATTCGGTGTGCCGGACAAGTACGTAGTCCTGAAGAACTAAATTTCTAAAACAACAGGGAATACCGGACTAGTCCGAGTTTAGGGCCGGACAAGTCCGTACCCTAACAGACTTGAATTCCTGATTAGACCTAAATTAATTTTAATCTTGTTCCTTTTAAGGTTGCTTTATGATAAACATGTATGCAGTGCATTATGCATGAAAATGAGGGTGTTACAGGTATCCGGCGGGCATCACTGAAGATGTTCTGATAAAAATCCAGAATTGCTTCATAGTCGTGGATTTTGTGGTGCTCGACATGGAGGTCGAGAAGGATACGACGCTCATTCTTGGGCGACCATTCCTAAGCACTGCGAAGGCTTGCATAGATGTGGGATCTGGAGAAATCCACTTCCATATCAATAGTAAGGAGGAGAAATTTAACTTTCGCTTAAAGTTGGAGCAATTCTCCATGATTCGTATCAAGTATGGGCCAAATTTTTAACACATTCAATAAGTCGAAATCGCACCTCCAAAGGTGTACCCACTCATTGCATTCATGAGGAATTTTATCTATGCGGAGAACCCTTCTTATCGTCCACGCACCCCGAGAAGACGGAGAAGTCTAGGCCTCCCCAAAGGCCCAAGTCCACCAAGCCGCCAAAGAAGGTGTGGCGGAAGAAGCAAGACAATTCGTCCGAGCCCATCCCTCCGGGCCCGGATATCAAGAAATGAAGAAGGAGGAATGTCCATCTCATCGGACACTGGTGAGACCTAGCCAATAGGTTAAATTGTTAGTTATCCTTTTCTTTTTTTCTTTTCTCTTTATTTGGTTTTACCCATTTAGTTTGATTTTTCCCAACTGCATATTTGGTTTTTCTTAGTAAGTTGAGAATGTTATATTCTCAACTATCATTTTTATTTCTTTATTTTCACAAAAAGAAAATTATTAGGTTTTGAAAAAAGATTTTTTTATTCGGAAAACAATTTCTATGACCTGCAAAAGTGGTAATTCACCAACATGCTAATCCCATAGCTGTTTGGGAGCCACCTGCCAAAAGGGAGAATAGGGGGCCCACTTGTAAGTTCAAACGCCCCCCTGTTTGATCAACTAGGGGAAAGAGCCATTTTGGCTCTCTCTCCTCCAACGGCTACATTTGATTCCCTAGTGACCGTTGGGGAGTGCACACTACAAATGGTGGTCGTGAGGAGCACTTCTCCTCGCTCTTCACCTCATTTCATACCTCCCCAAACTCACACTTGCTCACATTGTTTTTCTTGCTCTTCACTGAAGTGCTCTTTCTCAAAATCCAAATCAAAAAAAGATTTGCTTTTGCTTGCATTTGCAATTTGCTCTCAAGTTCTTCAAGGGAAAATTCGTCGGCGGTTTTGCTTTTGCTAACATCACCTCTTTCGAGTTTTTGCCTTATTGTGTTCTTGTTTGTTGTGGCCATGAAAGGAATGAAGAGGTTGTTTGGAAAGAGGAAGGAGCCTGCAAGCTCAAGCCATGGTGGAGACTCAAGTGCACGCCCCTCTTCTGTTGCTACACCAAGTTCACGGAGGAGGAGTGTTGGTAAAGACACTCCCATGGGTGAGATAAGCAACCCTCATCAACTTCTCCATGCTGATGACCTCGAGATACAAAGTGATTATTGACGTTTCATACATCACAGATCATCACTTTAAAGAGATGAGGTCCGCAAGTGCACGGAAACTATCGTGTAGCATTTCACCCAAGAGTATTCCCAAGGTTATCGTATTTATCCCAAAGGAAGGCAATGGAGTTAAGTAAACACTACCCTTGTGATCAAGCTAAGAGATACTAATCAATTATCAAGATAGGGATATGTTGATAATATATGGTTAGTGTGACACACACCTAACCAATCTATTCTAAGGGCTAAACGGGTCCTAATGGAGGTTAGACCTAGAGTTGGGGAGTTGCTCCTACAATGCTTCTAATATACATATACATAGCCTAGGTTAGGTACTAATGATCATGTCAATAGTGAATACTTATGCTAAATTGTTCAACACATCGAACACGGGTTTACCCCTAGCAACACTAGGCGACTCCCGCCAAGAGCTTGTGGCATAGCCAAACGTGGAGGATTGATTACAAAGGACAGATGGCGCTGTCACCACCTACTGCCTACCTCTTCAATTTGGGGGTCTATGAGACATTCAACACTACTTTCTATCCTAGCACCTTGCTAGCATTTTAAGTAATTACCTTAAGAGCCCGGGCACTAGCCATCCAAAGGCAATGAACTAAATCATAGTTGTACCAATGTTGATACATAACACAAGTGATTCATATTAACATGATCATATCATAACTAATTAGACTATAGTGGGGGTTGTAGTGTTTATGATGATAGATTAAGAGCGATATGGCATAATCATAAAGACTACTCCTACCACATACATAGAATCCACAATCAAACAAGAAACGCTTCATCCAAGTATACGAATAAAAGAAGACTAAAGATAATATATTTATTAAGCATAAAGTCACAAATATAAGAAAAGATACATGAGCCATGCCATTTCCAACTTGGACTTGCGACTCGAGGCTCTCCTCTCTATAGCCTAACTCCACTAAGGACTAAGAGAACTAGTGTATACAATAGAATGATGCTCAAGTGGTATGTGTTGAAGTGAGGGGTGAGGGGTCCTATTTATAGCTTGGAGAAGATTTGGTTCCCGCCACCAAAAGCGCGCGAATCAATCACACTGACTTCTTCAAGCCGGAAGGAGCCAACACGTGGAAGCCGACCAAGTTTGGAGGAAAGACCAGGTCGGCCGACTAGGGGGGTCGGCCGACCTGGTAAGTCCTCTAAACGGTTTATGCTTTCTCAGGGTGAATTTCAAGTGGGTCCCATCCTTTGATATGGGTGCTACACCATTGGATGGCCTCAGATACTTCTGCTTGTGGGCCATTTGATCCACGTGGTGCCACGTATTGACGTTTGATTGGCTGGGATGATACTTTATAGGATCCATCTCCTTGTTTCACTTCAATTCTGTATAAAATACCTGTATGCACTAATTTCTCCAAGGACAAGTGGAAATAGGTTAAATAGAAAGGTGATGTGTGCAAGAAATGATATTTAATTGACATAATTGAGTTATATTGACGGATGAAATTGGTATATAATAGCCATCCACAGTGGTGCTGAAGATCAAGCACGCAAGCTCCTTCAATATCATGAGTTTTCTCACATGAAAGCTTATGATCCGGATTTGATCTCCAAAATAGGTATGGATTCTGAATTTTTTTCCATTCAGCATGCATTAGGACGGGAAACTTGGCTCACATAGAAGACAAAGGTTCACGCCTTCTCTCCATACAATTCCTTTGCACACTCAAAATAGGATTTGATGGTATTACTTTTAGATTATTTTAAAAAGAATACAACATCCAATGGAAAGAATTAAGTGAAATCCTAGGCTTCCATAGATGTTGTTTCCTAGATTTAGATGCTTTGCCTAAGTTTAGTAAACATAGTTTTTGCCAAGATTTAACCTGTGAGGTCAGATGTAGTGCACCTAGGAATAGCCACTTACACAACCTTACTTTACGCTTCATGCATAGATGGTGGCTATCACTATGTTCCCTAGAGGAGACATAAGTGTAGTGTGTGACGATAAGATAAAATTTTATTTGCCATGATTAAAAAGATAAAAGTAGCTCCAGTTATTACCACGATGACACAATGGTTAGATTACATTCTAAGAACAGGGCCAATTGAATGCACCTCATTCATTACTTGTACTGCTACTAGGGTAGGAGCACTAGAATATTCTTCATTTGAGTATATTGAAAATGAAAAAGAATTAATTGATGAAGATTATTTAGTGCAAGGACATACCCTTAACCATGATCAAGTTGGCTCTTTGTTATTTTATTATCTCGGCTTTGTAAATGAAATTCGGTTACCTAACCCGTATTATAATTTGTACAAATGCTAGAGGCTAACCATTGATCTTCTTCCCATCAAGGAAGCACGAAGAAGTAATGTCTCTGGCAGGGTAACCAAAAGCCGTGCAAGGAGAGCGGTCATGCCTCCGACAACCTCCACGATCCATGAGTAGGAAGAGGAAGAGAACCAAAACGGATGATGCACCCGCATGGACTCAACGTCTATCGTATGAGACCAAAGGTCCATCTTGTCATGGATGGCCAGGTGCCACATGGGAGCCACCCCTATCCACTTGAAGCTCTAGCAGCTTGCCTCCAACGTCCATGATAAGATGTCGTTCCTCTTCGGCTAGAAGTCATCGTGACTATAGCCAAGGAATGACGGATCTAACTATACGTATGGAAGCGCTTCAAGTGAGAACGGGTGACTCTACACACTCTCCAATGGCATGTTCAAGGTACCCAAGATTGGCAACATCACATGGACGCTCAATTCACCAACTTCAGCTCAACGCTACAACAACAACAAGCCAATCTCGCGGCATACTTCCGACATCAAGGGTTCAACCCTCATCACAGAGGTGAGTGAAAAACAATCTTGGGGGCCCACTTGAGGTAAATTGTATCAACCCCTTTGCATATTTATTTTCCGTTCAACCATCATTCACCATGCATATAAGAAAAATAAAAAATAAAAATAAATAATAAGTAGGATATATTTTTTTAAATAAAATAAATGATATGCGGTAAGAATGGTTTGGAATGCACATAGATGAAATGATGAATAGTTGCTCCGCTTTAATTTTCCTAAGTCCCTAGTTTACAACTTACAACTCTCCAACATATTGCTATCATTGGCTAAAATTGCTTTTGCCTTGATTTGGAAATTGTGGGTAGCAAAAGCTTCATCCATTCTAAGTTGTTGTGAGATATGATATAGTGATAGGGCTGCTATTTCTGGTTTGAATGTGAAACTTAGATTTCCGGAGAAATTCTAAAAAGATTTAAGTTACTCTCGTTTGATTGGAAACACCTACCAGGCCATATGATACATTACATTGATAGACCTTATGCATATGCTATTTTTCTTCACATTGAGCTTTGTCAAACTAGTATAGACTTATGTGAGATTTCATTCATTACTTTTTGAATTCAAGACTTCACTTGCACATGCTATACTTCTACACTGGAAGTAAGCAAATTCCCATCATACCACCATTCAACAATAAAAAGAGAAACTCCATATCATTCATTCATAGTACTCTCTCCAAAAATTTATTGCATAAAAAGGGAGTAGAAGACATGGCTACAAGAAAAAGAAAAAGAAAAATGCATGCTTACATCATAAGCATGAGAAAAAAAAAGTAGCCATGTTCCATCCCGGCAAGATAAGAGAGTCCACTCGAAAAGGAGTCATCTCAAATATCCACATCCAGTTCATTCCATCACACATGCACAAGTCTTGAATCAAATTGTTTTGAATTGATTTCTCCTAAGTATTGCTCTTTTGACTTAGTAATATTATGTGTTGCAAATATGCCTACAATATTCCCTACCAAGCTCCACATACAAGTCATATGTAGAGGTAGTATGAATTTAGGCACAATGCCTTGGTGAGGATATATTTCCAATACACATAAAGGAGAGATCAAGAGAATCAAATTGAGATACTTAAAATTTAAATTGAACTCTCCAGAATTTGAGTGAAACTTGATTTCTATGGTTTGTGTGCTCCATTTGTTGTTCTATCTTTCAACCACCCATGAATAGGAGATGGCATAAGCCCCATAACGACCTATGATGGGTGAAGTACCATGCCAATTTTTGCAATACTAGGTAGAGTATTTTGTTGTGCACATGGTACTTTTGAAAAATAGAACATAGTAGCAACTCCTGATCATCAACCTAAAGTCTTGACTTTGATCGGGACAAGCAAAGGATAAGCTTGGGGAAGTTTGTTGACGGTTGTTATATACCAATTTCACCTGTCAATATAACTCAATTATGTGAAGGGAATATCATTTCTTGCACACATCACCTTTCTATTTAACATATTTCCACTTGTCTTTGGAGAAAGTAGTGCATGCAGAGATTTTATACAAAATGGAAGTGAAACAAGGGAATGGATCCTATAAAATATCATTCCAGCAAATCAAGAGACAACATGTGGCACCACATGGATCAAATGGCCCTCAAACAGAAGTATTCGAGGCCATCCAATGGTGCAGCACCAATACCAATCAATGGAACCCACCTGGCAGAGACCTGTAGGAAGCACAACCCCAACGGGGCTGAGACCAGGTCGGTCGACGTCACATGTTGGCTCCTCCCGGCTTGAAGAAGTCATGGGTGACTGATTCGCACGCTTTTGGTGGCAGGAACCGACCCTTCTCCAAGCTATAAATAGGACCCCTCACCCCTCACTTCATCACACACCACTTGAGTATTCATCCATTGTATCCACTACTCTCCATAGGTTTAGAAGAGTATAGGCTGTAGAGAGGAGAGTCTCTAGTCCATAGTCCAAGTAGGAGAGGAGTAGAAGGAGTCTCTTCCCAATTCCTAATTTGGAAAGGTATGGCTCTCATATTCCTATTTGTATTTTTGACTTTGCTCTTAATAAAGATGTTATCTTTAGTCTTCTATTGTTCATATACTTGGATGAAGCATTTCTTGTTTGATTGTGGATTCCATGTATGTGGTAGGAGTAGTATTTATGATTATGCTATACCATTCTCATTATATCATCATTATTATGACAAATAGGAATATGACAAACACTATAGTCTAATTAGCTATGACATGATTATGTTAACATGAATCACTTATACTATAAATTAACATTGGTTCAACGATGATTTAGTTCATTGCCATAGGATGGCTTGTGTCTAGGCTCTTAAGGTAATTACTTAATATGCTAGCATGGTGCTAGGATAGAGAGTAGTGTTGAATGTCTCGTAGACCCACGGATTGAAGAGGTAGGCAGTAGGTGGTGACAGCCCTATCTGTCCTTTGTGATCCTCCACGTTCGGCTATGCCACAGGCTCTTGGCGGGAGTCGTTGTAAGGATCGAAATGCCCAAGAGGGGGGGTGAATTGGGCTTTCTTTCAAATTTTAAAACGATTAAGAACTAACAACCTCAAGCCCAATTCCCTATGCAATTAAACTATGCAATCAATGTAAATTAAAGTTGCGGAATGAAGATTGCATAAGAGTAAAAGGGAGAGGGATGCAAACGCTCAAGGGACACGGAGTTTATCCCGTGGTTCGGTAAGATCACAAGGATCTTCCTACATCCACGTTGTGGCACCCACCGAAGGGTTTTGCCACTCCCAAGTCACCGAGACAAGGGGCTTCTTCACTATTCTTCTCCGTTCGCCAACCTCGGCAAGGTGGAGCTCAAGCCTTGTACACTTTGGGATCCTCCGGGCTTCCACAATCTTCTTGGCAAGCTCCGGAAGTTGCACACACCAAGGACACTCCCTTATGGCTCTCACTACACTAGAGACTCCAATCACCAAGAATGGAGGCACCCAAGCACTATCTCTAGCTAGTTCTAGCCTATCTCTTGGTGTACAAATGATGAACAAATGATGTGAAAGTGGTAGCTCTATTGCTTGAATGCTCTAGGATGTGTAGAGTAGGTCTGGGCTTCAAGTCTTGTCGATTTGACAGGTTGAAGGGGTATAAATAGCCAGCCTCCACGAGATAGCCGTTGGAAAAGTAGGCTGACATCACTTCTCTGCGAACACCGGATGATCCGATGTCTCCCCTTCAGTTATCATCGGTCAAAGCCAAATTAGCTGATGTCACTGTGTCAGATATGACCGTTGTTAGACCGATGTTGATCTGTCTTCTCATCGGATGATCCTGTGGCTCTTCCTCCAGAATTTTGCTTGATCTTGAGGCTCACTGGAGTGATTGACCGATGTGTGTAAGTCTGCACATCGGATGATCCGGTGCTTCACTTGGTCCAATGGTATTGCAATCTGTGATGATGGACCGATGTTACTGAGCCACTCACATCGGATGATCCGGTGAGTGCATTTGTCTGAGGTCTTCTTCTTCAGTTGAACCAACTCGACCGATGTAGTCAACTCATATAAGCGTCGGTTGATCCGGTGTGTTCAATTTGTTGACTTCGAGTTGTTTTGAGTTGTTCTTTTGGAATTTGAACTTGTGACCTCTTTGACACTTGTTTGAAATGTTGTTTTGATTGTCTTCAAGCACTGAGTGATATCAAGTTAGAGCTTTCACTTCTTGTCTTCATACGATTTGATTTGATCTCATTCATTGATTTTATATGGGTCTCCAATGTAATTTTGATTTCGTTTGATTGAGTGTTATTGAGACCTTGCATTCACAAATTCATTAGTAATATCGAATGGTTGTCATTAATCACCGAAACCGTACCTCATGGGGCCTAGATGCTTTCAATCTCCCCCTTTTTGGTGATTGATGACAACACAATAATTTAAAGCGCAATAATAATGAATTTGATGATAATACTCAAGTATATATGCAATGAATACAGCATAGGACACATTAAGCTTGTAGAACGCAAAAGAAAATTGTGGTGCGAAAAGCTCAATTGATTAAAATCATAAGCAAATGAGGCAAGTGAAAGAGTGCTTAATTAAAATTACAAAAGAGTACTCAAGCATGAATACAAAGGATAAGCACACACACACACTCCCCCTACACACACACTCCCCCTGAGACTGCTACTACCACTCCCCCTGACTCTTCTACATCTTCTCCCCCTTTGGCATCAAGACACCAAAAAGGGATCAGAACGCCTACAGACCCTGAGAGCTGGGCGCGAGGACAAACTGGGCACCGTCGCCGTCGTCGGAGCTGGAGTCGCCGGACGTAGGAGCTGCCGGTGCGGCGGGAGCTGGAGGGTCCGCTGCCGGTGCTGGAGGAGAGGAAGCAGGTGCCGGTGGAGCTGGAGGAAGTGGAGCGCTCACCACGGACGCCGGTGTCTGCTGGAACAAGATCGTCGCCGGCAGTGGTGAGTGAATCGGTGCGCTAGGTGCCAGAAGTGGTGACATACTGATGGAAGGGATGGGAGTAGTGGGCACCTGAGCAACACCTGGAGCCAGTCCCAGTCCAGGCTGCTGTGGAGGAAGGGCGATCCCGGTCTGAGTGTAAAGGTTGGTGATCAACCCTAGGATCCCCATCATGGCCTGCTGGGTCTGCTGCTGCTGGTCGAGGGTACGGCGGTGCATCTGATCTACCAGGTTGGTGAACCGGTCCGTATCCTCTCGCCTCTGACGGGCGATCTCTAGCTGGAGCTCCTGCTGCTGCCGCTGTAGCTGTGCCAGGTGAGCAGCCTGCTCCGCCCTGGCCTGCTCAGCAGCGAGCCTGTCCTGGCGCTGCTGCTCGATCATCTGCTGGAGAAGTGCCGACAGCTCTGACGGCTGTGACACCTGCGCCTCGGACACAGGAGGTGGTGTCGGTGGCGGAGCAGCTGATCCTCCTGCCTCGGCGTCGTGCTGCCTCGGTGAGGGTGGAGGCGGAGGGAAGTACTCCTCGACACTTTCGTCTGTGTCGCTCTCGGACCAGACGTGCTGCAAGTCCTCCCCCTGAGCCTCAGCCTCAGCAAGCCTCTCGTCCTCCCGCTCTAGGTCGGACCAGTCTTCCTCTGACAGACGGGCCCGGACCTGGCGCTCAACTGGACGACCAAGGCGACGGTCTCCAGGAGCAGAGGCACGATAGTGACTGAAGCGAGTCACACTCTCGTCAGCTAGCCGGGCTTGTGCTGAATGTCCCTCAGGCACCACCATAGAGCAAATGTAACTGATCCAGTGCCCGTAGACCATCTGCCTCATCATGCCGATTCCATCTGTAATGACGTCCTCCATCTCGCAGAGAAGTATGTCCACGATATCGAAATCCATCCCGTTCATTATGTAGAACAGGAGGGTCTGCTGGAGACTCGTGAACCCCTCCAAGTATCCTGACCTCGGCAGGAGCGTGCGGCGCAAGGCGAGGTGCACAATGCGCGCAGCTGGGGTCAGGAGAGCTGGGACTCTCGGCTGGTCTGGAGAGAACGAGGGGCCAAACAAAGAGCGGATCTCGTCCAGCTGTGGTGCTACCCCTCCAGTAAGTGGCCTCCTTGGTGGATCTGCCTGCCCATAGACTTTCTCGTGAATGCTGGTGTCGTGCAGGTCCAAGCCAAGAATATGCCCCAATGTCTGCCTCGAGAGATGGTAGTGCTGACCATTGAACATGAAGGCAATCGACCTCCTGCCCTCTGAGATGTACAAGGTCGCGTAGAAGACACGGACCCACTCTTCCACATAGGCACTTCTCTCATAATCCAGTAGCTCCACCAAGCCTCTGTATCTCTCAAAGAAAGGGCGGACCTCAGTCTCCGCTGCCACTGCAAGCTGCCTCCAGTCCAAGTGGTTGTGCTGAAAGAGCTTGTGCCCTCGGCGCTTGTAGGTCTCATAGAGAGACGCCTGGGTGACAGTCCAGAAGCGACTGTCCACAAGAAGCTCTCGGGGCTGTGGGAACCACTCCTCAAGCAGTACACTCCATCTGAGCTTACGGAGTTGCTTAGCCTTCATCTTCCGGTAGTCCACAAGACGGACTCCTTCACCGACCCGGACGGCCGTGTCCATCTCATGGATGTCCCTCTCAGCCTCCCTGTCCTCACGACGGTCGGCAGCCGTCGGTCTCGGATGAGGAGCAGCCTCGGCGTGACCCCCACGCGTCCGGGCTGAGCGCCGGCGGACGAGGGGCTCAACTGGCTCCTCTTCGGCGTCGGAGTCGTCGACCACGGGAGGCGGCCTTGGACGGGCCTCGCGAATCCTCAACGAACCCCCACGGCCGCGCTCACGCTCCTCGGCGGCGCGAGCGGCCATCAAGGCCTTCTTCTCCTCCTTGGATAGTTTCTGCTTCTTCGCGGCGGGCTCCGCGACGGCCTTGCCCTTATTCTTCCGGTCACGAGCCATCGCGATCACGAGATTGCACGGAGTCGACGACGGGGCGTGAAGCGCAACGGACCGGGAAACCCTAGCGAGGTGGAGATGATCGGAGATGGCGCACGTTGGTGGTGTGAGCGTGGAGCAGCTTTGGCGGTGGAGAGAGGCGGCGGCGATGCTTTGGGCGCGGTGGTGAGTGGCGGCAACGGCGTCTAGGGCGGCGGCGGCGACGGCTGCCGGCGGAGGTGGCGAGGTGCGCGGGCAGTGGTGGCGCGGGAGTCGCCGGCGGCGGCGGCGCGAGCAGAGGGGCAGCGGCGGCGGCCGGCGGCGGCGCTGCAGGCGAGGGAGAGGCGGCGGCGCGAGGGAGAGGCGGCGGCGCGAGCACGGGGGAGCGAGGCGTCGGGGAGAGAGAAAGAGGCGGCGGCGCGGGTGTTTAAATAGTGGGACCCAAACCCTAGCCGTTATTTAAACACCGGATGGACCGATGATATGTGAAGTGAGCATCGGTCAATTGCCACAGAACGGATATTCAAGGAATGCTGTTGACATCGGATGGACCGACGTTTAGGGTTTTGAACATCGGTCGAATATCACAGTAAGGGTGTTCAACCGAGTGATGTTGACACCTGATGATCCGACGTTAGAGGGAGGTAGACATCGGTTGATTAGATCACAGCTCCAGAAGAGTGAACATCGGATGGACCGATGTTTTACAGGATGAACGCGTTGGATCATTTGAGGTTCTAACAGAGTAGGGCTTTGAGGATTGAACACCTATTTGACCGATGAGGTATTGACATAGGCATCGGATAATCCGATGACAACAGAACGAAAACATCCCATATATGTCCTTTGACCAAACAAACAATCGAGGAGAAACACATGTCTTAGGACCTTTTGGGCAACCCTTTACCCCTCAAGAAGCTAATATGCCAATAGCTTGGCTAGACCTTAACGCAAATGGAACACCAAGAAAAATGGAGGAAAATATCCAAATAAAATGTAAGGCCCATGCTTTGTGAGGTAGAGTATGAAGACTTCTATCTCTTTGAAGCATGATCCTCTAGGCATTAACGTACCTAACATTTTGTTCTTTCCACCTTATATGAGTTGAGATATTGCATTTCAAACAAGTCTCCTTCTCATGAGGTGGGTTCCCCTTTGTGACAATCTACCGTATGCAATGCCAAACAAATTATAGTGCAAGAGATTAAATGAGTGCAAGTTTATATGACAGGGATCATGCAAGGCATAAAATAAATCTATCTTGCCAAGTTTGAACCTTCCAAAGGCTTCCTCAGGGAAAACTACTTCTAGCTTGCCCCTATCCTTTGGGAGTTAGACAAGACCTATATGATATGCATCCTTACATGAACATGGCAACTTACATGACGTTAGATGCATCTAGCACATTTAATTTCTAAGACTAGAAAAGGTTTCTCATCAAGTGCGGGAATGGGGTTTTTAGCTATCTTAACCGCACTTTCATTGTCACAAAGGAGAGGCACATAATCATACAAGCATTCATTAAACATGACATGGGGCCTAGATGCGGAAAGATATAGCAATAGACTATTTATGGAATGGTAATTTGTTTTGACAATAAGGTTACCGTCCATATCCGCGTTGGGCTCCCATTCTTAACTTTCTTCAAGAGGTCCTTGGTAGATTTTCTTTGATGGTGGAGGTCCCCTCTTGAAGTCACCTCGTGGACGGTCACGTGTTCTTGACTTTAGGCACCCAAGCTAGCTTTGGTCCTTGTATATGTGATACAAGTGCTTTTGGGACCCAAAGTTGCTTGGGGAGCTTCCCTTTCATCCCCTTTACGTTCATGCCAATGAACTTTGCCTTCACCTTAGCACCTACTTTGCTCAACAAATAATAGTGATTCTCAAAGGTAGATGTATAGTTAGTTGGCAATTTTGGAGAAGGTCGCTTAGGTAGAGGGCACTCCCTTGTATGGTGACCGGTGACCTTGCAAAGTTGGCAATAGGAGCCAACTTCCTTGATGAAGCTTGTTTTGAGCTCCGGTGAGGGCACCTTTCCTTTGTTGGGCACCGGGAAGGATCCAAGTCCTTTCTTGTTGAAGCCCTTTGCTTGATGGAAGAGGATTTCTTTATGTTTGTCTTCTCCCTTAGATAGTCTTGCTAATCTTGTGCGGAGACTTTCAATCTCCTCCATCAACTCCTTCTCCCTTGCATTCTCTTTCAAAGGCAAAGACTCATGGAAAGCATTAGTAGCATTTGAAATAATGGGTACCTTGCCATCAATAGTTTCTTTCTCTTTATTTTTTAATTTTAGTTCAATGGCTTCATAAGAGAGATTAAGTGCATGATGCTCTTGAACTAACTCATTGTGCTTATCCGAGAGCGTTTGATGAACTAAGCCAAGCTTATGATTGTCTAGCTCAATTTTAGCCTTATCTTCTTCAATTTGCTTGACATAGGTTTTGAGCGTGTCATGCTCTTTAAGTATGCTTTCATACTTGCCAAGCAAATCAAGATTAGCATTTTCAAGTTTAGCATGAGCTTGTTCTAGCGCCTTGACTTTGTTCTTTTCCCTTTTAATGATGGTGTGATATTCATTTATCAATGAAGTTAATTCATCGGGGGAAAGTTCATCATCACTAGAGTCGTCACATACCTCAAAGTTACCTTTCGCCATGAGACACATGGGAGGTGGAGGAAGAGGTGAATTATCTTTGTTGGCAATGGCAAGTCCGGCCAAGTTTTCTTCTTCTTCTTCACTCTCTTCTTCACTTGACTCTTCGTCGGTGATCCATTCATTCCCCTCACACATGAACACTTTTTGAGGTCCTTGTCTTTTCTTTGGAAAGAATTTTGACTTTTTGCCTTTGTCAAATTTCTTCTTTCCAAACGTTCTTGCCTTGTTCTTGACCTCTTCTTCTTCATCCTCGCTATCTTCAAGCTTGTGATACTTGCTCTTGTGGTTCTCCCTTCTCTTGTCCGGTTTTGGACAATCGTAGGAGATGTGGCCTTGTTCACCACAATTATAGCAAGTTTTGCTACTTTCTTTCTTGGGGAGGAAGGCTCTTTTGTTGGGATCAAAAGTGTATCCCTTCTTGGCAATCTTGGAGTTCAAGCGGGAGAATTTTCTCATCATTGATGCAAGCTCATCATCATCATCTTCACTTGATGTTTGCTCTTCTTTGCTTGAACTAGGATTGATCATTTTCTTCGTTTTCTTGAAAGCCTTGAGAGCTATTGTCCTTGTAGAGGATGAACTCTCCATCATCCCAAGTACACTCATCTCATGAGCGTGTATTTCTCCAATGAGCTCCGAAACTTCAATGTTGTCAAGTGATTCCTTTTGGAGCATGGAGTTGATGATGTTGTACTTAGGCTTGGGAAGAAGCATGAGGATCTTTCGGTTGATAAGTCCCTTGCCAAGAGACGCAATGTCAAGAGCATTAATCTCCTCAATAAGAACATTTAAGCGTGAAAACATTTCATTAACATTTTCATGAGGAAGCATTTTAAATTCATCATATTTTGATTTAAGCATGTGATATTTAAGTTCTTTAACACGAGAGGAACCCTCATGAATTTCAATTAAGCATGCCCAAATTTTACAAGCTTTTTCTTTACTAGCTATTCTTGCAAATACATCTTGACTAATGCATTCATAAATGGCATTTCTAGCTCTAGCATCCCATTTAATTTGATCACCAATATAATTGAAATCTCCGAATCCCGCATGGGTCGCTTCCCAAACTTCGGGAGCAATAGCCTCTAGGTAGGCATGCATGCGTGCTTTCCAATAGGCAAAGTTCTTGCCCTCGAAGATAGGAACCGAACCCCCATTCTTGGCCATTTAAGCTCTCTAGCGGTGAAGCTAGATTGATCCAATGAGCAACAAGGCTCTGATACCAATTGTAAGGAACGAAATGCCCAAGAGGGGGGGGTGAATTGGGCTTTCTTTCAAATTTTAAAACGATTAAGAACTAACAACCTCAAGCCCAATTCCCTATGCAATTAAACTATGCAATCAATGTAAATTAAAGTTGCGGAATGAAGATTGCATAAGAGTAAAAGGGAGAGGGATGCAAACGCTCAAGGGACACGGAGTTTATCCCGTGGTTCGGTAAGATCACAAGGATCTTCCTACATCCACGTTGTGGCACCCACCGAAGGGTTTTGCCACTCCCAAGTCACCGAGACAAGGGGCTTCTTCACTATTCTTCTCCGTTCGCCAACCTCGGCAAGGTGGAGCTCAAGCCTTGTACACTTTGGGATCCTCCGGGCTTCCACAATCTTCTTGGCAAGCTCCGGAAGTTGCACACACCAAGGACACTCCCTTATGGCTCTCACTACACTAGAGACTCCAATCACCAAGAATGGAGGCACCCAAGCACTATCTCTAGCTAGTTCTAGCCTATCTCTTGGTGTACAAATGATGAACAAATGATGTGAAAGTGGTAGCTCTATTGCTTGAATGCTCTAGGATGTGTAGAGTATGTCTGGGCTTCAAGTCTTGTCGATTTGACAGGTTGAAGGGGTATAAATAGCCAGCCTCCACGAGATAGCCGTTGGAAAAGTAGGCTGACATCACTTCTCTGCGAACACCGGATGATCCGATGTCTCCCCTTCAGTTATCATCTTTCAAAGCCAAATTAGCTGATGTCACTGTGTCAGATATGACCGTTGTTAGACCGATGTTGATCTGTCTTCTCATCGGATGATCCTGTGGCTCTTCCTCCAGAATTTTGCTTGATCTTGAGGCTCACTGGAGTGATTGACCGATGTGTGTAAGTCTGCACATCGGATGATCCGGTGCTTCACTTGGTCCAATGGTATTGCAATCTGTGATGATGGACCGATGTTACTGAGCCACTCACATCGGATGATCCGGTGAGTGCATTTGTCTGAGGTCTTCTTCTTCAGTTGAACCAACTCGACCGATGTAGTCAACTCATATAAGCGTCGGTTGATCCGGTGTGTTCAATTTGTTGACTTCGAGTTGTTTTGAGTTGTTCTTTTGGAATTTGAACTTGTGACCTCTTTGACACTTGTTTGAAATGTTGTTTTGATTGTCTTCAAGCACTGAGTGATATCAAGTTAGAGCTTTCACTTCTTGTCTTCATACGATTTGATTTGATCTCATTCATTGATTTTATATGGGTCTCCAATGTAATTTTGATTTCGTTTGATTGAGTGTTATTGAGACCTTGCATTCACAAATTCATTAGTAATATCGAATGGTTGTCATTAATCACCGAAACCGTACCTCATGGGGCCTAGATGCTTTCAGTCGTCCTAGTATTGCTATGGGTAAACCTGTGTCTGATGTGTTAATCCTCTTAGCATGAGAATTCATAATTAATATGCTCACTAGTAACTAACTTAGGCTATGTATATGTACATTAGAAGCGCAGTAGGAGTCTCTACCTAACCCTTAGCTTAGTCCCTCTTTACCTCATTTATCCCATAAGGATAGAATGCTCTTGTGTGTGTCACACTACTCCAACTATAATTTATCCATCCTTGCTAGAACCTTACCTAGATCAACCTAGCCTCTCCATTTGATGATTGTTTTACTTCCATCTAGCCTTCCTTTGGGAGAATATAAATGACACCCTTTGGGAATACTCTTAGAGGGGAAATGCTACATCAATAGTTTCCGTGCGCTTGCAGATTTACATGTATAATATAAAATGCATTAACAAGCATTATTGGCATTACTGCTACAGATGAATTGTTAGTAGTGCGTAGGAACCGTCAACAATGGTATCCTCATAAGATCCATACCGTGTCTAAAAAGCCATTTTGGGTATGATCGATGGTCTAATCTTCATTTGAAAATAACCTGACCTCAAGTGGATCTTGGAGAAAACACAAGCGCCTTTCATTTGATTAAACAAATCCTCAATATAGGGCAATGTATATTTTTCTTAATTGTCACCTTGTTAAGAGCTCGGTAATCCACACAAATCCTTTGGGATCCATCCTTCTTATCCACGAAAAGCACTGGTGCTCCCCAGGGTGAAGAGCTTGGGCGGATAAAACCCTTCTCTAGCTGCTATTGAATTTGCTTCTTGAGCTCCGCTAACTCCATAGGAGGCATCCTATATGGCCTCTTAGCTATAGGTGCAGTTTCAAATATTAATTCCATAACAAACTCTATGTCACAATCGGGTGGCATGCCCAGGAACTCATCCAGAAACACATCTGAAAAATTCGCACACCACTGGAATCTCCTCTATTGCGGCACCATCCATTTGATTCAGCTCTACTTGCTTTGGTGTGTGTTGAGATGCTTCAAATTCTATGTCGATCCCTTCTTTATCTGTCAACTTCACCATCTTTGTGGCACATCAAATTATCCCATGTGCTTCCTTAACCAGTCCATACCAAGTATGATGTCCAATCATGCGAATCCAAAAACAGTTAGGTTGGCAAAGAAGTCTACCCCCCCTTATTCTAAGGCTTACTTTTGGACATACTATATTCGTCCTCATCTACCCTCCAAGAGACCTTAACCAACAAGGTATACTTCATATGAGATAGGGACAAACTATACTTGGCAACATACTTTGATGCAATAAATGAATGTGATGCTCCATAATCAAATAATATAGTCACCGGGTTGAAGTTTGCGAGAAACATGTCAATCACCACATCATCCGCTTGTTGTGCTTCCTCCGTAGAAACATGGTTCACCTTGCCACGAACAAAATTCTGTAGTCCACGGTTGCCTTGTGGCGCTCCTCCATTTGGTCTTGGGTTCTATCTTGGAGCATTGTTCCCTTGACCAAGGCCTGCTTTAGGACATTGAGATGCAAAGTGTCCCACCTCACCACAAGTATAGCATGACCTTATTGCACTAGAATTGTTAGGGCGAGCATGATTTTGAGCATTGGCAGGAAAATTAGCGCGAGGCACATGAGGCATTTGAGGGAGAGGTGCTTGCATAGCGGGGCATTGCTGCATGGGCTGAGCTGGGCGCGGTGGAATAGCAGCGCGATATGCAGGAGGGGAGGGGTTGTTGTATGGTGCTTTTGATGGTGCAAAGCGGGGGGCGAACATTGCTTCTTTGTGGCTGTCCTTGATATGGCATCTTCCTTTTATTATCTTGTTCCATCTCGCAAACCTTGTTCTCAACCACAATAGCTTTGTCCACAAGCTTCTTGTAATTTGCATAGTCACAATTGAACAATTGTACTTGAATCTCATTGTTTAGGCCCCTCATAAACAAGTATTGTTGGTGGCTGTCCCGATTAACATCCTCAGGGGCATATTTTGAGAGTTGAGTGAATTTATTGAGATACTCACAATCAACCTTCCTTGCCTTAGGTTCTAAAATTCCTGTCTCTTTAAATTCATAACTCCCTCAGGAACAAAGTGAGAATGGAAACTCTCCTTGAATTCAGCCCAAGTGATCCTCTCTTAATTTGCATGGGCATTGCATAGCAAGTCCCACCAATCCGCAGCTGCTCCAACTAGTTGATGGGAAGCAAAGAGAACCTTTTCCCTGTCACTGCACTAGACAATAGCAAGCTTCTTCTCCACAGATTTCAGCCAATCATCAGCTTCCATAAGATCATTAGCTTGAGCAAAATTAGGTGGCCTAGTCCTCATAAACTCTCCCAACCTGTTATGAGGCGGTGGTGGTGGCGGCAGTGGAGGCATATGGGGCTGATTTTGGTGATTGGCCTGCCGTTGTCCCATGGTTTGCATCACCGTCTGCATAAGCTGATTTTGCATAGCCAACAATTGCTCAAGATTGCTAGCCCCAGGTCCATGTCCATTGTTGTTCTGAGGCACTCCATTGTTCTCCTCATCCTCATGGACATTCCTTTGGTTGCGAGTCCCCTGCATCTGAAGAAAGAGCAAGAGATAGAAGAATTTAGAAAATGTACCCAACTATATGCATCAAGGGATATGAAACTAAGCAACTACCTATATCAGCCTATATGGATGTGGCAAGCACTAAAGCATCACATAATCCTCTACTAAGCACACAAGCACTCAAGCAAGGATCACATAGCAATCATCGCACCAATCAACCTACAACTATTCCTAAGTGTTCATATGTGCTCTTAAGTGTCCATTCTATCTATGTTGCGTTCTACAGTCAAACTGTGGCTCTGATATCAATTTGTGACACCCAATACCGAAAATGAACCAAGTGCGACCCATATGTGTGCCCAGGATGTTCAACACACATACACGAGTGCATCACAAATGATATATAGAAAATTACCACTGCGCAAATTATTAAATAAGTACTTTTATTACAATACTCCAATAATCCTCAAATTACAAGCTCTAATGATCGTTATTAATAAATCTAAAATTAATGCAGCAGAAATAATCTAAGCATTAAGCTAAGCAAACTAAGCAATTAAGCAAATGGGGATAGCGCAACTCCAAGTAATCCACAGGCAAGTCAATGGCATCACACAACCTAGTACTCCACATTATCCTCATGGTATTCCCAAACATCACGTGAAACTGTTGGTGGGGGAATTGCAAGGATAAGAGCATGTCGTACTCAGCAAGTGTAAAAAAATAATGACATGCAGCTTAAATAAGGAACGATAATAAATAATGGCTATTTGCTGAAAAGTATATTTAAAACATGTAAAAAGCATCTTACAATGTCTATGTGAGTTAATCCCATCATACCCCAAATAAACACAATATTTAAAATCCATTATTCATTGTTCATCCATATACCATATCCTTACCATCATCATTAACCATGTCCATTTATCACCATTCGATTCATAACCATGACCAACCATCCCAAATCCCAAATTCCACTCTAATCATGTGATGGTCTAGGTCGCTCATAACCGGGAGCATGGCTATCATGATAATTTTTAATACTATGCAGAGGTTGTACCACTTTACCCACAAGTTCATGATTATGTCCCCTTTCGTTGACTAAAGAACCTCCATTATGCCCGTGACCTGTCGGTCACATTACACAGTTCCGTCGGTGTGTGGCCAAGAGATCACAAAATAGCCTTTAGAAAGGGACTACCAACATCTTCAGACCCACTAAGGTTTCACCGGTGGTGATGCCTCCAACTGAGCACATCGAACCAAGGGCCCCCTCTTGTGCCGTTCGGATCCCGGGGCATTCCCGCCACTATTGAAAACCCAACTGACTCTCATTCCCCGCTCCCCCAAATTATCCGAACAATGCTGTCAATACACCTAATTAATTGGATAAGACGCATCCATACTTGGCCCTCTGGTGGCACTGCAAAACTTGGG
Organism: Tuctoria greenei; assembly: GCA_036927565.1. Lineage (NCBI taxonomy): Eukaryota > Viridiplantae > Streptophyta > Magnoliopsida > Poales > Poaceae > Tuctoria > Tuctoria greenei. Next base: position 68,626,755 of record JAYESD010000003.1, on the reverse strand, counting down.
TTGTCGCTCCATGAACCGGTCCTTAGATCTAAAGCAAGTGAAACTACAATATCCTCCAACTCAATCGAAAACCATGCTTGCTTAGATCTGCCAAGTCCCATGCTTACCAATTAACCACATTCTACAATTCTCATCATATAGATGCTCATTAACTCATAATTAAGCCATTTGGTTGTTTTCCCATCCCAATTAATTACAGCAAAGCAAAAATGTAAATTACTCTTCCCAACTCTCTACAATATGTTCCAAGCGACAAGGATGGTCAAACAAGACTAGTAAACACCTATCATGGGTTTCCCATCAATTTGACACGAGCATGCAGTTTTGCAAGCAAAACGTTTAAAAATAGGATCAAAATGATCAAGGACACTTGCCTTGCTCTTGAGATTGATTAGAATCAAAAGCTTTGAATTTCTGGTGTTGGAGGTCCTCGAAAGCACCCTCTAGAGCAACACCTTCTATTCCGCGCAATAAACACACAAAACAAGCATTACAATCAATAAATGCTCATATATTACTCAATATATGATGACATGCATGAATAATGCAATTATGTGGTAATTCATGTTATCAAGTTTCTATCATTACTTACTAATTAGTCACAATTAAGTATTACATGTTAGAACAAGTTTCAAGTCATTTCGGAGAACATTGAAGAAGTTCTAGGAATTTCCAGAACAGGAAGACCAGACTAGTTCACAGTGAGGCCGGACATGTCCGTTCTAGTACAGGAAGGGAATCGGACTAGTTCGCACTAGGACAAGACAAGTCCGTTATGGCTAGGGTTTTGACGAATTTTCAATTAGAACATAGTTTGAGTTAATATGGAATCATAATTTATGTAGAAAGGATGCATCTAAGATAATTATCGTGAATCCTAGGGTTCAAGGGCTAAGGTGGAGAATTGATGATGATGTCGATGAGTTGACGAAGATCGATCTTGCTTGATCCTCCTATCTTTCTCCTCCTTCCCCTGTCAGAGAGCTCCTCTCTCCTTGATGGCGGCTCTCAGGAACTAGGACTAGGACTTTCTTCAATTGTGGCAAAGAGATGATAGGGTTGGTGGTGGGGTGTTTATATAGGGTGGAGGTGGTAGGGTTTGGGGTGGAATTCGAGTTTAAGGTGGTGGAGGCCTGTGCGGGGTCCCACATGGTCTCCACAGGGGTTGGACATGTCGTTCTTGGGCCCAATTAAGCTAATTACCCATACTTGTCGTGAAGAGAGAAATAGAATCTGAGTTGGGCATACCTAACTAGTTAGCTAGAGACCGGACAAGTCTGATATAGGACAAAAACTTTAATGGCCAAGTCTGGTGGAAATCCGGACAAGTCCGAATGGTTCCAGAAAGCAAAACGGACAAGTCCGGTATGGGGCCGAACAAGTCTGAAGGTTTGTCCAATTTTCAAAAATCGGACCAAAACAAGGAATTACCGCACAACTCCAAAAGTTTCCAGTAGCAAAGATCTGACTAGTCCGTACTCGGAAACGGACAAGTCCGGACAATATCAGAAGCATTTTAGGACTAATCAGGGGCAAAAAGCAGATAAGTCCGGAAGACAACAGGGAGTAGAACAGACTAGTCCGGGGTCCAAACCAAACAAGTCCGCACTAATACAGACTTTAGCTGCAATTTTGGTTCTAATTCATTTTAAACTTGTTCCTCTTTGTGTTGCTTAATGTTAAACATGTATAAGAGTGTACGCAATGCATGATGGATGAAGATGAGGGTATTACAATGTGTTTGGTGTGAGTTGTGGAACGCTTCGGCGATTGTCCACATTCGCACATATTAGAGCGATGTGGGGTGCTTTGGCACTGGTCTATATCCCCATATAGGGTTATATCAATAAAAAAGAGTTACTTAGTTCCATACACCTTGATGCATATAGTTTGGGGACGTTTTCTTTCAAATTCTTAATTCTTTCGTCTCGTACTCTTTTGCCACACACATATACCGAGGTTAACCCACAACCAAGGGAACGCCATTGGCGATGATGACAATGTTGAGGTTCCCAAGAATGTCAACCTTGGACCTGATGATAGCAACATGGAGCACCTCATAGCCATGCAAAACCAGCTCATGCAGACCATGATGCAAACCTTGGGACATCTGCAAGCCAACAACGACAACTAGAACCACATGCCTGTGCCACCACCGCCACAACCACCCCCATTGCCCCACAATCGCCTGGGAGAGTTTATGAGGACCAGGCCGCCTACTTTTGCTCAAGCCAACGACACTATGGAAGCTAATTACTAGCTGAAGTCTATTGAGAAGAAGCTTGCTATTGTTCAATATAGTGACCGGGAGAAGGTCCTCTTTGCATCACACCAGCTAGTTGGAGCCGTCGCAAATTGGTGGGAAGCTCTTTGCAATTCCCACACCAATCAATAGAGAATCACTTGGGCTAAATTCAAGGAGAGGTTCTGCTCAGACTATGTACTTGAGGGAGTCATGATACAGAAGAGGCAAGAATCTGAAAGCCTCGGGCAAGGAAGAATGAGTGTGAGTTAGTATCTTAATAAGTTCTCACAACTGTCAAGGTATGCTCCAGAGGACATCAATACAGACCGCAGGAAGCAATTTTGTTCATGAGGGGTCTGAATAATGAAATTCAAGTTCAATTGTTTAACAGTGACTATGCAAACTTCCAGAAGTTGGTTGACAAGGCTATAGTGGTTGAAAGCAAGGTCCGTGAAATAGAACAGGACAAAACGAGGAAGATGCCATATCACGGACAGCCACAAACGAAACGAGGAAGATGCCATATCACGGACAGCCACAAACGAAACAAGGAAGATGCCATATCACGGACAGCCACAAGGAAGCAATGTTCGCCCCCGCTACACGCTGCCCAATGCAACATTCTACGGCATGTTTGCTCCTACTTTTCGCCCAGCTAATCCACCCCGCTCAAATCAGCCAATGCATCAACACCCTTCCATGCAAACACCTCGCTTACCCATGCTGCCTGCACCTCGTCCTAATATGGGTTCCTATGCTCATAATCAACCTCGCTCTAACTTCTCTAGTGCCACTGGTAACAAGACATGCTATACTTGTGGTCAGGTGGGACACATTGCTAATCAGTGCCCAAGGTCAGGCCAGGGACAGATGAACAATGCTCTGAGGCAGAATCCTAGGCCGAACGGGGGAGCAACTCAAGGCAACTGTGGACCACAAAATTTCGACCGTGGCAAGGTGAACCATATTTTTGCAGAGGAGGCCCAGCAAGCTGATGATGTTATGATTGGTATGTTTCTTGCAAACTCCAACCCTGCTACTATATTATTTGATTCTGGAGCATCTAATTCATTCATCTCATCAGAGTATGTCGCAAAGTATAGTATGCCTATATCCCACATGAAGTATACTATGTTGGTTAGTTATCCTAGAGGAGAGATGAGGACAAAACAAGTATGTCCAAAAGTAAGTCTTAAAATAAGGGGTAGATTTCCTCATCAACCTTATAGTTCTGGATTCACAAGGATTGGACATAATACTTAGAATGGACTGGCTACAAAAGCATAGTGGAGTGATCCTGTGTGCCACACGGAAAGTGCATTTGACAAATGATGAGGGAGTCAATATAGAATTCAAGGTAGTTTAGCCAACAACTGGACAAGCAATGATAAATTATGTGGAAGGTGTTACATTGGAGAAAATTCCGATTGTTCGTGAGTATCCACAGGTGTTTCCGGAAGATCTGTCAGATATGCCACCTGATCGTGACATCGAGTTTGTCATTGATTTAATATCCGGAACTGCACCTATAGCTAAAAGGCCATATAAGATGCCTACTAATGAACTAGTGGAGATCAAGAAGCAGATTCAAGAGGAGCTAGAAAAGGGTTTTATACACCCAAGTTCCTCACCTTGGGAAGCCCCAGTGCTCTTCATAGATAAGAAGGATGGATCCCAAAGGATGTGTGTGGACTACAGATATCTCAATGAGGTGACAATCAAGAATAAGTATTCATTTACCCGCATAGATGATTTGTTTGCCCAAATGAAGGGAGCTCGAATATTTTCCAAGATTGATCTTTGATCAGGGTACTTTCAGCTACAAATCAGAACTGCAAACATACCCGAAACCGCCTTCTGAACATGATACGGGTCATATGAGTACACCGTTATGTCATTCGAGTTGACGAATGCACCTTCTTACATCATGTACCTCATGAATAAAGTCTTCATGGAGTGTTTGGATCAGTTCATCGTAGTGTTCATCGGATATCATGGTATACTCGAGAAGCAAAGAAGAGCATGAAGAGCATTTAAGGCTGACATTGCAGAAATTCTGAGAACACCAGTTGTATGCCAAGTTTAACAAGTGTCAATTCGGGTTGAGAGAGATATCATTTTAGGCCACATCATCTCTAAAGGAGGATTATCTATTGATCCAGGAAAAGTAAAAGATGTGTTGAAGTGGGAACCCCAACAGAATGTGAAGGAAATCCGGAGTTTCTTAGGAATGGATGGATATTATCGCCGTTTCATCAAGGACTTCTCCAAGATAGCAAATCCTATGACTGAACTACTAATGCATGAGAAACCATTCAAATGGACTCAGGCTTGTCAAGACAGCTTTGAGGAGTTAAAGAAGAGATTAACCACCACACCAGTATTAATATTGTCAGATGTGAGCAAGAGCTTCAATATTTACTGGGACGCATCGAGGCAAGGACTTGGTTGCGTATTGATGCAAGAAGGCCAAGTAGTGGCTTATGCATCTAGGCAACTAAAGAAGCATGGATTGAATTACCCTACGCATGATCTTGAACTCGTAGCCGTAGTGCATGCATTGAAGATTTGGAGGCATTACATTTTGGGACATTGATGTGAGATTTATAAGGATCACAAGAGTCTCAAGTACATATTCACACACAGGGGTCTGAATTTGAGGCAACAAAGATGGTTAGAGCTCATCAAAGACTATGGTGTGGGAATTAACTATCACCCAGGAAAGGCTAATGTAGTGGCTGATGCCCTAGGCCGAAAAAGAGCAAGTCACCAACTCACGGTACGAGAATTTCCATCCGAGATATGTAAGGAGTTTGAATGTTTTGTGAATGAAATAGGAGCAATAGAAGTAAACCCATCACTGGAACAAGAAATACGAGAAGGTCAAACAGCAGATGAGGAAATCCAAGAGATCAAGGAAAGAATTCAAGAGAGGAGAGAATGGAGATTTGACGAAGATGACAATGGCACATTATGACTTGGAAAACGAATTGTCGTACCTAATGTGAAGCATATCCGCAAGACGATATTGAAGGAGGCACATGACTCGCATTATTCCATCATCTCGGTTGTACGAAAATGTACAAGGATTTGAAGACGTGCTACTGGTGGGATGGAATAAAGAAGGACATAACTGAATATGTTGTGTTATGTGATGTATTCCAACCAGTGAAGGCTGAACATCAAAGACTAGCTGGACTACTGCAGCCATTGAAGATACTGGAATGGAAGTGGGAAGAAGTTGGTATGGAATTCATAGTTGGTTTACCATGCACCCCGTCAGGATATGACTCTATATGGGTTATTGTGGATCCGTTGACCATGTTTGCGAATTTTATCCCTCTCAAAACTACTTATAGCAGTGCAGAGCTGGCAGGACTGTATATGGGAAGAATAGTGTGTTTACATAGAGTACCTAAGAAAATACTATCCGACAGAGGTTCTCAATTTACCTCTACATTTTGGCAGAAACTGCACGAGTCTATGGGAACTCAGCTGAATTTTAGTTCTGCATATCATCCCCAAACGGATGGGCAGACTGAAAGGGCAAATCTGGTATTGAAAGACATGCTATGGGCGTTTGTGCTAAAGTACGGAGGAAGTTTGGACAAAAATCTGTCATATGCTGAATTTTCGTACAACAACAGCTACCAAGCAAGTTTGAAGATGTTGTCCTATGAGACACTATATGGAAGAAGATGTAGAACACCCCTGTTTTGCAATGAGACAGGAGAAACTCATGTATTTGGACCTGATATGATACAGGACAACAAAAACCAAATCCAAATAATCCATGAAAACTTGAAGGCTGCTCAGTCGCGTCAAAACGGCTATGCGGATAATAGGCAAAGAGACTTAGCTTTCGAAGTGGGAGACCTCGTGTATCTTAAAGTGTCACCTATCTGAGGTCATCAGCGATTCAATGTTAAAGGAAAGTTGGCACCTCGTTACATCAGAACATTCAAGATTTTGGACAAACGTGGAGAAGTGGCATATCAATTGGAGATGCCGGCACATCTTTCCGATGTTCATGATGTATTTCATGTTTCTCATATCAAGAAGTGCTTAAGAGTACCGGAAGAACAAGTACCAATGGACGAATTGAATCTTCAGGAAGATTTGACTTACGCCGAGCAACCTATCGAAGTCTTGGAGACAAAGGAGAGAGTCAGAAGAAACAAGGTGATTCTTTGGTGCAATGTACAATGGAAACATCACACTGTATCTAAAGAAACTTGGGAGCAGGAAGAAGATCTCAAGAGAGAATTTCCTTATCTTTTTCCTTCTACGTCGAATCTCAAGGGCGAGATTCATTTTAAGGGGGTAGGTTTGTGACACCCTCATTTTCATTCATCATGCAATGCATTCATTTCCATATATGTTTAACATAATGCAAAACAAAAGAGAACAAGATTAAAATGAATTAGAGGCAAAAGAGCAATTAAAATCAGCCTTAGGTATGTACTTGTCCGGTCCTCGCTCCGGACTAGTCTGGTATACCCGTTTGCTCTGGCCTGATTCAGTTTCCTTTAGGGCAACGGACTTGTCCGCTACGTCGTACGGACTAGTCCGGTTTTGCTAATGATCTCATTCGGACTTGTCCGTTAATTTTTACAGACTAGTCTGATGCCGAAACTATAAAGCCCCGGACTTGTCTGGATAATTGCATTTGAATTTGAAATCCGTCTCTGTTATGGTACAGCGGACTTGTCCGCTTCACAAGGGATTAGTCCATTGTGACATCAGAACCAAAAACGGGCTTGTTCGGGCTTTGTACGGACTAGTTCGGTTTCTAGGGTTTCGACTCAGATTCCTATTTTGCTCCACGGTGAGCTATTGGGTGATTGACATATTTGGGCCCTAGAACGTCGCGCTTCACCCCCATGGAGCCCAAGTGGGACCTCACCAAGGCCCCTACCCGCCCCCACCAACTCCTACTAGGATTTCACCCTAACTAAACCACTCCTCCCCCTATATAAACAACCCAAAGCCCTCCTTTCACCTCTGCCCACGTGAGAAAATCCCACTGCCCTGCCGTCTCACTGTGAGCCGCCGTTCTTGAGAGAGGAAGCTCTCGCCGCAAGGAAAGGACAAGAAGGGAGAGAAGGAGGAGGAAGGATAAGAAGAAGGAAAAGAAAGGGTCAAGCAAGATTGTTACCACTACTGCGTTCTTCTTCATCAACCCTTCGACGTCAACGTTCTTCTTCTATGTATTGTCGCTGATTCATCGTCAACAGTTCTAGATGTCAAGTTTCACGCGTTACGCTAAATCTTTGACCGTCGAACCATTACATTCACAGTAACTACCCTAGATCCAATTTTCCACGTTGATTTTGACACCACACTTGATTCAAACCATGCCCTAGTTGGGAAGTTTGCAAAACCGTGGACCATAGCGGACTAGTTTTGTCCAAAGCGGACATGTCCGGCCCCATTGCGGACTAGTCTTGTTTCTGAATTCTTGAAAATCTTGAAAATTTTCAAGTTTCTCTGAAAATGACTCGAAACCTGCTCAAACATGTAAAACTCAATTGTAACTAGTTAGTAAGCAATAATAGTAACCTAATAACATGTACTAAATCATAATTGCATCATTCATGCATATCATAGCATATTGTGTAATATATGAGCATTTATTGATTGTAATGCTTGTTTTGCATGTTTGTCGTGCAGAATAGCAAGAAATGCGCTAGAAGGTGCTTACGAGGACCTTCAGCACCAGAACCTTGAAGCTCTGGATCCACACCAGCCACCGGAGGAAGGCAAGTGCCATTGAACAATTTGATCTTGTTTTTGAAATGTTTTGTTTTAAAACTGCATGCTCAAGATGTAATGTAGAGAGTCGGGAACGGTATTTTACACTTTTGCTCCACTTTGCTTAATTGGGATTGGGAATTACCAAATGACTTAATTATGAACTAACGAACATATGAACTATGTGAATTGATAATATTGACCCTTAGCAATAGGGAATTTAGGTATCTAAGGAAGTCGGTTATGTGTAATGTGATGGATGATCGGATGATTTTGCTTGCTTTAGATCTAAGGACCTTTTCGCAGAGCGACCAACCAGGATTACAGTGCCACTACAGGGCCAAGTATGGGTGCGGCTTAGCAAATTAATTAGTGTATTGCCAACATCGTTCGGATCATTTAATGAGAAGTTTAGTCTTGATCTTCCGATAGGTAATGATAAGTCGATTGAGGTGGAGATATCTACGTTGATGATCCGAGGCTCTCGAGTAGAACACAAAAAACTCCTGCAATCACTGCACCACTACTTCGTTGGTTATCAACTGTGCTACACACGATTGACCTCGCCAAGAAGGATAATCCCTGCAAGTGCAACCGAGAACACAAGCAAGAATGTAGAAGACACGATCTGAAATCGCGAAGTTGGGGTTTTACAAACCTTAGAGCAGCGATATTATTAATCTGAGCACAACCCAATTATTTATGGCGGCTACTATTGAGTATATAGAGGTGGGAGGACGTCCAAGGGGGTGTTGGGGTCGTGACCTAACCCTAAGACACAAAAATAATAGACTTAGACTTGATAGAAGGCCCAATATCCCAATACAGTCGCGCAGCACCCTGACAGATTCTGAACTCGATTTTGTTTCGACGGTTCCTGTCCACTCCAAGGGAATTCTGACATGGGACCAGCGCAATTGGAAAGGTTATCCTCTCCTCTTTCCGTGCATATGTAGAACGTACAATACTAAGTTTGTATGCGTCCTGGGCGTCCATTTTAGTGCGTACTGCTTCTGGACTCCGAGTTGGACACGATTTTGAGTTGGGGTCGGTTTCCATCTTCTTTGAACGTATCCTCTACGCCCCTAAACATTCCTCCAATTACTCCTTGAATCACTTCATGTATCCTAATCATAATTAAATTATTAGGTAGCAATCTATTCTCAAAAATATATAAGGAAACATATAAAAACGAGCTCACCTCTGAAATTATTTGTTGTGTGTTAATTCTATTGATTGCATATTGTATGTTCAATGGAGTGTTGTGTAGATCCATAGGAGTGATGTCCTCATCATCCTCCCCTTCTTGAATTGGAGTCGTCCTCGATTCAAGTTCTTCTTCTCTCATATGTGGGTCCATATGTGCAACGCCATCAAATCTTCTTGTATGCACGAAAGGAGGAGGCCAAGGTGGTGGACGACATATTGCACCATCTCCATGTTCTTCATCAAATACGCATGCACATTCACTTGAGCCAAGATCCCAAACAAATAAACATCATTCTACGCTTGTATGTGCAATGACAATGTGCTTGATCTCATCATTCTCCCCTTCTTTATGACAAGCCGTCCTCGGCTTGCTCGTATGTCTAGCAAAGAGGCTTGCTTTGGGGGTAGAATGAGCGTTGTCCATATTGCACAATCGCAGCGAACAATGCTCCTCTATTATATGTTGTCCCTGCTGCAAGAAAAAATACTAGAAAACTTGACAAAGAATTATTAGTGTTAGTGCATCCATTCATTTCACCATGTTGTTGCAGCACAAAATAGGATTTCTCATTTGATCATATGTAAACTTTATGCACCATAAATTCACCACTATGTTCATATTTTTCTATTGCATGAAAATTATTTCTTGTCAACAAAGATAATTCAGTTTTCAAAAATTTTCTTCTCTCTAGAGTGTCTAGATCACAAAGATTGTCAAATTCAATATAACCCAAAGTATTTAGAGAAGACAAAAATTTCAGCTCATCCCTTTCACATGTAATTGGAATGAAATGCTTAATTTCAGCAAAAGTGGGTGATAAAGTATCAAATTCATTCACTTGTTCTAGCATAGGTACAATATAATTATCAGCACAAAATGCATTTTTGTCGTAAGGATCAGTAGGAAAATCAACTAGTGGTAAATGAGTTTTCACAAAAGGCTCCTCAAATTGTTGCTCTCCAATAGAATGATTGAGGGAAACATTTGAAACATTCAAAAAATTCTCAACATTTATAAGTGTAGTGCGAGGTACATTACATTCATTCTCATATTCAGCAGTAACTTTGGGTGAAATAGGAATTGAATGATCTGAATTTTCACAAGAGATGTTGAACACCTCATTCTCTTTTGAATTTTCTACATTTATTTGTTCATGTTCCTGCAAAAGGTTAGGCATAGGAGGAGGTAAACAAGAAAATTCTTCTCAAGTTCATTTATTTTATCTTTGCAATTAGATATATTGGCAAAAGTTTCTCGCATTAGAATTTTTATATCTTTCCATGTTCGTGGTTTTTCTAAATCACTTAAGTTGTTTCACCAAGTTAATGCACAATCTACTAATGCACTCGCAACATTTCTAATCTTTTTCCTCTCACACATATGACATTGTCCAAAAAAAATTCCAACTCTATTTCCCAAGCAATATATTCATCATAACCAAGACCATCAAAAGAAGGAAAAGATGGGAGAATGTAATTACTTATTGTTGGAGGAGTTGTAATGGTGGTCTGAACGTCATGTGCAACCCTGGTTGATGTTTGATTTTTAGTGAGTAACTCCATCGTCATCTTTATCATGTCAATCATCTCAGCATATAATGCATGATTCTTGCTTTTACCTGACATTGTTAGTAGCAAACAGAAGACAACAAAAAAAATATGTTATCCCTATCAACTACAAAGGGTAATGGCAAAGTGGAAGTAGAATCACACACTCTCAAGCGTCTTACCACGCTCTTACAAGTGTTCTTACCGACACTGCAGGTGGCAAATAGTGGCCAGTAAGATGAAACCAATGAAGCGTGGGGTGATTGCAAAGGTGTATCGATTCCGCTCAAGAGTAAAGTGTAGCTTGGATAACACTTTATATGTAGCAAGGATTAGCAACAATAAAAATCAGATAGTAAAATTAAATAAGTGTCCAAAGTACTTGTCAAAGTTGCTGGCTTAAATGTGTTCCTAGTAGTTCAAGCAAGCAAGACATGAGACAAAACTAGATGACACAAAGGATGCAAGCACTTCTGTTTTTTGTTTTTGTTTTTTTACCCTCTTTTATGTGCGAATTTTTTATCTTATTTTGCACTTGCCTTTTTCTTATGTCTTCCTTTCTCAGATTGTGCTGCAAAAGAAGAACACAATAAAAACCAATCAGAGATATCTCGTGTGTCTGTCGCTGATTTTATGCTCAATCTTCCAAGGACCATGAATACAAAAACTTATAACAGCAAGATTGTAGATATATCTCTCCTCTTTAACTTTAATATATGAAAGAACTATTTTGGACAAGAACAATAGGAGATATTGTCCCCGAAATACAGACTGTTCAGAAATTCTAGGTTGAGAAAATTCAGATCTAATGCACTTCTGGCCATGATAACTCCTTTTCTGGGAAACCTATGAATACGAAAGTTGTAGAGAACTTCTTACTCTATCCAGAAAGTACAAGAACTCCAAAATCCGAGTACGTATGAGTGAGATATGATGAAAATACCGAAATGGACAGAGATGAATCAACACAATGCAAACTCAAACTAAGACCAAAAACACTTTCTAAACCAGCAATATGACTCAACCACAGACACAAACTCCACAAAACCAAATTTAATAACAAAGTTGCAAAGGCTCAATGGTGGTTTGGACAAACTGATGAATAGATATATGAAACTACTAGTTTTTTTGTGGCCTTTTTGTGGACTCTAGATATGAAAAACAAACAAATCGAAAGGATAGATGAATTACCTAACGGGCAACCTGGAAATATGATACCAATTGATAAGAAGTTTTAGGCCCGATCTTTCGATAGGTGATGATAAGTCGATTGAGGTGGAAATCTCAACGTTGATGATCTGAGGCTCTCGAGTAGAACACGAAAAAACCCTGCAATCACTACACCACCGCTCCGTTGGTTATCAACCATGTTGAAAACGATTGACCTCGCCAAGAAGGCGAATCTCTGCAAGTGCAACCGAGAACACAAGCAAGAACGTAGAAGACACGATCAGAAATCGCGAAGTTTGGATTTCACAAACCGTAGAGCGGTGATATTATTAATCTAAGCAAAACCCAATTGTTTATGGTGGCTACTGTTGAGTATATATAGGTGGGAGGACGTCCAAGGGGGTACTGGGGTCGTGACCTAACCCTAAGACACGAAAATAATAGACTTAGACTAGATACAAGGCCCAATAGCCCAATACGGTGGCGCAGCACCCTGACAGATTCTGAACTTGATTTTGTTTCGACGATTCCCGTCGACTCCGACGGAATTTTGACATGGGACCAGGGCTATTGGAAAGGTTATCATCTCCCCTTTCTGTTCATATTTAGAACGTCTAAAACGGAGTTCCTATGTGTCCTGGGCGTCCGTTTTAGTGCGTACTGCTCTGGACTCCGAGTTGGACACGATTTTGAGTTGGGGTTGGTTTCCATCTTATTTGAACGTATCCTCTGGTCCTCCATGCCCCTGAACCTTCCTCCAATTACTCCTTGAATAACTCCATGTATCCTAATCACAATTAAATATTAGGTAACAATCTATTCCCAAAAATATATAAGGAATCATATAAAAACGAGCTCACCTCTAAAATTAATTGTTGTGTGTGAATTCTATTGATTGCATCTTGTATGTTCAATGGAATTTTGTGTAGAACCATAGGAGTGATGTCCTCATCATCCTCCTCTTCTTGAATTGGAGTCATCCTCGATTCAAGTTCTTCTTCTCTCATACGTGGGTCCATATGTGCAACGTCATCAAATCTTCTTGTATGCATGAAAGGAGGAGGCCGAGGTGGTGGACGACATAGTGCGTCATCTCCATATTATTCATCAAATACGCATGCACATTCACTCGAGCCAGGATCCCAAACAAATAAACATCGTTCCATGCTTGTATGTAAAATGACAATGTGCTTGATCTCATCATCATTGGAAGGCTTGGGGAATGGGAGTTTGTTCGGATTGCAATAGTCGCGAGACTATCCTAGGATCCGAATGGCACAAGAGGGTCACTTATTTGGATGTTCTCACTGGGAGACATCACTTCCGGTGAAACCTTAGTGGGTCCGCAACATGCTAGTAGTCACTTTGTAAAGGTTGTTTTGTGATCTCTTGGTTGCACGACATGGCAACATAGAGGTTCTTAGTCATCGAAAGGTGATGAAATCATGAACTTGTGGGTAATGTGGTGCCACCTCTGCAGGGTGTAAAACTATCATGATACCCGTGCTCCCGATTATGAGCGACCTAGACCCTCACATGATTAGAGTTATTAACTTGAGTGTTGAATAATGGTTGGAATTGGAATTGAAATTGGGATTGGGATATGGGTTTGGTTATCATGAGTTGGATATGGATGGTTATGTAATTATGGATGATTATTGTTAATTATGTCGAATTGATGGTATTGAATATGGTACTGATGGTATTTGGGTTATTATGGGATTTGAGCTCACATAGTAATCATAAGTCGTATTTTCTTGTTTTTTATGAATGAAATGTACTTTTCCGCAATAAACCATTATTGTTGACCTTGTTTATGCTACATGTCATATTTTCTCGCACTTGTTGAGTATGACATGTGCCCACTCTTGCTATTGTCACATTAATTTAGTAACAGGAGATAATTTGGAGTATCTGGAGGATTACGAGAAGTACTAGGCGTGCGTGTTATCGTCAAATTCCCGTGGAGATCGAGTCTACTAGTGCTTAGTTTTTCTGCTGCAATGTTATTAGAACTTGTGATTTGATACTATTTAGATATTGTAATAAGGTACTATTTACTATTCAAAACATAGTTATTATCTAAATATCGTTTGTGATGCACTCGTGTATTTGTTATAAACATCCTGGACACACATATGCATCATACTTGGTTCATTCTCGGAACCGGGTGTCACATCAAGACAACTTGTTGCAACCAGGATGTACATTATAGATTTGACAACAATGTTATCACCTTCCTTCACCCTGATTGTTGGTTCGGGGCAGACACTAGTGTCGTTGATGAACCCATGAGCCGTTGGCTCTTGAGGTAGCGATGTAAAGATGGCAAAAACAGTGCTCTACTCCCGTCTATGTGTTGCATTTATATAGAAAGTTACAGAGCCTATTGGCACACGATCACAACCGATCAGTAGCCATGCATACGCAACAAAATCAATCTTATCTAACAAATACCCTAATAGAAAGATCCCACACGCATGTACGTCTAGAATACAAGATATTATCTGAACTACCATAGCTAACAACTTGATCTTCTGTTGAGCCTGATTTTCACGTAACACACATGCCCGTGCCGAACATAGTCTGATTTTTTTCAACATTCCCCCTCAATCTTAACTCGGTAGAGATTGAGATTGCAAATTAATTCAGCAAGTTTGCATCTCGTCATTGCTTTAGTAAGACCATCGGCTACCTGATCTTTTGAGGAAATAAACTTGATTTGAAGCAACTTATTTGCAACTCTTTCATGGACAAAATGATAATCAACCTCTATGTGTTTGCCAATGACTTATACTCAGACTCAGTGCTTGACCTGGAAACCGTCACTTGTTTTATTGCGCTCCACAAGATTGGATTCTTTCATAAGAAAACAACAAATCGTCCCGTGGACTTTCTATCATCCGGGCATCCTGCCCAGTCCACATCTGAGAAAGAATTGATCTGCAGAGAATTTCAATTATCAAATTTAATCTCGAGGTCAGTTGTTTCTTGAACGTACCTTACGGTTCTTTTAACAGCTACATCAGTTAGTGCGTGGAGGAACTGGCACACCTTATTCACAGCAAATGACAAGTCAGGTCTGGTAAGCGTTAGGTACTGTAAGGCTCCTACCAGGCTTATGTATATGGTTGCTTCTTTGCAGTCAAGTAGCTTCCCTTGGTGCGCTGAATATTTTTCAGAAACTGTCATGGGTGTATCAACCGATTTGCACTTACTCATCCCAACCTTTTTTATTATCTCAGTAGTATACTTTTTCTCATTTAATATAATCCCATCTTTCTCATGTGCCACCTCAATCCAAGGAAGTAATGCAGCTTCCCTAGATATTTTAACGCGGAGTCTTTCCTCGGACCTGCCAGAAGAGCCTCTACAGCTTTTTTCACATGAACTTGCAACCACAATATCGTCTACATAGATGAGCATGTAAATAACAACATTGTTGCGGCTGTAAATAAACAGAGAAGTATCACCTTTAGATGCCACAAAACCGAGATTAACAAGTTTTGTGCTAAGCCTTGAGTACCATGCCTGTAGTGCCTGTTTCAAACCGTAGATGGCCTTCTTAAGCTTGCACACATAATCTGGATGTTCTACGCACTCATAACAAGGTGGTTGCCTCATATATACCTCTTCCTCAAGAGTTCCATGCAAGAATGCATTTTGTACATCCAATTGCCTTAGAGACCATCCTTTTGATACTGCAGCACATAATACTATTCTAATTGTGGCCGCCTTCACAACTGGACTGAATGTGTCTTCATAGTCTATTCCATATCTCTGCTTGAACCCCTTTCGACCAAATGGGCCTTCTACCGATCAATAGATCCATTTGCGTGATGTTCGATTTTGTACACCCACTTTGGGTCGACTACATTGCTTATGCCATCTCTGGGAACAAGCTGCCAAGTCCCACTTCTTAAGGCTTCATATTCTTTATTCATTGCTTCTTTCCAGTTCCTATTTTCCAGTGCCTCTTCCAGCCCTTCTAGTTCTCCTGTTGATGTTAGCAGAGAAATGAAATTGTTTCCAAAAGATTTAGGCTTCACAATTTTATTTTGCAATCTAGTACGTGGCCTCATTAAGTCTGATTCAGAAATTACCACAGTTTGGTCTCTGGATCTAGTTGTCGCAGAAGATCTCGTCGCACCAGTTGCGCCAGGCGCGTCTGCCGGCGTGGGATCGAAGAAGGATTCCCCCTGAGTTGAAGACTCAGCACCGGACACGCGTCTCTGGTCTCGTCGGTTGTCATGCGGGAAGGCAGGCACGGGTGACAGCTGTTCCGACATCTGCAGCGAATTTGGCGCCCGATCCGATGTACCAGCCTGATCTCCGGCTGCAACTAATTGCCTGCCACCTAAATCAACATCAGAATTAACGCCTTGATTTGTTGCGGATCTTTCACCAGGATCTTCTGTGCCCACGGAATCCACAGCCTGCACATCTCCAACGTTATCAGAAATTTCAAGGGAACTAGCTCTCTGGTGAGAATTAGTTTGTGGATTTTCTTCTAAAGCAAACCCTGTATGATGAATCATTGTTTGATGAAGGAGGGCGATGTCTGAGCAAAGTATAGCACCCACGTTTGGATTTAGACTTTTAAACAAAAAATGGATTCATCAAAACATCTCTCAAAATGTATAATCTCCCATTTGGCACATCTAAACATTTGTAGCCTTTGTGTAATGGACTATACCCAAGGAACACACACTGTTTCGATCTAAATGAGAGCTTGTTGGAGTTATACGGTCTTAGGCATGGCCAGCAGGCACATCCAAAGGTTCTCAACATAGAATAGTTGGGTGTTACACCAAAAAGATTTTCTTGGGGAGATAGGAAATCTATTACCCGAGAGTGTGCCCTGTTGATCAAATATGTTGCGGTAGAAAATGCCACATCCCAATACTTGAGAGGCATGTGAGATCGAGCTAGGATTGAAAGTCCACATTCAACAATGTGTCGATGTTTCCTTTCGGCCATGCCGTTTTGCTGGTGAGAGTGAGGACATGAAACTTGGTGAGATATGCCAATACGAGAGAAGAATGGATGTAACTTTTCGTATTCCCCTCCCCAATCGGTTTGAATCTTGATGATCTTTCTTTGAAACATTCTTGAAACTCGTGCCAAAAACATCAAGAACTTTTCAAACACCTCCGACTTTTTATTCAAGAAGTAAATCCATGTGTGTTTACTAAAGTCATAGATGAAGCTAACGTAATAAACTTTCCTTCCAATAGAGAGAGGGGCCGGACCCCATACATCCAAAAATATCATCTCTAAAGGATTATTAGACACACTTAATGACTTGGGAAAAGGGAGCTGGTGGCTCTTGCCCCTTTGACAAGCATCATCACAAACCTCAGGAACACTAAAACTTTGTGAGCAAGGAAGGCTGTTTTTGCTCACAATTTTATTGACAACACCCATAGATAGATGTCCTAACCTATCATGCCATCTTTCAAGGGATGGTTTAGTAGACATGAGCACACACTTAGACGACGAGTTTTCCAGTGACGGCCATCGATAGAGCCCCCTCTCACATTGGCCTCGGAGTAGAAACTTCCTCGTAGTTAGATCCTTAACCAAAAAATATTGAGAGTGAAATTCAATGAACATAGAATTGTCAGTAGTTAATTTATGAACTGACACACGATTTTCCTTGGTTATGGGAACATGAAGGATATCATTTAGTTAAAGAGGTTGAGATGGGGTTGGCAAAGATGAATTTCCGACAAAATCTAATCTCATACCTGAGCCACTGGCCATGTGAACCTTCTCCTGTCCATTATATTTTTCCTTCGTTGATAGCTTGTCTAATTCACCCGTGATGTGATCAGTTGCGCTAGTGTTTGTATACCAGTTGGTGTCAACTCCATAGGAGGTCATTGCACTGTTGACTAACCTGTCATCTAGTTTGTAGTCTCTGTCAAACCTTTTGTAGCAACTAGTCACGGTGTGCCCGATTTTGTGACAAAGTTGGCACACGGGTTTTCCTTCAGTGGAGCCTCTGCCACCACATCCTTGGTTGCCGCCTCTTCCTTGGTTAGACCTGCCTCCATCTCGGCCAACTCTACCGCGGGTGCTTCCTCCTCTTGCAGTCGCCTTTGCATTGATGTTATACTGGTTAGAGCCCCCATGAGGGTTCTGTTATTTCAGGCTTGCTTCGGTGGCCACAAGTTGCGCGAACAGATCCGAATGAGAGATGGAATATGTCATTATGCTCACATTCTCGACCAAAGAATTATACTCTGCATCAATACCAGCAAGTATATACGATATAACATCATCATCTTCTAATTTTTTACCTGCGGCAGCCATCTTGTTGACATATTCTTTCATCTTTGCAAAATATGTTGCAATGGACATGTCCCCCTTTTGTGTACTGGACAGCATGGTGCGCAGCAGCATCACCCGCGCTCTAGACTGGGAAGCAAAGCTCTCTTGTATAGAAGTCCATACCTCGGCAGATGAAGAACACATTGCCACCTGCGCAAGGACTTTTTTGGACAATGTCGAATTGAGATAGCTTAATAACAGCTGATCCTGGATCAGCCACGCCGCGTACTAAGGATTAGGAAGCCGCTGACGACTCTTGTCTGCCCTTTCCACCATGATTTCTGCATCTGGTTTCACCCTGGATCCATCGATGAATCCAGAATGTTGGACACCCACTACAGGAATCGCGATCAATTACTTCGGCCATATCCGACGTAAGTTAGTACTTATGTCGGCCATCCGTATCCGACGTAAGTTACATGACCTAACGTATGTTGGCTATGGCTGGGCCGACGTAAGTTTTGTGGTCTAACTTATGTCAGTATGGTCTGACCAACGTAAGTGAACTTGGGCTAACTTATGTCGGCCTTACCACATCCGACGGAAGTTATGTTTTTAAATTTTTTTTAAAAAAAATAGAAACTTCCTGCCTCGCATATTGGCGAGCTCACAACACAAACAGAACAGCAGCAAAAACAATCTCAATCACAACACAAACTCCGACAGGCTACGCGATAGCCCCTCGACTACCTCCGGAGCCAAAAAGGTCATCTCCGCGCATCCCTCTGGATGCCGGTAGCTGTGACGAAGGAGTTTGTGCCGAAACCTGGAAAAGAACATCAGAGTTAGACATGTTACAAATTCATCTCACACTCTTCTCTCCCTCTCTCTTTCTCTCACTCTCTTCCTCTCCCTCTCCCTCCCCTTCTCCCTCTCCCTCTATCTCTTTCTCTCACACTCTCTTCCTCTCCCTCTCCCTTTCTCTCATTCTCTCACCCTCTTCCTCTCCATCACTTTCTCTCCCTTCCTCTCCCTCTCTAGCGTCCTCTCTCTCACACTTTGTACCCTCTCTCTCGCACTCCATCTCTCCCTATCTATGTCTCTTACTCTACCTCTATCTCACTTTCTCCCGCCATATGTTATACCTCCTCTCCCTATGTGAAATAATGAAATGAATACGACAATATTAAATAAAAAGTTTATTACCTGCATCGGGGGCATCTGTGTTGGGAGCATCTGTGTCGGGGTCACCTGCGGCAGCGAAAACAAAGGAATCTCGATCTGCTGACTACTCTGTCGAGCAAGAGTCTGCTATTGGAAAATATTAGAAAATGTATGTTACTGAAATGCTATTAAATTAAACTACAGTAGTTTAAATTACTTACTACCACCATTGCTTGCATTTTGGCCATGTACAAGCTCGTGACCTCCTGGAAGGCCCTCGACCTCTCCTGATCCTCCCTCGCCCTCTCTTGCTCCGCCATCGCCCTCTCCTGCTCTGTCCTTGACCTCTCCAGCTCCGCCCTCGACCTCTCCAGCTCTGGCTAGGTCTGTGTTAGCGTCTCCTTCAAGTCATTGAGCTCCAACTGGGTTTGCGAGAGATGAACACTTGACGGCCCAACGGACGAGGCCTGCATCAATGAAGTGCCTCTCGGAGGTCGCGCAGACCTCGAGTCAAACTCCATAAAAATGACAAACCTGCAGAAGAATGAAAAACACTAGGTGGAAGAAGATAGATTGAAAAAGAAATGAAACAAATGACCAACTCAACCGTCCATGAGCCTTCCCGCCTCCACTCACGTACATGGCTTGCGGGGTCGATTGATGCATTTTCCCAATTTTAATCTTCGTCGCGTATCTTCGTGACCTCTTGCGCATACTTTTCCTAAAATACAAAGAAATCTTGTAAGCGTATCAACAATTGTATTAGTTATAATGATATTGATGAATTTTGAAAACTTACCAGTCGATCGGCCGCGACCTGACTGCACTGCCCTGGCTGAGAAGGGTCACTTCCCTTGTGACCTCTCCTCAAAACCTGGGTCGAGCTCGGCTCCTGACCGGTCTCTCACTCCTATATAGCCGTGTTAGTGAGACAAATATATTATGCACACATAAATGAACATAAACTATACTTACCATGCGTTTAGCCAAACGCAAGTAGTCGTCGTCGCTGTAGTTGTGCTTGCCCCCGGACCCCAAACAGCATTGTCTTGTTTTGATGGACTTAGCGATGAAAGCATCGGTAGCCTAGTACCGACAAAGAGTTATGTTCGCCTCAGGTCGACCCTGTAACCAGGAAATACTAACCTGCACATATTTCATATTTCATCAATGCAGTTAACATACGTAGGTATTGTAAATATTTAACAATAAAAACTTACCTCTTGAAAGTGCATCTAGGCATCCCTTGTGGGTTTTGGTGGATTTATGGCAAGCAAATGAGATCCTAACTAAATTGTTGAGATGAGCGCAGGTTTTAATGAAATTATGAAGAAAGCGCAAAAAGAAGGGAGAGTGAGGAATCAAGGTTAAAGGAGCGCAAGAAATGATTATAATACTTTTTGTGTATGGAGTGTGTTGGAGAGACAGACCCCAAGAGCTCAAGCAAATTTTAATCACTCTCACTGCACAAAGTTATATAGGTCCGGACTAGTCCGATTCACCCCGGACTAGTCCAATTTCTCTCTGTCTAGAATCGGATAAGTCCCCCCAGAGCAGACTTGTCTGCATAGTCCAGTTTTCGCAGACCGGACTAGTCTGATATCACCACGGACTAGTCCGATACCTTTCTGACTAAGATTGGACTAGTCCTCCCCATTGCGGACTAGTACTCAGCACTTCACAGTTTGCACGAAGTCAAACAAATATGATATCAAAAAGGACTAGTCCGATATCTTTTTGACCTAAATTGGACAAATCCGATATTTGGACGGATTAGTTCGAAAACCTTCTGACTAAAATTGGACAAGTCCTCCAAGTGCGGACTTGTCCACAATTCACCAAGGATTTCACCACACTGGACTAGTCCGATATGTGTCGGACTAGTCCGAACATCTTCGGAAACAAAATCAGACTAGTCCGCCTCTAGCCGGACAAGTCTGATATTTCAGGACACTTAGGGTTTTCCACACGCTGCACACCGGACTAGTCCGGACTATAAAAACCCTAACGGCAACCTTTGGAAACCCTAGTATAAATAGAGGTGCACGACCCCTAATCAATCACTCTCGACCCCCTGCGCCGTCACACCGTCCAAGAGCCTAGAAAACACGTCTCTCCACACAATCCACACAATCATCGATCAAACTTGATCGATCTAGTCCGCACGCACCGGACTAGTTCGCACACTACCGGACTAGTCCGATTTATCGTTATTTGATGAAGTTGATGAGTGTTGTAGGTTCCGACAAAAGTTCAAAAAGGCCTATTCACCCCCCCCCCTCTAGGCCAGATTCAATTGGTATCAGAGCCAGGTTCTTCAAAAGGAGACTAATCGCTCGAATAGAAAATGTCAGACATGAAGGATGTGCACAAGAGCCTCAACCAAGAGAAGGTTGAATATGAAAAGGCTTAGAAATTGGAGAAGCTTCTCGACCCCATTCAGGACTTCGAGGATGATGATTAGGAGATGCTTGAACTCAAGGCGCTCCTAAGGAAGAAAGCTCTCTCCAAAGGAAAGATGAAGATCGAAGAGAAAAGAAGAAGAAGGGGAGTAGTCACACCGACTACTCCTGATATCCTTTTAATTATGATCGCTTGAATTCTAACAACAACCATTACTTGTCAATCCCTCTAGGAAAAGCCCCATACTTTGATGGCAATGTTTATTCAATATGGAGGAAAAATATGAAAATGGATTTAATCTAACTTAACCCCAGCTTGTGGCATATAGTGTCTACAGGAATAGATATCGCGGACGACGATGAAGAGCTCACACCAAGTCGAGAAAGAAATTCATCGAAATGCTCAAGCTGCAGCGGTCATCGCATCTTCATTGAGTAGAGATGAGTTCACCAAAGTGGATGGACTCGAGATTGCAAAATAAATATGGGACACACTACAAACTGCATATGAAGGCGATCGACATGTGCGAGAAGCTAAAATCGAAATGATCGAAGGCGAATTGGGAAGATTCGCCATAGAAGATGAGTCACCGCAGGACATGTACAACCGGTTGAAGACTCTCATCAACAAGGTTTGAGCATATGGAAGCAAAAAGTGGAACAATCACGTGGTGGTGAAGCTCATTCTTATAGCTTTCATGCCTCGCAATGTAACCTTGTGCTCGATGATTAGAGAAAGCCCCGGGTACAAGAAAATGACCCGGGACGAATTGCTTGGAAATATCATTAATTTCGAGATGATGGAGAAGCAAGTAAAACATGTCAAGGAGATTGCCGACCTCACCTCAACAAAGAAGAAGGGGGACGCCTTGAAGTCCACTTGCAAGCCCTTGTCAAAAGAAGCTCGAGAGACTCAAGAAGAAGAAGGCAGTGATGATGAGAGCAGCGACATAGATGAAGAAGACATGATCCTCTTTATGAAGAAATTCAAAAGGATGATGGAAAGAAGACAAGGGGGTAGATAAAATGAGGGAAAACACAAAGACAAGTCAAGACCAAAGTTGAGGCGAGCTTGCTATAACTGTGGTGAATATGGCCACTTTACAGTTGATTTCCCGTATAAAGAAAACAAGAAGAAAACAAAGGAAACAAAGCCTCAACCCAAGAAGTTCTTCAAGAAGAAAAAGCAAGTTGGATAGGCGCACCTAGGAAAGGAGTGAGACTCAAATGGTGAGTCCTCGTCCAAAGTGGAAGAGGAGATGGCTAGCATAGCCATCAAGAAGACGACCAAGAAATCGACCCTCTTCCCAACTATCAGCACATGGAAGGACAATGACACATGTCTCATGGCGAAGGAAGGTAAAAGAAAGGTAACAAATAAATCTTCATCCTCACATTCTTACTCTAGCGATAGTGATGCTTATAGTGATAATGAAGATATGCTTGTTGGCCTAGATAAGAAAACTGCTACAAAAATGAAATTCTTAATGGATAAACTTATTGATTAGGAGGAGCTTTTTGATTGCCAAGAAGATATGATTATCCATCAAAAGGAGGAGTATATTAAGATCAAAAATCTCCTTGAACTTGAAAAGGAGCAAAGCAAGTCACTAGAACTTGAGTTAGCTTCAAGGAAGGAAGCTTGCTTGAAGTTAAGCGACTCAAATGTAATCATCAAGGATGAACTTGCTAACTTGACCAAAGTTAACAAGATCCTTGAGGTACAAGTTGAGTCACTCAAGCAAAGTGACCCTTCATCCTCTTCATGTTCACCTTCTCAACACTTAAAATCTGAAAGTACTATTACTTGTGGATGTGCTAAAATTGACACTAACTTGAAAGATAAGTCGAACTTGACAAAGGACAAGAATCCTTCCCGTAATGGCATATTTGACAAGAAGAAGATCAAGTATGCACGCAGTGCATACTTTGCCACAAGACCTCCTAATGTCAAATATGGCATTCAGTATTCTTATGGTGAAAAGCAAAATGCTAGAAGCCACAAGAATAACAAGGAGCACATTGCTTTTGTCAAGGGAAAATCCCCTCAAGCTAGAAAGGCTAATAATGTTGACAAGTCCAAACATGCTAATACATATGAGCAACAACTTTTGTTTAGAACCTTTGATGCATCATATGTACTCATGAAAAGTAACTTTGGTAGAGTTTATGCAAAATATGTTGGGCCACGCCATGGGAACACCAAGTCTCATTTGTGGGTGCCCAAATCACTCGTGACTAACCTCAAAGGACCCAAGCAAGCTTGGGTACCTAAAACCAAGGTATAATTTGTTTTTGCAGGCCTACTCCTCCGGTGGAGCAAAATGGGTGCTAGACAGTGGATGCACCAACCACATGACTGGAGAATGAAGGATGTTCGTTGAGTATGAAGTAAATGAAGATCCAAGCGAAGGCATATATTTTGGAGACAATAGTCAAGGAAGGGTGCTCGGCACCGGTAAAATTGCAATATCATCTCAACACACGCTTTATCATGTTTTGCATGTTGACTCCTTAGATTATAACCTTCTATCCATATCTCAATTATGTGACAAGGGTTATAATTGCTTGTTCACTAATGAGGGTGTGACCGTCTCTAGAAGGAATGATGACTCCGTTGCATTCAAGGGTGTGTTAAGGGGAAAGATTTATCTTGTTGACTTCAACAAAGATAATGCCGAACTTGACACATGCTTCATTGCAAAGACCAACATGGGTTGGTTGTGGCATAGACGGCTAGCACATGTTGGTACGAGGAATCTTCAAAAACTCTTTAAGGGCGATCACATCCGAGGTTTAAAGGATGTTGTTTTTGAGAAAGACAGGTCTTGTAGCGCGTGCCAAGCCGGGAAGCAAGTAGGAGCACCTCATCCTGCGAAGAACATCATGTTAACGACAAGACCGCTCGAGCTACTTCACATGGATTTGTTTGGTCCAATTTCTTACATAAGCATCGGAGGTAAAAAATATGGCTTAGTAATTGTTGACAATTTTTCGCGCTTCACGTGGGTTTTCTTTTTGCATGATAAGACAGAAACTCAAGGAAACCTCAAGAAGTTTCTCAAGCATGCCCAAAATGAGTTTTCATTGAAGATCAAGATCATATGAAGTGACAATGGCACAGAGTTCAAGAACATCCAAGTTGAGCAGTACCTAGACAAAGAAGGGATAAAGCACAAATTTTCAGCATCGTATTCCCCTCAACAAAACGGAGTAGCAGAAAGGAAGAACCGAACCCTCATAGAGATGGTGAGGACAATGCTTGATGAGTACAAGACTTCAGATCAGTTTTGGGCAGAAGCGGTTAACACCGCCTGTCACACCATAAACTGACTCTATCTTCATCGACTTCTCAAGAAAACATCATATGAGCTACTCACCGGTAACAAGTCGAATATTTCCTACTTTGGAGTTTTCAGTTCTAAATGTTATATCTTGAACAAGAAGCCTAGGACCTCAAAGTTCGCTTCGAAGTCTGATGAAGGTTTCTTGCTTGGCTATGATTCGAACTCTTACGCCTATCGTGTTTTCAACAAGGTCTTCGGACTTGTTGAAGTAGCACGTGATGTAGTGTTCGATGAAACTAACGGCTCTCCAGAAGAGCAAGTTGATCAATGTGTGCTAGATAGAGAAGAAGCTCCATGTCAAGCGTTGAGAAGAATGGCTTGGGCGATGTTCAACCACAAGGACCACCTCCAAATGCGAATGATGAAGATGAACCACAAGTGGACGAAATGGATCAAGGGGGAGCTTCTACACAAGATCAACCTCAAGAAGACGAAGATGATCAACACACCAATGAAGGCAACCATCCAGGGGGAGTAGAAGACGATCATGAAGATACAAGACTACAAGTGCCACACCCAAGAGTACACCAATGTTTCCAAAGAGATCACCCAATCGACAACATAATCGGGGATATCCAAAAGGGAGTAACTACTAGATCTTGAGTTGCCAATTTTTGTGAACATTACTCTTTTGTATCCTTTTTGGAACCACGCAGGATTGAGGATGCATTGAAAGATCCAGATTGGGTGGTGGCAATGCAAGAAGAATGTAACAACTTCAAATGGAACGAGGTGTGGGAACTCGTCGAAAGACCCAAGTTCAACATCGTCGGGACCAAATGGGTCTTTCGCAACAAACAAGACGAACACGGGGTGGTGACAAGGAACAAGGCGCGACTTGTGGCCAAAGGGTATTCACAAGTTGAAGGTTTGGATTCTGACGAAACCTTTGCTCCCGTAGTTAGGCTTGAATCGATTAAAATATTACTTGCATATGCTACTCACCATGATTTCAAGCTCTATGAAATGGATGTAAAAAGCACCTTCCTCAACGGACCAATCAAGGAGGAAGTGTACGTGGAGAAACCCCCCGGATTCGAAGATCAAGAGTTCCCCGACCACATCTTCAAACTGTGTAAGGCTCTCTACGGCCTCAAAAAAGCTCCTAGAGCTTGGTATGAGTGTCTTCGAGATTTCTTAATTGAAAATGGTTTTGAAATTGGTAAAGCAGATTATACGTTGATTACAAAGCACTTTGACAAAGAGCTTTTTATTTGTTAAATTTATGTTGATGATATTATATTTGGTTCAACTAACAAATCCTTTTGTGAAGAATTTAGTAAGATTATGACAGATAGGTTCGAGTCTATGATGGGAGAGCTAAAATACTTCCTGGGATTCCAAGTGAGGCAACAAAAAGAAGGGACGTTTATAACCCAAACCAAGTATACTCAAGACATACTCAAGAAGTTTGGAATGGACAAGGCGAAGCCAATAAAGACTCCCATGGCAACAAATGGATACTCGATCTAAATGAAGACAGACCAAACGTGGATCAAAAGGTATATCGCTCCATGATTGGGTCCCTACTTTACTTATGTGCATCTAGTCCTGATGTTATGTTGAGTGTATGTTTGTGTGCAAGATTTCAAGCCAATCCTAAGGAGTGTCATTTGACAGCCGTAAAAAGAATCTTCCGATATTTAGTTCATACACCCAACCTAGGCCTTTGGTATCCCAAAGGTTCCAAGTTCAATCTCATTGGATACTCCGATGTAGATTATATCGGATGCAAAGTAGATAGAAAAAGTACCTCTAGTACATGGCAATTCCTAGGTAGATCCCTAGTTTCTTGGTCCTCCAAGAAACAAAACTTCATTACCTTATCCACGGCCAAAGCGGAGTATGTTGCAGACGGGAGTTGTTGTGCACAACTCCTTTGGATGCGACAAACTCTAAGGGATTACGGTTACAATATGAGCCGTATTCCACTGCTTTGTGATAATGAGAGTGCCCTTAAAATTGCTCATAATCCCGTTGAGCACTCTAGGACCAAAAACATAGACATCCGGCATCACTTTTTGAGAGACCACTCAATGAAAGGAGACATAGCCATTTCCCATGTTAACACTAAAAAACAACTAGCCGATATCTTCACCAAGCCACTTGATGAAAAACGCTTTTGCGAGCTCTGAAATGAACTAAATATCCTTGATGCTCGGAATGTGGCTTGAAAACTTGCATACCTGTATGGCTACTTCAAAATTCATTGATTGTGTTATGAAAATCATCTCTCTATTTTCTCCAAAAAACTATGTCAAATACTTGATCTTGATGAATTATGGTCATTGCATGATTGTTGTATGTTTACTGATCATATTCATCAAGATTATTTGGTTGTTTGCCCACTTATTTTCTCTATAAACCCCTTCGTATATATACGAATGGGCTAATTGTTTCTATTCTAGTGACCACGGACTAGTTCGTGGTTACCCGGACTAGTCCGCACATTGCAGACTAGTCTGCAGAGTGTCGGGTTGTCCGGACTAGTCTGGTTGACCACGGACTAGTCTGATTTTTCGACTCTATAACCCTAGGCACCGCCAAAACCTGATCTTCTTCATCCTCACAACTCACCTCACGTTCTCTCTCCTCACTCAAGTGCCCCCAAGGCGATTTTGTGGTTCCTCCATCAAATCCTCTCAAATTTTTGTGGGAATTGATCTCCATTGCAAGGGAATTGAAGAACACAGACTTGTCATCATCTACAACCCCTCCATCGTCAAGAATCGAAGAATTTTGTTAAATTTCCTCCCAAACCCTAGAAACTTCGATTTCTTTTTTTTTGAGTCAAATAGCTCAGTTCCTTCCAGTTAATACAAGACTCCTTGTTGTATTACATCCTCCTAGAGCTACTTTTGCGTTGAGAAACACCATTGACCCTCTAGTTAGGGTTTGAGAAGTTGAATACTGGACTAGTCCGGTCTCTGTTCGGACAAGTCTGGTTCACCAGACTAGTCTGCACTAAGAGACCGGACAAGTCCGATTCTTAACTGAACTCAACCCTAAATACCAACTACTCACTGCATTTCCTTGCCATCGATTCTCATCCTTATATTGTATAATCTCCTTGTCAGGACAATATCAAGCTCCAATGATGAGATCTCTGATTTTGAAGACGAGTTGGACCAAGAGTCTTTGCTTCGGTCCTCGACGGGCCAAAGCAAGAAAAGGCAACACCATGTCGCTGACCCATCGCCCACTCCACCTCAAGTGCGACGAAAGGTCGTGGCCAAGAAGCTGTCATCCAAAGGAAAGGATGCAGCTAGCCCCAGCTTGGCAGCTCCTTGCCAAGCCAAGGGCAAAGGGAAAGGGATTGCCATCGGTCCCATTGGTCCCCTCCAAATGAGTGCTCCGAGTTAGGGGACCAGAGACCCCATTGAAGAATGGTTCATTGCAAAAGGAAGTGATGTCGCTACGAAGGTAAGGAACATTGATTGCTACAACAGGTCCAGAAAGGCAGTTGATGCAAGATTCTGGAGCAACTTCCACGCGGACTACTACAGATTCGTGTATCTCACTATGAAGACTCCAGTGGTCTGAAGCCAATGGATCGACTGGACCCACTTTGAGAGGAAGAGCTGCCCTACCTTTGATGAAGTGATACAGGGTGTGGAGAGGCATGGGCTCAAAGACTTATTTGCTTTCAGGTGCAACTGGATTGATGAAGTCATAGCCCAATTCTATGCTACCTTGTATTTTGCTAGTGATGAAGAGGAGAGGGTGACTTGGATGACACATGGATCCAAGTACACCATTACTTATGATGAGTTTGCAAGATTGCTTCACCTAGAAGACTCTGGCAACAATGAGCTAACCATCCACAACATTGGTGTCCTGGAGAAGGACAAGATGGAGTTTCTCTATGACACCCGCCTTGTAGTTCAACCCTCTATCGACCAAGAACAAGAAGCCTTTCTTCATGGTTCTCAACAGGGTATCGAGGAAGGCCATAGCTCCAAAAGATGGAGATGCAGGAAGTGTGAAAGGATACTTGAGGACCTTAATGAAAGTGATAAGAAAGAAGCGCAAGTTTGATATCTTTGACTATATTTGGAATGACATGGTTAATATCTCCTGCATACCAAACTGTTCCTATGTCTATGCACCCTACCTCATGTTCATGATTGAGAAAGTCACATAAATTGAGTTCGTGAGGGATGTGGAGCACACTCCCCTAAGGCCTCAGAAGCCTACCAAGCTACTCTCCCAGCTGCTCCATCTCCAGTGTCCAGTGAAGAGGCTCCTAGGAGAGCTCAAGGAGATGCCAGGAGTGCTCCCGCTACTAGGGCCCCTCCTCAAAAAGGGTCCTCAAGTGGCATCTTGAAGTACTTGGCCGCCATCCTTGGCTCATGCAAAAAGGATGAAGTGAAACTCCATAAGTTGAACAAGGCAAGGAAGGAAGATATGTGATACATAAAGCAAAATGTCAAGCAAATCTGCCGGAAGCTGGAGATTGAGCCCATTGGGTCTCCTGTCATCTTTGAGGACTCTCCCTCTGACTTCTCAGAGCTTCCACCCCTTCCACCTTCTGAACTTGCCTATTTTTGCATTGGGGGCACTTCGGGTGGATCTGCTCCTCCTCCTCCTCCTCAATCTGAAGATGAAGACGATGAGAGGACCGGCAGCGAGGGATGAGCCTCTAGATCCCACCTCTTCCTATTTTTGGTGACTTGATGCTAAAGGGGGAGAGATTCAGGGGGAGTCACTAGGTCATAGTTGTAGGTTGTGAGAGGAGAGCTCTATTTATGTTTCTTTTGGGTTGGAAAACTTTTTCTGTGCTCTCTTATGCCTTTGGACATGTGGTGTGAAACTATGACTTTGTTATGCTTATGACTTATGTGTTATGCTCTGAATTTGATATTTATGCTTGATAACCTTGATGTTGTCATGATTATGCCATTTATCTTATTCATATCAAGATTATTGTTCACACACAAGTAGTTTTGCATCCCTCCATAAAGAGTGCACGTATGTCTCATGTCTTCATTGATTAATATGTTCCAAACTCATATGTGCACACTTTATGAAAATTCTGCACATTTAATCATATTTGTGAAATCTCAATTGGTTGTCATCAATCACCAAAAAGGGGGAGATTGAAAGTGCATCTAGGCATCCCTTGTGGGTTTTGGTTAATTTATAACAAGCAAATGAAATCCTAACTAAATTGATGAGTGCAGGTTTTAATGAAATTATGAAGAAAGCGCAAAAAGAAGGGAGAGTGAGGAATCAAGTTGAAAGGAGCTCAAGAAATGATTATAATACTTTTTGTGCATGGAGTGCGTTGGAGAAACACACCCCAAGAGATCAAGGAAATTTTAATCACTCTCACTGCACAAAGTAATGCAGGTCCGGACTAGTACGATTAACCCCGGACTAGTCCGATTTCTCTTTGTACAGAATCAGACAAGTCCTCCCAGAGCGAACTTGTCTGCACAGTCCATTTTCCATAGATCGGACTAGTCCAATATTTCTGACTAGGATCGGACTAGTCCAATATCTTTCTGACTAGGATCGGACTAGTCCTCCCCAGTGCGGACTAGTCCATAGCACTTCACAGTTTCCACAAAGTCGAACAAGTCCGATATCACAACGGACTAGTCCGATATCTTTCTGATCTAAATTGGACAAGTTTGATATCCTCACGGATTAGTCCAAAAACCTTCTAACTAAAATCGGACAAGTCCTCCAAGTGCGGACTTGTCCACAATTCACCAAGGATTTCACCACACCGGACTAGTTCGATATGTGTCGGACTAGTCCGAACATCTCCAGAGACAAAATCTGACTAGTCCACCCCTGGCCGAACAAGTCCGATATTTCAGGACACATAGGGTTTCCCACACGCCGCACACCGGACTGTTCCGGACTCCACCACAGACTAGCCCGGACTTTGAAAACCCTAACGGTAACCTTTGGAAACCCTAGTATAAATAGAGGTGCACGGCACCCAATCAATCACTCTCGACCCCTGCACCGTCAGACCCTCCAAGAGCCTAGAAAACACGTCTCTCCACACAATCCAACGCAAGAAAGATCATCCTTGAGGATTAACTTTAGATCAAAGGAGAGACACGACTCTTCATGTTTTGATCTCTTGGGTTTGATTCTCTCGCACACTCTTGTTCTTTATTGCATATAATTCGAGTGTGTTGGTGGTGTATTCAGTTGTAAATATTGGGGAGCCCTCAACTTGTGAGAAGGCCCCCTTGAACTTGGTGATTTTCCCTTTGTGATTAGAGGAAAAGAATCGGCATCCATGGCGATTCGACGAGGGTAGGGTTGGTGAAGACGCGGTCCTTTCGTGGCTCCTCAACGTGGATGTAGGTTTCCTTCGTGGGAACCGAACCACGGGATAAAAATCTTGTGTATTCACTTTGTGTTTATTGTTCATCACATCTAGGGTTTAATTCATCATAGCCAAATTACGTCAAAACTTGAAACTAAGGTTACCATGTGCTATCTTCAGTTTAATTGAAGCAACATACTCTAGTTACATCTTAATTTCTGCTGCATATAGTACTTGGATCGAGATCATCGATCAAACTTGATCGATCTAGTCCGCACGCACGGGACTAGTTTGCACACTACCGGACTAGTCTGATATATCGGTATTTGATCAAGTTGCTGAGTGTTGCAGGTTCCGACAAAAGTTCAAAAATGCCTATTCACCCCCCCCCCCCCCCCCCCCCGCCCTCTAGTCCACATTCACCTCTGCGTACTGCTCCTCTCTCAAGTAAGTGTCGGAGTCCTTCCTAAATGGATCCCTTTCCTGCTGCTGCTCCTGGGTGTGCATCTTGTGGTACGCATTGATGGCCTGGATTCAGGCGTTCGACAAAGCCGCCGTCACGAGCTACTAAGCGTTGTAGTGGAACATGCATATCGCATGCTCCTCCATCCCCGGTTCCTCTACCTGGTACCTCAGCTATAAGCAAACAAACATTTAACTGATATGCATTAACACTTTAAACGAGTTGAAAAAAATTAAGTAGTTAAACTTACCATAAAATCGTTCTACACGGCTCCTTGAAGGGTGTCATGGACCCTTGTGTGAGACACGAGCGTAGTCATCCCACGATTAGGCAGGGAAACTGCCGATGACACTGGGGTAGTGCAACTTAACTGTAGCCCCCAGGACACTGTTAACCTGCTTGTGGTGTTTCTAGGCCCCCCGTGATCGAAAGGTCGTACCAACATCTACAAAATATGTTAACTCATTAAGTACGGAAGACAAAATCTAATATTTAATATACTATATGGTTTTTTAACTATCTCCGACAGAACGGATACTGATTCGCTGAGCATGAATCAGAGGAGGAGCTGCAAAATGGGTCATCCTCGTTTGTCGCCTCTGCGGTGCCACCACGTCCTATGACACGTAAGGATGGTCGCCACCGGAGCCCGAAGGGAGGCTAGTCGGCTCCTGTGGCGGCCCCCTAGCCTCTGACTCTGATCCAGATTGCAAAAATAAAAAGATTGATAAGAAATAATTATTTGTAATTGCAATTTAAAATAATATGACTGTCAACTGAAATTTACCTCCGTGCGCACGTCACCCGACTGGACTCGAGACGCAAACTCTGGAATGTGCGCCAGCATCGGGGAACGTCTGCTCCAAGGTGACGAGGTAGCTGAGAAAGGGTCTCCTGCTAGCGTAAACCCTCTCATTGCCTTCCCCTTCCCCTTCGACGACGTCCTGTTGTAAGTAATAATTGATTAATATGCTAAGATAATATACAGTTAGTGAAGAAAATGTTACTTCATAAATTTCAAAATTCATCAACGTCACGGTCATGCACCCTACTTCTTAAACCAGCCCATCGATCGTCTTCTTCTGTGACCGTCTCGATTGCATTTCGTTTTCGTTTCTAGATTAAAACCATAACCACCAAAACACACCAAAAACTTTGTAAAAGAAAACAATGCAAACTTTCCATAATCAAGATTTTAACCTTGCCAAAGCTAACCGGACCTTGAATCAGAGCTTACCAAAACTAACAGGATCTAGCGCCGGAACATACCAAAGCTAGTAGGACCTAGCGCCGGAGCAAACCAAAGGTAGTCGGAGCTAACCAAAGCTAATAATTGATTAACTCCTCCCTGGTTATGGTGTGTTTTCGTTTTTGATTAACTTTCAATGTTTCAAACTTGCTTTTTGGATTATGGAAAGTTTGCTTTGTTTTCTTTTACAAAGTTTTTGGTGTGTTTTGGTGGTTATGGTTAATATCTTTTTGCTAAGCTTTGCAACATACTTATGTGAGGTGCTCACGTAAGGTGTTGTGGTTATCGGAACTAACGAGAGTCAAGTTGAGGACTTGTCCTCGGAAGTATTGGTTGTTTATTCATGTGCAAGTGTTGCATGATTTCAATATATGGCTGGTGACGGAATCCATTAAACTAGTCTTACGGAGAAGATGAGATTCAAAACAAAGTTCGGGAGGAATTGTGGTTGAGTTGATCGGGAGGTCGTGCAACATGTTTGAATCAAGAACAATGCATATGAAGGTATCGTGGACGTTATTGGAAGATGTTTGCACGTGTGCAAGGAGTGCATGGACGTAGCTACATGGTTCTGAGGCATGATGAAGAGATGTGGACGTAAAGAATTTGTCGGAAAGGTCCAACCGACTAGGTTATGGACTTAGGCGGTGGCTGAGTCGTGTTTGACTCAAATATGGAAAGTTTTGAGTTGGTTATGATAGGATTTCGTGTGGGTCACGAATTTGAGTTGTTTTAGGAATTTGGGATACATTCCTAAGGTGTTTGGAAGTCTTAAGATTGCTTCTATCTGCGTATAGAAGAGTCTTAAGCTTTTATGGAAAGTTTCGATTCGCGAATTGAGTAGGATTAGAGTCCTAGTTAGTTCTGGGTTGGCCTAAGGGCTGGTTATATAAGCAAGGGAGACCAGAGCTCGTGGTAGACGTCTTTGGATGTTCCTCTTGTGGTTTGATCAATGAAATTCGTAGTATGAAGGATACTTTTTTCCTTGTTCATCTGACTTATTTCCAAACAAGCTTTTCTCGTTGAGTTTCTGCACAACACTATCTTGCTTTGGTGATTTTATCACAACTCGAGTTTTACAGATCCGATTGATGTGATTCTTTTTGGATTGTCTTTACAACTTAATTTTATATCATCTGTGAATATTTTACAGTCAGTGGATTTGTTGTTTCTGATCTACACGATTTTCTTTGCAGTGTTTCAGAACTGTTTTTCACGGGTATGACAGATTGACCTTTGTTCGATCTTTCTATCGTAACTTGAGTTTCTATTGACAGAATTTTGTGATTCTTGTTGTGATGTCTTCGTGACTTGTTTCTATACAATATATACTTGTTTTGTCATTGTTGAATACGTTTATATTAGTCCCACACGGTTTCTTTAATAGATCAGTTTTCTGCCAAGGGTTTTTCATTCCTTTCGCTGAAAAGTTTTAATCTACCATTCACCCCTCCCTCTAGTAGATTTACACGTGCTCTTCGATCCTACAATGGATATCAGAGCCACAGTGCTCTAATCTTTGTGATTCGCACGTGCTTTTGATTAATCCTCTTGGAGAAATACTGGGCAAAACCTTGTGTGTTTGTTGGTATTGATTTTCTGGTTTGGAAGGCACGCATGGAAGCTTTTTTCTAGGCGCAAGGCTTCGGAATATGGGAAAAGGTGTACAAGTCTTACGATGTGGCGACGAACGATCATGTCACGGCTACAAACTTAAGAGATGTCGATAACAACAACAAAGCACGCAACTTGTTAATCCAAGGACTAACTCAAAGCGACTTCGACCGTGTTGCACACCTCCGATCGGCGTGATGTGTGGAGAGCACTTTGTGACTACCACGAAGGATCCAACACGATCAAGGAGGTAAGACAGGATATGTTCAAAAAATAATACATGTGCTTTGAGATGCAACCCAATGAGTCCATTGATGACCTCTTTGCTCGCTTTAATAAAAATTTTAACAACTTGCGTAGCATCAATGTTAATTTTTTAGATGCTGAAAATGCTAGACAACTACTAAGTGCATTAGACATGTCAATTTGGGGGATGAAAGTCACATCTATTCGTGAATCTACTGTCATAAGTACACTTACATTAGATGTGCTCTATTCTAAATTGAAAACTCATGAAATTGACATAATCTCATGTAAGAACCCCCAAAAGTCTCTTGCATTTGTTTCTCAACGTGATATGCCTAGCTCCGGTCAATCTTCATCTAGCAATACATTTGCTTTGTTGTCTTCACTAACCCTAGAACAGATTGAAGAATTTCCAGAAGAGGAGCTAGTACTCATCTCTACTCGGTTCTCAAAAGCATAGCAAAATGTGAGAACTAGAAAGAGAGGAATCTTCGGACCTCAATGATGCTTTGAATATGGTAAGATAGGACACTTTCGTACTGATTTCCCTAACCTTTCAGGTCCTTCTATCCGTGATGAAAGGCAGAATAAATTCAATTCCCCTTCTGGCAACATCAACAACAAAAAGAAGGGTTTTATAGGACGCAAACTGGTAAACAATTTCATCACCGCACTTCAAGAACATGGCTCGAGTGATGTAGACACTAGAAGTGATGAAGATGATCTAGCAAACTTGTGTTTTATGGCGGGCAAATCAAGATCAAGTATGGAGGATGTAGAACACAGCAGTGAAAATGAAGAGGTATGTCCTACTTGTGATGAAATGTGTGATGATATTTCCCGTGCAACTGATATTGTTAAGAAAAACGACAAAAAGCTTAGGGACAATGTTGTTAAAATTGAGTCACTAGAATCTAAGAATAATCATTTGAAAACCTTGATTCCTAGTGATGATTCTTGTTCCTCATGCTATTTAATATATGAACAATTGTCCTCCTTAAGAATTGCACACTCCTCAACTCTTGATAAACTTGAGTTAGAGATTGAGAAGAACAAAAAGCTTGTTGCACTTAATGACAGAAACTTAAAAGATGATTCTTGTTCTACAGTTGATTTGCATTGTTCTACCTATAATAATCTTGAAGAGAAACTAAAAGATGCTATGAATGAAATTTGAATACTGAACAATGTTTTACGTGCTCATGATGTTAAATATTGTTCTATTTGCAAATTAAAAGGAAAAACTTCATGTGAAAACTGCCTAGAATTGTCTAAGAAACTTGCTGACATGAATAGGACACTAGAGCAGTTTTGTATTGGGAACAAATATCTAAATGTGCTACTGAATTCATCCAAATCTTGCAATTATAAAACTTGTTTAGGTTTTGATTCACATACTCATGCTAAAGCACATCCACCTAAAATTGTAAAGTCATTAGGAAGTGGTTTGATTAAAACGGTTCCTAAACCAAAAGAGGTGGTTTTTAAATCTGCAGGAGTGTTGTCACGTTCGGGTCCAAATAAACATACTGCATGCTCATCTAGACATGAACACAAAGTTAAACTTCATTGTACCTATTGTGGTAGAGATGTTCATGTCATAGATTTTTGTTATAGACTAGCTAAACAACATAAAAAGGAAAGAATGCAAGTTAGATCTTATAACTCTCATGCAAAACTTGGTGCGCATACTAAACCAAATGGCAGGAACATGCAATCTGTTGTTATGAGTTAAAAACATTCAAAGTGTACCTCCGAAGCTTCAGTTTTTGCCTCCAGGCCTTCTGTTGTTACGTTCGGATCTTCTATTTTTGCCTTCGGAGATACTGATTTTTGTGCTACACAGATAAAACCTTATAGGTCAGTAGTTAAGAACAAAACATATCAAACTTTGACTCATAAACCTGTTGTTTTATCTTAGCTTTCGCGTGTTTTTCCTGCTGCATGTCGTGTGACTCAGTACTGGACTAACCCCAGTATTGGGTCATCGACATAATGTTCTTCTATGTAGGTTACACACTTGAGGAAGGAGAACATTTGGATTTTGGATTCAGGTTGCTCACGCCACATGTCCGGTAACAAAGAATGGTTCTCCTCCCTCTCTTTTGTGTCACGTGTAGAGAATGTTATTTTTCCTGATAATTCTTCAACTCCTATAATTGTTAAGGGTTCGGTTAGAGTAAATGATAACTACACTTTGAAGGATGTGGAACTTGTTAAAAATTTGAAATACAACTTGCTTTCTGTTTCACAACTGCTAGATGAAAATCTGGAAATTATTTTCACTAAAAATTGCTGCAAAGTTGTAAATTCAAATAGTGAGATTATTTTTAACATGTCCCGGTTTGGAAGAGTTTTTAAAGCTGATTTTGATATGTCTTCCTTTAAGCATAGGTGTCTAGTTGCTAATGATTCAAAGGACTTATATTTTTGGCATCGTAGACTCAGGTCATGTAGGTTTTGATCATCTAACGCGTGTTAGTGCTCTTGATCGCATACGTGGGCTGCCTAAGCTGAAAAGGGACAAATAAATTGTGTGCTCTTCTTGTAGACATGCTAAGATGGTTGCATGTTCACATACTCCTCTCACAATGATCATGACAACTGAACCGGGTCAACTTTTGCACCTTGACACCGTAGGACCTTCACGTGTTCAATCCTTCGAAGGTAAATGGTATGTTCTTGTGATTGTTGATGATTATTCTATATACTCTTGGGTTTACTTTATGGCATCTAAGAATGAAGCTTTTAGTCAGTTTAAAACTTTATTTATTAGATTATCAATTGATCACCCAGGATCTTTGAAAGGAATTAGAAGTGATAACGGAACCAAATTTAAAAAACAATCTTTTGATCACTTTTGTGCTGAAAATGGAATAGATCATCAATTTTCTTCACCATATGTATCTCAACAATACGATGTTGTAGAAAGAAAGAACAGAACCTTAGTTGAGATGGCTAGGACTATGCTTGATGAATATCAAACTCCTAGGAAATTTTGGGCTGATGCGATTGCAACCGCTTGTTACGCCTCTAATCGTGTTTTCTTGTGCGCTAAGCTAGGTAAAACACCATGTGAGCTCCAATTTGGACATAGGCCCAGTGTTACACACTTTCGGGTCTTTTGTTGCAAATGCATTGTCAAGAAACATGGTAATCTTGATAAATTTGAGCCTAGATCCTTGATGGCATGTTTCTTGGTTATCCATCTCATACTAGAGGATACCGTGTGCTTTTACTTGACACAAACAAAATTGTGGAGAATTGTGAGGTTTCTTTTGATGAAGCTAGCCCAGGTACTAGCTCAAACATTGCAGGTCCTGATCCATATCCTCAGGGGGATTGTATTTTTGAAGAAGAAGAAGAAGAAGAGTCGGTGATATTGCCTAATAGTTCCGAAGCTGACATGTCTGCAGCTCCGAATTTTGAACAAGCTCCGACTACCATCTCTGTTGGTCCTAATCGTCCACAAGCCACAAGATAATCAATTTGCCATGAACCTGATGAAGAAGAATCTTGTGAGACATTTGTCCCCTTACGGATTTGCAAGAATCATCCCCCGCAACAGATAATTAGAAGCTTTCATGAACGAGTTACAAGATCCAGGTTTTCCGACCTCAATTCTCATTCTCATTCTGGTTTTGTTGTTTCTTTTGAACCCAAAGATATATCACACGCACTCACTAATGAATCTTGAATTATTGCCATGCAAGAGGAGTTAGAAAATTTTGAAAGAAATAATGTTTGGAAACTTGTACCTCCACCTCAAGATCACACTTTAATTGGAACTAAATGGGTGTTTAAAATAAACAATGTGGGGATGGGGTTGTTATTAGGAATAAGACTAGATTGGTTGCTCAAGATTTAACACAAATTGAAGGTCTAGATTTTGATGAAACTTTTTCTCCTGTTGCTAAATTAGAAGTCATAAGAATTTTGTTAGATTTTGCTGCATCTAAAGGTGTCAAGTTATATCAAATGGATGTAAAAAGTGCTTTTCTTAATGGCTACATAGATGAGGAGGTTTATGTTAAGCAACCACCTGGTTTTGAAAATGCAGATTTCACTAATCATGTTTTCAAACTGACTAAAGCCTTGTATGGTCTAAAACAAGCTCCTAGAGCATGGTATGATAGGTTAAAAACATTCTTGCCTTAAAAGGGGTTTATCATGGGCAAGGTTGATAGAACTCTTTTTGTGCTTAAGCACGGCAATGACTCATTATTCATTCAAGTGTATGTGGATGATATTATCTTTAGTTGTGCTTATCATGATCTTGTGTCCATGGTTTCAACAATGATGAGTTCAGAATTTGAAATGAGTATGATGGGTGAACTCACTTACTTTTTGGGGTTGCAAATCAAGCAAACTACGAAGAGAACCTTTGTGCATCAAACGAAGTATACAAGAGACCTTCTTAAGCACTTCAACATGGACAAAAGCAAGCCTCTTCGAACACCAATGGGAACAACAATGATACTTGAACTTGATGAAGATGGTGAACCCGTGGATCAAATAGAATATAGAAGCATGATCGGATCACTTTTGTACCTCACGACATCAAGACCAGACATACAATTCAGCGTATGTCTTTGTGCACAGTTTCAAGCTTCCCAACGTGCATCACATCGTCAAGCCGTCAAAAGGATTCTCAGGTACTTACATGGAACTCAAGAATTTGGCATTTTTCTTCCTTTTTTCTCAACCGTTACTTTGAAAACTTTTTCAGATGCTGATTTTTGGGGTTGTAGGATTGATAGGAAAAGTACTTCTGGTGCTTGTCATTTTCTTGGAAATTCTCTTGTTGCTTGGTCCTCTAGAAAACAAAACTTAGTTGTACAATCCACAGTCAAATCTGAATATGTAGCTGCTGCTATTGCTTGCTCACAAATTCTTTGGATTGTTCAAACACTTAAGGACTATGGGGTTAATCTAGATAGTGTTCCACTGTTTTGTAATAACACTAATCCCATTTGCATTGCTAAAACCCCGAGCAACATTCTAGAACTAAGCACATTGATATTAGGTATCACTTTCTTCGTGATAATGTTGAAAAAAGAAACATTGTCCTTCACCATGTAGATATTGAACAACAATTGGCTGACATTTTCAAAAAACCTTTGGATTTCACTCTTTTTGTTACATTCGTAGTGAAATAGAGGTTATGCATCCTCATGGCTTAAATTGAGGGGGAGTTTTGAAACTTTGGAACTTTATGTGTTAATCTGAATTTAAAAGAATTTGAGTGTAGTATTTCATACATATATGACTTTGTGATTCCTTTTACGTGTTGAAAGTTCTTACTACATTACTAATGTTATACATTTTGTAGTTCTTACCATGACTAATAATTGGAATAATTACATATATTAAATATGGTCATGATCGAACTTTCTTTCTGTTTTGAACTTGTTGCATGCTCACAAGTGCTTTTAATAATGAAAAATCAATCAATCAACTATCCACATGTTGAGCTTTTATGTTCAAATAATATAATTGAGAAAAGATCAAGAGAATATGCATGCATGACACTCCTTCTTTTGAGATGGCTTATCATTGCACTTAGATATGAACTTGGAAGAAGTTGTGTATGACTAAAACTATATCCTTAAGATTCTAATTGTCAAATGACATAGGCTTGGCTTGATTGGTTAGAATAAGGCAGATGCACATATAATCTCTTGCAAATATCATATGATCAAAAATTTGTGCTTTGAATAATAATAAAATACAGCAATAAGTGTCATGTTTTCAGGTTTTGAAATAGTTAAGTTTGTGAGATCATGACTTGCTAAAATTGAAAATTACATTTGATCTCTAGCATGGCTTACACTACTTTATGTATGTCATTGTTGTGATAGTGTAACTTACTTGATAGTATGACTTGGATGAGCTTTGTTTTATATGTATATGTTATAATGTGCTCATAACAAATTAAAATTTCTCTTTTGTACCTTGCTGAATACATTGTCAAAGGGGGGGAAGTATGCAAGGGGGACAAATAAGTATAGGGGGAGAACTTTATTTCTATCGATTTTCCAAAAGGGAGAGAAATTGTTTTCAAAACATTTCATGTGAATAAGCCAATGTTCGGATTTTAAAAGGTGTTGCCAATGCATTCATGAAGGGGGACATTGTGAGACTTATTTGTGCTGAATACATTGGCTATGGCGATAAAAGTTTTGAATACTACCAAAACACCTTTATCATCAAGGTCCGACGATAGGTCTGGCTTGTTTTGGGTAGCTTCGGAAAGGTCCGACGTAAGGTCCGACTTGCTTTGGCTAGGTCTGACTTCTTTGTATGGGTCCGACAAGCAGTGGTTAGCTCCGGCTCTAGGTCCGACTAGCATTAGTTAGCTCCATCTCTAGGTATGACTAGGTTTGGTTAGCTCCGGCGCTAGGTCCGACTAGCTTTGGTTAGCTCCGGCGCAAGGTCCTGCTAGCTTTGGTAAGTTCTAGCGCTAGATCCTGTTAGTTTTGGTAAGTTCCGGTTCAAGGTCCTGATAGCTTTGGCAAGGTTCGGAGCTTGATCACAATAGTTCTTCTTTTAACTTGCAATGTTTCGACTTGCTTTTAGATTATAGAAAGTTTACTTAGTTTTCTTTTACTATGTTTTTGGTGTGTTTTGGTGGTTATAGTTGATATCTTTTTGCTAAGGTTTGCAACATACTTATGTGAGGTGCTCACGTAAGGTGTTGTGGTTATCGAAACTAACGAGAGTCAAGTCGAGGACTTGTGCTCGGAAGTATTGATTGTTTATTCATGTGCAGGTGTTGCTTGAGTTCAAGACATGGCTGCTGACAGGATCCATTGAACTAGTCTTAGGGAGAAGATGAGGTTCAACAACCAAATTCGGGAGGAATTGTGGTTGAGTTGATCGGGAGGTCGCGCAACATGTTTGAATCAAGAACAATACATATGAAAGTATTGTAGACGTCATTGGAAGATGTTTGCACTTGTGCAAGTAGTGCATGGACGTAGCTACATGGTTCCGAGTCGTGATGAAGAGATGTGGACGTAAAGAATTGGTCGGAAAGGTCCAACCGTCTAGATTATGAACTTAGGCTGTGGCTGAGTCGTGTTTGACTCAAATATGGAAAGTTTTGAGTTGGTTATGATAGGATTTCGTGTGGGTCACGAATTTGAGTTTTTTAGGGATGTGAGATACGTTTCTAAGGTGTTTGGAAGTCTTAAGATTGCTTCTATTTACGTATAGAAGACTCTTAAGCAGTTATAGAAAGTTTGTATTCGTGAATTGAGTAGGATTAGAGTCCTAGTTAGCTTTTGGTTGACCTAAGGGCTGGTTATATAAGCAAGGGAGGCTAGAGCTCGTGGTAGACAACTTTGGGTTGTTCCTCTTGTAGTTTGAGTTTGAAGGAACTTTTGTGTCTTGTTCTGACAAGTTTTTCTCGTCGAGTTCTGCACAGCACTATCTTGCTTCGGTGGTTTTATCATAACTCAAGTTTTACAGATCCAATTGACGTGATTCTTTTTGGGTTGTCTTCACAACTTAATTTTCTATCATCTGTGAAAATTTCACGGTCATTGGATTTTTGGTTTCTGATCTACACGAGTTTCTTTGCAGTGTTTCATAACTCTTTTTCTCAAGTAGGACAGATTGATCTTTGTTCGATCTTTCGATCGTAACTTGAGTTTCTCTCGATGGATTTTCGTGATTCTTGTTGTGACGTCTTCGTGACTTGTTTCTCTGCAATCTATACTAGTTTTGTCTTAGTTGAACTCGTTTAGATTAGTCGCACATACAGTTTCTTTAACAGATCAGTTTTCTGTCGAGGAGTTTTTTGTTGCTTCCGCTAAAAAGTTTTAATATACCATTCATCCTCCTCTAGTAACTTTACATATGCTATTTGATCCTACACGACGTAAACAATGAAACTTATGAGTGGAGCCGGCGGCAGCTGTCTGCACCCCACGCCCATGCTGTCTGCACGATCAGCAGCCGGCCGGCGGCAGCTCCTCCGTACCGTACGCCACCTGCCGAGCGTTTATTATCCATCCCACACATATGGCAACGCCAAAAAAACTACGCGAAGGAGAAGAACGTACATGCGCGGCTGTCCGTCGACGTCGACGACGCATCCATTTCGAGGCTGGATTGCATCATTGATCGCGCGTATTAAACCCTGTCGCTGTCGGCCCAACGTGCCAGTGTATGGTGGTGATGCCCACTGTTCCGCTGCAAGCTGCATGCATATGTGTATGGTTTTTGTCGGTCGGTTTCTCATTCCTGGTTGGCAACTCAGCCGCCCCTGACCCTGACCGGGTCAACTGACAGGAATGGGGGGAGCCCATGAAAAGCGTGTCGTCGTCATTCTGCCTTATTATTGCTGGAACAAAGCAGCGGCTGCATGCAAGAAAAGCAAACAAGGCTCCCCCAACCTGTCAGCTCCCTCGGCCCCCATCGAATATTGTACAAGAGTCTATATCATCATCTCCAAATATCTAAAATCAGCGACCGTCCAACTCACAACACAACTAAACAGAGATCCCCGCTTCGCACTAACAACCACTACCACACCATACTCGTGATCTCCATCACGATCCCCGTCTGCACTACCAAGCCACTGCACCCACTACCACCTCAACCTACAACAAACCAGAGCAAAGAACCACGATGACACACAACAACCTGCAGGACCCTCCTAATCTATCCGCCCTCTATTCACTACACCATGGAGGCAGAGGCACTGACCCTTGACCTACCCAAGACAGTCCCCATCTGCTGACGCTGTCACTCGCGAGCCTGCTTGCCACCCAGATCCGTCGTCGCAGGCGCTTCACAGACTTTGCTGCCTAGATCCGCCATCGCAAGCGCCCCACCAGCCCTGCTGCCCAGATCCACCGTCGCAGCCATCCATAGACCCCATCGCTCCGATTCGCCATCGCGACTGCTAGAGAGCTTCACCATCATCACTTTAGGAGACCATTTGAGGAGATCATGATCACTACTGTCGTACACTCCAATAGCGAAGCGATCCACCAAAACTGACCGCCTCACTCCGGAATAGCCGTTGCTGCCAAGTGGCCTCATCAGCCCACTACACTCCTTGCCACCTCCGCAAAAGTCTTCAGCGATACCCGATGCTTTCCTTGAGCTTCACCATCACCAGCCCACCACCACTGGGAGCTCCAGCTCCGCTGAAGCCAAGGCCACCCGAACATTGACAAAGAAAGAGACCAAGTCGCCAGATCCAGCAATCGTCCTCGCATGACCGCAGATCGAACCACGCATTAGCCTCTACCAGGCTGCAGTCACTCACCTTCGTCAAGCTCGCAACCTTCGCCGGATTGTGTCACCGGCCCATTGGCGGCAGATTCCGCCTGTCCAAGGCGGATGAACCCGCTGCTTCTTCATCGTTTCAGTTCACCACATCGGAAAAACGGTCTATCCCACCGCATCGAATCTCGGCAACTTGTCCCCAGACTGGCCGACTGCTCATCGAAAACACAACCGCCTAGAAGACGTTCCCGACCGACTGCTGCACGCGGAGCGAATAGCTTCCTCCGCGGCCATGAGAGACGCCGCCAGATCCGACGATGGTTGACGCAATCCGATGAATGTTAAGAGCTTGACGAAGGCGAAGGTGAGTGACTGCAGCCTGGCAGAGGCTGATGCGTGGTTCGGTCTGCGGTCATGCGAGGACGATCGTTGGATCTAGCGACTTTGTCTCTGCCTTTGTCGATGTTCTGGTGGCCTTGGCTTCAGCGGAGGTGGAGCTCCTAGTGGTGGTGTGCTGGTGATGGTGAAGCTCAAGGAAGGCATTGGGGTATTGTTGAAGACTATTGCGGAGGTGGCCAGGAGTGCAGTGGGCTGATGAGGCCACTTATGGCA
The DNA here is from genome assembly GCA_036927565.1 of Tuctoria greenei. Taxonomy (NCBI): domain Eukaryota; kingdom Viridiplantae; phylum Streptophyta; class Magnoliopsida; order Poales; family Poaceae; genus Tuctoria; species Tuctoria greenei. The sequence goes on along the minus strand of JAYESD010000003.1, from coordinate 68,581,921 downwards.
GCAACGGCTATTTCGGAGTGAGGCGGACAGTTTTGGTGGATCGCTTCGCTATTGGAGTGTACGACAACAGTGATCTTGATCTCCTCAAACGGTCTCCTGAAGCAATGACGGTGAAGCTCTCGGGCGGTCGCGATGGCGAATAAGAGCGGTGGGGTCTATGGATGGCTGCGACAGCGAATCTAAGCGGCAGAACTGGTGGGGCACTTGCGATGGCGGATCTGTGCGACAGAGTCTGTGAAGCGTCTGCAACGCCAGATCTGGGTGGCGAGGTCGCGAGTGACAGCGTCAGCAGATGGAGGCTATCTCGGGTTGGTCGGGAGTTAGTGCCTCTACCTCCATGGCATAGCGACTGGAGGGCGAGCAGATTAGGAGGGTCTTGCAGGTTGTTGTGCATCGCCGTGGTTCTTTGCACTGGTTTGTTGTAGGTTGAGTTGGTAATGGGTGCAGTGACTTGGTAGTGCAGACACGGATTGTGATGGATATCATGAGTGTGGTGTGGTGGTGGTTGTTAATGCGAAGCGGGGATCTCTGTTTGGTGGTGTTGTGAGACGGACAGTCGCTGATTTTAGATGTTTGGGGGTGGTGACACAGACTCTTGTACAATAGTTCGATGGGGCGGAGGGAGCTGACAACAGCGGCGTGTGCGCGTGTTGTAAGTCCTGTTGAGGTGTTGTGGAGGTATCTCTCCCGCCGATCCTCCGGGTGAAAACCTTATTAGCGACAGCGGTGTTTTTATGTCGTTTTCCTTCTTGAAGGTGTCATTCTTGGAGGATGAATATTGTATGGATGTTCATTGTCATCGCTAACTTACATCTAGATTTTGTTAGTCATCCGTCTTTAGGTATCCTCAGAGTTAGTGGTGGTTGTGTTGTCGGGTGAAGGATGTGGCACCATCCTCTTTGTTATACGGTGTTTGGGCTTGGTTTTTCATATAAACTGGGTCACTTTTCTTCTTATAATATTACGTGGGAGCTCCTCCTTTGGAGCTTTCAAAAAAAAAGTTGCGGCCGGCTGCATGTAGGAAAAGCGAGCAAAGGGATCCACCAGTAAAAGCAACGGCAAATTAAGCATGCGTGGACGTCCGTAGAATTTTTCGGCGTGACCGACCCGGCAGGCATCGAAGGAGGGTGGTGGAGATCCTGATAAACCGTCGTCCCGGGCATGCACCTTCTCAAGCGAGTGATCTGAAGAGAAAAAAAAAACAACGTCAAACCTGACAAATCCCTAGCAAATAACAGTAAAACTTGGAGGGACCATCGTAGTGCCGCAGGTGAGCGGAAGGATCATCACGTCATGCGCACCGGATCAATGAGCTTGGGCTGATTTGCATGAAGCTGTTCAGGTCGCCGTTCATGCCGTGGCAGGGGGTAGACGGCCCGGAGCGTCGTCCTCGTCGAGGACCTACATAAATAAACCCGTCGCAGCATGTGCCCGGATGGAGTTGTTCAGTGGCGGAGCTAGCAAATTTTGTCAATGGGTTCGCTCAAGAATCAACACATGAACTAAGTGTAGATTACAATAAAACTATATTACACGATAATTAAATAAAAAATATGTTAATGACTGAAATTTCATGATAAAGTTCATAATTTTTAAACAAGTACAATTAATCAAAAAATGTGGAGTCACTTACATTTCAAAGTTTCCCGCCTTGAAATTTCATCTTCTTGAAAAGATCAACCACCTCATCATTACTTATGGCTGAAAATATATCTTTCTCCATGTAGCTTATCAGACAATCACTCATGAATTGATCGCTCATTTTATTACGTAGCTTTTTCTTTACAACATTCTTAGCTGAAAAGCATCTTTCCACTGATGCGGTGGCAACCGGCAATATAAGTACTAGCTTTAGCAGTTGATAGGCTAAAGGAAAGTAATATGCTTATTTGTTTGCACCATTACTTTAGCAAGATCAGCAATCCCATCCAAATTGTCAAATCTTTTATCTACTCTCACATTATAAATATAAGTGACAAGCTCCATACCAAGATCATTCAATTTATCAAAATTAAAATCATCTGGATAAAACTCAGCTAGCCTTACTAAGCTCTCCTTGTTAAAGGCAACAAATGAATCTTTTGGGTTGAAAGCAGCCATGTGACCAAGCAATGCAGAATTTACCTCATTGAAACGATCATCAAACGCTTGGAGCTGCCAATCAATAATAGAATTAAGAACCTCTATTTGGTAATGCTGGAGGTTTGTTTTATTGGTTTTCTTCCTTGGTGTATGTCTATTGATATATTTCTCATTCATGTTTTCCTCCTGAATATGATGTTCTTTGCAGAATAAATATGTCTTCTTCAACAGTGCGTTCCATCCATCCTCTCTTAGTTTTTGCGACTATTCCTTGTTGACTGCACACATGACATGGCATTTATGATATCTTGATCCTTCTTCTGTAAGATTGTGATAAAATATTTGCACTTCCTAATATGTGGAGCATCATGTGCAAATAAAACACAAAATCAAATGTCTCAAAATACGCTACCAGACAACATGCTTGAGATTTCTTTTCATGTTTTCCTTCTTTCTCAACATATTTCAGAACAAAAACAATGGACGGGAATAATTTCACTATACTTGAGAGGGTTCTGTAATATGAACCCCAACGTGTGTCATTGGCTCTTTGAAGCATTTGGTCTTGATTTAACCCTGTGCCGGTGCTAATCTGTCCGCTCCCAATGACCTTTTTGCATCCTCTCAGCGTTTTTTTAATCATGTCTTTTCTTTTGCAAGAATCTCCAACCACATCGATTAAAAGAGAGATCATGTAGAAAAATTCCCCAATATCTTCATTCTTTTTTGCTACTGCCACAATAACCAACTGGAGCTAGTGGGCAAATCAATGCACATAATATGCTGATCTATTTTCTTGTAAAATCTTAGCTTTTAAGACATTGAACTCACCACCCATGTTGTTTGCCCCATCATAACATTGAGCTCTGACCTGTTTTATACTTAACCCAATATCAGTGAATAATTTTTGAAGAGCATCCTTAAGACATGTTGCTGATGTTTCCTTCACGTGTACAATTCCAACTAACCGTTCAATGATAAATCCATTCTTGCTAAGATATTTTAAGACAACTGCCATCTGCTCTTTATCAGACACATCAACGGCTTCATCAACCAACAAACTGAACACGTCACCTCCAATTTCTTCAATAATAGAATTTAAAGTTATCTGTTCAAAAGAATAACAAAGTCATTAGACATCAAATATTTCATATAACTTTCAAGATATACTTTTACATGATATTACCTTTGCAAAATAACTAGTAATTTCCTTTTGAATATCTCCACATATCCATTGACAATTTTCTGGAGCATTTCTAATAGAATTGCTTATAGCATCATTTTGATCCGCCAAAGTAATTACCAACTCACAAAAGTTTCCCTTAATTTTTGACTCTTTTGATTCATCATCACCCCGAAAAGCTAAGCCTTGACGCAACAAATATCTCACAGAATCAATTGAAGTGTTAAGCCGAATCCTGTTTTGCTTTTTACTGCAATATTATGAAAGCTGTTAAAATTACCTTTGCCCACATGAGTATCTAGTCTGCATTTCTTGTTCCAGCCATTCTAGCCTTTAATTGGAAAGGCATCATTACCCGCTTGTCCTTCATTGCAATTTCTGAATAGGTAGCAATACAAACAAAAAGCCTTATCCACCTTGTCACTATACTCAAGCCAACCACCAGATTCTTTAAACCATTCTGGATTAATCTTCGACGATCGCCTTCAATGTCTCTGTACAGATAATCAAAATTAGGTGGTGGCTTATAAGGTCCCCTGGTTAAATATCTTCTTCTAATCTCATCTTGCTTCTTAGGATTTCTATTGTACTCCGAAATTCTCTTCCGATTAGCAGGATCATAAGGCAATTCATCTAAGTCAATTTCTCTTTGAGTAGAACACTTTGAAACACTAGCACTAGCATCATTTGATATCTTGAGTTTAAGGGATGGTCTTGAAGAATCTGCGTCATCTAAATCCAATGATGATCTATTTCTTTTCTGAAAATAATGCTCCATAACCTATACAAATCAAAGTTCGCAAGGGAAAAAATAGAATCAATCCCGCACTATTCTGTCTATTCAGAGATAAGCGTACAAATCCTATCCTATGAGCTATTTAGAGAAAACAAAGAGGAGAGAATAAAGTTTACCGGTTGGGGAGATGGATCGAGCCGAGCGATTCTGTGACAGGGACGATCTAATCAGTGGTGTCTCCCGTTGGCGGCGATTCCGGCTGCAGTGGGCGGCGGCATAACCAGCGAGGCGGGCAGCTGCATAACCATACGATGAGTATGAGATCGGGGCACCGCACCAGACGTTATTTTTTGATCTGAAGTCTAAAGACAGGCACCGCTGGGGCACTGGGATGCGTGCCTGCATGCCTGCATGTGGCCAGGCCAGCTGGCCTCATGGGCTGCCGTAGATGTTAAAGGTCCGGCACCAGCAACCTTACGTCTGGAGCTGGATGAGGATGGGGCTGGGCCATTTAAGGGATTCAACTACATATTTTATTGGGTTCAAGTTAATAGCAATTAAGTACTAATGATTTGATTTACAGAATTTATTGGTGTCAGGTGAACCCAACAGCTGTGCTGCAGCTCCGCCACTGGAGTTGTTAGCACGGCGATGTCAGTGAGGTAGTCCATGCACGACATCACGCCCAACGACGGTGTTACATACTCCGGTGGTGAGGGTACGTGTGTTAATTCCTGGCAAAACAACCGCCAACGAGGGGTGTGCTGTGCGACTACAGTAAACCGCGCTACACTACAGTACTCTCGCCGGCCCATGATGGTACAATAAAGACGCATAACAAAACCAAATGCTCTGATTCGACAAAAAAAAATCAGGGACCAACGTAAAAAAGCAGGAGCACACTTGCCCGTTTTGTGTCGTTGGCGAAGAGATCACTCACCTCCACCTCCAATCTACACGAGTGACGAACAATCGGCGAGCAGGCAATGCTAATTACTCCGATAACAAACTGAATGTGGTTTAGAGGGAGGTGAATAGGTGTTGAAACTTTTCCTGCAACACTGAACCAAAATCATCAAATACAGGAGGGCCGGACTAGTCCGGTAGACAGTGCGGACTAGTCTGATGTGCTTGGTGTATCTACGAAAGGAATAACTGTTTTATGAATATTTCTCAAATGTTATCGCAGCAAAATGTAGTGAATTATCCTAACAACTTGATGAAGTAATTAGGATGATAATTAGCACATGGAATACATTTCAAGTTGCAAATTTGATTAACTCTATGCCTTAGATGATGATGATTGTGAAAATAAAGAACTAGAACAGACGAGACAAGAATTTTTATCGAGGTTTGATCTCACTAAAGAAATCTACATCCTCGTTGAGGAGCTCTCACAGAGTCGGGTCTCAATCAATCCTTTACCTCTTCAAATCACCACAAAGGTCAACTTGGGTTCCACTATCAAGGGTAATCACCGAGTCAATAGGGCAACCTCACCCGTTAAGGGCTCCCACAAAATTAAAATGAGAAAAACGAATCAAATACACTCAAAGGATGTACAATAGATGCGAGAGTGTATGAGAGATTAAAACTCCAAGAGCTCAACAATGCGTAGAAGACGATCTTCTTTTCCCAAATCTTGATTCCCAAAAGATTTAACTTTTTAGGCTTTAGATGTGTGCGGAGAAGTGTTTCTGTGCTCTTGGGACGTATGACGGCGCTAGGGTTCTTTCACATCCCAAATTTTTAACAAATGGTAAAAATCACTCTGAATTAATTTTTTAGTAAATCTCGAACAAATGTATACCAATACAACTACATACACAATTAAACATGAATTAAACTACAAAAATTGTTCTGCAACAAACAAAAACCAAAGTGGAGGAATAAACGAGGTTGATGTAAACAAATATATGAGAATATGTGAGCTACCCATTAACTGATGTAAATAGAAAGAAATATACCAATATTTGAACAAACATTTAACAATCTCCCAGCTTTAGGAAAATTCACAACACCCTCCTCTTCTCATTTAGGTCCGAGCCCATATTCATTCCCTTGAACTCCCACGCGTATGCCAGCTCCTCTGTCCCCTTCCTTGCGGCCCAGCTGGCCTCTCTTCCTCCCACTGCCCTTTCCCGCAGAGGCCCAACCTCTTTCCATCGTGCAGCCTGCTCCGCCCCCTCTCCTCTGCATGCACACGCGGCCCAGCCCGCCACTGTGCTTCTTCCTCCTCCCACTGCCCCTATCCAAATCACCCTGACAAAATTCACCCGATACCGGCATTTCGGGAACACGACCTCTCCCATCGCATCGCCAGCGCTACCCGTCACGTCGCCCGTGCGCCCCGCACTCAAGTACCCACGAACCGCCGTCCCTTCTCGAACTGACAGCGTCTCTGGGAAATCTGCAACGAGAATGCGCCTGGGAGCTACCTGCGCCGCTGGCACCCCCGCGGCACCGACTCAATCACGTCGTCGTTGCGTGCTTGTGCTCTCATCGTCACCACTGCAACCACGCCGCCCTTCATGCTCACAGACACCCGAGTGCCAGTCTCGCGTCCGTCGAACCTCCTTCGCTTGCTGCCTCACTCGCCCCGCCTATAAAATGGCTCCTCCCTCTCCGTTACTTCACCCAAAGTCTTGCCACACTCCCCTAACCCTCTATGGAAACTGCACGCACTTCACAGCGCCTTCTCGCCTCAAAATTTGGGCGAGGTTGACGGCCCCTTGTTTCTTCCCCAACTCCGGTCGCCGTCCCCGTTGTCGCTCCGGTGAGGTCTCAATCTTCAATTACTTTTGCCAACTGCTTCCTACTATTGTTATTTACCTAGAACGCACATTTTCTCATATATTAGTGCACCCTAGCGGGGAATCCGCGACAAACCTAGAGCGTCGTTGCCCCTGCTCCCCGCACGCCGCTGGTCACCATGGGGGCCTCCCCAGCCTAATTGAGCGACCCAAAACTTTCCTCTCATGCTGGAGCACATCACCAGCAAGCCATCCCGTTGGATTGTTGCACGCTCGTGTAGTTCACCGATGCGTTGCCGCGTGTGGCTGCCACGGCCTATTGCCGGCCTTTGTTGGCTCCTCCTTAGTCTGTCCTGGTGCGCCTACACACTTCCCATGACCCTAGCTCTGTGTAGGTGGGGCTATTTCCTCGTTTTATAGCGCACGCCTTTGCCTTCACGCTGCACTGTCCCCATCGCCACCGCGCGTCACAACTGGTAGCCGTGGAAGAACCACTGGCCAGGCGGAGCGCGCAGCCCCGTTTCCTACACATGCGACATGTTCCCAAGGAACGGGTTTGAAGGAAACAGAGTGCACATGCTTATTCGTGAAATGTTGCCGCCAGCAAGCGCTGCCGCGTGCACGGTTGCGCCGCCACTCCGGTCACCGCCGCACACCACTGACTACACCATTATGTACGCCCTGTCGCATAGATCATTCCAGTTGGGTGTGATGATCGGTCAGTGAGCTTGACTGCCGTGCCCGCGAAGTCACCGGCGTCCCTCCGTCGTGCGGCAGCCGTTCCCCGTTGCCTCCCCTGCTCAGGCTCGTGGCACCTACGTTGGCTCACGTGGTGCTCGCGTGGCCGCCACATAGGCACCAGCTCACCACATCAACGCCTCGCAGACGCCACCTTAACGCCATCAGGCACCTCAGAGCAACCCCTCACCACATCATGTCCACGAAGGCTGAAGGCCCATAGGTCACTGTCCTCTGGATCCTATGTGTCAAAAGCTAAAACTGCTAGGTGCACACACTGACCACCGTGATCCAATGTCAGCCAAAACCCGTCGTAAAAAAATGCTAGGTCCACCCGGGTTGTGTACACAGAAGATAATAAACAACATTTCACAATATCAAAAAATTCTAGAAAAATCCCTAATAATTCTTGATTTCTTTTAGAGCATATTAGGAGTTATTGATAGAAGAAATTAATTGTATATATTGCAGTAAATATTATTGGCCTACCTAAAATGAAATGATAATTACGAAATTGAAAAGAAATCATGTTTCAACTCTAAATTGGTAATCATTTTTGCGAATTCTCTAAAAATATATAATGTTATTTGTAACACCCTCATTTTCATCCATCATGCATTGTATACATTCCAATACATGTTTAATATTGGGCGACATAAAAAGGAACAAGTTTAAAATGAATTAGAAACAAAACCGCACTTAAGAATTCTGGGAAGTGCGGACTAGTCCGATTTTGGTGTGGACTAGTCCAATTTCTCTCTGACTTCCAACGGACTTGTCCGTTTTTTTGCGGACTAGTCTGTTTTCCCTCTGAACACTTTCAGACTTGTCTAGTCCTGTGCGGACTAGTGTGGTGTTCCAATTCCTTGGAAAATTTGCTAAGTCCCTCGACTTGTCCGGACTAGTCCAGTCTTCCAGTGGACTTGTCCGTTTTTCTCTCTGACTAAAGTTGGACTTGTCCGATTTTTGGCCAGACTTGTTTATTTTTCCCCTCTGGATAAGTTTGGACTTGTCCGATGTCCAGTCTGGACTTGTCCAATTTCTCTCTGTCCAACTTTGGACTAGTCCGGCCATTTTCAGACGTGTCCGATAAATCACAACTCCGAATTGATCTTCTGTTTCACGACTTGTTCCTTAGGTTTCACGTTAAGTGGGCCTAGAGATGTCGTGCATAACTCTCTTTAGAGCCCATGTGGGACTCTAAACCGGCCCCTATTCATCTCAAACTCAAAATCCATCTAACCCTAGCCTCCACCTCTATATAAACAACCCCACCTCTTGGCTTGACATCTATTTGCCACTTTTCCTCCACACCCAAACCCTAGCTCGTGAGTAGCCACCACCAAAGAGGGAGAAGGAGATCTAGAGCAAGAAGAAGAAGAAGAGGAAATGAAATAGGATCAAGATCTCCATCAACTTCGCGTTCTTCGTCAACACAATCCACCATCAAGTTGTTCATCAACCCTAGATCTCCAAGATCCAAGTGTTGCCTCCAAGATCCTTAACTCATTGGAGTTCTAAACGCCTGGTATACCTTCTACTTCCTTTTCCTTATGTGAATTCAACCACAATCTCCAAATTCACATCAATCTAGGAAACCCTAATATGTTGATCTCGCGCAGGCGGACTTGTCCGGTCTCTAGCGGACTAGTCCAATTTTCCTGGTTAATTTCTGTTGAATTAATTAAAAATTAGCTCAAACCAAATCCAAACATGATAAACTTGTTAAAAACTATTAGAACTAGTTAGTGATCATTAAAATCAACTCATTAACAAGTTCCACCATGCATTTGCATTAATCATGCATGTCATGTCATATTGAGTAATATATGTGCACTTTTTTATTGTAATTCTTGTCTATATGTTTATTGTACGGATTAGACGGATTTGCGCTATAGAGTGCCCTGGAGGATCTTCAGCACCAAGAGTTTGAATTCTTTGACCCGAACAAATCCCAAGAGCAAGGCAAGTGTCCTTGAAGCATATTGATCCTGTTTTGAAATAAATATTTTGTTTACAAAACAACATGCTTGTGTCAATTTGATGGGAATCCTATGATAGGAAGATTACTAGATTTGTTCACCACCCTCGTCACCTGGAAAATATGGTAGAGAGTCGGGAAAGGTTTTTTACCTTTTTGCTTCGCTTAATTAATTGGGATGGGAAGACAACTATACAACTTAATTTAATTATACACTTATGAGAGTATGATTAACATGAACTGGTTAATATGATATGGTAATGGGTGATCTAGGCAAGCTTGGTATGTGGATGGGTTGGATGTTATGGTGGGTTGCTTGATTTATATCTAAGGACCAGTTCATGCGAGAATAAGCCAGGACTACAATACCTACACGAGGCCAAGTATGGGTGCGGCGTAGCTGATTAATTAGGGTTTTGCCAGTGCTATTTGGACCATTAAGGATGCTCGAGGAAGGGGTAGTCGGACTGTGTTTGTTGATGATTGGTGGGACTATCCTAGAATCCGATTGGCTCAAGAAGGGGCCCTTGGTGGAAGATGTGCTCTGTAGGAGACATCGTCACCAGTGGAACCTCAGTGGGGTCTAAATAGGCTAGTAATCCCTTTGTAAAGACTATTTTGTGATCTCTTGGCCATACACAAAAGGAAGTGTAATTGGCATGAGGGAGATTTCTTAGTCGTCGATGGGTGATGAAATCACAAACACGTGGGTAAAGTGGTACAAACTCTGCAGAGTCTAATAAAACTATCATGATAGCCGTGCTCCCGATTATGAGCACCTGGACAACTTCCGTGATTAGAGGAAAATTGGGATTTGGGATGGTTTGGTTATGGTTTGGTACTGGTTATGGCTGGTTATGGATTGAATTTTGGTGTTGGATATGACTAATGGTAATGGTGAAATCTGGAATATGGATGATGGTTATGAAATATGGACTGGTACTATGATATTACTTATGGTTCATGATGGGTTTACTTCACATTCATACAATATATACTGCCTTTCAAATGTTTTAATGTAGTTTTCAACACTTAACCATTATTATATTCGTCATTTGTTAAGCTACATGTCATATTTTCCACACTTGCTGAGTACGACATGTACTCACCCTTGCAATTCCCCCACCAACAGTTGCATGTCAGGATTGGGAGTTTAATGATGATAATGCGGAGTTCTAGGCAGTGTCTACCGTCAGCTTAGCCTGTGGAGTGTTGGAGTTGAGCTATATCCCCTTTGCTTAGTTGCTTATTTAGTTATTTCCGCTGCATTAGTTGAACTTGTCACTAATATTCATTAGTTCTTGTATTAAAAGATAATATGGTTGTGTAATAAAGGTACTTAATTAGTCTTGTTATGTGGTAATTTTTTGTATACTCTTTTGTGAATGCACTCGTTTATGTGTGTTGAACATCCTAGGCACACATATGCGTTCACTTTGTTCATTTTCGGAACTGGGTGTCACAAACTGGTATCAGAGCCACAGGTTGATCGTAGGACGCATCCTAGATAAAATAGACACTTTAGAGCATATAGGAACACTCAGGAAGCGATGTGTTTTTGTTGGTGTGCTGTTTGCTATATATTATTTGCTTGTGTGTTTAATAGATGATTTTGGGATGCTTTGGCATTGCCATGTCCACCTAGGCTAGTATAGCTAGTTGCTTAGTTTCATATCCCCTGATGCACGTAGTTGGGGACGTCTTCTAAAATCTTATCTCTTGCTTTTCTTCAGATGGTGAGAACTCGCAACCAGAGGGATGGCAATGATGAGGAGGAGAACAATGGAGCACCTAAGAACAATAATTGACAAGGACATGCTCATGGAGCTATCAATATTGAGCAGCTTTTGGCTATGCAGAACCAGCTCATGCAGACCATGATACAAACTATGTCATTTCTAAATCAATAGAATGTGAGGATTAGAGATAAATTCATATATTCTGTCTACTCGACTTTTGAATTGATTTAAAACCCTGTCTTAATCAGTACTTCTTTTTTTGGAAAGCTAGGTTTTTTATATGAAACTCAGGCAAGAAGACGAAAAGGGGACAGCTGCAGGCTAGTAACATCAACAATTAGCCCCACATGCCTCAACTGCCACCCCCACCGCCTCATAACTGGTTGGGAGAGTTTATGAGGACTAGGCCACCGACGTTTGCTCATGCCGCTGACCCTATGGATGCTGATGATTGGCTCAAGTCCGTGGAGAAGAAGCTAGCTATTGTTCAATGTAGTGACTGGGAGAAGGTTCTATTTGCTTCTCATCAACTAGTTCAAGCAGCTACCGATTGGTGGGATTCCTTATTCAATGCTCATGAGAATCAGGAGAGGAGCACTTGGACTTAATTCAAGGAGAGCTTCCGTTCTCATTATGTGCCGGAAGGAGTAATGATTTTGAAGAGGCAAGAATTCGAGAACTTGAGACAAGGAAGATCGAGCGTGGGTGAATACCTCAACAAATTCACTCAACTCTCAAGGTATGCATCTGAGGATATGAGTCGGGACAGACGAAAGCAATACTTGTTCATGAGGGGCCTTAACAATGAGATCCAAGTGCAATTGCTGAATTGTGATTATGCCAACTTCCAGAAGCTTGTGGACAAAGCAATTTTGTGGAGAACAAGGTCCGAGAGATAGAACAAGACTACAAGAGGAAGACGCCATATCAATGCCAGCAACAAGTAAGTAATGTGCGCCCTCGGTGCCACCCAATGGGCCTTACTTCAACTCTTATGTGCCTACTCATCGTCCTGGATTTGCACCGCGCCCAACTCAGTTTGTGCAACAGCGCCCTGTCATGCAAGCACCTAGGCCTCCAATGCCTTATGCACCTCGCGCCAACTTTCCTGGTGCCAATGCGCAAAATCAAGTCTGTCCCAATAATTCTGGTGGAGTTAAGAAGTCCTATACTCGTGGAGAAGTTGGACACTTTGCGCATCAATGTCCTATGTCGGGCCTTGGTCAAGGAAGCAATGCACCGAGGCAAAACCCAAGACCCAATGGAGGATAGCCGCAAGGAAACCAGGGACAACAGAATTTTTCTTGTGGCAACGTGAACCATGTCTCTACGGAGGATTCTCAACAAGCGGATGATGTGGTCATTGGTATGTTTCTCGCCAACTCCAACCCTACGACTATGTTATTTGATTCTGAAGCATCGCATTCATTCACTGAATCGAAGTATGTTTCCAAGTATAGTTTCCCTGTCTCTCATATGAAGTTTACTCTATTGGTTATGTCTCCTAGAGGAGAGATGAGGATAAATATAGTATGTCAAAAAGTAAGTCTTAGAATAAGGGGGGTAGATTTCTTCGCCAATCTCATTGTCTTGAATTCTCAAGGATTGGACATTATACTTGGTATGGATTGGTTGAGGAAGCATAATGGAGTTATTGAGTGTGCCACAAAGACGGTGAATTTGACCAACGAGGAAGGGATCACCATAGAGTTTGAAGCATCTCAACAAGCATCGAGGCAATTGGAGCTGAGTCATATGGACGATACCTCAATTGAGGAGATTTCTGTGGAGTATGAATTCTTGGATGTGTTCCCGGATGAGTTGCCAGGTATGCCACCTGACCGAGATATTGATTTTGTTATTGAAATACCTGGAACTGCACCTATAGCTAAGAGGCCATATAGGATGACTCCTAAGGAATTAGTGGAGCTCAAGAAGCAGATTCAAGAGCAACTAGAGAAAGGTTTTATTCGCCCAAGATCTTCAACTTGCGGAGCGCCCGTTCTATTTGTGGACAGGAAGGATTGATCGCAAAGGATGTTCGTGGATTATCGAGTTCTCAACGAGGTGACAATCAAGAACAAGTACACCTTGCCGCGCATAGAGGATTTGTTTGATCAGATGAAGGGTGCTTGTGTTTTCTCCAAGATCGATTTGAGGTTAGGATACTTTCAAATGAAGATTAGACTGTCAGACATACCCAAGACAGCTTTTAGGACACGGTATGGATCTTATGAGTACATGGTGATGTCCTTTGGATTGACAAATGCGCCTGCCTACTTTATGTACCTCATGAATAAGGTCTTCATGGAGTACTTGGATAAGTTCGCTATTGTGTTCATTGATGACATTATGATCTACTCGAATGATGAGAAGGAACATGAGGAACACTTGAGGCATACATTGCAGAAATTGAGAGAGCATCAATTGTATGCCAAGTTCAACAAGTGTCAGTTTCTGTTAAGGGAAGTGTCATTTTTGGGTCATATCATCTCAGGAGGAGGAGTATCGGTTGACTCAGGAAAAGTGAGAGATGTGTTAAAATGGGAGCCACCACAAAACGTAAAGGAAATAAGGAGTTTTCTTGGAATGGCTGGATATTACCATCGATTCATCAAGGACTTTTCCAAAATAGCCAAGCCAATGACGGAGTTGCTAATGACGGGAAAGGATTTCTGATGGACTGAAGCTTGTTAAAACAGTTTTGAGGAGCTAAAGAAGAGGAAAACTACAGCCCCAGTTTTGGTTTTGCCGGATGAAAGCAAAAGTTTTGACATATATTGTGATGCGTTGAGACAAGGGCTTGGATGTGTGCTCATGCAAGAGGGTCAAGTGGTTGCATATGCATCGAGACAATTGAAGAAACATGAGCAGAATTATCCAACACATGATTTGGAACCCGCATCTGTGGTACAGGCATTGAAGATTTGGAGACATTATACCCTTGGACATAGGTGTGAAATTTATACGAATCACAAGAGCCTTAAGTATATTTTCACAGAAATGGACCTGAATTTGAGGCAACGAAGATGGTTGGAGCTCGTTAAAGATTATGATTTGGGAATCAATTATCATCCAGGGAAGGCTAATGTTGTGGCCGATGCCTTGAGTAGGAAAGGAGTAAGTCATTAACTCACAGCTCGAGAGTTGTCATCCGAGTTATGTAAGGAGTTTGGATGGTTGAATCTTGGATTTGTGAATGGGATGGGGATGATGGAGTTAAATCCGACTTTGGAGCAATAAATTTGAGAGGGCCAAGCGAAGGATGAGTAAATTCAGGGGATCAAGGAAAGGACCCAAGAAGGAAGAGAATTCAGAATTTATGAGGATGAACATGGTACTCTATGGCTTGGTAAGAGGATTGTTGTGCCTAATGTGAAGCATATTCGGGAGACAATACAAAAGGGGGCACATGACTCGCCATACTCGATTCACCCTGGTTGTACAAAGATGTACAAGGACTTTAAAACATGCTACTGGTGGGCTAGCATGAAAAAGGACATAGCCGAATATGTCTCATTGTGTGATGTGTGACAACGGGTGAAGGCAGAACATCAAAGGCCAGCTGGGTTATTACAGCCATTGAAGATCCCGGAATGGAAGTGGGAAGAAATCGGTATGGACTTTATAGTTGGTTTACCGCGTACCCAGTCCGCTCATGATTCAATTTAGATAATTGTGGATCGATTGACAAAATCAGCTCATTTTATCCCTGTGAAGACCAAGTATACGACTGCAAAATTGGCCGGAATATACATGGAGCATATTGTTTGTCAACATGGGGTCCCGAAGAAGATAGTCTCGGATAGAGGTTCTCAATTTACCTCCAGGTTTTGGGAAAAATGCATGAAGCTTTGGGAACAAGTTTGAATTTCAGCTCAGCATATCACCCTCAAACGGATGGACAAATTGAGAGGACCAATCAGATTTTAGAGGATATGTTAAGAGTTTGTGCCTCGAAGCATGGGAAGAGTTGGGACAAGAGCTTGCCATATGCAGAGTTTTCATACAACAATAGTTACCAACAAGTTTGAAGATGTCACCTTATGAAGCACTATATGGAAGGAAGTGTAGGACACCTTTGTTCTGGAATGAGACAGGAAAAACTCAAGTATTTGGTTCGGATGTGTTGTTAGAAGCTGAAAAACATGTTCAGTTAATTCGTGAGAACTTGAGGGCTGCTCAATAGAGGCAAAAAGGCTACGCGGACAATAGGAGAAGGAAACTAGCCTTTGAAGTAGGAGATTTTTGTTTACCTCAAGGTGTCACCAATAAGAGGTCATAAGAGGTTTAACATAAGAGGCAAGATAACACCTCAATACATTGGACCATTCAAGATTTTGGACAAAAGAGGGGAAGTAGCCTATAAACTGGAGATTCCAACTCATCTTTTAGATGTCCATGATGTGTTTCATGTTTTCCAGCACAAGAAGTGCTTGAGGGTACCGAAATAACATGTGCCATTGGAAGAATTGGAACTAGAGGATGATTTGACTTATGCCGAGCAACCTGTCAAAATATTGGAGACCACGGAGAGAGTCACAAGGAACAAGGTCATCAGATGGTGTAAAGATCAATGGAAGCATCATACAGAATCAGAGGCAACATGGGAATTGGAGGATGATCTCAAGAAGGAATTTCCCTATCTCTTCTCTTCCGCGTTAAATCTCGAGGGCGAGATTCATTTTAAGGGGAGTAGGTTTGTAACACCCTCATTTTCTTCCATCATGCATTGCATACATTCCAATACATGTTTAATGTTGGGCAACATAAAAAGGAACAAGCTTAAAATGAATTAGAAACAAAACCGCACTTAAGAATTCTGGGAAGTGCGGACTAGTCCGATTTTGGTGCGGGCTAGTCCAATTTCTCTCTGACTTCAAACGGACTTGTTTGTTTTTCTGCGGACTAGTCTGTTTTTCCCTCTGAAAACTATCGGACTTGTTCGGTCCTGTGCGGACTAGTCCAATGTTCCAATTCCTTTTAAAATTTGCTAAGTTCCTGGACTAGTTCGAACTTGTCCGGTCTTCCAGCGGACTTGTCCATTTTTTCCTCTGACTAAAGTCGGACCTGTCCGATTTTTGGCCAGACTTGTCTGTTTTCCGCTCTGGATATGTTCGGACTTGTCCGATGTCCAGTCCGGACTTGTCCGATTTCTATATGTCCAACTTCAGACTAGTCCGGCCCTTTTCGGACTTGTCCGATAAATCGCGACCGAATTGACCTTTTGTTTCACGACTTGTTTCTTGGGTTTCACATTAAGTGGGCCTAGGGTTGTCATGCCTAACTTTTTAGAGCCCATGTGGGACTATAAACCGACCCCTATTTATCTCAAACTCGAAATCCATCTGACCCTAGCCTCCACCTCTATATAAACAACCCCACCCCTTGGCTTGACATCTATTTGCCACTTTTCCTCCACACCCAAACCCTAGCTCATGAGTAGCCACCACCAAGGAGGGAGAAGGAGATCTAGAGCAAGAAGAAGAAGAGGAGAAAACAAAAGAGGATCAAGATCTCCATCAACTTCGCGTTCTTCGCCGACACAATCCACCATCAAGTTCTTCATCTACCCTAGATCGCCAAGATCCAAGTGTTGCCTCCAAGATCCTTAATGCATTGGAGTTCTAAACGCCTGGTATACCTTCTACTTCCTTTCCCTTATGTGATTTTAACCCCAAATCTCAAAATTCACGTCGATCTGGGAAACCCTAATCTACTGATCTCACGTAGAGCGAACTTGTCCGGTCTCTAGCGGACTAGTCTGATTTTCCTGGTTAATTTCTATTGAATTAATTCTAAATTACATAAAATCAAATCCAAACTGATATAAACTTGTTAAAAACTATTAGAACTAGTTAGTGATCATTAAAAGCAACTCATTAACATGTTCCACCTTGCATTTGCATTAATCATGCATGTCATGTCATATTGAGTAATATATGTGCACTTTTTGATTGTAATTCTTGTCTTGTATGTTTATTGTGCGGATTAGACGGTTTTGCACTAGAGAGTGCCACAGAGGATCTCCAGCACCAAGAGTTTAAAGTCTTTGACCCAAACCAGTCCCAAGAGCAAGGCAAGTATCCCTGAAGCATATTGATCCTTTTTTGAAATAAATGTTTTGTTTACAAAACTACATTCTTGTGTTAATTTGATGGGAATCCTATGATAGGAAGTTTACTAGATTTGTTGACCACCCTTGTCACCTGGAAATAATGGTAGAGAGTCAGGAAGGGCTTTTTACCTTTTTGCTTTGCTTAATTAATTGGGATGGGAAGACAACTATACCACATAATTTAATTATGCACTTATGATATTATGATTAACATGAATTGGTTAATATAATATGGTAATGGGTGATCTAGGCAAGCCTGGTATGTGGATGGGTTGGAAGTTATGGTGGGTTGCTTGCTTTAGATCTAAGGACCGGTTCATGCGAGAATAAGCCAGGACTATAGTGCCATCACGAGGCCAAGTATGGGTGCGGCATAGATGATTAATTAGGGTTTTGCCAGTGCTATTTTGACCAGTAAGGATGCTTGGCGAAGGGGTGGTAGGATTGGGTTTGTTGATGATTGGTGGGACTACCCTAGGATCCGAATGGCTCAAGAGGGGACCCTTGGTTGAAGATGTGCTCTGTAGGAGACATCGCCACCGATGAAACCTCAGTGGGGTCCAAATAGGCTAGTAATCCCTTTGTAAAGGCTATTTTGTGATCTCATGGCCATACACCAAAGGAAGTGTAATTGTCATGATGGAGATTCCTTAGTCGCCGACGGGTGATGAAATCACAAACACGTGGGTAAAGTGGTACAAACTCTATAGAGTCTAATAAAACTATCATGATAGTCGTGCTCCAGGTTATGAGCACCTGGACAACTTTCGTGATTAGAGGAAAATTGGGATTTGGCATGGTTTGGTTATGGTTTGGTACTCGTTATGGCTGGTTATGGATTGAATTCTGGTATTGGATATGATTAATGGTAATGGTGAAATCTGGAATATGGGTGATGGTAATGAAATATGGACCGGTACTATGATATTACTTATGGTTCATGATGTGTTTACTTCACATTCATAAAATATATACTGCCTTTCAAATGTTTTAATGTACTTTTCAGCACTTAGCCATTATTATATTTGTCATTTGTTAAGCTACATGTCATACTTTCCACACTTGCTGAGTACGACATGTACTCACCCTTGCAATTCCCCCACCAACAGTTGCAGGTCAGGATTAGGAGTTTAATAATGATAATGCGGAGTTCTATGCAGTGTCTACCGTCAGCTTAGCCTGTAGAGTGTTGAAGCTGCGTTGTATCCCTTTTGCTTAGTTTGCTTAGTTTCTTATTTCATTATTTCCGCTGCATTAGTCAAACTTGTGACTAATATTCATTAGTGCTTGTATTCAAGGATAATATGGTTGTGTAATAAATGTACTTAATTTATCCTGTTCTGGTAATTTTTAGTATACTCTTTTGTGAATGCACCCGTGTATGTATGTTGAACATTCTGGGCACACATATGCGTTCACTTGGTTCATTTTCGGAACCGGTTGTCACATTATTGGAACATAAAAACGGTAATTAGTGGCACAAATAAATTTTAGAAAATGCGAGACTTATTATTAGCTAATAAAAAAGTTCAATCAACTACAAAGTTGAGGGAACCCGTATTTAGCCTCCAAATTCGATAAGCGTTCACAATAGTTATATACAAAACTCTAGAACAATCATTTGACATTTAAAAAATAATGTAAATACTATTTGGTTAATATAAAAAATGGGATAATTAATTAATTATCATTCTCATAGGAAACTCATTTAAATAACTATGAATTAGCAAGAGGCACATAGAAGCTTCAAATTAGGTAATCTTTCCATAAAAGACCCTCTAAATACTTGTGAGAATATAGTACTAGGACTATAGAGCAGTTATGGACTAAAATAAATTGTGATATAGTGAACTAGCTGTCATCATCAGGGAAGAGCAATTAGAGAGCTATTATGTAACAGAAATTCACATGTTACAAGAGTTAAAAAATATGCTTAAGGATTTTAGAACACATTATTGAAACAACAGATTTAGAGAAGTGTACAGAACAATAGGTTACTCACTAGCTCTCAGTAAAAATGTGCAACTAGCTAGAGAATGTTACAACGTGGGATTAGTCTCTAAAATAGGAGAGACTTACATTAGAAGACCTTTAGTGAATATACTACCATGAATATAGGTTGATTACAAAGAAAGTCCATAGAAGCTATGGATAACCCGTTGACCTTAACATAAGTAATTTATAGTATAAACTATTAAATTAAACATAATGGTCCTAAACCCTGTAAATAACTAGAAGATTGAAGGAAATCAAATGAAGCCCCTAAGTTGGAAGTCTTTACACCCATAACTATATAAATACATTATTGAAAGCCTATAGCATAATAAGATTAAGAAGTAGGCGATCAAACTAAGAAGATTGATAATATTGTTAAATCTTTCAATAATTAGTTAACCGAAGAAATAGTAATGCTTTCAAATAAGCCACTGGTAGAATATTGTCACTACCAAGATTCCAGTTTATTGTGACGAAAAAATCGTTGCAATAGGTCGAAATTCGTCGCGATAGGTTGTTGTCGCAACGAAATAGAACGTCGCGATAGTTTTTTCGACTCATGGCGATAACAGGCGTGGCAATAGGTTATTGCGACGACTTGACATCCGTGGAAAATAGTATGGTATTGCGACGACTCCATGTTGGTGGCAAATAGTATGGTATTGCAACGGTTTAACGTATTGCGACGATTTAACATATTACGATGAAATATATCGGTGTTGCAACGACGTCACATTCGTGGCAAAAAATATGGTACTGGAACGACTCCACGTTCGTTGCAAATAGTATTGTATTGCAACGGTTTAACGTATTGCGACGATTTAATGTATTGCAACGAAAATAACGGTGTTGCAACGATGCCACATTCGTGGCAAAAAGTATGGTATTGCAACGACTCCACGTTCGTGGCAAATAGTATGGTATTGCAACGGTTTAACGTATTGTGATGATTTAACGTATTGCAATAAAAATTACGGTGTTGCAACGATGTCACATTCGTGGCAAAAAGAATGGTATTGCAACGACTCCACTTCGTGGCAAATAGTATGGTATTGCAACGGTTTAACGTATTGCGACGATTTAACGTATTGCAACGAAAATAACGGTGTTTCAACAATGTCACATTCGTGGCAAAAAGTATGGTATTGCAACGACTCCACGTTCGTGGCAAATAGTATGGTATTGCAACAGTTTAATGTATTGCGACTATTTAACGTATTGCAATGAATAGTACGTTATTTGCGACGATTTCACATCTGTGGCGATAAGTACGGTATCGCGATGATTTCATACTCGTGGCGAATAGTATTGTATCGCAATGTTTTCACATTCGCGGCGAATAGTACGGTGTTGCAACGATTTCACATCCGTAGCGAATAGTACGGTATGGCAACATTTTTACATTTGTGGCGAATAGTATGGTGTTGCAACGATTTCACATCCGTGGTGAATAGTACGGTATCGCGATGATTTCACACTCGTGGCGAATAATATGGTATCGCGACGTTTTCACATCCGCGGCGAATAGTACGGTATCACGATGATTTCACACTCGTGGTGAATAATATCGTATCGCGACGTTTTCACATTCGTGGTGAATACTACGATGTTGCAACGATTTCACTTCCGTGGCGAATAGTACGGTATCACGACGATTTCACACTCATGGTGAATAATATGGTATCGCGACAATTTCACAGCCGTGGCCAATAATACGGTATTGCAACGATTTCACGTTCATGGCGAATAGTACAGTATTGCAACGATTTCAAAACCGTGGCAACAGTATTGCATTGCAACAATTTCTGATGTGTGCAATAGGTTCCTAATGAAATCTGTTGAAACAGGGTCGTAATGCGACGTTCTCTGGGTGGTGGCAATAATAGTCTAGTGCAACACTTTTTTGATCGTAGCCAAATGTTTGTAGTGCAACGTTTTATAATTTGTGGCAATAGCTAGCTTCCTGTTGCAACAGTTTATTTTCGTCGCAATAATCTGTTAATGCCACGTTTTATAATTAGTGGCACTAGAATCCTAATGCACCAGGTTTGAAAATTAGTGGCAACAGAATAAATTTATTCGCACACGATACGTCTGTCGACTTAACAACAAACATCCAGCAATTGATGCAACGCTCAAGGACCCTTGCATCGTTGCGAGGCGATGTTATTTACAGTTTTTTCAGTTTGCAACATTGTGCCCATTAAAATAGCACCGCGACGAGTTGTAGTATTAGGAATACTTTCTTGAACATCTGGCTTCGACTTGGTGCGAGCAGGAGCCTTTTGTGGAGTTGCTGCTAGCCGTTGTTTATTTTGCAAGCTCTCCATCATTCTGCGCATGTCTGCTAGCTCCTTTTCTTGCTGTGCAGAATTGGCTGCCATCTGATCATGTAAAGCCCGGACTTCCTGGTTGAGCTGTTCATTTGCCTGGACGAAGCCATCCATCTGGGAGGTCATATGATCATTTCTTCCTTCCAACTCTTGCACCTGAGAACTGAGGTCTTCATTTCTATTTTGCAAGGATCGAACTTGCTGGCCGAGCTGGTTAGACATCTGGATACGCAGTCTTTCAGAAACATTAGGTTTAGCCATATAACCATGCCCCCAAAACTGTGATCCTCCAGAACCGGTTGCGGATATATAAGTAAGCTGGAATATGTTGTTTCTTTCCTCATCTGGGATTGGGACTCCCAGCTCAGCTTCCTTGACATTGATTTGGGCACGTCCCTGGGTCTATATACAAAAAGAAATGTCACATGTACATTGCAAATATTTATTTAAATGGGGACTGTTTGAAGTGTTTCTCACATGTACAGCTTCTGCCTGCTCGTTTGCCCATTGACCGTTCTTCACATGGCTTGCCTCCCACAGTTCTATGTCATTGGGTTCTTTTCCGGTCTCTGGGTCTTGCTACATCAAATACAAGTAAAATTTGATTGAATGATTGTAGTGCAAAGTAAAAGCATGATTTAGTTTTCATACCTTCTCGTAACTAAGTTGGGCGTAGGATTTCGAGCCAAGCAAGTGTTTTTTCTTTTGAGTACTTCGATTTCGTTAATTGGTTCTTCTTATTGACTGCAATTTTAAGAATTAATTTCACGAATGGGTGTTATCAAATAGTTTTTGTAGGATATGAAGGTATTAGAAAGCTAGCTGACATTGAATCGCTCAGACCCAAAATAGTCCATAAGCGCCAATCAATCGGAATCTGCTACATCAACAGGCTTGTTTTGTATACGTTCCTCATCGGTCGAATACTTCTTATAGGTGGCATGCAATGTTGATCGCCACCCCTTGTAGCACTCACCAGCAATCTTCAATATTTTTCTTCTGGTATCATCTATGTCCTCCAAGTCCCAGGCATTCTGTACATTGTATATCACACTGTTATAAACGTACAAGATGGAGGTCACTAGAAAAAAATACTTATGTGGGGTGTCACAACACTAACCAGAATGTCTCTCACTATATCGCTCTTCGAAGTATCGCCAACCTCTGCCCACTTTCTTACACCAGCGAGGGGTGCATTTTTTTTGTTGTAATAACCACATCATCGACAAAGTGCCGCTGATTAGGACCAACCGCAGCACCCAACCTATCGGACCACTGAATTTGTAGCGCAATTTAGCAACCGTAAGTCCTTTAGCCACCCCTCTTCCAAACTTCTTTCCTTCTGTTAGTGTCATTTAAACGGTAAACGTTTAAAGCAAATTAGCAACTGACCAGGCCTAGTATCATGTACAAATAGTGTGAAAGAAGAAGAAGTCTGATGTTTTACCATCACTACCAGGATTCCGGTTTATTGCGACTAAAAAATCGTTGCAATAGGTCAAAATTCGTCGCGATAGGTTGTTGTCGCAACAAAATAGAACGTTGCGATAGTTTTTCCGACTCGTGGCGATAACAGCCGTGGCAATAGGTTATTGCGATGACTTGACATCCGTGGCAAATAGTATGGTATTGTGATGACTCCACGTTGGTGGCAAATAGTATGGTATTGCAACGGTTTAACGTATTGCGACAATTTAACGTATTGCAACGAAAATAACGGTGTTGCAACGATGCCACGTTCGTGGAAAAAAGTATGGTATTGCAACGACTCCACGTTCATTGCAAATAGTATGGTATTGCAACGGTTTAACGTATTCTGACGATTTAACGTATTGCAACGAAAATAACGGTGTTGCAACGATGCCACATTCGTGGCAAAAAGTATGGTATTGTGACGCCTCCACGTTTGTGGCAAATAGTATTGCAACGGTTTAACGTATTGTGATGATTTAACGTATTGCAACGAAAATAATGGTGTTGCAATGATGCCACATTCGTGGCAAAAAGTATGGTATTGCGACGACTCCACGTTCGTGGCAAATAGTATGGTATTGCAACGATTTAACGTATTGCGACGATTTAACGTATTGCAACGAAAATAACAGTGTTGCAACGATGCCACATTTGTGGCAAAAAGTATGGTATTGCAACGACTCCACGTTCGTGGCAAATAGTATGGTATTGCAACGGTTTAATGTATTGCGACGATTTAACGTATTGCAACGAATAGTACGTTATTTGCGATGATTTCACATCTGTGGCGACAAGTACGGCATCGCGACGATTTCATACTCGTGGCGAATAGTATGGTATCGCGGCGTTTTCACATTCGCGGCTAATAGTACGGTGTTGCAACGATTTCACATCCGTAGCGAATAATACGGTATGGCAACGTTTTTACATTCGTGGAGAATAGTATGGTGTTGCAGCGATTTCACATCCGTGGCGAATAGTACGATATCGCGACGATTTCACACTGGTGGCGAATAATATGGTATCGCGACATTTTCACATACGCGGCGAATAGTACGGTATCGCGACGATTTCACACTCATGGCGAATAATATTGTATCGCGACGTTTTCACATTCGTGGCGAATACTACGGTGTTGCAACGATTTCACTTCCGTGGCGAATAGTACGGTATCACGACGATTTCACACTCGTGGCGAATAATATGGTATCACGACGATTTCACAGCCGTGGCCAATAATACGGTAATGCAACGATTTCAAGTTCATGGCGAAGAGTACGGTATTGCAACGATTTCAAAACCATGACAACAGTATTGTATTGCAACGATTTCTGATGTGTGGCAATAAGTTCGTAATGCAACATATTCAAATCTGTTGCAACAGGGTCGTAATGCGACATTCTCTGGGTGGTGGCAATAGCAGTCTAGTGCAACGCTTTTTTGGTCGTGGCCAAATGTTTGTAGTGCAACATTTTATAATTTGTGGCAATAGCTAGCTTCCTATTGCAACAGTTTATTTTCGTCGCAATAACCTGTTAATGCCACGTTTTATAATTAGCGGCACTAGAATCCTAATGCACCAGGTTTGAAAATTAGTGGCAACAGAATCAATTTATTCGCACATGATACGTCTGTCGACTTAACAACAAACATCCAGCAATTGATGCAACGCTCAAGGACCCTTGCGTCGTTGCGAGACGATGTTATTTACAGTTTTTTCAGGTTGCAACATTGTACCCATTAAAATAGCACCGCGACGAGTTGTAGTATTAGGAATAGTTTCTTGAACATCCAGCTTCGACATGGTGCGAGCAGAAGCCTTTTGTGGAGTTGCTGCTAGCCGTTGTTGATTTTGCAAGCTCTCCATCATTTTGCGCATGTCTGTTAGCTCCTTTTCTTACCGTGCAGAGTTGGCTGCCATCTGATCATGTAAAGCCTGGACTTCCTGGTTGAGCTGTTCATTTGCCTGGACGAAGCCATCCATCTGGGAGGTCATATAATCATTTCTTCCTTCCATCTCTTGCACCTGAGAGCTGAGGTCTTCATTTATATTTTGCAAGGATCGAACTTGCTGGCTGAGCTGGTTAGACATCTGGATATGCAGTCTTTCAGAAACATTAGGTTTAGCCATATAACCACGCCCCCCAAACTGTGATCCTCCAGAACCGGTTGCGAATATATAAGTAAGATGGAAGATGTTGTTTCTTTCCTCATCTGGGATTGGGACTCCCAGCTTAGCTTCCTTGTCGTTGATTTGGGCACATGCCTGGGTCTATATACAAAAAGAAAAGTCACATTTACATTGCAAATATTTATTTAAATGGGGATTGTTTGAAGTGTTTCTCACATGTACAGCTTCTGCCTGCTCGTTTGCCCATTGACCGTTCTTCACATGGCTTGCCTCCCACAGTTCTATGTCATCGGGTTCTTTTCCGGTCTCTGGGTCTCGCTACATCAAATACAAGTAAAATTTGATTGAATGATTGCAGTGCAAAGTAAAAGCATGATTTAGTTTTCATACCTTCTCGTAACTAAGTTGGGTGTAGGATTTCAAGCCAAGCAAGTGTTTTGTCTTTTGAGTACTTCGATTTCGTGAATTGGTTATGCTTATGGACTGCAATTTAAGAATTAATTTCACGAATGGGTGTTATCAAATAGTTTTTGTAGGATATGAATGTATTAGAAAGCTAGCTGACATTGAATCGCTCGGACCCAAAATAGTCCATAAGCGCCAACCAATTGGAATCTGCTACATCAACAGGCTTGTCTTGTATACGTTGCTCATCGGTCGAATACTTCTTATAGGTGGCATGCACTGTTGATCGCCACCCCTTGTTGCGCTCACCAGCAATCTTCAATATTTTTCTTCTGGTTTCATCTGTGTCCTCCAAGTCCCAGGCATTCTGTACATTGTATATCACACTGTTATAAACGTACAAGATGGAGGTAGCTAGAAGAAAATACTTATGTGGGGTGTCACAACACTAACCAGAATGTCTCTCACCATATCGCTCTTCGAAGTATCGCCAACCTCTGTCCACTTCCTTACACCAGTGAGGGGTGCATTTTTTTTGTTGTAATAACCACATCATCGACAAAGTGCCGCTGATTAGGACCAACCGCAGCACCCAACCTATCGGACCACTGCATTTGTAGCTTCCGATTCTGATCATTTGTTCTATTTGCAGATGCTAGATAGCGCAATTTAGCAACATTAAGTCCTTTAGCAACCCCTCTTCCAAACTTCTTTCCTTCTGTTAGTGTCATTTAAACGGTAAACGTTTAAAGCAAATTAGCAACTGACCAGGCCTAGTATCATGTACAAATAGTGTGAAAGAAGAAGAAGTCTGATGTTTTACCATCTTCAGGACGAGTGCGGCAAATATGAGCGTGGGAACACCGCGTCACAACATCATTTTGCTCCATATTGGGCGATGCATCGACTTGTTGACTTCTTTGTTGCTATTCATACCCTACAATCAGGCATCAGGCAGTAGTCAGTGGCGCTACAGCACCCGTAGTACTGCAGGTGATTTTTTAGTCCAGCTGCGAAGCAGGCAAGACAGTAGCTGGCGATGCTAAAGAAAGAGAGGGTTCGCCGGGTGCTCATCCTCTGCAGTACTGCCGGCTCGGTCTGACCGACATCATCAGGAGCGCGTCTCGAGGCGAATTGGTGGCAGGGAGAGTCATGGACGTCAGTGGTATTAGCAGGTAGAGGATGCCAGACAGATGAGGCGGGCAGCTTGCAACGTTTAACAAAGCTAGGGTTCGGTCTGGCAGTGCAGTGACCACATTTAAGTCAGAGGATCGACGTCCAGATCACACCGGTGATCTCACGTGACGTACATTTTTACTGCACGCGATGCAGTAAAGATCCAATGGTGTGATTCCGTTGGATCTTTACTGCATCGCGTGCAGTAAAAATGTATAAGTCAGGTGATCTGCGTCCATTGATATCACCCCGGAGCAAGTCTCGAGGCTAGGAGGACAGTGTGGCAGATCTAGGAATTAAATTTAGGTGGATTCCATACTGATATTTTGCTCTGCATGTTACCATCTCGCCCTAAAGTGCTACTAGAACGGATACATGAATATAATCTTGCGTTAATTACCAGACATCAGCAATGCATTTGGCAGTGTAAAAAACAGAATTGAGATCATATAAGCGGCAATGAATCCTCATGTGCATGCATCTCTAAACTATATGATGTTAACATTTCTTAGTGGACAGGGGTTAATGATATTGGACTATTTTTTCCAGGGTATGCCATGTCATATGGGGCATAGCATGTAGGTACGTCGTAATGGCCAGGGGTTTGCGGGCGGCGGGGTCATCATGGCACGCGAACGATGGGAGGTGGAGATGGAGGGAGACGCGTCGGGGAGGATAGTGAAGTGACCACCAGCAGGGCGTGGGCGCCGCCCGGTGCCGAAGTGATCGGCGGCGACATGGGTTTGCGGGCAGCGGGGTCATCATGACATGCGAAGGATGGGACGTGGCAATGGTCGAGGGAGACGCGTTTCTGAGGACACTGAAGTGAGCAGCAGCAGGGCGTGGTCGCCGGTGCCAGAGTGGCGGCGGCGAGAGAGCTCAGCGTGCGCGTGTAGGCATCAATAAATCACGCCATCACATATACTCACCAGCGGGGCGTGGGTGCCGGCCGGTGCCGGAGTGACCGGCGGTGACAGGGGTTTGCGGGTGGCGGGGTCATCATGACACGCGAAGGATGGGACGTGGCGATGGTGGAGGGAGACGCGTCGGGGAGGACACTGAAGTGAGCAGCAGCAGGGTGTGGTCGCCGGTGCTGGAGTTGCCGGTGGTGAGAGATCCCATCGTGCGTGTGTAGGCATCAATAAATCACGCCATCACATATGCTAATTAACTGTTAACTGGGACTAGGAAACTACAATCGCAATGCTAAAATATTTAGTAGAGCCCGGTACATATTTATACTCGTAGTACAAGCATGGGATGACGAATCTCGGGGTTCCTGAGCATTAGGTGCTGCAATATTCTCTGCATATGATGCAAAGGAATTAACGTGTTATAAATATGTGTATTTTGATAGTAAACACATTTATAGTTATACCAGGTGCTTGTTGCCCATCACGATTACTTGTAGACGACATGACGGTTTGGTATCTTGTTCATAAAGTAAAGAGTATATATAGTAAGTAATAGTGATAACGTCAGATTACATGAGGATGTGTATTTTAGATCGGGTGGTGTGGTTGCTATGAACTGAAAATGTTTGTTTTGAACGGAGGAATTAGAAATGAAGGAGTAGGAAAAAAAACCGTACAATCCGAGAAAGAAAAACAAGAAAAACGTGTATAAACCGTGGGAACTGAAAATCTTAGGAATACAAGTTTGGAACACAGGAATTGGAGTACAACATTGGGAGTGGTTGATAAGATAACCCTGGCGTCATTTACTTCTAAATCAAGAAATTACATAGTACATGCGGTTTTTAATAGTTATCTTTCCTAACATGGAAATGTACTAGAAATACACTATCATAAACTGTCAGAGCGACATTTATTTCGGGGCAAAGGTGTAGTGTATTTTATATATGGAAAAATGTAGAATGCAATTAGATGCTAGGGTAAAATAAAAAGATGAATCGACTGTAGGATGCAGATCTAACGATTGAGGATAGTTGATTGCACGATTGCACCATTAATCAGATTTCATACTAGACATTCATGAAACATAAGAGCATATACGGAGTTGGGACGACATCTAGGAATGAACTGGCTGCAGCTATTGGGACGACAACTAAAGCGATAAGGAGGGAGTAGCTCCATAAAAAGACGGCACGGATCGTGTAAGTAGCACAAAACTGGAGTCCAGGATGTCGCAGGGCGGGGTCGGCGACGAAGAGGTTCGGTAGAGCCCGTCAAACTTGGTCACTCGACATTGTACCCACAGTCACCACCACCACTTACACGGGAATTTCTTAGGAATGCAAGTTTGGAACACAACACTAAGAGGAGAACATGTGTGCCGAGAACAGAAGCCACTGCGGGATTAGAGGGAGACACACATTTATATTCGTCGTGGCTAGCTACAAATGGGCGGGACTGGAATTTTGGGCGCACGGAGTGAAGTATCAATTGTGAAAATCTCAATTGTGTGCGCCAAGAAGAACGAAAAAATTTTCGAGGGGCCGCTACCTGCCATTCATCTTTGTTTTCATGGAGATGTAAAAGCAGTCATGTGGTAGTGGGACATTCCAAAAAAAATACGAACAAAAACATCAATCGCCAAATGTATCATTGTGCTAATGCAAATGACATGCAAATACAGAGAACACCCAAGTCCACGAAAGGAGGACGGCAAGTCCGTGGTCTAGTAAAAGGTAAACAATCAGCATTTTATATATAACCTTCGTCAAAATGAAATGATAACATATACAGTGTATATACTACTACGAAAAAAACATTTTCCCCTATGATGTCTAATCTTCAGGCCGTCGATCCAAAGCCGCCTGTGATACGAGTATCACAGGTACATATGATATGTATATCAACAATGTCATCGGATATTAGTTACAATGGATAAAGTACTTTTCATGCACCCGTTGCATCAGGCGATGGACTAGTTAGCAATTTAGATGACATAATTTCCTAATCAAGTTAATTATGTATCATGTCTGTTGTTAGTTCTATTACTTGTAAGGATCATGTTTACCGGATTTCATTCATTCAGCCACAAGAAATATAGACGGTCCCAAGTTACAAACATATAGGAGATGTTTTCGATAAAAGAAGTTTTTCGATACTGCATATATAGAACACATTGTTCATGAACATAAAGACATATTTCATTAACAAACAAGTAATAGGAAAACACGTAGTAGACAGCAAGAACAAGATAAACTACACCTAATACTACTCTACTCAGAGATCACGAAATAGATAAACTACTCCTAACACTACTCTACTGGGAGAAAACCACGTCCTCCTCCTCCGCCGCTGCAGCCTCCTCCGCCTCCGCCGCTGGTGCCGCCTCCTCCTCCTCCTCCTCTGCCGCTGCCGCCGCTGCCGCCTCCTCCTGCTCCTTCTCCGCCGCTGCCGCCGCCTCCATAGCCGCGTCCTCCTCCGCCTCAAGAGACGCCTCCTCCGCTGCCGCCACTGCCCAAGCCGCCTCATACTCCTCAACCTCTGTCACAATCCAAAGCTTCCCGGCGACGCGATGCTTAATCCCCAAGAGGCCCTCTACCCCAGCAACCTCCGCGATCGTCTCGTGGAGGGCGTCGAGACGACCGGCCATAGTCATCAACCCGTAGCAGTCGTGGCCCTCGGTGTCCATGCTCGTGTCGAGGGGAATGGTTCCAAGACCCAGATGGCGACACGAGCGATCTGTGTTGGAAAAGACCTTCCGTGCCACTGCGTTGAGCGCTAGTGCTCTATGAGCAGTGGCAGACTTGGCGTCGGTGGCCACCTTAAGGCGCCGATCGAGTTCGTCGATGCGGTCGGTGAGGAGTCTGAGAGTCTTCTCAACCCGACCGAGATGAGGAAGTGCAGGCGCCACGAGCGGAGATGCGGGCGCCGCCATCAGTTCCACCGGCATTGCTAGTGGCGATGGAAACGGAAAAGGAGGTTTGGAGGACGTCGATGGCCTAGAGCGCTTCGGCGCGGGGCTACCCATTTTTGTGGCGAAGGAGGTGCAGAGAAAGAGGGAGAGGTGGTCGAAGGTGGCGAGGGGAGAAGTTTAGAGGCTAGGATCTAAGGAGTGGTGCGGCGGAGAAGCAAGAGGACGGTGAGCCTTTATAGCAGGTCGTCGTCTAAGCGGGCGTGTCGAGATGATCGGATGCTAGAGGAAACCGCGCTTAATTATGAACCGGTCGGTGGCCCCGGTTTCCTCGAAACCGCGGTTTGCATCCTCTCGGTCCCAATGGCTCGAAACAATTTTTTCGTTATATAAAAAAAAAATCCGTCCGTACACGCCTAAGCCAACTTCGTGACCGCGCGTCCGTGCCAGGGGACGCCTTGCAGCGAACATGGGCCTAGTCTTGCACGCATTACTGAGGTTTGAGGTATATATATATGCATGCATGTTAGTGTTGTTAAACATGACCGAGGTGTTTTAATTCTAGCTATGTCTACATGCATGGACCGCAAACATGATCAACCAATTACACTACGTAAGAAACCCAAATAGGAGACAACGATGGGCGACAGATCGGATGTCCATCGATCACAAAGTGATGCGAGGCGCACTTAAAGTCATTGTTTGTCTTCTTTAGCTTTGCAATTAAAAATCGAGACGAGCTTCAAACCCTAAGATCTTTTGTTTTTGTCCAATTTGCTCGGTTCACTTGTGACAAATTAACACATCACTAAACTTAGAGCATATTCACTTGATTGAAATCCAGAAATTCTAACACACCAGTATTCATTGACACGAATGAACACATATATATTACAAAACACAAGAAATATGTACAAGAACAGAATTGAAGCTAAACATGTACAAGAACTCCTAAAACTACAAAAGAAATATGTACAAGAACTCCTAAAACTACTATGCTGTCACCGCCTCCTCCGCCCTCTCCCCCAACTTCTCAAACCACGACAAGCGGTCCTCCTCATCCTCGTCGTCGTCGTCGTCGTCGTCATGGTAGTGGTGGTCGCCGTCGTCGTCGCCGTCGTCATCGTCATCATCATCATCGTCGTTGTCGTCATCATCATCATCATCGTCGTCGTCGTCGTCGTCCTCGTCCTCGTCCTCCTCCTTCTCCTCCTCCTCCTCCGGCGACGATGCAACAGGAGAGTGGGCCGGCTGCTCCGGCTGAGCTGATTGCCCCGGCTGCACCAGTGGCTCCGGCTGCACCGGCAGTGGAACCCCGCCGCGACGGAAGTTCCTCTCCGTCGCCGCCACCAGGGCACTACGGCCCTCGGCGCCGAGCTCCTGGGCCATCATCCCGGACAAGATGTCTAGGCGATCGGCCACACTCGTGAGGGCGTAGAGGTAGCGGCCAGTGGTATCCGTTCCCGGAAACTCGGGAAGGATACCAAGACCAAGGCGTCCAAGGCCCGAGACGTACTGTTGTACGCCTCTCGCGCCATAATGAGGCACTGGTCGTCGTTCACCCTCTCGGGGGAGCTGCAGCATATCCGCTTGCAGGGTGGCTGCCTCGGCGGACTAGGTGGCGGAAGGTTGGCCATGGCTGTGGTGGTCGTCGGTGCTGGGCTAGGAGGTGGAACGATGGAAGAAGAAGAAAGGAGTGCAAAAGTTCTGTGCTTGTACATAACCGACGATGCGCCTTAGACCATCCGCAGTGGTTCACTGAAAAGCTTACTAGACTGTAAATATAGAGTAAATTACTGGAAGTATAGAGTAAGTGTCTAGAGACAAATGCTGGAAGTATAGAGGATATACTGAAAGTTTAGAGAGATAGAGTAATTTAAGAGGAAACCGCTGTGGATGGTCTTATATATGGTATGTGCGGAGTAGACGAGGGAGCGGTTCATTTCCCGCGCATTGAACTCTTTGCAGACCTTGTGCGGCGTAATTAAACCACCGTGGAGGAGAATCTTCAGAAATCCTTCCGTCTCTCTTGTGGAACCGAATCCCCTACAGTACTGCAGGTGCATTAGAGGTCACTGACATGTGGGACCTATGCTCTGTGGGACCCACATGTCAGTGACTTCTAATGCACCTGCAGTACTGCAGGGGATTTCAGTATCCATGTTGAACGTCGTGCACACGTCCCTGCACCACGGCTTCTTAACTTCACCGCAGACCTCATGCGGTGTGTCAGTTACTTGGCGCACTGGAAAGGCCAGCAACGAGATCTCCGGGCCCGGCGAGCCCCGCCACGGCGGCACCGCGCGCGCGCCCTTGCCGCGAGGAAGAAAGGGTCTGTGATGTTGGTTTTCTTGTTTTGTGATGTTGTTTTTCTTGTTTTGTAGTAGTATTGTTTTATGTTAATGAAGTCAATGTCATTGTTCCTCTGTAAAGACCTTTTACCGTAGCCGGTTTCTACCATAACAGTAACCGCTTGAGATAATTAGATTATCACACATGGTTCTTTACTTGTATCTAGCCGTCTTTGATAATTGTTTTTCACAGACATGCCTAACCGTTGGTTAATAGCCGCCTATAATAAGGTATAACCTATGCAGTACTACTGCTATTATTTCTAATTTCCAGGTCAATTCAATATAATCACAGGACAAAAATCAATAATATCATCACAGAACAAAAGTCAACAATATTATCATCATAGAAGTCAGTTTCACTAAAACAATATACATATGTACAAGTTACAGATACAATTCATCTCAAAGTTTACAAGTTTTCACTAAAAACTGTTTCTATTGGCATAGTCGCAAAGTTCTGGCACATCAGCTGCTGCACCATCCTCATCAAAGAGCTCCCCTCTTTTGTGCAAAATTTTGTGATGAATGAATTGACAGAGTTCAACAGCAATCCTGTCGGCTCCTCCACTAGGAATACTTCTACAAACTGGCCATTCTTCGTTCAGATTCTTCGTGTGCTGGAATATAACACATAACAAGGTTTAGAATGTTTTGGTTTGAACAATCTCAAAGTATAGATCAAAGTGAGAGTATACAGGAATTTATTTGGTATTTTTGGAGCAGTTGTACTATGAGCAATTGAATTTTGAAGTTGGAATCAAAATATTAAAATAATGTTTCTGGTAATATTGAACAGCAGAGAATATAAGTATTAAACTATGCTAGTTACAATGAAAATGAAACACAAAAGTAAGAAAATAAGGTATCGACCTTAAGGATAACTTACATCCTCACGATTCACTCTATATACGCCGGCGGTCCGAAGATGCTCGCGTACATAATACCCGCATAAGACACTCCGAGCAGGCTGCTTCGGACAAGCATAATATGTTTTAATGTCCAATGCATTTGTATTGGAAGGTCTCTCACTGCCAAGCCGTTCTGCGTAAAACCACCAAGCGTTGTAATAGAAGAAATGTCATATAAAACTTGTCAATACATTCTAAATGTGCGTAAATTAAAATTATTGAATAAATGTACAATTTCAAAATGGAAAGGAAATATTTGTAACGATCTGGTGAGAAATCGACCGAGTCCAAGACTGTTGCCATTCCCTGTGTTGGCTTCATGAATATCATTATGTAGTGATTACTGCAAACATACAAACACACGTGTTAACAATTACCAATAATTGCTATTTCAATGTCATGTGTCGAACTTACTCGAAGTGGTATAGAGCCTTTACGAGGTTCTTGCTGTCTCTGACAAAGTTAAACATCGCATGTCCTATGTAAGTTGCAACTTCTGTCCTTTTATCCTTCTTAAGTTTTGCGATTGCTTTTTCAAAATCTTTTTTTTTTTCATGTGTTTGAACTGTGCTGAGTCTTGATCCGCCTGGACGTCGAATAACACCTTTGCAATCCTAGTAGGTTCAAGGATACCTGTCTTGCGCTCCAACATTTCATTATCCATGTATTGCATCCTATTGAAGAAGTCCAGAATTGTTATAATCTCATGAAATGCGTATGCGTTTAGTAAGAAAAGCAAATACAAAATATTAGAGCACTTACAAGCACCAGACGAGCAGCAGGTTGATTTCGAGCATGCCCCGATGGAAAAGGGCATGCAACTCTTCAAATAAAATGACTCGTCTATCCACTCCAGTGCTCTAGAATGCTTCTTTTGGAATACGAAATGTGATGCAATTAAGACCATATTTTGTGCTGGCAAGGATGTACCACTCATGCATTCTTCTGAGCTGGACGGGTTGTTTGCTAAGTTGTACGGATGTCATGAACGGCTTCCCAATCTTAAATTCAGGAGGAACATCCTCAAGCTTGTATATTGGAACTCCTGGTTTAACTAAAACTGTCTGCCGATTATACATGACACCGTCTTCTTCCCAGTCCTCGATATCTCCTAATGATGGCTCATGAGAAGAACGAGATGCACTCGATTTTATAATAGTTTCCATCATAGTTTCCAAATATTTTGACACTTCTGATGAAGGTTTCTTATTTTCGTATGAGGTAACTTTGATAGGCATTGATGATCGAGGAGTAGTCGTCGGAAGTTGGACACTGGCTTGTTGTTGAACCTGTTGTTCAACTGATTGCTCTTTACTCCCAGCAGTTGGCTCTAGTACTACATCAAGCTGTTGCTCAACTGGTTGCTCTTTACTAGCAACAGCTTGCTCTGGTACTGCTTGAAGCTGTTGTCCAACTTGTTGCTCTTGGATATCATCCTTGCTGAGACATAGGGGGAGTGGATCTTCCTGGACTGGGAGTGGATCTTCATGCACTTTCACCTTAGAAGATGGGGTTGCAGTATTTGGAGATGCGACGGGGCTAGAAATTGGCTCATTGTCCAACACGATATCGCGTCGGTGCCAAAGGATTAATTGGTTGACAGCCTGCCCCAGAGTCGCGATCCCCTCAGGTGTGACGTTGTCTATTTCATAATCTTCATAATCATTATCAATGATCTGAAGAACTTGCACCACAGCATAATACAACAGAAGTGGATTCCCGTTGAAGTCACGATCAGGCTTTGCCATAGCAGTGGCAACCTGTTTGGTTTTGTTCCCTGCTCTTCCTATCGAGACAAGAAGACGACAAGATTTGTCGTTAGCAATATCATCGACAGGGAACTTATGGGTTGAACCTGAGCCTGGCACGGAACCAACGCTGCTAGGGTAGGCAGTTGGAGATACTAATTGCTCCTTTTGCACCGAAACCATCACTGTACTCGGTGCCACTAATTGTCCCAATTGTCTAAGTTGTTCCATTATTTCTTGCATATTTTCTTTGACCTTTTGAGCAATCGTTTCATCAAGTGTTTTCTTAAACTTCTCACATCTTCTATATGTGTCTTTATCTTTAGGGAAACCGTCTAGCCAAGACATTTGAGAAGAGACCGCTCGTACCCGTCCACTGTGTTCAGGGTTTCCTAAGATAGCGGTAAGTTGGTCATTCTCCCTCTTCGGCTTGTAGAGACCCTTCTGTTGCTTTTCAATTACTTCTTTCATTTTATCCTCTACTTCATTCAGAGAGTCGGGCATTTCAAGTTTGACCTCGCTGGTCAAACCTGACCGAGCAAAGACCCAGCGTTGAGTTCGCTCATCGCACCCTTCTAATGGGTGAGGATTGCCCTTACTGGTAATTTCGTCTAATATCTTATTCCATTTCTGGACTTTGGGGGCATATCCGGCAGACCCCATGTGATGATGGTATTTGTTCTTTTTTGCAAGCTTTGACCTAGTTGCACTTAGAGCTTTAGCATCAGGTGTGCTCTTTTGACGAACAAACTCTTGCCACTGAGCTTGTGTGATTTTTCCCATCTTCCTCGGGCTAGGGACCTTATTGGCCTTAACATAAGCATTCATTTTACTCTTCCAGCATTGAAACTTCTTGCCGCAAGAGACCAATGTTGCTTTCTTTACAGCTTCTTCTGTGCCTTTCGGGAACTTGAATTGTTTCTTTATCCTTTCCCACAACTCATTCTTGGTCTGCTCGGGTAATTTCCTCCAATTCTCGGTTGTGATCGGCACAACCTCCCTAACAAGAAAACCGCATGCATTACGGTACTTGGTAACTGAATCCAGTGGTTCTTGGGGAAGCCCACCTGGACCGACCTTTGTTATGTACATGATGTGGTCCAATGGACCCTTATTGGGACCTCGTTGCCCTCATTTCCGCTTGAGTGAAGTTGAGGATTCATCCATTGGAGAACCTTCTGCGGTTTTAGGAGCCGATGTCACCTCATTGTCTTCGCGATTAATCTAGGTAGAAAAAAATTATAAGACTTTGTATACTTGACAACCAACATTAATTTGAACTGCTGAAGTTAAGATTCGTGATCCATACCTCGTCGGCAGGATCATATTCCGGGTCTAGATCCACTGAAGTCTTTTTAAGTTTTATATTTGGAAAAGGATCCGATGGACTGTGGTAGGAGCTTGAACTGCTGGAGTCAGTAAACTCCATATTGTCTTCTTTATTGTTACTACCAGGACCAGTCTTCTTAGGGCTTTCCATGCTAGAACTAATAAGACAAAAATCTAATAAATGGCATATTAACTCTACATGAAGTGTTGCATGAAGAAAAAGATGGAAGCATTCTAGGATTTGATAAGGCATTCTAGGGTTTAAGGCGACTGACCAAAAGGTTCATATACATTGAGAGGGTGACAAGCATGTTAAAGTTGCTCACCAGCTATGGCAATTTTATCTTCTTATTCTAAATAGGCTATCTTCGTTCAGAGTGGCGACCACGTTCTTGAGGTTTACTAGGCGGCGCCTAGCTCCGGATCTATAACTGATCAAGCAAGGGACAAAAAGCAAATCCTCCAGCCTTTTTCTAGTATCAAGAATCGCAAAGTGTGGCACTTGGATTGGGATGGTGAGGTGAGGCAACGCGAGGTAGCTGCAGGCGAGAAGAGACACTCTTTTTCAGCGATGAGGTCATACCTGGAAGTGACTAGGGCGAAGCTCGGCGGCCTACCTGGAAATGACGAGGGCGAACACTTGGATACCGAGGGTATATATAAACTCCAATTTTCTTAGGCAGATTTTAAGTACCGACCATCTGAGAAGATGGTTACCTCAGGCGGGTTTTACTTACCAACCGCCTGAGAAGATAAAATTATCTTAGGCGGTTGGTTAGTAACGTCCGAGATAAACATCTTGTCAGGAGGTTATTAAATACCAACCATCTATGAAGATATTTACTTCTTATTAATTAATATTCTTGATTAAATGTGGGTCCTTTAAAAAGGCAAAATTCCACTTTCTTGTAATATTATTGATATGTAAAGGTTACCGTTAAATTCCACTTCATAAATCATTTGAAATTGGTCAGAACATAAAAAAACATACAACAAATGCTATTTTTCTTGTTTCTACCTTGATGAATATAATACTTTTTTTCATTTACTTTTTAAGTGGACATTTTTACTCATCATACCAACCTCTATGAATTTTTTCAGATTTTTTTAAAATTTTTTTGAATCAATGTGTCTTCATAATTTGATGAACGCCTACATAAAGACCCCTCACCAACCTCCTGTGAAGACATGTCGATGACCGTGCGCGACCTTTCTTTTCCCCGAGGCGCGACCTTTCTTTTCCCCGAGGCGCGACCTTTCAATGCGCGGTAAACCAACTGCTCCATCTTTCACTCCGCGCGGCCTTAAAGACGCGCTATCACCCGTTAGTTCTCCACAAGCGCATCGCTCACTTTGAATCCTCTTCTTTTCTTCGTCTTCCTCCGCTCCGACGACCCAAAACCACTATGGCCAACCTTCCGCCGCCAAGCCCTCCAAAGGAGCCACCTTGCAAGAAACTATGTTGCAGCTCCCCTGAGAGGTTCAACACCCAGCAGCGCCTCCTCATGGCGTGAGAGGCGTACAACAATACGTCTCGCGCCATGAGTTCGTTGGGGCTGAGTACCCTTCCAGATTATACTGGAATGGGTACCATCGGCCACTACCTCTACGCCCTCACGGGGGTGGCTGATCATCTCGACATTCTGCTTACGACGATGGCCCAGGTTCTTGGCCCCGAGGGCCGCAGAACGCTGGTGGAGGCGACGGCTAGCAACCTCGGGGTTGCACCGCCGATGCAGCCGGTGCAGCCGGTGCAACCGGCCCCTATTGCACCGGCGCCGGAGGACGAGGAGGATGAAGAGGAGTAGGAGTAGGAGTAGGATTTAATTAGTTTTTCTTTGTTGTTTTTAGTTGCTTCTGTTTTGTAAATATTGTTAATGAATGAAATCTATCTTTGTTCATCTATGTGACTGAATCTTACTTGTGTATCTTGTGTTCTTTTGTGATATGCGTGATTGAATATTGTTAATGAATGAGTATCTTGTGTGTTCTTCAGCTGTGTGAATGAATGAATGTGTAGTGTGTTCATCGTGTTCCTCAGACTCGGGTATCATAAGGTAATTATCTTAGGCGGTTGGTAATTCAAACTCGTCTGAGAAGAAGATTTTCTCAAGCGGTTGGTAAGTAATACCCGACTGAGATAAACATCATCTCAGAAGGTTATTAAGTACCAACCGCCTGTAAAGATATTTACTTCTTCTTAATTAATATTCTTGATTAAATGTGGGTCCTTTAAAAAGGAAAAATTCCACTTTCTTGTAATATTATTGATAAGCAAAGGTTACCATTAAATTTCACTTCATAGATCTTTTGAAATCGGTCAGAACATAAAAAACATACAACAAATGATATTTTCCATTTTTCTATCTTGATGAATATAATGCCTTTTTCATTTATTTTTTCAGTGGACATTTTTACTCATCATACCAACCTCTATTAATTTTTTCAGATTTTTTTAAATTTTTTTGAATCAATGTGTGTTCATAATTTGATGAATGCCTCATATGTATATGAGCATTTAGTTAGAATGATGGATAATTTGAAGTTTGACATGTTGGAATGCTTTTAAAAAAAAATTAACAAAATTCATACATGTATAAATGATACAAATATGTTCATACAAACAAATTTGAGTGAAGGATCTTTTTTTACGAGATACACAAATGTGAATAATATGTGAGTAGAAATTAATTTGATATTTACAAAAACATTACAATGTCAGCTATACAAGTTTTAAAATTTTTTGTTCAGGTGGTAGATGTTAATTTTATACAAATGTAGAAGAAAGAATCATATAATTTGGACACAATTTGCAGAATCTAAACATGTTTGAGTATTTATATTGGAATCTAAATAAAAAAGAAGCAAGGGATAAGGAAACTGAAGAACAATATCGGGCATTATCTCAGACGGTTGGTAAGTAATACCCGACTGAGATAAACATCATCTCAGAAGGTTATTAAGTACCAACCGCCTGTAAAGATATTTACTTCTTCTTAATTAATATTCTTGATTAAATGTGGGTCCTTTAAAAAGGAAAAATTCCACTTTCTTGTAATATTATTGATAAGCAAAGGTTACCATTAAATTTCACTTCATAGATCTTTTGAAATCGGTCAAAACATAAAAAACATACAACAAATGATATTTTTCATTTTTCTATATTGATGAATATAATGCCTTTTTCATTTATTTTTTCAGTGGACATTTTTACTCATCATACCAACCTCTATGAATTTTTTCAGATTTTTTAAATTTTTTTGAATCAATGTGTGTTCATAATTTTATGAATGTCTCATATGTTTATGAGCATTTAGTTAGAATGATGGATAATTTGAAGTTTGACATGTTGGAATGCTTTTAAAAAATTAACAAAATTCATACATGTATAAATGATACAAATATGTTCATACAAACAAATTTGAGTGAAGGATCTTTTTTTTACTAGATACACAAATGTGAATAATATGTGAGTAGAAATTAATTTGATATTTACCAAAACATTACAATGTCAGCTATACAAGTTTTAAAATTTTTTGTTCATGTGGTAGATGTTAATTTTATACAAATGCAGAAGAAAGAATCATATAATTTGGACACAATTTGCAGAATCTAAACATGTTTGAGTATTTATATTGGAATCTAAATAAAAAAGAAGCAAGGGATAAGGAAACTGAAGAACAGTATCGGGCATTATGTTAGACGGTTGGTAAGTAATACCCGCCTGAGATAAAAATCTTCTCAAAAGGTTATTAAGTACCAACCGCCTATGAAGATTTTTACTTCTTCTTAATTAATATTCTTGATTAAATGTGGGTCCTTTAAAAAGGCAAAATTCCACTTTCTTGTAATATTATTGATAAGTAAAGGTTACCATTAAATTTCACTTCATAAATCATTTGAAATCGGTCAGAACATAAAAAACATACAATAAATGATATTTTTCATTTTTCTATCTTGATGAATATAATGCCTTTTTCATTTATTTTTTCAGTGGACTTTTTTACTCATCATACCAACCTCTATGAATTTTTTTAGATTTTTTTAATTTTTTTTGAATCAATGTGTGTTCATAATTTGATGAATGCCTCATATGTATATGAGCATTTAGTTAGAATGATGGATAATTTGAAGTTTGACAAGTTGGAATGATTTTAAAAAATTAACAAAATTCATACATGTATAAATGATGCAAATATGTTCATACAAACAAATTTGAGTGAAGGATCTTTTTTTTATGAGATACACAAGTGTGAATAATATGTGAGTATAAATTAATTTGATATTTACCAAAACATTACAATGTCAGCTATACAGGTTTTAAAATTATTTGTTTAGGTAGTAGATGTTAATTTTATACAAATGTAGAAGAAAGAATCATATAATTTGGACACAATTTGCAGAATCTAAACATGTTTGAGTATTTATATTGGAATCTAAATAAAAAAGAAGCAAGGGATAAGGAAACTGAAGAACAGTATCGGGCATTATCTCAGACAATTGGTAAGTAATACCTTCCTGAGATAAAAATCTTCTCAGAAGGTTATTAAGTACCAACCACCTGTCAAGATATTTACTTCTTCTTAATTAATATTCTTGATTAAATGTGGGTCCTTTAAAAGGCAAAATTCCACTTTCTTGTAATATTATTGATAAGCAAAGGTTACCATTAAATTTCACTTCATAAATCTTTTGAAATCTGTCAGAACATAAAAAACATACAACAAATGATATTTTTCATTTTTCTATCTTGATGAATATAATGCCTTTTTCATTTATTTTTTCAGTGGACATTTTTACTCATCATACCAACCTCTATGAATTTTTTCAGATTTTTTTAAATTTTTTTGAATCAATGTGTTCGTAAGAATGCCTCATATGTATATGAGAATTTAGTTAGAATGATGGATAATTTGAAGTTTGACATGTTGGAATGCTTTTAAAAAAAATTAACAAAATTCATACATGTATAAATGATACAAATATGTTCATACAAACAAATTTGAGTGAAGGATCTTTTTTTTACGAGATACACAAATGTGAATAATATGTGAGTAGAAATTAATTTGATATTTACAAAAACATTACAATGTCAGCTATACAAGTTTTAAATTTTTTTGTTCAGGTGGTAGATGTTAATTTTATACAAATGTAGAAGAAAGAATCATATAATTTGGACACAATTTGCAGAATCTAAACATGTTTGAGTATTTATATTGGAATCTAAATAAAAAAGAAGCAAGGGATAAGGAAACTGAAGAACAATATCGGGCATTATCTCAGACGGTTGGTAAGTAATACCCGACTGAGATAAACATCATCTCAGAAGGTTATTAAGTACCAACCGCCTGTAAAGATATTTACTTCTTCTTAATTAATATTCTTGATTAAATGTGGGTCCTTTAAAAAGGAAAAATTCCACTTTCTTGTAATATTATTGATAAGCAAAGGTTACCATTAAATTTCACTTCATAGATCTTTTGAAATCGGTCAGAACATAAAAAACATACAACAAATGATATTTTTCATTTTTCTATCTTGATGAATATAATGCCTTTTTCATTTATTTTTTCAGTGGACATTTTTACTCATCATACCAACCTCTATGAATTTTTTCAGATTTTTTTAAATTTTTTTTAATCAATGTGTGTTCATAATTTGATGAATGCCTCATATGTATATGAGCATTTAGTTAGAATGA
Organism: Tuctoria greenei; assembly: GCA_036927565.1. Classification (NCBI taxonomy): domain Eukaryota; kingdom Viridiplantae; phylum Streptophyta; class Magnoliopsida; order Poales; family Poaceae; genus Tuctoria; species Tuctoria greenei. Next base: position 68,539,213 of record JAYESD010000003.1, on the reverse strand, counting down.
TGGATAATTTGAAGTTTGACATGTTGGAATGCTTTTAAAAAAAATTAACAAAATTCATACATGTATAAATGATACAAATATGTTCATACAAACAAATTTGAGTGAAGGATCTTTTTTTTACGAGATACACAAATGTGAATAATATGTGAGTAGAAATTAATTTGATATTTACAAAAACATTACAATGTCAGCTATACAAGTTTTAAAATTTTTTTGTTCAGGTGGTAGATGTTAATTTTATACAAATGTAGAAGAAAGAATCATATAATTTGGACACAATTTGCAGAATCTAAATATGTTTGAGTATTTATATTGGAATCTAAATAAAAAAGAAGCAAGGGATAAGGAAACTGAAGAACAGTATCGGGCATTATCTCAGACGGTTGGTAAGTAATACCCTACTGAGATAAAAATCTTCTTAGAAGGTTATTAAGTACCAACCGCCTGTGAAGATATTTACTTCTTCTTAATTAATATTCTTGATTAAACGTGGGTCCTTTAAAAAGGAAAAATTCCACTTTCTTGTAATATTATTGATAAGTAAAGGTTACCATTAAATTTCACTTCATAAATCATTTGAAATCGGTCAGAACATAAAAACATACAACAAATGATATTTTTCATTTTTCTATCTTGATGAATATAATGCCTTTATCATTTATTTTTTCAGTGGACATTTTTACTCATCATACCAACCTCTATGAATTTTTTCAGATTTTTTAAATTTTTTTGAATCAATGTGTGTTCATAATTTTATGAATGCCTCATATGTTTATGAGCATTTAGTTAGAATGATGGATAATTTGAAGTTTGACATGTTGGAATGCTTTTAAAAAATTAACAAAATTCATACATGTATAAATGATACAAATATGTTCATACAAACAAATTTGAGTGAAGGATCTTTTTTTTACTAGATACACAAATGTGAATAATATGTGAGTAGAAATTAATTTGATATTTACCAAAACATTACAATGTCAGCTATACAAGTTTTAAAATTTTTTGTTCATGTGGTAGATGTTAATTTTATACAAATGCAGAAGAAAGAATCATATAATTTGGACACAATTTGCAGAATCTAAACATGTTTGAGTATTTATATTGGAATCTAAATAAAAAAGAAGCAAGGGATAAGGAAACTGAAGAACAGTATCGGGCATTATATTAGACGGTTGGTAAGTAATACCCGCCTGAGATAAAAATCTTCTCAAAAGGTTATTAAGTACCAACCGCCTATGAAGATTTTAACTTCTTCCTAATTGATATTCTTGATTAAATGTGGGTCCTTTAAAAAGGCAAAATTCCACTTTCTTGTAATATTATTGATAAGTAAAGGTTACCATTAAATTTCACTTCATAAATCGTTTGAAATCGGTCAGAACATAAAAAACATACAACAAATGATATTTTTCATTTTTCTATCTTGATGAATATAATGCCTTTTTCATTTATTTTTTCAGTGGACTTTTTTACTCATCATACCAACCTCTATGAATTTTTTTAGATTTTTTTAATTTTTTTTGAATCAATGTTTGTTCATAATTTGATGAATGCCTCATATGTATATGAGCATTTAGTTAGAATGATGGATAATTTGAAGTTTGACAAGTTGGAATGATTTTAAAAAATTAACAAAATTCATACATGTATAAATGATGCAAATATGTTCATACAAAAAAATTTGAGTGAAGGATCTTTTTTTTATGAGATACACAAGTGTGAATAATATGTGAGTATAAATTAATTTGATATTTACCAAAACATTACAATGTCAGCTATACAGGTTTTAAAATTATTTGTTTAGGTAGTAGATGTTAATTTTATACAAATGTAGAAGAAAGAATCATATAATTTGGACACAATTTGCAGAATCTAAACATGTTTGAGTATTTATATTGGAATCTAAATAAAAAAGAAGCAAGGGATAAGGAAACTGAAGAACAGTATCGGGCATTATCTCAGACAATTGGTAAGTAATACCCTCCTGAGATAAAAATCTTCACAGAAGGTTATTAAGTACCAACCACCTGTCAAGATATTTACTTCTTCTTAATTAATATTCTTGATTAAATGTGGGTCCTTTAAAAGGCAAAATTCCACTTTCTTGTAATATTATTGATAAGCAAAGGTTACCATTAAATTTCACTTCATAAATCTTTTGAAATCGGTCAGAACATAAAAAACATACAACAAATGATATTTTTTATTTTTCTATCTTGATGAATATAATGCCTTTTTCATTTATTTTTTCAGTGGACATTTTTACTCATCATACCAACCTCTATGAATTTTTTCAGATTTTTTTAAATTTTTTTGAATCAATGTGTTCGTAAGAATGCCTCATATGTATATGAGAATTTAGTTAGAATGATGGATAAATTGAAGTTTGACATGTTGGAATGCTTTTAAAAAAAATTAACAAAATTCATACATGTATAAATGATACAAATATGTTCATACAAACAAATTTGAGTGAAGGATCTTTTTTTTACGAGATACACAAATGTGAATAATATGTGAGTAGAAATTAATTTGATATTTACAAAAACATTACAATGTCAGCTATACAAGTTTTAAAATTTTTTGTTCAGGTGGTAGATGTTAATTTTATACAAATGTAGAAGAAAGAATCATATAATTTGGACACAATTTGCAGAATCTAAACATGTTTGAGTATTTATATTGGAATCTAAATAAAAAAGAAGCAAGGGATAAGGAAACTGAAGAACAATATCGGGCATTATCTCAGACGGTTGGTAAGTAATACCCGACTGAGATAAACATCATCTCAGAAGGTTATTAAGTACCAACCGCCTGTAAAGATATTTACTTCTTCTTAATTAATATTCTTGATTAAATGTGGGTCCTTTAAAAAGGAAAAATTCCACTTTCTTGTAATATTATTGATAAGCAAAGGTTACCATTAAATTTCACTTCATAGATCTTTTGAAATCGGTCAGAACATAAAAAACATACAACAAATGATATTTTTCATTTTTCTATCTTGATGAATATAATGCCTTTTTCATTTATTTTTTCAGTGGACATTTTTACTCATCATACCAACCTCTATGAATTTTTTCAGATTTTTTTAAATTTTTTTTAATCAATGTGTGTTCATAATTTGATGAATGCCTCATATGTATATGAGCATTTAGTTAGAATGATGGATAATTTGAAGTTTGACATGTTGGAATGCTTTTAAAAAAAATTAACAAAATTCATACATGTATAAATGATACAAATATGTTCATACAAACAAATTTGAGTGAAGGATCTTTTTTTTACGAGATACACAAATGTGAATAATATGTGAGTAGAAATTAATTTGATATTTACAAAAACATTACAATGTCAGCTATACAAGTTTTAAAATTTTTTTGTTCAGGTGGTAGATGTTAATTTTATACAAATGTAGAAGAAAGAATCATATAATTTGGACACAATTTGCAGAATCTAAATATGTTTGAGTATTTATATTGGAATCTAAATAAAAAAGAAGCAAGGGATAAGGAAACTGAAGAACAGTATCGGGCATTATCTCAGACGGTTGGTAAGTAATACCCTACTGAGATAAAAATCTTCTTAGAAGGTTATTAAGTACCAACCGCCTGTGAAGATATTTACTTCTTCTTAATTAATATTCTTGATTAAACGTGGGTCCTTTAAAAAGGAAAAATTCCACTTTCTTGTAATATTATTGATAAGTAAAGGTTACCATTAAATTTCACTTCATAAATCATTTGAAATCGGTCAGAACATAAAAACATACAACAAATGATATTTTTCATTTTTCTATCTTGATGAATATAATGCCTTTATCATTTATTTTTTCAGTGGACATTTTTACTCATCATACCAACCTCTATGAATTTTTTCAGATTTTTTAAATTTTTTTGAATCAATGTGTGTTCATAATTTTATGAATGCCTCATATGTTTATGAGCATTTAGTTAGAATGATGGATAATTTGAAGTTTGACATGTTGGAATGCTTTTAAAAAATTAACAAAATTCATACATGTATAAATGATACAAATATGTTCATACAAACAAATTTGAGTGAAGGATCTTTTTTTTACTAGATACACAAATGTGAATAATATGTGAGTAGAAATTAATTTGATATTTACCAAAACATTACAATGTCAGCTATACAAGTTTTAAAATTTTTTGTTCATGTGGTAGATGTTAATTTTATACAAATGCAGAAGAAAGAATCATATAATTTGGACACAATTTGCAGAATCTAAACATGTTTGAGTATTTATATTGGAATCTAAATAAAAAAGAAGCAAGGGATAAGGAAACTGAAGAACAGTATCGGGCATTATATTAGACGGTTGGTAAGTAATACCCGCCTGAGATAAAAATCTTCTCAAAAGGTTATTAAGTACCAACTGCCTATGAAGATTTTAACTTCTTCCTAATTGATATTCTTGATTAAATGTGGGTCCTTTAAAAAGGCAAAATTCCACTTTCTTGTAATATTATTGATAAGTAAAGGTTACCATTAAATTTCACTTCATAAATCGTTTGAAATCGGTCAGAACATAAAAAACATACAACAAATGATATTTTTCATTTTTCTATCTTGATGAATATAATGCCTTTTTCATTTATTTTTTCAGTGGACTTTTTTACTCATCATACCAACCTCTATGAATTTTTTTAGATTTTTTTAATTTTTTTTGAATCAATGTTTGTTCATAATTTGATGAATGCCTCATATGTATATGAGCATTTAGTTAGAATGATGGATAATTTGAAGTTTGACAAGTTGGAATGATTTTAAAAAATTAACAAAATTCATACATGTATAAATGATGCAAATATGTTCATACAAAAAAATTTGAGTGAAGGATCTTTTTTTTATGAGATACACAAGTGTGAATAATATGTGAGTATAAATTAATTTGATATTTACCAAAACATTACAATGTCAGCTATACAGGTTTTAAAATTATTTGTTTAGGTAGTAGATGTTAATTTTATACAAATGTAGAAGAAAGAATCATATAATTTGGACACAATTTGCAGAATCTAAACATGTTTGAGTATTTATATTGGAATCTAAATAAAAAAGAAGCAAGGGATAAGGAAACTGAAGAACAGTATCGGGCATTATCTCAGACAATTGGTAAGTAATACCCTCCTGAGATAAAAATCTTCACAGAAGGTTATTAAGTACCAACCACCTGTCAAGATATTTACTTCTTCTTAATTAATATTCTTGATTAAATGTGGGTCCTTTAAAAGGCAAAATTCCACTTTCTTGTAATATTATTGATAAGCAAAGGTTACCATTAAATTTCACTTCATAAATCTTTTGAAATCGGTCAGAACATAAAAAACATACAACAAATGATATTTTTCATTTTTCTATCTTGATGAATATAATGCCTTTTTCATTTATTTTTTCAGTGGACATTTTTACTCATCATACCAACCTCTATGAATTTTTTCAGATTTTTTTAAATTTTTTTGAATCAATGTGTTCGTAAGAATGCCTCATATGTATATGAGAATTTAGTTAGAATGATGGATAATTTGAAGTTTGACATGTTGGAATGCTTTTAAAAAAAATTAACAAAATTCATACATGTATAAATGATACAAATATGTTCATACAAACAAATTTGAGTGAAGGATCTTTTTTTTTACGAGATACACAAATGTGAATAATATGTGAGTAGAAATTAATTTGATATTTACAAAAACATTACAATGTCAGCTATACAAGTTTTAAAATTTTTTGTTCAGGTGGTAGATGTTAATTTTATACAAATGTAGAAGAAAGAATCATATAATTTGGACACAATTTGCAGAATCTAAACATGTTTGAGTATTTATATTGGAATCTAAATAAAAAAGAAGCAAGGGATAAGGAAACTGAAGAAAAATATCGGGCATTATCTCAGACGGTTGGTAAGTAATACCAGACTGAGATAAAAATCTTCTCAGAAGGTTATTAAGTACCAACCGCCTTTGAAGATATTTACTTCTTCTTGATTAATATTCTTGATTAAACGTGGGTCCTTTAAAAAGGCAAAATTCCACTTTCTTATAATATTATTGATAAGTAAAGGTTACCATTAAATTTCACTTCATAAATCATTTGAAATCGGTCAGAACATAAAAAACATACAACAAATGATATTTTTCATTTTTCTATCTTGATGAATATAATGCATTTTTCATTTATTTTTTCAGTGGACATTTTTACTCGTCATACCAACCTCTATAAAGTTTTTCAGATTTTTTTAATTTTTTTTGAATCAATGTGTGTTCATAATTTTATGAATGCCTCATATGTATATGATCATTTAGTTAGAATGATGGATAATTTGAAGTTTGACATGTTGGAATGCTTTTAAAAAAATTAACAAAATTCATACATGTATAAATGATACAAATATGTTCATACAAACAAATTTGAGTGAAGGATCTTTTTTTACGAGATACACAAATGTGAATAATATGTGAGTAGAAATTAATTTGATATTTACCAAAACATTACAATGCAAGCTATACAAGTTTTAAAATTTTTTGTTCATGTGGTAGATGTTAATTTTATACAAATGTAGAAGAAAGAATGATATAATTTGGACACAATTTGCAGAATCTAAACATGTTTGAGTATTTATATTGGAATATAAATAAAAAAGAAGCAAGGTATAAGGAAACTGAAGAACAGTATCTGGCATTATCTTAGATGGTTGGTAAGTAATACCCGCCTGAGATAAAAATTTTCTCAGAAGGTTATTAAGTACCAACCGCCTGTGAAGATTTTTACTTCTTCTTAATTAATATTCTTGATTAAATGTGGGTCCTTTAAAAAGGCAAAATTCCACTTTCTTGTAATATTATTGATAAGTAAAGGTTACCATTAAATTTCACTTCATAAATCATCTGAAATCGGTCAGAACATAAAAAACATACAACAAATGATATTTTTCATTTTTCTATCTTGATGAATATAATGCCTTTTTCATTTATTTTTTCAGTGGACTTTTTTGCTCATTATATTAACCTCTATGAATTTTTTTAAATTTTTTTAAATTTTTTGAATCAATGTGTGTTCATAATTTGATGAATGCCTCATATGTATATGAGTATTTAGTTAGAATGATGGATAATTTGAAGTTTGACATGTTTGAATGATTTTAAAAAAATTAGCAAAATTCATACATGTATAAATGATGCAAATATGTTCATACAAACAAATTTGAGTGAAGGATCTTTTTTTTATGAGATACACAAATGTGAATATTATGTGAGTATAAATTAATTTGATATTTACCAAAACATTACAATGTCAGCTATACAAGTTTCAAAATTATTTGTTCAGGTGGTAGATGTTAATTTTGTACAAATGTAGAAGAAAGAATCATATAATTTGGACACAATTTGCAGAATCTAAACATGTTTGAGTATTTATATTGAAATCTAAATAAAAAAGAAGCAAGGGATAAGGAAACTGAAGAACAGTATCGGGCATTATCTCAGACGATTGGTAAGTAATACCCGCCTGAGATAAAAATCTTCTCTGAAGGTTATTAAGTACCAACCGCCTGTCAAGATATTTACTTCTTCTTAATTAATATTCTTGAATAAACGTGGGTCCTTTAAAAAGGAAAAATTCCACTTTCTTGTAATATTATTGATAAGTAAAGGTTACCATTAAATTTCACTTCATAAATCATTTGAAATCGGTCAGAACATAAAAAACATACAACAAATGATATTTTTCATTTTTCTATCTTGATGAATATAATGCCTTTTTCATTTATTTTTTCAGTGGACATTTTTACTCATCATATCAACCTCTATGAATTTTTTCAGATTTTTTTAAATTTTTTTAAATCAATGTGTGTTCATAATTTGATGAATGCCTCATATGTATATGAGCATTTAGTTAGAATGATGGATAATTTGAAGTTTGACATGTTGGAATGCTTTTAAAAAAATTAACAAAATTCATACATGTATAAATGATGGAAAAATGTTCATACAAACAAATTTGAGTGAAGGATCTTTTTTTTTTACGAGATACACAAATGTAAATAATATGTGAGTAGAAATTAATTTGATATTTACCAAAACATTACAATGTGAGCCATACAAGTTTTAAAATTTTTTGTTCAGGTGGTAGATGTTAATTTTATACAAATGTAGAAGAAAGAATCATATAATTTGGACACAATTTGCAGAATCTGAACATGTTTCAGTATTTATATTGGAATCTAAATAAAAAAGAAGCAAGGGATAAGGAAACTGAAGAACAATATCAGGTATTATCTCAGACTGTTGGTAAGTAGTACCCGCCTGAGATCTTCTTACAAGGTTATTAAGTACCAACCGCCTGTGAATATATTTACTTCTTCTTAATTAATATTCTTGATTAAATGTGGGTCATTTAAAAAAGCAGAATTTCACTTTCTTGTAATATTATTGATAAGTAATGGTTACAATTAAATTTCACTTCATAAATTATTTGAAATCGGTCAGAACATAAAAAACATACAACAAATGATATTTTTCATTTTTCTATCTTGATGAATATAATGCCTTTTTCATTTATTTTTTCAGTGGACATTTTTACTCATCATACCAACCTCTATGAATTTTTTTATATTTTTTAAATTTTTTTTGAATCAATGTGTGTTCATAATTTGATGAATGCCTCATATGTATATGAGCATTTAGTTAGAATGATGGATAATTTGAAGTTTGACATGTTGGAATGCTTTTAAAAAATTAACAAAATTCTTACATGTATAAATGATGCAAATATGTTCATACAAACAAATTTGAGTGAAGGATCTTTTTTTTACGAGATACACAAATGTGAATAATATGTGAGTAGAAATTAATTTGATAATTACCAAAACATTATAATGTCAGCTATACAAGTTTTAAAATTTTTTGTTCAGGTGGTAGATGTTAATTTTATACAAATGTAGAAGAAAGAATCATATAATTTGGACACAATTTGCAGAATCTAAACATGTTTGAGTATTTATATTGGAATATAAATAAAAAAGAAGCAAGGGATAAGGAAACTGAAGAACAATATCAGGCATTATCTTAGACGGTTGGTAAGTAATACGCGCCTGACATAAAAATCTTCTCAGAAGGTTATTATGTACCAATCGCCTGTGAAGATATTTACTTGGGACGGAGGGAGTATAAGATGGTCACCCGCGCCATCGTCTTTTCCGCACAACCGTTCCAACATCCTCTCTTCTCTCCACAAAACCTAGCCGCGGCTAGTATACAGCAAATGCTTTCGAGCTCGAGCAACCCTTCGCCACCGAGCCCGCCGAGGGACCCGGCCGCTGGTAAGCAGCCGCGGCTGGACCCCCCCTCACCGTTGCGCGTGAAGGATACCCTCCTATTCAACATGGCCCGAGATGTATTTACGGATACATCTCACTCCATGGAACGCCTTGGGCTCGGTACCCTTCCACAAAGTACTGGAATGGACACCACGGGCCACTACGTCTTCGGCCTCTCGCACGTGGCCTCTCGTCTCGACTCCCTCTAGGAGACGATGGAGGCCGAGCTCGGCGTCGCGGGTCGTTGCAACCTCGTCGTGGCGGTGGCCTTGAGACTGGGTCACCTTCTGCCGCTGGAGTCCGAGGCGCTAGAGGAGGGTCAGGAGCCCGAGGACCCACCCGAGGAGGAGGAGGTGGAGGCTGAGTAGAGTAGTATTTATGAGTTTTCTTTTCATGTTTTTAGTTTTAGTTTTTCGTTTGATATTTTTAGTTGTAGTTTTTCGTTTCATGGTTTTAGTTGTAGTTTATCTTTTCTTGTGTTTGTAATATACTCCCTACATCCAAAGCGACATGTATTTTGGGACGGAGATACTCCCTCCATCAAAAGGGACAAGTAGTATTTTGGGATGGAGGGAGTAATGTTTTCAAGTTAAATGTACTTGGTGTTCTTGTTCATGGATGTACTATATGTGCAAAATTAGTTCAAATTTTCCGATCGCCAAACCCTCCTTGTCCCCAAACCGGTGGAGTTGCCAGGAGATCGCCCGCAGCAGGGCCCGCAAAGCGGTTTGTAAAGTAGTAGTAACAGGAAAATGCAACAGGCTGGTAGCTAGGACTGGAAAGAAAAAAGTGAAGACAATACGAGGAAGAAAATGTAACACATGAGCTAGGACACTTTGGTAGTCATACTAAAAGAGCTGCTTATCCGCCTCATCCACTTCCCCACACCACCAGTAGAATCTCTTCGGTCGCAGGAAGGTGTCCCCCGAAGAGTTCGAGGACACCATGGAGTGTCCGTCAGAAGAGTCGTTGATGACGAGGAGGCCGGGGAGTTGGGTTGGACCGGCGGCGTATAGTCGAGGTAGTGATCCAGGTGGATGATGAGCTCCGTCGTGAGGCCGCCAGGCCAGACCACTGCGGCATGGTTGAAAGGTCTTCTGGTTGAAATATGGACGAAAGCATTGTTACATGGGTCATCGTCGTTTCCTACCTCAGGATCACAGATGGCGTCGAAACAAAGATTCTTTCAACAACAAGGCAGAGAATAGAGAGGCTCCAACATCACTCTCTGGTGACGAAGTACTCCAACAATCTGAGTGTTTTGATCAAGTGAGTTTTGGACCGACGAATAATAAGAGAAAGCACACCGACGAAAATAGATGGCATAATTAGAAGAAGAAAAGTATATTTTTTGACCTCCCTTATTGGAAGACATTGCTAATAATGCATAACTTGGATGTCATGCACATTGAGAAAAACATTTGTATTGGGGACAACGTCAGGTGATCGGTTTGAGGTAGATGGAGTTGCATTAGAAAATGAAGATGACGACGACGATGACGATACATATACCAATGATGGTCATGTAGCTCCATTGTGGGGGGACGACAGCGAAGATGATGATTTTTAGTATAATTAAGTACGTGACATGTAGCTCCACAATGAATTCATCCGTCCGAACCCGACATTTATTTTTCAGTTATTTATATTTTCTACCCGAAAAGTACCTGATACCCGATATTTTGGTCTATTCAGTTCCGGTCTCGGTTTTATCGGTTTCGGTTTTTCGGTCTCGGTCTATTTGCCCACCCTAATTTACGTAGTAGTAGCATATATATGGGATATACATATTTCTCCTGCATGTTTTTTTTTTGCAAAACTATTTAGTGATATATCCTATGTGCATATTACATATGTAAAACTAATGTAAAGTATAAAACTTTTTCAAATGGAAGTCTTAGGTTTCGTCAAATCTATCTTTTAGATTTATGCAATTTTGATCTGTTTTAACAATACAAGAATTGTACTTTTAGATTCACCATGAAAATATTTCCATAATATACAATCTAGTACTACATGTTATTGAAGTTAATAAATTCCATATAAATCTTGTCAAAGGTAATTAGTTCAACCAAAACAGAAATAGAGTTGAGTTGGGGTGGAGGAAGTATTATACGTTGCAGTTTGCCGCATAAAAGGTTTTTTCCTTCGTTCAAGCCGTAGCCATTTGTACAGGCGGCTGATGCGACCGGGCGCACCGAGCTTACATGCGCGCCAGTCACCGAGGCGCCTTAGACGGGCGCAGCGCATGCGTTGAAATCACCTGCGGTACTACAGGTGCAGTAACAGTCACTAACATGTGGGTCCGGCTATCCGTGGGGCCCACATGTCAGTGACTGTTACTGCCCCTGAAGTACTGCAGAGGTTATGCATCTCGCATGCGCATCTTTGAATTCAATTGGAACTGCTCCGCATCCTATCACCGCTTTACCGTGAACCACTGCGGATGGTCTTAAAGGCAGGCCCGGCTCTGGGCCTAGGCGGGCGGAAATAAATTTTCTGCGGCCCTGCCGCGCCCCCGACTCTGCCGCCGGCCCGCCGCCCCTGCGCCCCCACCGCCGGCCCGCCACTCGAGAACGGATCTAGGAGAAGGCTCATCGCCCTTAGCGGTCATGTAGCTTCCGTCCCCTCGATCCGTTGGCGATGAGCCTTCTCCTCATCCGTTCTCGAGTTCGCGGCGGCCACGACACCGCTTCTACCCTGCTTCTGGACTGAGGACGTTGATGATCCGCAACATACTTTTAAATCCGCTTGCTGCTAGCCGTTGTTGATGCGTTAATACCTGATTGATACTTAATCAAGCTCCTGTCTTTTACTGATTGATACTTAACCTCGTTTGTTGCATTTGCCAAGGTCCGAGGCCAACAAGGGCTACTGCTTTGTCAATGTCACATCGCCAGATGCGGCGTTCTGGCTGTGGACGAAGCATCTGCATGGCTTCCATTGGAAGGTGAACGACTCGCGGAAGATGTGCGAGGTCGACTACGCCAACATCCAGGTACGTTGCCGTCCGCTATCATCGTTTTCCATTGCGTCGCCGCTGCATGGTGTTCACCTGCCGCTGCTCGTCATCCTTTTGCAGGGTCGGGATGCGTTGGTGGCCCATTTCTCCAAGTCATGCTTCGACTGCGAAACCAAGGAGTTCCTGCCAGTGTGGTTCAGCTCGCCGCGGAAGTTGAACGACTCGCGGAAGATGTGCGAGGTCGACTACGCCAACATCCAGGTACGTCACCGTCCGCTGCCACCGTCTTCCGTTGCGCCACCGCTGCAATGTGTTCACCTGCCGCTGCTCGTCATCCTTTCGCAGGGTCGGGATGCGATGGTGGATGCGGCCAGATGGTTGCTCTTGCAGGTGTATGGTAATTACGTGAGTGTTTGGTCGGGTCATGTGGTTAGTCCATGATGCACCCTAAACCCGGTGTTTTGTCATTTGTGCGTACACTCTAGTGACATGTGACAAAGTGCTCAGTCATCAATTGCATTTGGTTTGACATCAAAGTTAGATTGGAGATAGATCATCCATTTCTTTATGTCTTGGATCATCCAAATTAAAGTTTGGTTAGATGGACTGGACGATCCAATTTTTCGTTGGTAGGTTGGATGAAACCTGATTGAGATTATTGAATCATCAAAGTTGATAATTTCATAATATTATTCGTGCGCATGATGATTGATCGTGGACGCCAAGTGCCGAGTTATTCCGATCGCTGAGCAAAGTTCGTACGTGGAGTTCGTGTGTGCCCGTGCGCCCTGCAAGATTTGGTGCGCTCGCGTACGTGGCAATCATCAGGGCAGGGTGGTACATTCACAGGAACCGTGCAGTGCGCCCTTGGCTGTAAGATTTGGAGCGTGAAAGTACATGGCAACCATCTGGGGATGCAACTTCGGTGCTCCCGTTTGTGCTTCCATGCGTATCCGCGCTTATGTGTCATCATCTAATTGGTTGAAGTTAAATCATACATTATGTTAGGTAAATGAAAGCCGTCCTGACGCCACGAAAAAGTGAATCGTGGCCACACATCCTAATTGCTATGATTGGGGTCCGTGGCCATTGATACTAACACCACGAACCAGAGTATCGTGGCAACACATCCTAATGCAACGATTGTGTTTTGTGGCGATAGATCCTGTAACGCCACGAACCAGTAATTCGTGGCAAAAGATCCTAATGAAACGATTGTGGTCCCGTGGCGATAGATCCTAACGGCACGAACGAGTGCAAGACATCCTAATGCAACGATTGTGTTTCATTGCATTAGTATCCTGACGCCACGAAAAAGTGAATCGTGGCCACACATCCTAATTGCTACGATTGGGGTCTGTGGCCATTGATACTAACGCCTTGAACTAGAGTATCGTGGCAACACATCCTAATGCAACGATTGTGTTCTATGGCGGTAGATCCTATAACGCCATGAACTAGTAATTCGTGGCAACAGATCCTAATGCAATGATTGTGGTCTATTGCATTAGAATACTGACGCCACGAACCAGTGATTCGTGGCAAGACATCCTAATGCAACGATTTGTTTTGTTGCATTAGCATCCTGACGCCACAAAAAAGTGAATCGTGGCCACACATCCTAATTGCTACGATTGGGGTCCGTGGCCGTTGATACTAACACCACGAACCAGAGTATCGTGGCAACACATCCTAATGCAACGATTTTGTTTCGTTGCATTACGGTCCAAATGCAACTGTTTGCTGATTCGTAGCAACAGATCCTAATGCAACTACTGTGTTCCGTGGCAATAAAGCTGTAACGCCACGGACCAGTAATTCGTGGCAACAGATCCTAATGCAACGATTGTGTTCCGTGGCAATAACGCTGTAACGCCACGAACCAGAGTATCATGGCAACACATCCTAATGCAACGATTCTATTTCGTTGCATTACGGTCCAAATGCAACTGTTTGCTGATTCGTGGCAACATATCTTAATGCAACGACTGTGTTCCATGGCAATAAAGTTGTAACGCCATGAACCAGTAATTCGTGGCAACATATCCTAATGCAACGATTGTGTTCTGTGGCAATAAAGCTGTGACGCCACGAACCAGTAATTTGTGGAAACAGATCCTAATGCAACAATTGTGGTCCGTGGCGATAGATCCTGTGACCCCACAAACCAGTAATTCGTGGCAACAGATCCTAATGCAACGATTGTGGTCTGTTGCATTAGCATCCTGACGCCACGAACTAGTGATTCGTGGCAACATATCCTAATGCAACAATTGTGTTTCGTTGCATTAGCATCCTGACTCCACGGAAAAGTGAATTGTGGCCACACATCCTAATTGCTACGATTGGGGTCCGTGGCCATTGACACTAACGCCACGAACTAGAGTATCGTGGCAACACATCCTAATGCAACGATTTTGTTTCGTTGCATTACGGTCCAAATGCAATCGTTTGCTGATTCGTGGCAATAGATCCTAATGCAACGACTGTGTTCCGTGGCAATAAAGCTGTAACGCCACGAACTAGTAATTCATGGCAATATATCCTAATGCAACTATTGTGTTTCGTGGCAATAAAGCTCTATCGCCACGAACCAGTAATTCGTGGCAACAAGATCCTAATGCAACGATTGTGGTCCATGGCGATATATCCTGTAACACCACGATCCAGTAATTCGTGGCAACAGATCCTAATGCAACGATTGTGGTCTGTGGGGATAGATCATATAACGCCAAGAACCAGTAATTTTTGGCAACAGATCCTAATGCAACGACTGTGTTCCATGGCATTAGCATCCTAACGCCATGAACTAGTGATTCGTGGCAACAGATCCTAATGCAACGATTGTGGTCTGTTGCATTAGCATCCTGACGCCACGAACTAGTGATTCGTGGCAATAGATCCTAATGCAACAATTGTGTTCCGTGGCGATATAGCCTAGTTCCACGAACTAGTGAATCGTGGCAAAAAGCCAAGCTTACTGCAACGATTTAGTATTCATTGCAGTACAATCGTTGCAACAGGTCGGAATCCTTGTAGTGCATCTTCAGGACGAGTGCGGCAAATACGAGCGTGGGAACACCGCGTCGCAACAGCATTTTGCTCCATATTGGGCGATGCATCGACTTGTTGACTTCTTTGTTGCTGTTCATACCCTACAATCATGCATCAAGCAGTAGTCAGTGGCGCTACAGCACCCGTAGTACTGAAGGGGATTTTCAGTCCACCTGCGAAGCAGGCAAGAAAGTAGCTGGCGATGCTAGAGAAAGATAGGGTTCGCTGGGTGCTCATCCTCTGCAGTACTGCCGGTTCGGTCCGACCGACATCAGTAGGAGCGCGTCTCGAGGCGAATTGGTGGTAGGGCGAGTCATGGACGTCAGCGGTATTAGCAGGTAGAGGATGCAAGACAGATGAGGCGGGCAGCTTGCGACGTTTAACAAAGCTAGGGTTCGGTCTGGCAGTGCAGTGACCACATTTAAGTCAGAGGATCGACGTCCAGATCACACAGGTCATCTCACGTGACTTACGTTTTTACTGCAGGCGATGCAGTAAAGATCCAATGGTGTGATTCCGTTGGATCTTTACTGCATCGCGTGCAGTAAAAACGTATAAGTCAGGTGATCTGCGTCCATTGATATCACCCTGGAGCAAGTCTCGAGGCTAGGAGGACAGTGTGGCGGATCTAGGAATTAAATTTAGGTGGATTGCATACTAATATTTTGCTCTGCATGTTAGCATCTCGCCCTAAAGTGCTAGAACGAATACATGAATATAATCTTGCATTAATTACCAGACATCAGCAACGCATTTGGCAGTGTAAAAAACAGAATTGAGATCATATAAGCAGCAATGAACCCTCATGTACATGCATCTCTAAACTATATGATACTAACATTTCTTAGTGGACATGGGTTAATGATATTGGACTATTTTTTCCAGGGTATGCCATGTCATATGGGGCATAGCATGTAGGTACGCCGTAATGGCCAGGGGTTTGCGGGCGGCGGGGTCATCATGGCACGCGAACGAGGGGACGTGGAGATGGAGGGAGACGCGTCGAGGAGGATAGTGAAGTGACCACCTGCAGGGCGTGGGCACCGGTCGGTGCCAGAGTGACTGGCGGCGACATGGGTTTGCGAGCGTTGGGGTCATCATGACATGCGAAGGATGGGACGTGGCGATGGTCGAGGGCGACGCGTTTCTGAGGACACTGAAGTGAGCAACAGCAGGGCATGGTCGCGGGTGCCGGAGTGGCGGCGGCGAGAGAGCCCAGCGTGCGCATGTAGGCATCAATAAATCACGCCATCCCATATACTCACCTGCAGGGCGTGGGCGCCAGCCAGTGCCGGAGTGTCCGGCGGCGACAGGGGTTTGCGGGTGGCGGGGTCATCATGACACGCGAAGGATGGGACGTGGCGATGGTGGAGGGAGACCCGTCAGGGAGGACACTGAAGTGAGTAGCAGTAGGGTGTGGTCGCTGGTGCCAGAGTGGCCGGCGGCGACAGAGCCCATCGTGCGTGTGTAGGCATCAATAAATCACACCATCACATATATTGATTAACTGTTAACTGGGACTAGGAAACTACAATCGCAATGATAAAATATTTAGTAGAGCCCGGTACATATTTATACTCGTAGTACCAGCATGGGATGATGAATCTCGGGGTTCCTGAGCATCAGGTGCTGCAATATTCTCTGCATACGATGCAAAGGAATTAACGTGTTATAAATATGTGTATTTTGATAGTAAACACATTTATAGTTATACCAGGTGCTTGTTGCCCATCACGATTACTTGTAGACGACATGAAGGTTTGGTGTCTTGTTCCTAAAGTAAAGAGTATATATAGTAAGTAACAGTGATAACGTCAGATTACATGAGGATGTGTATATAGTAAGTAGCCATACTAAAAGAGCTGCTTATCTGCCTCATCCACTTCCCCACGCCGCCAGTAGAATCTCTTCGGCCGCGGAAAGGTGTCCCCCGAAGAGTTCGAGGACACCGAGGAGTGTCCGTCAGAAGATTCGCCTGATGATGAGGAGGCCGGGGAGTTGGGGTGGACCGGCGGCGTATAGTCAAGGTAGTGATCCAGGTGGATAATGAGCTTCGTCGTGAAGCTGCTAGGCCGGACCACTGCGGCATGGTTGAAAGGTTCTGCCGGCAGCCCGCCGTCACTCCCAGTCCGGCCATCACTTCCTGCAAAGAAGGTGGCCATTTTGGCCCGAGGCAGGAGGCTTGGGTCTTTCATCCACCCAACGATCATGCACAGGTCAGCACGCTCCTGGTGGTAAGTGGAAGCATCGAAGTGATCAAAGAGGAAGACGTCACCCAGAACCTGTCTGATGCACTCCGCAGACCAGACATGCAAAGGGAGGTTCTCGATGACAACCTACACATGGAAGAACCACCCGACGATCGGCACAACGACGCCAAAGATCCATGGCCAGAAGTAGTGGTTATCTTCAGCATGGAGATGATTGCCGTCTCGATGGCAAGCTCCCGATAGTCATCACGGGTGAACCGCACCAGGAACTCACCATCCCCAAATGTGGACACGGTGAAAGCCCAATGCGGGATTTCAAGTTGTTGATGGATGGCCAGGGTGATCTCCATGGGCGTCGCCTCGCTGCGACCTCCTCTGGGTCCCAGAACAGCTGCTTGGCAGCGCAAACGAATAAACTCCGTCATCATGAGGCAGTTGTTGACCACCGTGCATTTCCCCTCACGAGGGCGTAGGGACGGTGAGCTTGCAGGTACCCACTCGCATCTAACATGGTTGCGAGGCATGGCACTGCGACAACATAGCCAAAGGACTTCTCAGGCAACACACGGGAGCATGGATGGGAATCAGTCGGGAACTTGAGCTTGGAAGCAATAGGGGGGGGGGGGGGGGTTGGTTTAAGAAGGCGAGGATGAAGAGGCCTCTTGCCATCTGGCCCCTTGGGCACATGGCACCGACTGGAGTGGTGACCAGGGAAGTAGCAGGCCGACTTTAATTGTGAAAGGGCCCGTGGGCCGACCAGTCCCAGATGTGGCGGGTCACGGCATGCTGCGCAATGTGACCATGCGCCAAACAACGGAAGCAGCGTCCCTTGAGGATCTCACGAAAATCCGGTGATAGGACCGGACCTTTCGAGGCCTTCGGCCATGTGCAAGCGTCATAAATGCGCGAAGGACCAGCTTGAATATAACGTGAATCAACGCAGTTTCAGCCCACAAATAACAAGCGCCCAGCTTTTTTGTCCTGCTTGCCTGCCTGCCCGCGGCAGGAAATTTTTGTCACTCCGAATGAAGAAGGAAAATAAGAAACGAAAATAATATTTTATTACGATACCCTTCGACCCGCAACGTCGGCCCCCTCTCCGCAACATGCTTGTAGGAGCATCTGCCGGCCGCCACGATTGTAGGAGCATCCGCCGGCCGCCACGCTTGTAGGAGCATCTGCGGGCCGCCACGCTTGGAGGAGCATTCGCCGGCCGCCACGCTTGGAGGAGCATCCGCCGGCCGCTACGCTTGGAGGAGCATCCGCCGGCCGCTACGCTTGGAGGAGCATCCGCCGGCCGCCAAGCTTGGAGGAGCATCGCCGGCCGCCACGCTTGTAGGAGCATCCACCGGCCGCCACTCTTGTAGGAGCATCCGCCGGCCACCAAGCTTGGAGGACCAACCGCTGGCCGCCACGCTTGGAGGAGCATCCGCCGGCCGCCATGATTGTAGGAGAATCCGTCGGCCGCGGCGCATGGAGTAACAACAGCTAGGTACAATTGCTCACATAATGTGTTCTTGTACATCTATCCTCTTATGGATAGGTTGATGCCTGATTGAATTGTAGGAAGTGATGTCAGAAGATAAGACATGGATGGGAAAAGACAGGCATACGAGGGAGTGGCAGGATGGAATGAAGTCATTTTTAAATTTTGCATTTCAGGCACTCGTGAAGGAAGTACTATGCCTTGTCCTTGCACGAGATGTCGTAATATTTGCCACAAGACACGCAAGGGAGTTCATTTACACCTGCTCAGAAATGGGATGTTATTGGATTATACTTGTTGGATACACCATGGAGAAATACGAGTTCAAGAAAATATTGCTGAGGAATCACAAAATAATGAGGAGATAATTTTGGATGATGGTGCTATGCAAAATATGTTGTCCAGACTACTTTATAGGAAAAAAAGATTTGACCCCGATCTTCCGAAAGGTAATGGGTAAGTCGATTGATGGAGATCTCGACGTTGATGATTCGAGGCTCTCGAGTAGAACACAACAGCCCCTGCAATCACTACATCACTGCTCCGTTGGTTATCAACCATGCTTCACACGATCGACCTCGCCAAGAAGGCTAATCCCTGCATGTGCAACCGAGAACACAAGCAAGAACGTAGAAGACACGATCTGAAATCGAGAAGTTGGGGTCTCACAAACCGTAGAACGGCGATATTATTGATCTAAGCAAAACCCAATTGTTCATGGCGGCTACTATGGAGTATATATAGGTGGAAGGACGTCCAAGGGGGTGTTGGGGTCTTGACCTAACCCTAACACACGAAAATAATGGACTTAGACTTGATACAAGGCCCAATGGCCCAATACGGTGGCGCAGCACCCTGACAGATTTTGTACTTGATTTTGTTTCGACGATTCCCGTCCACTCCGAAATAATTTTGACATGGGACCGGCGCCATTGGAAAGGTTATCCTCTCCTCTTTCTGTGCATATGTAGAACGTCTAAAACGGAGTTCGTATGCATCTTGAGCAACCGTTTTAGTGCGTACTGCTCCTGGACTCCGAGTTGGATACGATTTGGAGTTTGGTTCGATTTTCATCTTCTTTGAACGAATTCTCTGGTCTTCCACGTCCCTAATACTTCCTCCAAGTACTCCTTGAACCTCTCCATGGATCCTAATAACAATTAAATCATTAAGTAGCAATCTATGCTCAAAAACATAAAAGAAAATATATAAGAACGAGTTCACCTCTGAAATTAATTGTTGTGTATGAACTCTATTGATTGCATCTTGTATGTTCAATGGAGTGTTGTTTGTATCCATAGAAGTGATGTCCTCATCATCCTCCCCTTCTTGAATTGGAGTCGTCCTCGACTCAAGTTAATCTCCTCTCATGTGTTGGTCCAAATGTGCAACGCCATCAAATCTTCTTGTATACATGAATGGAGGAGGCCAAGGTGGTGCCGACATAGTGCGCCATCTTGATCTTGCCCATCAAATAAAAGTGCATATTCACTTGAGTCAGGATCCCAAACAAATAAACATTGTGTCATGTTTGTAGGTGCAATAATAATGTGCATGATCTCATCATTCTCCCCTTCTTTATGACAAGCCGTCCTCTGCTTGCTCGTATGTCCTGCAAAAAGTATTGCTTTGGGGGTAGAATGAGTGTTGTCCATAATGCACAACCGCAGTGAATAATGCTTTTGTTGTCTCTGTTGTAAGGAAAAAAATACTAGAAAAACTTGACAAGACATTATTAGTGTTAGTACATTCATTTACTTGACCATGTTGCAGCACAAAAGGATCTTGCACAATGGAACATATGAATACTTTATGCACCATAAATTCACCACTATCTTCATAGTTTCCTATAGCATGAAAAATATTTTTACTTAACAAAGGCAATTTAGATTGTGAAAATATTCTCCTCTCTACAATATTTAGATCACAAAGAGTGTCAAATTCAATATAACCCAAAGTATTTAGAGAAGACAAAAATTTCAGCTCATCATTTTCAGCAGTAGCGGTGATCAAATTATGAATTTCAGCACAAGTAGGTGAATCCAAAACACAATCATCTTGTACATTAACTTGTTTTTGCATAGGTATAATAGAGTTATCAGCATACAACTCTTTCTTAGCGCAGCGATCAGCAGGAAAATCAACATATGAGAATGGTGTATAAATAAACGATTCTACTAGTTGCTCCTCGAAAATAGCATGATTGGTGGAAAAATTCAGAACATCCAAAAACTTCTCACCTTCTGTATTTGTAGAATGTTTTGTCTTACCATTTTCAGCAGTGATTTCGAGTGCATTATGAGTTGATCCATCTAAAATTTCACAAGTGTTGTCAAAAGCCTCGTTCTCTTTTGCATCATCTATATTATTTTCTATATTGTCCTGCAAAACGTTAGACACGAAAGGAGGTACAACAAGAAATTTCTCCTCAAATTGCTGAATTTCTTATTTGCACATAGATACATTAGCAAAAGTTTCTCGCATAAGAATTATCGTTTCTTTCCATGTTCGAGGTTTTTCTAATTCATTTAAATTGTTCCACCAAGTTAATGCACAATCTACTAATGCACTTGCAACATTTCTAATCTTTCTCCTCTCACACATATGACATTGTCCAAAAATTTTATCCACCTCTATTTCCCAAGTAATATATTCATCATAACCAAAACCATCATAAGAAGGAAGAGATGGGCGAATGTAATTACTTCTTGTGGAAGGTATTGCAAAGATGGTCTGAATGTCATGTGAATCCTTGGTTGATGTTTGATTTTTACTGAGAAACTCCATCGTCGTCTTCATCATGTCCATCATCTCAGCATATAATGCATGATTCTTGCTTTTACCTGACATTGTTAGTAGCAAACAGAAGACAACACAAAAAATATGTTATCCCTATCAACTACAAAGGATAATAGCAAAGTGGAAGTGGAATCACACACTCTCAAGTGTCTTACCACGCTCTTACAAGTGTTCTTACCGACACTGCAGGTGGCAAACGGTGGACGGTATGAAGAAACCAATGAAGCGTGGGATGATTACAAAGGTGTATCGATTCTGCTCAAGAGTAAGGTGTAGCTTGGATGACACTTTCTATGTAGCAAGGATTAGCAACAATGAAATCAGATAGTGAAGTTGAATAAGTGTCCAAAGTATTTGTCAAAGTTGCTGGCCTAAATGTGTTCCTAGTAGTTCAAGCTAGCAAGACATGAGACAAAACTAGAAGACACAAAGAATGCAAGCACTTCTGTTTTTGTTGTTGTTTTTTTCCTCTTTTTTTGTGCGGCTTTTGTTTCTTGTTTTGCACTTGCCTTTTTCTTTTTTCTTCCTTTTTTTTCCAAAATGTGCTGCAAGGGAAGAACACAATGAAAATCAATCCAAGATATCTCGTGTGTCTGTCATAGATTTTCAGCTCAATCTTTCAAGGACAAATAGGCACACTTATAGGCTCTAAATTGGAAAACTTAGAACAGCAAGATTGTAGATATATCTCTCCTCTTTAATTTCAATATATGGAAGACCTATTTTGGAAAATAACAATAGGAGATACTGCCCCCGAAATATAGACTGTTCAGAATTTTTAGGTCAATAACAGATTCGGATATAATGCAATTTCGACATTGATAACTATATTTTCTGGGAAAATGATGAATAAGAAAGTTATAGAGAACTTCTTAAGCTTTCCAGAAAGTATAAGAACACGAAAATCCGAGTTCGTATGAGCTAGATATGATGAAAATACTGAACTAGACAGAGATGAATCTAATCTGGACGTGATGACGTGATTCAAAAGGATGAATCAACACAATGCAAAACTCAAACTAAGACTAAAAACACTTCTAAACCAGCAATATGACTCAACCACAGACACAAACTCAACAAAACCAAACTGAATAACAAAGTTGCAAAGGCTCAATGTGGTTTGGACAGAGTAATGAATAGATCTACTAAACTGCAAGTTTTTTTGTGGCTTTTTTGTGGACTCTAGGTATGAAAAACAAAACTAATATAATGGATAGATGAATTACCTAACGGGCAACCTAGAAATCTGATACCAATTGATAGGAAAAAAAGATTTGACCCCGATCTTCCGAAAGGTAATGGGTAAGTCGATTGATGGAGATCTCGATGTTGATGATTCGAGGCTCTCGAGTAGAACACAACAGCCCCTGCAATCACTACAGCACTGCTCCGTTGGTTATCAACCATGCTTCACACGATCGACCTCGCCAAGAAGGCTAATCTCTGCATGTGCAACCGAGAACACAAACAAAAACGTAGAAGACACGATCTGAAATCGCGAAGTTGGGGTCTCACAAACTGTAGAACGGCGATATTATTGATCTAAGCAAAACCCAATTGTTCATGGCGGCTACTATGGAGTATATATAGGTGGAAGGACGTCCAAGGGGGTGTTGGGGTCGTGACCTAACCCAAACACACGAAAATAATGGGCTTAGACTTGATACAAGGCCTAATGGCCCAATACGGTGGCGCAGCACCCTGACAGATTCTGTACTTGATTTTGTTTCGACTATTCCCGTCCATTCCAAAAGAATTTTGACATGGGACCGACTCCATTGTAAAGGTTATCCTCTCCCCTTTCCGTGCATATGTAGAATGTCTAAAACGGAGTTCGTATGCATCTTGGGCGTCCGTTTTAGTGTGTACTGCTCCTGGACTCCGAGTTGGATACGATTTGGAGTTTGGTTCGGTTTTCATCTTCTTTGAACGAATTCTCTTGTCTTCTACGTCCCTAATACTTCCTCCAAGTACTCCTTGAATCTCTCCATGGATCCTAATAACAATTAAATCATTAAGTAGCAATCTATGCTCAAAAACATAAAAGAAAATATATAAGAACGAGTTCACCTCTGAAATTAATTGTTGTGTATGAACTCTATTGATTGCATCTTGTATGTTCAATGGAGTGTTGTTTGTATCCATAGAAGTGATGTCCTCATCACTACTTAGAGGCACTTATCATGGTAGTACTTCAGCAGATGTTGATGATCAAGAAAATGCTATAAACCAGCAGGAGCCAACTGGGGATGCAAAGAAATTCTATGACTTATTAACTGAAGCCAAAAAGGAGTTGTATCCAGGTAGTTTCCAGTTGACCCAATTATCCTACATTGTCAGGTTCTACCAAATAAAGTGTTTAATTGGTATGAGCAAAGTAGCTTGTGAGATGTTACTTGAACTATTCTCATTTGCGCTTCCAAAGGGCCACTGCATTCCTAATACACTTGATAAACTTCAGAAGGTTGTTCGTGACCTCGGGCTGGACTACCAAAAGATCAATGCATGTGTCAATGACTGTGTGTTATTCCGGAAGGACTATTCTTTGCTGAATAGTTGCCCAAAATGTGGTGAATTAAGATGGAAAAATAGTATTGCTGGGTATGCAAGAGAGGCTTTACCCTGTGGAAAATCCAATAAGCTTGTAGCACACAAGATTCTACGTTACTTCCCTCTTATTCCCTGTCTACAAAGGTTTTATATGGGAGAATCAACGGCATTAAACATGCGCTGGCACAAAGAAGGTTGTGCTGATGATGGAATATTACGCCATCTCGCCAATTCGAAATCATGGAAGCATTTTGATAACATTCACCCAAATTTCTCATCTGATCCTCGCAACATCAGACTTGGGCTAGCATATGATGGTTTCAATCCTTTTGGAGTTATAATCTACCACCTTGGTTGTGTATGAAGCATATGCAACGCTATGTGGATGGAGCACAAAAGGGAAGCTAGCATGTCCATACTGCCATATAAACACTGACGCCTTCTGGCTGAAATATGGACGAAAGCATTGTTACATGCGTCATCGTCGTTTCCTACCTCAGGATCATAGATGGCGTCGAAACAAAGGTTCTTTCAACAACAAGGCAGAGAATATAGAGGCTCCAACATCACTCTCTGGTGACGAAGTACTCCAACAATACGAGTGTTTTGATCAAGTGAGTTTTGGACCGACGAATAATAAGAGAAAGCACACCGAGGAAAATAGATGGCATAATTCGAAGAAGAAAAGTATATTTTTCGACCTCCCTTATTGGAAGACATTGCTAATAAGGCATAACTTGGATGTCATGCACATTGAGAAAAACATTTGTGATAGCATATTGGGGACATTGCTTGCTATGGATGGTAAAACAAAAGATAGTCTACAAGCTCGTCTTGATATGAAGGATATGGGTATACGGCCAGATCAACATCCAAAGTTCATAAAGAGCAAGTACACATTCCCACCAGCATT
Organism: Tuctoria greenei; assembly: GCA_036927565.1. Lineage (NCBI taxonomy): Eukaryota > Viridiplantae > Streptophyta > Magnoliopsida > Poales > Poaceae > Tuctoria > Tuctoria greenei. Next base: position 68,513,896 of record JAYESD010000003.1, on the reverse strand, counting down.
ATATACTTTGGGCAAAGATGAGAAGACCACCTTGTGCAAGTTTTTGGGGAATGTGAAGGTGCCCGATGGTTATGCCTCAAACATCAAGAGATGTGTGGACATAAAAGCATGTAAGGTATCGGGTCTAAAAACTCATGACTGCCATATTATATTTCAGAAGCTCCTTCCTATTGCAATACATAACATTTTGCCTGAAAAGGTTGTTGCACCATTAATTGAGTTTAGCACATTCTTTTCTGGAATTTGTTCTAAAGAATTGGTGGAACCAGATTTGGACAAGATGAGCAAACAAATTTCTGAAACAATTTGTAATCTTGAGATGTTGTTTCCTCCCGCATTCTTTGATATCATGGTACATCTTCCAACCCATCTTGCCGAAGAAGCACGGTTGGGTGGACCTGTTTCTTACAGATGGATGTATCCAATTGAGAGGTACCTTGGTACATTGAAGAGGTATGTACGTAACAAAGCTCACCCGGAGGGTTCTATAGCTGAGGGATATATTGCCGAAGAGTGTATGACTTTTTGTAGTCAGTTTTTGGATAACATCAGCACCAAGCGTAATAGGCCAGAATGTCATGAAGTTGCAGCTACAAATGCACCTTCAGTTGATAATTCTAACATATTTACAGAAGTTGATAATTCTAAAAAAGGGTATAAATGGGACCAACTTACTATGGCGGAACTACATAACATCAGGCATTATCTTATTACTAACGTTGAAGAGGCCGCTCCATGGATCAAGTAATAACGTATAACTCAGGTGTTGTATACTATATATATGGCTTATTGTAGATGGCTAATTTAATTTTGTACCCTTTTCAGTGAGCATATTGAAGAACGGAAAAATATTCATTCTCGTGATGTTGATAAACGCCATAGAGATGAGTTTGTTGATTGGTTTCAGAAACGAGTATGTACATGCAAGTTTGCACTTTGATGAAATCTTGAACAAATATGTGTTCTGAAATTGGTTTGTCATTGATAACCCCTATTATACTAATGTGTACAGATTACGACATTACACAAAGACGGCAAAGCAACCGGTTATTTGTATGCATTATCTAGAGGACCTGATCGTCGGGCACATTTTTTAGTCGGTTATTCATCAATGGCTTCTTCTTTCGAACAGCTAATGTGGAAAAAGATTTACGGACCCAAAACAGTGGTATTGTTGTTCGGGGCACTGATCATGATTGGTTTGGAGTAATCAAGAAAACCATTGTTGTTGATTTTGAAAAAAATCAAGAGGTTCTGTTATTTCAGTGTGAATGGTTTGATCAGCCTTTTGGAAGCAGTCAGAACCAAAACAGAGGCTACAAAAAGGATCAATGCAGAATGATAGATGTTGACACTACTCTGTTTCGATTGTAGTATGAGCCTTACACTCTAGCCACCCAAGCAGAACAAGTTTTTTATGTTCCAAGTGTGAAGCATCCTAAATGGGCTACAGTTGTTAAAACGAAGCCACGGAACCTTTTTGCCATGCCCCCTGGAGACAGTGAAAATAATGTGACTGAGACGATGGAGGCTGAGACATTTCATGATGATCTGCTTACTAATGATATCAATAATGAGGATATGACCGCATGGGCTAGGAATGACATTGAGGGAGCCAGCGGTGATGCTTCCTCTCTTATAATGACAACGTCAGGTGATCGGTTTGATGTAGATGGAGTTGCATCGGAAAATGAAGACGACGACGACGACGATACATATACCAATGATGGTCATGTAGCTCCATTGTGGGGGGACGACAGCGAAGATGATTATTTTTAGTATAATTAAGTACGTACTGCATGTATACGTGTGTGAGCTGTGAACTGGAGTACTATTTGTGACGATAGGCTAATATATGGAAGTGTGACTAATTAATCATTTATTACATGTGGGACTAATCATTTATTACATCCCCACTGTTGCATTAGTTTGTGGGTGCTTATCTCGATCGTTTTGGCGTCAGCACCCTCGGCCGCCTTGGATCCCTTTGCCTTTGGCACACGAACTACTGAATCGTGGCAACAGAACTTAATGCAACGATTGTGTTTTGTTGCATTAGTATCCTGACTCCACGAAAAAGTGAATCATGGCCACACATCCTAATTGCAACGATTGGGGTCCGTGGCGACAGATCCTAATGCCACAAACCAGTGAATCGTGGCAACACATCATAATGCAACGATTGTGGTCCGTGGCGATAGATCCTGACGCCACGAAAAAGTGAATCGTAGCAACACATCCTAATGCAACGATTGTGTTTTGTTGCATTAGTATCCTGATGCCACGAAAAAGTGAATCGTGGCCACACATCCTAATTGCTACGATTGGGGTCCGTGGCCATTGATATTAACGCCAGAAACCAGAGTATCGTGGCAACACATCCTAATGCAATGATTGTGTTCCGTGGCGATAGATCCTGTAACGCTACGAACCAGTAATTTATGGCAACAGATCCTAATGCAACGATTGTGGACTGTTGCATTAGCATCCTGACGCCACGAACCAGTGAATCGTGGCAAGACATCCTAATGCAACGATTGTGTTTCGTTGCAGTAGCATCCTGACACCACGAAAAATTGAATCGTGGCCACACATCCTAATTGCTACGGTTGGGTTCCGTGGCCATTGATACTAACACCATGAACCAGAGTATCGTGGCAACACATCCTAATGCAACGATTCTGTTTCGTTGCATTACGGTCCAAATGCAACTGTTTGCTGATTCGTAGCAACAGATCCTAATGTAATTATTGTGTTCCATGGCAATAAAGCTGTAACGCTATGAACCAGTAATTCGTGGCAACATATCCTAATGCAACGATTATGTTCCGTGGCAATAAAGCTGTAACGCCACAAACCAGTAATTCATGGCAACATATCCTAATGGAACAATTGTGTTCCGTGGCAATAAAGTTGTAACGCCAGGCAACAGATCATAATGCAACGATTGTGGTCCCTGGTGATAGATCCTGTAATGCCACGAACCAGTAATTCATGGCAACAGATCCTAATGCAACGACTGCGGTCCGTTGGATTAGCATCCTGACGCCACGAACTAGTGATTCGTGTAACAGATCCTAATGCAACGATTGTGTTTCGTTGCATTAGCATCCTGACGCCACGAAAAATTGAATCGTGGCCACACATCCTAATTGCTATGATTGGGGTCCGTGGCCATTGATACTAACGCCACGAACCAGATTATCGTGGCAACACATCCTAATGCAACGATTCTGTTTCGTTGCATTACGGTCCAAATGCAACTGTTTGCTGATTCGTGGCAACAGATCCTAATGCAACGATTGTGTTCCGTGGCAATAAAGTTGTAACGCCACGAACCAGTAATTTGTGGCAACATATCCTAATGCAACGATCGTGTTCCGTGGCAATAGATCCTATAAGGACACGAACTAGTGATTCGTGGCAATAGATCCTAATGCAACGATTGTGTTCCGTGGCGATAGATCCTGTAACGCAACGAACCAGTAATTCGTGACAACAGATCCGAATACAACGATTGTGTTCCATGGCGATAGATCCTAGTGCCACGAACTAGTGACTCATGGCAACAGATCCTAATGCGACGATTGTGTTCCATGGCGATAGATCCTAGTGCCACGAACTAGTGAATCGTGGCAAAAAGCCAAGCTTACTGCAACGATTTAGTTTTCGTTGCAGTACAATCGTTGCAACAGGTCGGAATCCTTGTAGTGTGTATTCTCCGATAAGCCTTATAAGAATTTTAGCAACCATGATATCGAATAATTATTTTATTTATTGGAGTTTTTATTTGAATTTATTGGATCTTTATCAATGAATCGTACTTTATTCGCGTAGCTACGTACTTAGTAATCGTGATATTCAAGACTCGGATCGCGAAGAACAGGACAATGACTTAGATAAAACACTGTAAAGGCAACCTCTAAGTCCTTGATCATATTTCACCTATGTTTTGCAATTGCATCTATCGGCCTGTTTTGATTGCATAAGTGTGTGACTATTTTAAAATGTTTCTATGCTATTAACCACTTGAAATGTGGTAGCATGAGCTATGTTGATGACTGAGTATCGGTGTTAGCTACTAGCCAGCGATAAACAGTAACACAGTAGTTGATCGCTATCAATGGCTTGAAAGAAGACAGTGCATCAGTTATGATAATAGCAATGACTATCACAATCCCCTCCTTGACCTTGACAACACAAACCCTTGACAATCTTACAGCTTCATCACTGCACTATAGCAGTGATGTGAGCACCTCCTTGTTAGTACTATGCTTAGAAACATCTGCGATGTTCACATCGCAAACCACTACACATTGTATACATGGTCGTAAAATGTGTTAAAAGGTGTTTGCTAATGTGAGTTAGGATATGGGTGGGTGATTAATGAAATGCGTGTGTGAAGAGGGAGGGTGGTCAAGGTGGGTTTGTTGATGGGATGTCGCGGGCTTCCTTAGAGTATACCAGCTGCTACAATATATTTGTTGTGACCCACTGATTGTTGCTGAGTGCTTTAGTAATAGTCTGATGCCATGCTTTTCGGACTATACTTATGTTGAGTACTTCAATTTAGTCCAATGTTGTGTGATGCGGACTAGTCCTTCTGCCAAGTACAGATGGAGCCGCCTCATCAATATAAGGACCAGTTCATTTGACCTCAACGTAGTGATTTTGTACAACCAAAAAACTTTAATGGGCAGGACTCCCCCTACCTTTCTGGTCACTGCCACATGAGACACCTGGAGAGCCATGGAGGACACAGTGGACTAGGAAATTGCACAGAGACCATGGGTCATCTGTTGGCTGGTTGGGTAGGGGATGCCCGAATAGCCCCTGCGTCGGGCCGAGGTGTGATTGTGGGGTTACTCGGGGAAGATGGGATGAGCGTCATGTCGCACCGCGGTGTGCATGGTCTATGGGTAAAGTGTACAAACTATGCAGAGTCCTAATCTAGCCAGATAGTTGTTGCCACAGTCTTGGCATGCTATGCTTTGGGCTTCTTATGATTAGCAGTAGTGCATATCCTTGAAGTGTGTGTCTGTGTGTGTGTGTGTGGCCAAGGCCGTCGTGTTTTTGGAAAGTGTTGGCATGCGTGCCAGAGTTGCCAGGGCCATGGGTCCGAAGACTCATCTAAGAGTGAGGGAACTGGCGGGATGGTCTGAAACTCCCCCATGGCTTGCCAACTATAATAATACAGATTCAACTACTTCTCCCTCTTATTGCAGAACTCATTTCAAAAGAACCTTGCATAAAATGCTTTTTGGCAAAACTAAGCTGTATGGCCTCTCCTTGCTACAAGCCCCAAGGCATGAAACAACTCCCACTTGAGTAGTGTTAGGGCTTGCAGAGTACCTTATGTACTCACTCTTGCTTTATATGTGGTTTATCAGAAGATGAAGAAGCTGAATCGTGTGAGTTGACAATAGGGTCTAGTCCTACTTCCCAAGTGTGCCAGTTTGGCATGGAAACTTTCCGCTCTAGTGTTTTTTAGGATTTATCTATTTCGATGGTCATCCCCGACCACATCCAATGTAATATAGACCATGTTTGTAAGACTTATATTGATTATTAATAAATAATCATTGTATGGATCTTGATCTATTCTGTTGTGCGTACTAACTACTGATATAGAGATTGGTACAAGAAGCACAAGTGGGACCTTTGAAAGTGGGTCCTGTCAGGTTCTTCATTGTTTGTTGTGGGCCGTGGATCACCTATTTATAGACTTTCTAAAAAAGTTACCATTGGGAATCCCGACGGCTGGACTAGTCCGCTCTGGGGACCGGACTAGTCCGATGTGCTGTGAAAAACTTGCATGAATAGAGCAGCACACCTGAAACCCTTATTTGTGTGAGGTGATTCGGACTTGTCTGTAATGGAACAGAACATTAACCGAACTAGTCTGTGATGACTCCAAAAACTATGGACTAGTCCGCAATTGGACAGACTTGTCCGGTGCAAGGTGATATGTATTGTGTTGGCAAAACATCAGAAAGTTGAACGGACTTGTCCGACACATGTCCTGACTTGTCCGAGTGGGAACAGTGAGTTGATTGTACTAGTCCTGTTTTTTTTTTGGACTTGTCCATGTGAGAACAAAAAGTGTATCGGACTTGTCCGCTTGTGAAAGGACATGTCCGGTGCTCCAGTGAATTGTTTAATTTGTTATTTTAGCCCTTACCCTCTACGCAATGTTATGAGCTCTTGGGATGTGTCTTTCACACACATCCTATACATTAACATCTACTTTGCGCTTCCATCCTTCACTTGAGCTTTTCCTTACTCAATCCTCATTTTTCACATTTTTGTGCACCATTAGCTCTATTCTTCATATTCCTGCTTTCATCTCAACAAATTTCATTAGGATCTCATTTGTTTGTCATCAATCGTCCAAAACCCATAAGGGAATACCAAGATGCACTTTCAATCTTCCCCTTTTTGGTTATTGATGACAACCAATTGAGATTTCACAATTAAGAGTAAAAATTGATTTCCATAAAGTGTGCATATATGAGAATGACATATCAATAAGAATAAATTTCTCACATATATGCACTCTTTATGGTGGGGTGCCTATAGAGTGTGTGTGAGCAGATATTGTGATGTGCATAATTGAAAATACAGCAAATATAATAAACAACAATCACAAGAATATAATAATGAGCATCGCACATCCATATTAGAAAAAATAGGCATCACCCAAATAGAGCTTATAATAGTTTGAAACTTAAAACATAAAAAGTACATGTCCATGATCACTAGTCCTTAAGGCTCATAAATAGACTACTAATATCAATCTCTCCCTCTTTGGCACCAAGGCACCAAAAGTGAAAAATTTTTGGGAAGTTACTCTCCGTCATTCTCCCTCTCACTCTCAGTCATGTCCTTGTTTTCATCTTCGGATTCATTATCATACTAAGGAGGAGGAACCAAACACCCGCAAGTACAAAACGGGCCAATTCCTGTTCTGTGAGAGGTTTCATCTCTGTGAAGTTCTCTTTGGAGTCTTCGGAGATCTGAGGAGATCCCACTGGCTCAATCTCCAATCTCTCACAAATAGCTTTGATGTTCGCCTTCATGTACCTCTGGTGTCTCTAAGCTATCTTTGTGTTGCTTAACTTCCACTTTGCGGCATGATGCAAAGATGGAGGAAAGCATCTTTAACTCCACTGGAGGACTCTCTGAAAGGTGGAGGAGCAGAGGTAGAAGCTGGATCCCTTGTGCCTTCATTTTCTTACTTTAATATTTGTTCCCTTGAGGGTGAGGCAGGTGCATTGGGAGCAGTGTAGGTTGTTGGCTTCTGAGGCTTGAGACCGGCATGCTCAACATCCTTGACAAACTCAAGGCTGGTTACCGTCTCAATCATGAACAATATGTATGGCGCATAGCGACACGACCTGTTGGGAGTGATTGAGACGTTCACTATATCATTGTAAATATACTTAAAGACATTGAAGGTCTGTCTCTTGCTTATTACTTTCATCAAGGTCCTTAGTGTTCCTTGAATTGTCTCTGCATCTCCATCCTTTGGAGCAATAGTTTTCCTAAAAATTCTGTTAAGCACCGCAAATAATGGCTTCATGTACTTTGTGGTAGGTGGCTTGTATGGCATTCTTATGTCATAGAGGAAAGCAAGCTCATCCTTCTCCAAAGGCTTCAAGTTATGAATAACAAGCTCATTTTCCAAAGTGTCTTTGAGAGGGAGTATCCGAGCAAACTCTTGATATGTGACATTGTACTTGGATCCATGTCTCATCAGAGTGAGTCCTTCCTCGTCATCACCCGAGAAGTAGAGACTGGAATAAAATTGGGTGATGACCTCATTGTTCTAATTGTATCGAAAAAAGAGAAGATCTTTCAGTCCATGTCTCTCCAAAGCCTCTAAGACTTCATGATAGGCCTGACAGTTCTTTGATTGCAAATATATCACATTTACCCACTGACTCGCAACCACTAGATTTCTCATCTTCCTGTACACGTGCTCATAATAGTCTCTCTGGAAGTGACTCCAGAACCTTAGATCAATCGCTTGCTTTGGCTGCTCATGTACTTTGACATTCCTGAGCTTGTTAGCCAAATAATTGCCTTTGCTCGAGAAATCATCTTCAGAGGGCTGCTTGTTGTGTTGCAAAGGTCCCTTGCCCTTGCTAGTGCTTATCCTTGGTGCCATTGAGCTGGCACCAACACCATCCTTGCTTGATGGCTTTTTCACTGTCACATTCCTCTTTCTTAGGAGCATAGTGTCAGGAGGAGAATAATTTGCATCATGGACATGGATCTTCTCGCTTCTCAGCTCTTTTGCCCTGGCCACTCTCTCGCGATCATGCTCGGCTTCAAAGTCAAACATTGTATCATCCGATGTGGACGACATCGTGCCTGACGTAGAGAGTACAATGTGTGGTAAGAACAAGAATTAGACTTTGTGGAGACAAGAATTTAGAGGTTCAAACTGTCAAGTGGTCGGACTTGTCCGAATTCAGGGTGCGGACTTGTCCGGAGCATCGGACTTGTCAGCAACAAGCACCGGACTAGTCCGGTTTGACGTATGAACCCTAACTTCTTATTTCAACAAATCTAACTCAGATTGATACAAAATGGTAGAAGCACGATAGGAATACATACAACAATGCAATGTATACCCTAGGAATAAAAAAAGTAAGCAAGACTTGAGGAAAGATGAGAACTAGGGTTAGGGATTGATTTTACTGAAAATTAAAGATTTGAGGACGGAGGAGTGGAGCAAGTTCCGGATCAGTCCAGCGGAGGGACTCTTCGCGCCGAGGGGGGAGATTCCCGTGGAAAAACCTTCGATTTAGGTGGCTCAAAGTGAAAATCTCCTTGGGAGCTTGAGCTTGAGGAGAGAGAATGTAAAGGCAAGTGTGAGGAGGAAGAAGAGAAGTCTTGGTGGCAGGCTAGGGTTAAGCCTGACAGTAGCAGAATAGTCCGGTACACCAAACCAGAGTCGGACTAGTCACTAGAAACAGACTAGTCCGATGCTGACCACGGACTAGTCCGGGTCAGCTGGACAGAAATGAGTTAGAAAAAAGTGATTTTCGGGATTTGAACTAATACTGATATAAAGGACATCATTTCATAAATAATCTTGATGAATATGACCAGTAAGCATTCAACAATCATACAATGGTCATAATTCACCAAGATTCAATAATTTAAATAGTTTTAGAGAGAAAATTGAGATAAGGGATGAATTGTTGCAAAATAAGTAAACTTTGAAGAGTCAATTAGGTATGCAGTGTTTCAAGCCACATTTCGAGTATCGGAATGATTTGAAACATTGCACACGAAACATATACTCATTATGATATTGAGCCTAGATGCACAAGAGTATAATAAAATGCAAACAAAGGTTGACATACCAGTTTTAATATTGCCTAGATGCACTAAGATACAATAGCAACAAAAATAGAATGGCATAACTCTTTGGACCATATTTAGATCAACTTTGTCATGGTGGGGATGCAAGCTGGTTCTCATTGGAGTTTGCCTTTATCCATGTTGGAATTTTGATGAAGTTCTTGATGCACTCTTGGGTGATGCATTTATGGTCTTGTATCCACTTTTTCTTCTTCATTTATTCAGCTCCCCCTTGATCATTGCCACCATCATTATATTGATTATCTTGATCTTGTTGAGGTTGATCTTGTAAAAATTGAGCTTTTTCTTTTGTAGAAGCTCCCCCTTGATCATTGCTCTCTGATTGTTGTACACTTGAGTCTTGTGATAATGGTTCGGGTGGAGACGAACTTGGATTTTCTTATACCCCATAAATATTTTATTTCCTCCAGTCATGTGGTTGGTGCCTATCAAGCACCTCTTTGGATCAACCGGAGGGGGTACACCTATAAATTAGGATTATGCCTTGGTTTTAGGTACCCAAGCTTGCTTGGGTCCTTTGAGGTTAGTGATGAGACACTTGGGCACATACACACAAGATTTTGGACTCTTGTGGAGTGGCCCAACATATTTGGCGTAAACATGGTCAAATTCATTCTTCATAAGGACATATGAGGCATTAAAGTCATGAAACATGATGTTTGGTCCATTTTTAGCTTTTTCATGAAAGGAAGGAACATGTTTGGTGTTCTTAACTTGATTTGAGATTTCCTTGACAAAAGCAATCTATTCCTTGTTATACAGGGGTTTCTAATGTTAAGCTTTTCACCTCGAGAATATACAAGGCCATCCTTGACATTAGGAGCTCTAGTAACCGAGTATGAACTTCGTACATACTTGATTTTCTCCTTGTCAGAAATATCACCTTTAGGTGAATGTATGCATCGTGCCACTATAAGCTCATTTTCAGGTCAAGAACCAAATTAGCAAAAATACAGGTTTTAGATGAATAGACTCGATATTAGGAGAAAGTGAACTCTTAGAAGAGGAGGGAGCACTTTGCTTGAGTGATTCAACTTGTACTTAAGTGCAACAAGCTCATCCTTAAGTACAACATTCAAATCATTTAGATTTGAGCAAGTTTCCTCGCTCAAAGCTAGCTCATGCTTAAGTGCTTCTTTCTTTTTCTTTTCAAGCTCAAGATCCTTTTCAAACTCAAAATATCTCTCCTTTTGAAGGATGACCATATCTTCTTTTTGGCTGATAAGGTCTTCTTTTTCAAATACTTCATCTGACAACATTTTCATTTTATATAATGCACTTTTATTTAATCCCTTAAGCATGCTTTATCACTGCTATCAAACTCATCATCATAGTAATGTAAAGATGAGCGTTTAGATATGACCTTTTTCTTGCCTTCCCTAGCCATAGGGCAGGTGTGGTTTGACTCCTTCCATCCACTCAAGTTTGGAAAGAGAGTGGACTTCATGGAAGGCTTCTTGATGGCAATGGTTGCCACCCTATCTTCATCTTTGGAGGAGGACTTATAGTTTGAGTCCCACTCCTTGCCAATATGTGCTTGGCCTACTTGTTTCTTCTTCTTGAATGTCTTCTTGTCTTGTTGTTTAGCTTCCTTCTTTTTCTTATCATCTTCTTCATATGGGCAATCAACTATGAAGTGTCCATATTCAACACAATTGTAGCATGACCTCTTAGTAATGGACTTGTCTTTGTTCTTTCTCTAGCCTTCACTAGAGTTGTCTCCCTTTCCCCTCCTCATCATTCTTTTAAATTTTTTAATCAAGAGGACCATTTCTTCACCATCCATGTCGATGCTCACATCGTCGCTATCTTCATTGTCTAGCACCTTATGGACTTTCTTGTCTTTTGATTTGCGAGTCACCTTGAGGGCCACCCCCTTATTCTTTGATGAGGTGAGCTCGGCAAGATTCTTCACATATTTAGCTACCTTTTCCATCATATCATCATTGATGATTTTGCCAAGAACATCATTGAGGGTCATTTTTTGGAACCCCGAGCTTTCCCTTATCAATGAGCATAAACTGACATTCTGAGGCATGAAGGCTCTTATCATCCTTTTTACAACCTCATGATCAGAGTGATTGTACATCTCTTGAGGGGATTCACCATCCTCAATGGCAAATCTCCCCAATTCTCCTTCAAGAATTTTGATTTTTGCTTCGTGAACTGTGAGACCTATGTGTGTTGAATACATTGGCTATGACGATAAAAGTTTTGAATACTGCCAAAACACCTGTCTCAACAAGGTCCGTATCTAGGTCCGAGCTCCTGCAAGGTCCGAAAATAGCTCCAACTTGTTTTGGGTAGCTCTGGCAAGGTCCGACGTAAGGTACGACTTGCTGAGGCTAGGTTTGAATACCTTTGGTAAGCTTCGATTCAAGGTCCGGTTAGCTTTGGCAATGTCTGGTGCTAGATCGCATTGGTTCTGCTTTTACCTTGCAATGTTTCGAACATGCTTTTTGTATTATGGAAAGCTTGCTTAGTATTATTTTACTAAATTTTTGGTGTGTTTTGGTGGTTATGGTTGATATCGTTTTGCTATGGTTTGCAACATGCTTATGTGAGGTGCTCACGTAAGGTGTTGTCGTTTCAGAACCAACGTGAGTCAAGTCGAGGGCTTGTGCTCGGAAGTATCGGTTGTTTATTCATGTGCAGGTGTTGCTTGAGTTCGAGACATGGACGGTGACAGGATCCATAGAACTAGTCTTAGGAGAAGATGAGTTTCAATAACCAAGTTCGGAAGGAATTCTGGTTGAGTTGATCGGGAGGTCACGCAACATGTTTGAATCAAGAACAATGCATATGAAGGTATTGTGGACATCAGTGGAAGGTGTATACACATGTGCAATGAGTGCATGCACGTGGCAACATGGTTTCAATGCGTGATGAAGATATGCGGACGTAAAGAATTGGTCAGAAAGGTTCAACCGACTAGGTTATGGACTCACACTGAGGCTGAGTCATGTTTGACTCAAATATGAAAAGATTTGAGTTGGTTATGATAGGATTTCGTGTCGGTCACGAAGTTGAGTTATTTTTAGGAATGTGAGATATGTTCCTAAGGTGTTTAGAAGTCTTAAGATTTCTTCTATATGCATATAGAAGAGTCTTGAGTAGTTATGGAAAGTTTTGATGGAAATTGAGTAGGATACGAGTCCTAGTTTTGTTTGGGTTGGCTTAATGGCTGGTTATATAAGCAAGGAAGGCCAAAGCTCGTGGTGAAAGGATTTTGGGGGATGTTCCTATTGTGTTATATTGAATAAAGATCATAGTTTAAATAAAGTTTTGTGCCTTGCTCGTCCGACTTGTTTAGAACAAGTTTTTCTCGTCGAGTTTCTGTACAGCACTACCTTACTTCGGTGGTTTTATCATAACTCGAGTTTTACGGATCCAATTGGCGTGATTCTTTTTGGGTTGTCCTAATAACTTGATTATCTATCATCTGTGAAAATTCACGGTCATTGCATTTGTTATTTCTGATCTACACGAATTTCTTTGCAGTGTTGCAGATCTGGTTGTTTTTGGGTATAACAGATTGAGCTTTGTTCGATCTTTCGGTCGTAACTTGAGTTTTTCTCGATGATTTTTCGTGATTCTTGTTGTCGTGTCTCCGCGACTTGATTTTCTATAATATCTACCACTTTTGTCACGGTTGAATACATTTATATTAGTCGTCCACATTGTTTCTTAGCAGATTGATTTTTTGCCGAGGGTTTTTGTTTCTTCCACTAATAAACTTTTAAATCTACCATTCACTCCCCCTCTGATAGCTTTTCATGTGCTCTTCGATCCTACAGTTGGTATCAGAGCCACGGTGCTCTAATATTTGTGATTTGCATATGTTTTGACTAATCGACATGGAGAAATACTCCGCCAAACCTTGTGTGTTTAGTGGTATTGGTTTTCAGGTTTGGAAGGCACGTATGGAAGCCTTCATCCAGGCACAAGGTTTTGCAATATGGAAAAATGTGTACAAGCCTTACGAAGTGCCATCAAACGGTCATGTTACGGCTACAAATATGAAGATGTCGACAACAACAACAAGGCACGAAACTTGATCATACAAGGATTACCACGAAGGATCCAACACGATCAAGGAGGTAAGGAAAGATATGTTCAAAAAGGAATACATGCGTTTTGAGATGCAACCATGTGAGTCCATTGATGATTCATTTGCTCGCTTTAATAAAATTCTCAGCAACTTGCATAGTGTCAATGTTAATTTTCAGATGCTAAAAATGCTAGGCAATTGTTAAGTGCATTAGATATGTCAATTTGGGAGATGAAAGTTGCATCTATTCAAGAATCTGCTTTCATGAGTACACTTACTTTAGATGTTCTATATTCTAAATTTAAAACTCATGAAATTGACATAATCTCTCGTATGAACCCCAACAAGTCTTTTGCATTTGTTTCTCAACGTGACATGCCTAGCTCCGGCCAATCTTCATCTTGTGGAACACTTGCTTTGTTGTCCGCTCTAACCCTTGAACAGATTGAAGTGTTTTTAGAGGAAGAACGTGCACTCATCTCTACTCGGTTCTTAAAAGCATTGCAAAATGTGAGAACTAGAAGGAGAGAGGTTGCCAGACCTCAACGATGCTTTGAATGTGATAATACAGGACATTTTTGCATGGATTGCCCTAAACATTCAGGTACTACTTCCCGTGATGAAGAGCAAACAAGGACGAAGCACTCCTCTACAAACAACAACAAGAAAAAGAAGGGTTTTACAGGACACCAATTGGTGAATAGTTTTATCTCCGCACTTCCAGAACATGGCTCGAGCGATATGGACATCAGAAGTGACCAAAATGAAGATGTTTTGGCAAACTTGTGCTTCATGAAGGGCAAGTCAAGATCAAGTATGGAGGAGGCAGAACACAACAGCGACAATGAAGAGGTATGTCCTACTTGCGAAGAAATGTGTGATGCTATTTCTCGTGCCACTGTTATAGTTATGAAAAAAGACAAAAAGCTTAGGGGCAATGCTGTTAGAATTGAGACACTAGAATCAGAAATTAATCGTTTGAAATCTTTGATTCCTAGTAATGATTCTTGTTCCTCATGTGATTTAATATATTAACAATTGTCCTCTCTAAGAAGTGCACATACCTCCACACTTGATAAACTTGAGTTAAAAATTGAAAAGAACAAAAAGCTTGTTGCACTTAATGATAAAAACTTAAAAGATGCTTGTTGTTCTACAATTGATTTGCATTGTTCTACTTGTGATGATCTTGATAAGAAACTATAAGATGCTATGAATGAAATTTCTATATTGAACAATGCTTTATGTTCTCATGAAGTTAAATATTGTTCTAATTGCAAACTAAAAGGAAAAACTTCATGTGAAAAATGCCTAGTCATGTCAAAGAAACTTGATGACATGAATAGGACACTAGAGCAGTTTTGTAATGGAAATAAGAATCTAAACTTGCTACTGAATTCTTCTAAATCTTGCAATGATAAATCTGGTTTAGGCTTTGATTCCCATGCTCATGCTAAGGCACATCCACCTAAAATTGTGAAGTCATTAGGAAGTGGTTTGATTAAAACAGTTCCTAAACAAAAAGAAGTGGTTTTCAAATCTGCAGGATTGTTGTCTCATTCGGTTGCTAATAAACATGTTGCTTGCTCATTTAGACATGAACACAAAGTTAAATTTCATTGTACCTACTGTGATAAAGATGGTCATGTCATAGATTTTTGTTATAGACTAGCTAAACAGCATAAAAAGGAAAGTATGCAAGCTAGATCTCATAACTCTCATGCAAAATTTGCCGCACATGCTAAACTAAATGTTAGGAACTTGCAACCTACTGTAATGAGTCAAAAACATGCAAAGATTGCTCCCAAACCTACTGTTTCTCGTGCTACACATGTAACACCTCGTAGGTCAGCAGTTGGGTACACGAATTCTCAAATTTTGGCTCATAAACCTATTGTTTAATATCAACTTTTCCGTGTTATTCCTGCTGGACATCGTGTGACTCAGTACCTATCGGAGGGTGATTCCGGGAATTCTCTCGGTACTACCGTTGGTAGCCCACAGAGTTCTTAGTTCGGTTAGGGCGCGCGGAGATTCAAAAGAAGGTGGTAATTTGACATGAGGACTTATGTGGTTTGGGCCACCTGAGCGTAATACCCTACTCCACAGGTGTGTTGTTGTTGTATTGAGCGTCTAAGTGCTTGAGTGTCAGAGACTAGAGTGTCTTGAGCTCGTGTGTCATAGGTGTGTGTGGAAGCCTCATATGTGTATCGCTCGGCCAGTCCTTTTATAGTACAAGGACTGACCGTTACATTGTTAGCCTGGTCCAACATGTGGCCCTGGCGGTTACTGATGCTTAATATACAATTAATGTACTTAACTACCCTTAACAGCGTGATAACACGCCTTGATGGCGGCGTTACTGGTATTAAGGGTCCTCCGGTCATGTGTCATTAAGATAGCATTAATGACACTTAACCGGGTCTTGAAGTCTTTAATCTTCCTTAAAGGTCCGAGCCGTTGGAGGTCCACCAGTCTGTTTGTTGAGGTTGAAGGTCCGGCGGTTGGACGCGTGGTAGCTCCGGAGCTTACTGTCTTGGACGAGTAGGTCCAGTGCTATTGTACACGTGTTGGTACTGGAGATTCTCCCTGTCAGGGGTTTGGTCCGTGGGTGCCACACAAGTATCTAGTCCGGAGCTTTCCCATGTATGGAATGTAGCTCCAGTTTTACGATACACGTGGCGACACTGAGACTAACCATAGAAGGGAAGCAGGTCTGGTTCCGTATGACACGTGGGGCCTTCGGAGGTCTTCAACTCACATAGGTGGAGTTCCTTTGCACTCTTTGCATTTCCAAGGGGTATCCGGTACGCAGGGTACCGACAGTGGCCCCCTGGGCCCACCTTCAGGAGAGACCTTTTGGATTAAGTCATTCTGCCGGAGGTGGGTCCATCTTTTGATTTTAATGCCATGTCTTCAAGGATTTTTGGATGTGTCATTGAAGTGGTGGTTCGCAGTTAAGCAATCGCCGCGTGGCATCCCCAGGCTGTGCCAGGTGAGGTCTGCGTGTGCGGATCTCACGCAATTGAAGGTTGCCGGTTCCCAATACGAAAACCGTATCGGTTCCGCGCGCCATGCCAGACCGCCACCCTCGGGCTTCCCGCGTCTCATGATGACAACTGTTCGCCTGGGGTAAGGACCTCGAATTGATCGCCGGGGTGGCCCCAAGCCCCCTTGTCATTGGCAGGGTGAAGTTTTTGAACTGTATCATTGGCCCTTCTATGGTTTCCATCCAAGCGTTGTGGGGGCTTATTTAAGAAGGAAAGCGCGCATCGTTTGGGATTCCTTATGCCTTCATTTGAACTTGCGCTCGAAAGCTCCAAACTTTCGCTTGCTTTTCCTCTCTCGCCCCGCTGTGCTGCGATGGAGTTGGGTCTCCGCAAGAGCCGTCTCACGACTGACGGCGATTTGAAGAAGGTCCGGACCTACATGGGGTGGTCTAGTGACTCCTTCAACCACCTGGTGCGCTCCGGCAAGCTCCCGTTCAAGAAGGAGCGCGCCGGCAACATGGTGTACTTCTCCGCATACGCCATGGTGGGACTGATCCCACCCTTCTCCACTTTTCTCTTGATGCTGCTAGACTTCTATGGTCTGCATCTATACCACCTTGGCCCCACTCCATTCTTCTTGTGTCGACCTTCGTCCACTTCTGCAAGATGTGGGTGGGTATTCCCCCCTGCGTAGAGCTTTTCCGTACCTTCTTCACCATCCACACCACCGGCAAGAGTGACGAGTACCTTGGCTTCTACTATTTTGTGAAGCGCAAGAAGTGCCCGTACAAGTACTTGAGGTTGTTCCCTTCCAGCAAGTGGGATGATTGAAAGAAGGATTGGATTGTCATCACGACAGAGGAGCACGAGAAGCTAGAGCTGCCTGAAGGCCTCCCAACATTGACACTAAAGCCTGGAGTGAAGTTCTGGTGCTGTCGGAGGCCTTCAATCCTGCCTTGACCAGGATCCACCAATGTGTGGAAGGAGGAGTTACCCCCCAGGCGGTCTTCTGCAACTTCGTGGTCAAGAGGTGGGCTCCGCTGAAGAAGAGGGAGAAGCTCGCCTGGGCCCTAAACAATGTGACGGACGATGACCGGATTGAGACTGGTTTGAAGTCCAACCTGGAAGGTGCAGCTTTGGAGCTTCATCTCAAGAAGTTCCAGCACAACATCGATGTCGAGGGTGATGACTTGACTCCGTCAGCAGCTTTCCTTCCTGTGAACATTGAGGCAGAGTTTAGCAGGGAGCTCTGACCTAATATGCTGGTGTTGGATGACCTCTGTGAAGTTGAGAGGCGTCTGACCACCAAGCTGGCGATCCCCAGAGCTTTGGAGGGTGGCCCTGCTCCTGCCCCGAGACAGAGAGTTGAAGTCGTAGGCAAGGGCAAAGAGTTGGCCGAGCCCTCGAGTCGAAAGAGGAAGTTGAAGCACTCTTACGGGAGGCCCGTCAGACCTGCTCCTTCCACGACAGCTCGGTCTCCTCGGCGGGGGAAGTCTTCGACGGCAACAACAACTCCAGCATCAGCGTCTCCCCGGGATGCCAGCTCTGCCCAGGTGACTCCATCGCCGGAGCCAGCTAAGGGCTCTAGGTCCGAGGGTCCTTGTCAGTCGAGGGGGGCCTTAACCAAGACATCGCTGGCGGCAGCAGCAAGCTCCAGAGGGCCTTCCGGATCTACTACCCAGTTGCGACTGGGTCGGGCTTCGAGCGTCTGACGAAGAGGTTCCGTGCTAGCTGGAGCGGAAGTCTCCCAAGGTAAATTTGCTTTTTTACCTCAGTTGGTTATTTTTGTTGTAATCATATTTTGAGTTTCTTCGTCCTTCATCCACAGGGTATCCAAGAAAGGGGCTGAAGTTCCGGTTCCTACGACAGCAACTGGTGATGTACAGGAGGAGGAATCAGCTCCAGTTCCAGCACCGCCCCAGGTGGTGCCTGAGGTCGCGTTAGCTTCGGTGCTAGCTGTCATGGCCCTTGACCTCGAGTCATCCCATGAAGCTCCCGTGGTAGCGTCGGACCACGGGAATGAAGATGTACCAATGGCACAAGCTTCGGAGGTTGAAGCTCCGGTTTTGGATGTTGTGATGATGGACGCTCCAGCCTCAGAGCTGGAGATAGCTGTAGTTCCGGCCCTAAAGACGGATGTTGTTGAAGCCCCGACGATGGAGCCAGTGGTTGATGAAGTTCTGGCACCTGAGCCAGTTGTCACGGAGATGTCGGCACCAGAACTGGTGGAGGTCAAAGCGCTGGCGCCTGAACTGGCAATGGAGGAGGCACCAGCGCTGGAGCCGAAAGTGGCCTCATCTCCGGCCAAATATTCAACATCTGCCCCGGAGGTGATGGTTCTGGAGGTACCCGTGCCAGAGCCGGAGTGCCCAGACGAAGCGATAGGTCCTTTGCCAGAGGGACCAGTTGCCGATGACCTAACAGCGAGACCTTCGGAGCTGACTCCGGAGGTAGGAACTTCTGTTGCAGGACCTTCCTCGACGGCGACCGAGGCTATCCTGGAGTGTGGCCCTAGTGCCGCGGAAGCTCAGGGGACTGCTCTTGTGGAGTGGGACTCGGTTTTTGTTATGGAGAACCCGCTGGAGCTGACAGAGAGGACCCCGACAGGTCCGAAGCCAATCCCCTTGTTATTATCCATCGACAACGCCTGCTCCAGCCTTTGTTAGGTTGAGCTGGTCGTTTACCACGACAGCAAGACCCTCGAGGAGGAGTGCCAAACCCTTAGGAGGTCGTGCAACCGGCTCCAATTTGAGACCAAGCTGGCGCAAACAAGGCTGACTGATGACAAGGAATGGGTCAAAAAGGAGAAGGCCCGGATGGAGTACTAGGGCTAGCTGCTGGAAGAGAGGGAAAGCATGGTGCGATCCCTCGACAACCAGTCCCGAGCCATCCATGAACAAGCGGTGGCTGCTAATGAAGCAGCGAATGATTGCCAGGAGAAGCTCAGTGCGATCCACGATAGCCTCGTCAAGCGTCGGGAGGCTCTTGAAGAGCGGGAGAAAAAGGTCGAAGATGAAGAGCAAAAACTCCTGGAGCTGCGGGATGACCTCGTGAAGAGTGAGGATGAGCTTGCTCAGAGGCTGGCTCTGGGTGACAAGAGCCTCGCGGAGTGCACCAAGAAGTTGGAGGAGCTCTGCGAGAGCGAGGAGAAGAAGGCTTGGTAGCAGGGACAGGACCTCACCAAGAGGGAGAATGAAGTTGCTGCCAGGGAAAAGAAAGTGTGGGGCTGGGAGAGAGACCTAGTCGACCGCTAGAACAAGATCCACGTCTGGGAAGAGGAGCTTGCTAAACTCGAAAGGCAAGTTGCTGAAAAGATTCAGCAGCAAGCCAAAGAGGTGGAGCGCCTTGCCCGGGAGGGTTCAGAATTTGCGGTGACCAAGAGGTCCTTGGAAGAGGTGCGAGGCTCAAGGGCTGCGGAGTCTCAACAAGTTTGGGACATCTTGGGAAAAGCCAATGACAAGCTGATGCTGTTGGGTTTTAGTCCCGTGCGTCCGGACGTTCTGGAGCCGGAGCTAGACCAGGCGTTGAAGGCGTTGAGCTCGGCGGGTAGCAAACTCAACAAGATGGGCGATGTCATCGCAGATCAATTAGAGACTGAAGGGAAATCCCTTGCGCAGAACATTGCAGAGTACATGCTGATGTGCTACACAAGTCGGGATCCTCACTTCCCATTAGATCCGGTGCTTGAAGGTCCCATCAACGGAGAGGGAGATGCCGCCAAGGCCAATGTGTCGGAGGTTGCCCAGAAGGTTGCCTCGTTCTTCCATAGGATCTAGGACTTTCTCTTTGTAGCTTCCACTTGTATCTTCTCTTCTTTTCTCCAATTTTGTAATCTCTTGTCCTCATATGAATGAAATCCAAGCAATTTATGAATTTCATTTTTTGTCTTCAACCTTTGTCTCACTTGGTCCCCTGGTAGATGTGCACAATTTGATTGTGGACATGTACTAAGAGGATGTAACATTTTGTTGAAGACTTGAGTGCTTCAAACTTATAGAGTATAGGTCTGAAGTCATCGATAGCAGGGCCCCCTGAAGTTGTCGGAGCTCAGTAGCTCCGGCAGCGACCTTTATCAACGCGTAGAACGTCGACAGCTGGTCCTCTGGGGTTGTCGGAGCTTAGTAGCTCCGACAGCATCCACTGTCAACACGTAGAGCATCGATAGCAGACCCTATTAGGGTGTCCTTCTATCATCTTTCCTTCACGTTGACGGTTGGCCCCCTGGATTTGCCAGAACTTAGTAGCTCCGACGACGCCTACTATCAATGTTTAAATCATCGACAGCGGGCCACCTTAGGGGACGTCGAAGCTTTGATAGCTCTGGCATCATCCACCATCGTCATGAGATCTTTATTTTTCCTACACACTGAAGTCAAGAAAAATAGTAAAATTCATTTCTTATCTATGACTCGTTTGCGGCTTACTATTCCCAAAAGAAATTCTTAGGTCGACCGCAATTCTATATGCAATCAAGTGCATTTGCTTATCTTCTCCAGGTCCAATCGTTTTTTGGACCCACCTTACTCAGGCCTACCGGGGTGTAGGTAGAGTGACGTACTTAGGGTGCTAGACCAGGCTAGGTTGATAGCACACTCCGGACCTAGATTGGCTTGGCGTTCAAGCGAGTAGGCCATTCAACAATGTTAAGACCCGAAAGAATTAACAAAGCGACTTGAATTATACATTAATTGTTCGAGCTAAAGTTTTTTGAGAATTGCACAACTTTGTTATAGACAAGAAAGAGAAAAATAAAAAATATTGAGCCTGTACAAAATAAATGCATGTGGAGTTTGTTTTCACATAATGATGTCTTTCATTATAGGTCTGGGGTACAGGGGAAACAAGTACACTCTTAGGGTATGGAACCAGGCTAAGTGTGTTACATTTCTTGTTTGACCCAGGGTAACTAGCTACACTTTCAGTTCTGAGACTGTGTCAAGTGTTGCTTGAACTTTGCGGACCATCCGGGAAAGGTTCGGCTGTCCCCCTGGAGGGGCTACTCGACTCTGTACAATGACGCTATAACAAACATCGTATGTAATTACAGACTCACCTTCGTGATATTAAGCGTAGAACATACGGAGGTGCTCAATGTTCCAAGTATTAGGGAGCGGTGTCCCATCCTCGGTTGCCAAGCGAACGCATCTGGGATGGGATACTTTGATCACTGGAAAGGGTCCTTCCCAGCTGGGGGAAAGTTTGTTTAACCCTTCTCGAGTTTGTATTTTCCGTAGCACTAGATTGCCTTCCTTGAGCTGTCAGTTATGCACATGCCTTTGATGATAGCACCAGAGCGCTTGGTGGTATCGTGCATTTCGAACAACTGCTCGACACCTTCCCTCTTCAACGAGGTCAAAGTCTTCACGCCAGAGCTGGTCCTGCGCGGCTTCGTCAAAGGTCCAGACCTGGAGTGACCCCAAGGTGATTTCCGAAGGAAGGACTGCTTTAGCTCTGTACACCAGGAAAAAGGGTGTCTCTCCAGTTGACTGGTTTGGAGTTGTCCTGTTGGCCCACAGGGTGCGCAGAAGCTCATCAATCCAGTTGGCTCCATGTTTTTTCAGGCGCTCATATGTGCGCGTCTTGAGTCCTTTTAGGATTGCTGCATTTGCTCTCTCAGCTTGGCCATTGCTTGCCTGGTGAGCTACGGAAGCGTAGCTGACTTGGATGTCGAGGTCTTCGCAATGTCCTTGGAATGCAGAGCTTGTAAATTGGGTACCGTTGTCAGTTATGATCTTGTTTGGGACTCTAAATCTGCATAATATAGATTGCAAGAAATTGATAGCTGATTGCTTGTTTATTGTCACAACTGGAGTTGCTTCCGGCCACTTGGTGAACTTGTCAATGGCGACGTACAGGAACTTATATTCTCCGACGGCTCTTGGGAAAGGTCTCAAGATATCCATCCCCCACACAGCGAATGGCCACGTAGGAGGTATCATTTGTAAGGGTTGAGCTGGTGTGTGAATTTTCTTCGCATGGAACTAGCATGCTACGCATTTCTTCACTAGCTCGGTTGCATCCTGGAGTGTTGTAGGCCAGTAAAAACCATGTCGGAAGGCTTTCCCGACCAACGTGCTGGAAGACGCGTGGTTCCCACACTAGCCTCCATGGATTTCCGTGAGGAGTTCGCGGCCTTCTTCCCTTGTAATGCACAGCATTAGGACGCCGTTGGCACCATGCCGGTAGAGATCCCCTTCCACCAGTGTGTATCTTTTAGCTAATCTGGCTATCCGGTCAGCATATACATTATCTTCAGGAAGGATGTTGTCTTTCAAGTAGCTCCGGATCTCTGATATCCATGCATCGGAGCTAACTTGAGCTTCTGAGTCTTGCGTGTTGGGTTGCTTGGAGCTTCCTGCAGCACCTACGACCCTTGATGGACGCCATGGTAACAGGGCCATCGGTACCGCCAGCTTCGAGGTGCTGGTCTCACCCCCTTCGCTCAGTTCGGCAGGCTGAGATGTTGGTCTTGACAATCTCCGAATGAAGGTTCTGTTGGGAATCGGAGCTCTGGTTGAAGATTTCGTCGAGAGTCCGTTAGCTTCAGCGTTGTTGAGGCGTGGAACATGGCAAAGATCCAGGACTTCAAAATCCTTCTGAAGCTTCTGGACTTCAAGTAGATATGCAGCTAGTTGAGGGTTGTTGCAGCAGCATTCACCTTTGACTTGTTTTATAATGAGCTGCAAATCACCCTTTACCAACAGCTGCTTGACACCATATGATAGTGCCACCTTGAGCCCATAGATTAATGCTTCATACTCTGCCATGTTGTTGGTCCCCTTGAAGTCAAGGTAAACCATATATTTGACCTTCTCCCCAGTTGGAGCGAGAAGAAGGATTCCAGCTTTGGCCCCCTGCTTCTGCACGGAGCCATCGAAGTAGAGAGTCCAGTGAGGTCCAGTGAAGACCGAAACCTTAGGTTCCAGCTTCTGCTCACTGGGTCCGCCAGGATTTGATGGAGAGGAGGTCCATTCTGCCACGAAGTCCGCCAATGCCTGACTTTTGATCGCTTGTCTTGGGACAAATTCAAGTTCGAACTCAGCCAATTCCGCTGCCCGCTTTGCAATGTTCCCCGTAGAATTTGGTTTATGCAAAGTTGCACGTGGTGGATAATAGGTTACTACTGAAATCTTGTGAGCTTGGAAGTAGTGACGAAGCTTCCTAGAGGCAATAAGGACTGCGTAGAGCAGCTTATGCACTTCTAAATACCGAGTCTTTGCATCATGAAGTACTTCGCTGATGAAGTACACTGGGCGCTGGACTGTCCGGACCCTCCCGGAGGGGCCCTGTGCTTCCTCCTCATCAACCTAGACCCTCCTAGAGGGGTCCGGACCTTCTTCAGGGACCTCCTGGTTCCTGCTGGAGGAACCCGGAGTTTCTTTTGATGTGACTCGGACCTTCCCGGAAGGGTCCAGATCTTCTTGTTCAGCAATAATAACTCCTTCATTTGAAGGAAGTTGATCCTCTGCTGTCTCGCCTTGAGGATCCGAGTTTGGGGGCTGGGACCCAGACTCGCCTTCAAGTAGTTTCGGACCCTCCCGGAGGGGTCTGAATTCCTGAACTGAGGATGGTTCTAGTCTTTCTGCAACCAGGACCATGCTGACAACTTCGTCAGTTGCTGAAATGTAAAGCAGAAGTGGCTCACCAGGATTCGGAGCTACCAAAGTTGGTAAAGTGGTGAGGAGCTTCTTTAGCTCTTGGAAAGCCTTTTCTGCTTCTTCAGACCATTGGAATGGTCCGGACTTCCTCAATAATTTGAAGAAGGGTAGCGCCCGTTCCGCAAGTCTTGAGATAAACCGACTGAGGGTAGCTAGACATCCAGTCAACTTCTGGACATCCTTGAAGCGAGCTGGTGGTCGCATATCTTCAATAGCTTTAATCTTCGTCGGATTCGCCTCTATTCCTCAGTGGTTCACCAAGAATCCAATAAGCTTTCTGGAGCTAACCCCAAAGACACGCTTGTCTGGGTTCAGCTTTGTGCGAGTGATTCGCAACTTGTCGAAGACAGCTTGCAAGGTGTCAAGAAATGACCCCCTAACCCTGTCATTTCGTCAAGTCTTGATCACCTGAAGCTATCCACACATCCACAAGTGTTCAAGGCCAAGAGCAATCACTTGCACACTATCTTGATCATTTCTACACCAAGGTTTAGGATAGAACTAGCTAGAGAGAGAGCTTGAGTGCCACCATTCTGGGTGAGTGGACTCTCTAGGTTAGTGTGAGAGCCTCAAGGGAGTGCCCTTGGTGTTGTAATCGCGAAGAGACTTCCGGAGCTTGCCAAGCCGTGTGTGGAAGCCCGGAAGGTCGAAGTTGTA
Organism: Tuctoria greenei; assembly: GCA_036927565.1. Taxonomy (NCBI): domain Eukaryota; kingdom Viridiplantae; phylum Streptophyta; class Magnoliopsida; order Poales; family Poaceae; genus Tuctoria; species Tuctoria greenei. The sequence continues at coordinate 68,489,144 of JAYESD010000003.1, read as the reverse complement.
CAAGGCTTGAGCTCCACCTTGCCAAGGAGGCGAACGGAGAGGAATAGTGAAGACCCCTCGTCTTGGTGATGTGGGTGTGGCAAAACCCTTTGGTGGGTGCCACAACGTGGATGTAGGAAGATCTTCACGATCTTGCCGAACCACGGGATAAATCCTTGTCTCCTCGGGAGTTTGCATCCTTCTCATTCCCTTTGTTTTATGCATTTATATTCCGCAAAGTTGCTATCTACTAGAATGCATAGTTGGTCGCGTAGGGAATTGGGCTTTAGAAATTAAGGTTCAAATGCTTAGAATTTATGGAAGAAAGCCCAATTCACCCCCCCCCCCCCCTCTTGGGCATTCGGTCCTTACAATTGGTATCAGAGCAAGGTCGCTCATAAGATCATTCTAGCTTCACCGCTAGAGAGCTAAAATGGCCAAGGTTGGGGGTTCGGTTCCTATCTTTGAGGGCAAGAACTTTGCCTATTGGAAAGCACGCATGCGCGCTTATCTTGAGGCTATTGCCCCCGAAGTATGGGAAGCGACCCACGCGGGGTTTGGAGAACATAATTATGTTGGTGATCAACTAAAATGGGATGCTAAAGCTAGGAATGCAATCTATGAATGTATTAGTCAAGATGTGTTTTCTAGGATTGCTAGCAAGGAAAAGGCTTGTGAAATTTGGGCTTGCTTAATTGAGATTCATGAGGGCTCTTCTCGTGTCAAAGAACTAAAATATCATATGCTTAAAGCCAAGTATGATGAATTTAAAATGCTTCCTCATGAAAATGTCAATGAGATGTTCTCTCGCTTAAATGTGCTTATTGAAGAAATAAATGCTCTTGACATTGCTTCTCTTGGCAAGGGACTCATCAACCGCAAGATCCTCATGTTCCTTCCCAAGCCAAAGTACAACATCATCAACTCCATGCTCCAAAAAGAGTCACTTGACCACATTGAAGTTTCGGAGCTCATTGGAGAAATACACGCTCATGAGATGAGCGTACTTGGGATGATGGAGCAATCATCATCAAAGACAATTGCTCTAAAGTCCACCACCAAGAAATCAAGCCTCAAGAAGAAGAAGGTGATTGAGCCTAGCTCAAGTGAAGAAGAACAAGCATCAAGTGAAGATGATGATGATGAGCTTGCATTAATGATGAGAAAGTTCTCACGCTTGAACTCCAAGATTACCAAGAAGGGATACACCTTTGATCCCAAGAAGAAAGCGTTTCTACCGAGGAGAGATGATCGCAAGACTTGCTACAATTGTGGTGATCAAGGCCACATCTCCTATGATTGTCCAAAACCGGACAAAAGAAGAGAGAACTACAAAGGCAAGCATCGCAAGCTTGAAGGAAGCGATGATGATGAAGACGAAGCCAAACCAAAGCCAAGATCCTTTGGGAAGAAGAAACATGACAAGGGCAAGAAGGCAAGGCTCTTCCCAAAGAAGAGAAATGGCCCACAAAAAGTGTTCATGTGTGAGGCAAATGAATGGGTCACCGATGAAGAAACAAGGGATGAAGAGAGTGAAGAGGAAGAAGAAAGCTTGGCCGGCCTCGCCATCGCCAACAATGATGATGCACCTCTTCATCCACCGCCCATGTGCCTCATGGCAAAAGGTAACACTAAGGTATGTGATGACTCTAGCGATGATGAGCTTTCCCCCGATGATTTAACTTCGTTCATAAATGAATATCATGCTATCATTAAGAGGGAAAAGAGTAAGGTTAAAGTGCTTGAAGAAACTCGTGCTAAACTTGAGAGTACTAACCTTGATTTGCTTGACAAGTATGAAAGCATACTTAAAGAGCATGACACGCTCAAATCCCATGTCGGGCAAATTGAGGAAGAAAATACTAAAATTAAGATAGATAATCATGAACTTGACTTAGCAGACCAAACACTCTTGGAAGAGCACAACAAGTTAATACAAGAACATCAAACACTTAACCTTGCTCATGACATGCTTGATCAAGAATTGAAAAATATGAAGAAGCAAACCCTTAATGATAAGATATCCATTACTTCTCATGCCACTAATGCTTTGCACAAGTCTTTGCCTTTGAAAGCTAATGCTAGGGAGAAGGACTTGTTGGAAGAAATTGAGAGTCTCCGCACTAGTGTGGCTAGACTTTCAAAAGGAGAAGTCAAGCACAAGGAAATTCTCTTCCAACAAGCAAAGGCCTTCAACAAGAGAGGACTTGGATCCTTCCCGGTGCCTAACAAAGGAAAGGTGCCCTCACCAGAGCTAAGAACAAGCTTCGTCAAGGAAGTTGGTTCTTATTGCCAACATTGTGAGGTCACCGGTCACCACACAAGGGAGTGTCCTCTTCCTAACCGACCTTCTCCTAAATTGCCTACTAACTATAAATCTACTTTCAATGATCATTGTTATCTCTTGAGTAAAGTACAAGGCAAGGTGAAGGCAAGATTCATTGGCAAAGACATGAAGGGCATGAAGGGGAAGCTCCCCAAGCAACTTTGGGTCCCAAAAACACTTGTATCACACATACAAGGACCTAAGTTGGCTTGGGTTCCTAAAGCCAAAAATTGAATTCATGTGTGTAGGTGAACTACAAAGCCGGAGGAAAGCATTGGGTACTCGATAGCGGGTGCACTCAACATATGACCGACAATGATGGTATGTTCACCACCATAGAAAACCCCGGCAATCATGAACAAGTCACCTTTGGTGATAACTCTAAGGGAAAGGTAATTGGGTTAGGTAAAATTGCTATTTCAAATGACTTGTCTATTTCTAATGTTTTGTATGTTAAGTCACTTTGTTTCAATTTACTTTCTATTGCACAACTATGTGATCTTGGACTAACGTGCACATTTAGCAAAAATGATGTTGTTGTGAGTAGTGAAACTAGCCAAGACATAGTCTTCAAAGGATTCCGGCATGGACATCTCTACCTAGTGGACTTCGCCAACAAGAATGCTAGCTTGAGCACTTGTCTTTTCACTATGACAAGCTTGGGATGGCTATGGCACCGACACATAGCACACATTGGAATGAGCAAACTCAAGAAGTTATTCAAGCTTGGGATGGTGACCGGCGTGAAGGATGTCACATTTGAGAAGAACAAGCTTTGTAGCGCTTGTCAAGCCGGGAAGCAAGTTGCTTCACACCACCCAATGAAGACAATGGTGTCAACCTCCAAGCCACTTGAACTACTCCACATGGACCTCTTCGGACCGTCCACATATCAAAGCCTTGGCGGTAACCTCTATTGTCTCGTTATTGTTGATGACTATTCTCGCTATGCTTGGACTTTGTTTCTAGGTGACAAGAGTGAAACTCCGGAAGTGTTCAAGACCTTCACCAACCGCGCTCAAAGGGAATTTCAACTTCCCATCATCAAGGTCCGGAGTGACAATGGCACCGAATTCAAAAACTACAACATTGGGGAGTGGTGTGACCGTGAAGGAGTAAAACATGAGTTTTCGGCCACATACAACTCCCAACAAAACGGTGTCGTTGAAAGGAAGAACAAGACACTTATCACTCTTGCAAGAGCAATGCTTGATGACTACGGCACGTCGGAGAAGTTTTGGGCCGAAGTGATCAACACGGCGTGCCATGCCGCAAATAGGGTCTACCTACATCGCCTACTTCAAAAGACCCCGTACGAGCTTCTCATTGGGAGAAAGCCCAACATATCCTACTTTCGAGTCTTTGGATGCCAGTGCTACATCTACCGCAAGAAAAGGCTCGGTATGTTTGAAAGAAGATGTGATGTTGGTATATTTCTTGGTTATGCATCAAACTCAAAAGCATATCGAGTATTCAACCAAACCTCTGGTTTAGTTGAAGAAAGTTGTGATGTTGAGTTTGATGAATCTAATGGCTCCCAAGAGGAGAGTTTTGGTCATGATGAAATAGATGATGAGCCTCTACGAGAAGCCATGAAGAACATGACCATTGGAGACATCAAGCCGGAAGTTGAGGAGAGCCATGATCAAGGGGGAGCTTCAAGTTCCAACAACAACACCTCTATGGCGCCTCAAGTTGACGAAGAAGAGAAGGATGATCCATTGCCGACTCAAGACTCACAAGCACAACAACATCAAGAAGAAGAAGAAGAAGTCCATGATCAAGTCCAACCACAAGAGGAGCAACACGCATCACCTTCGCCAAGTGCTTCACAACCGCTTATGAGGCGTGGACGCATCTCCAAGGCGCATCCAATGGATCAAATCATTGGAAGTCCGTCAAGGGGTGTAAGTACACGTTCTCACCACGTTGCTTCGTTTTGTGAGCACTACTCTTTTGTTTCGTGTGTAGAACCCACTCACATTGAGGAAGCGCTCCAAGAGCCAAATTGGGTGATGGCCATGCAAGAAGAACTCAACAACTTCATCCGGAATGAAGTTTGGGTGTTGGAGGAGCGACCCAAGGACAAGAACGTCATCGGAACCAAGTGGGTGTATCGCAACAAACAAGACGAGAATGGCGTTGTGGTCCGCAACAAGGCAAGACTTGTGGCTAAAGGGTTCTCACAAGTTGAAGGACTAGATTTTGGGGAGACATTTGCCCCGGTCGCCCGGCTAGAAGCCATCCGTATACTTCTTGCCTTTGCTTCACATCATAGTATTAGACTTTATCAAATGGATGTGAAAAGTGCCTTTCTCAATGGTTACATTAACGAGCTTGTTTATGTTGAACAACCTCCCGGGTTTGAAGATCCGAGGAATCCTAATCATGTGTATAGGTTGCACAAGGCGCTCTACGGGCTCAAGCAAGCACCTAGGGCATGGTATGAACGACTACGGGACTTCCTCATCATGCAAGGATTTAAGATCGGGAGGGTGGACACCACACTCTTCACCAAGGACATCAACAGAGATTTGTTCATTTGTCAAATTTTTGTTGATGATATTATTTTTGGTTCAACTAACGAAGCTTTTAGCCATGAGTTTGGAAAATGATGTCTAGGGAATTCGAGATGTCAATGATTGGAGAGCTCAACTTCTTCCTTGGATTTCAAATCAAGCAACTTCAAGAGGGGACCTTCGTCTATCAAGAGAAGTACACCAAGGACCTCTTGAAGAAATTTGAGATGGGAGATTGTAGCACAAGAAGCACTCCAATGGCAACCAATTGTCATCTCGACACGGATAAGGACGGTAAACCTATTGATCAATCTAACTACCGTTCTATGTTTGGTTCATTGCTTTACCTTACCGCATCTAGGCCCGATATCATGTTTAGTGTATGCTTATGTGCTCGCTTTCAAGCGGCACCTAAAGAATCACATAGGAAGGCGGTCTTTAGGATACTTAGGTATCTTAAGCATACTCCTAGTGTGGGCTTGTGGTACCCTAAAGGTGCAAAATTCCAACTTGTGGGATACTCGGATTCGGACTTTGCCGGATGTCGTGTGGATCGCAAGAGTACCTCCGGTGGGTGCCACTTGCTTGGGCGTTCCCTAGTCTCTTGGTCAAGCAAGAAGCAAAATTCCGTCGCCTTGTCCACGGCGGAAGCGGAATACATTGCGGCCGGTGCATGTTGTGCCCAAATTCTTTATATGAAACAAACCCTTTTGGACTTTGGTATTAAACTTGGTTGTGTGCCTCTCCTTTGTGACAATGAAAGTGCGGTTAAGATAGCTAAAAATCCCGTTCAACACTCCCGCACTAAGCACATTGATATTCGCCATCATTTCTTAAGGGACCATGAAGCTAAGGGAGACATCTCATTGCGAGGTGTTAGGTCCGAAGAACAATTGGCGGATATCTTCACTAAAACACTTGATGAGAAAACTTTTTCTAGGCTTAGGAGTGAATTAAATGTGCTAGATGCAACAAACGTCATGTAAGAATGCATATCATATAGGTCTTGCCTAACTCTCAAAGGATAGGGGTGAGCAAGGGTTAGCTTGGGATGGTGGTTCTTTTGGGTTTCCCAAGGCTTGGAGAGTAGCTCTCCCTGAAGAAGCCTTTGAAAGGTTCAAACTTGGCAAGATAGATTTACTTTATGTCTTGCATGATGCCTGCCATATAGACTTACAATTTCTTGCATTATAAAATGTTTGGCATTGCATACGGTACATTGTCACAAAGGGGAACCCACCTCATGAGAAAGAGACTTGTTTGAAATGCAATATCTCAACTCATATAAGGTGGAAAAAACAAAATGTTAGGTGCGTTAATGCCTAGATGAACATGCTTCAAAGAGATAGAAGTCTTCATACTCTACCTCATAAAGCATGGGCCTTACATTTTATTTGGATATTTTCCTCCTATTTTTCTCGGTGTTCCATTTGCTCTAAGGCATAGCCAAGCTATTGGCGTATTAGTATCTTTGAGGGGTAAGGGGTTGCCCAAAAAGTTCTAAGACATGTGTTCCCTTTGCTTGTTTGTTTGGTCAAAGGACATATGTGGGATGTTATTGTTCTGTAGTCATCGGATTATCCGATGCCTAGGTCAATCCCTCATCGGACCAATAGGTGTTCAATCTTCAAGGGCCATTTCAGTCAGAATCTCAAATGATCCGACGCGTTCATTCTGTACAACATCGGTCCATCCGGTGTTCTCTATTCTGGAGTTGTGGTCAATTTCACCGATGTTACTTTCTCCCACGTCGGACCATCCGGTGTCAACATCCCTCTTTTGAACACCCTTACTGTGCCATTCGACCGATGATCCAAACCCTAAACGTCGGTCCATCCGATGTCAACAGCAACTTTTTAATATCCTTACTGTGGCATTCGATCGATATATATCCCATCTAACATCGGTCCATCCGGTGTTAAAAAATCGGCTAGGGTTTGGGACCCAATATTTAAACCGGCTGTACCCCTTCGCCTTCCTCTCTCCCGATCCCGACGCCTCCACCGCCTCCCTCTCGCCACGCAGCCACCTCCACCGCCGCCAGACGCCGCCGCCGCCGCCCACAGGCCGCCGCCGCCGTCTCCGGCCGCTGCCGCTCACAGCGCCGCCGCCGCTCGCCGCGCCGCCGCCTCCATCCACGCGCCACACACCCGCGCCGCCGCCTCACCTCCAAGCGCTGCCGCCTCACCAGTCGCCGCCTCCACCACTTGCCACTGCATCCAAGCGCCGCCACCGCTCTTCCCCATCGCCACAGCGCCTCCGCCGCCCCGCGCATACATTGCCGTCGCGGTGCATTCATCGCCGCCAGGGTTTCGCAACCCCGTTGATCTCCACGCCGTCTCCTTCGTCGACTCTGAGCTCTCGCGCATCACAATGGCTCGCGACAAGAAGAACAAGGGTAAGGCTATCGCGGAGCCGGCCGCGAAGAAGCAAAAACTGTCAATGGAGGAGAAGAAGGCCTTGATGGCCGCTCGCGCTGCCGAGGAGCGTGAGCGTGGCCGAGGGGGGTCGCTAAGGATCCGTGAGGCTCGTCCGAGGCAGCCTCCTGTGATTGACGACTTCGAGGCCAAAGAGGAGCCGGTTGAGCCTCTCGTCCATCGGTGCTCAGCCCGGACACGTGGGGGTCACACCGAGGTTGCGCCTCATCCGAGACCAATGGATGCCCACCGTCATCAGGACAGGGAGGCCCAGCGTGCTATCTACGAGATGGACACCACTGTCCATGTCGCTGAAGGAGTCCGGTTGACCGACTACCAGAAGATGAAGGCCAAGCAGCTTCGCAAGCTCAGATGGAATGTGCTACTTGAGGAGTGGTACCCGCAGCCCCGGGAAGCTTTGGTGGATAGTCGCTTCTGGACTATCACCCAAGCGTCTCTCTACGAGACCTACAGGCGTCGAGGGCACAAGCTGTTCCAACACAACTATCTGGATTGGAGACAGCTAGCTTTGGCAGCAGAGACGGAGATCCGTCCTTACTTTGAGAGGTACCGAGGCTTGGTGGAGCTGATGGCATATGAGCAGAGTGCCTATGTGGAAGATTGGGTCCGCGTCTTCTATGCCACCCTCTATGTCTCGGAGGGCAGAAGTTCCATTGACTTCATGTTCATGGGTCAGCACTACCACCTGACGAGGCGGACGCTGGGACAGTTGCTTGGAGTAGACTTGCACGACACCTGTGTACATGAGAAGGTCTACGGTCAGGCAGATCCACCGAGGAGGCCGCTCACTGGAGGAGTGGCACCGCCGCTGGAGGAGATTTGTTATTTGTTCGGTCCTACTTTCTCTCCTGACCAGCCGAGAGTTCCAACCCTGTTGACTCCAGCTGCACGCACAGTGCACCTCGCCTTGCGCCGCACGCTCCTGCCGAGGTCTGGCTATTTGGAGGGGTTCACCAGCTTGCAGCAGACTCTCCTGTTCTACATCATGAACGGGATGGAGTTTGACATCATGGACGTACTCATATGCGATATGGAGGATGTGATCACAGACGGTGTGGGCATGATGAGGCAGCTAGTATATGGGCACTGGATCAGCTACCTGCTTACTATGATGGTTCCCGAGGGGTCCGCCGTGCACGACCGTCTCTCTGACGAGATTGTGACACGGTTCGGACACTACCGTGCCCCGGCTCCTGGAGACCGCCGCCTTGGCCGTCCAGTTGAGCGTCAGGTCAAGGCCCGACTGTCTGAGGGGGACTGGTCTGACCTAGAGATGGAGGATGAGAGGCTTGCCGAGGCTGAGGTACAGGGGGAGGACCTGCAGCATATCTGGTCTGAGAGCGACACTGACGACAGTGTCGAGGAGTACTTCCCTCCTCCGCCCTCTCCCAGGCAGAACGACACGGAGGCTGGAGGCTCCACAGTGCCACCACCTACTCCACCTCCCGTCACTGAGGCGCAGGTCAAGCAGCCGTCAGAGCTGATGTCGCTTCTCCAGCAGATGATTGAGCAGCAGCGTCTGGACAGGCTGGCAGCCGAGCAGGCCCGAGCGGAGCAGGCTGCCCGTCTCCTTGAGCTCCAGCAGCAGCAGCAGGAGATGCAGCGTCAGATCGCCCATGAGAGGCGTGAAGACACTGACAGGCTGACGGGGCTCATCGACCAGATGCACCAGCGCACCCTCGACCAGCAGTAGCAGACACAGCAGGTGATGATGGGCATCCTGGGGTTGATCACCAACCTCTACACCCAGACCGGGATTGCCCTCCCATCGCAGCTGCCAGGAGTCGCTCCACCACCTCCAGTCTTGGCTCCAGCTGCCGCTCTAGTGGCCTCAGTACCTTCTACACCGATTCCCTCCTTCAGAATGTCTCCTCTTCTGGCTCATGGTGCTCCACTTCACTCCCCGCTGCCAGCCACGACCTTGTTCCAGCAGACGCCGGCCTCCGTCGTCAGTGCCCCTGCTCCAGCAGCTCCTCCACAGCAGGCACCGACGGTGGCTCCTTCGGCTCCGGCAGCTCCCTCCACCACTACTCCAGCCAGCAGCTCCGACGACAGCGACGGTGACCAGTTTGTCTTCGCGCCTAGCACTCAGGACCCTTAGGCGCTCGGATCCCTTTTTGGTGTCTTGATGCCAAAGGGGGAGAAGAGAAGAGTTAGGAGTCAGGGGGAGCGTCTTAGTGTCAGGGGGAGTTTTTGTCTAGTCTCTTTTATCATTTATCGTTTATCATTCTTGTAATCCAGTGTGTTTTCTACTCATTTGCTACTTTTGATCTCTAATGAACTTATTTCCATGAGTTGTTAATCGATTGGGCTAATTTGGTGTTTATCTATGTTTTTTGATCTCTTATTTTTCACTTGAGTTATTAATTGTTGCTTAAGTTTCAAGTATGACATCCTGTATTCATTTCATATTCTTTTAAGTTTCATTCTATCAAATTCATTACTATTGCGCTTTGATTATTGTGTTGTCATCAATCACCAAAAAGGGGGAGATTGAAAGCATCTAGGCCCCTCATGAAGTACGGTTTCGGTGATTAATGACAACCATTGAACTTTACTAATGAATTTGTGAATGCAAGGTCCCCACAATCACTCATTAAATGAAATGAATATGTCATTGGAGACCCATATACAATCAACCTTTGAGATCAAATCAATGAGATAAAGACACGAAGTGAAAGCTCTTATGTCTAAGTCACTCAACCATAAGTTGACAACATACAATGCTTGAAGATCTTCAGAGAGCCTTGTGGAACAAATGTCTAAGAGGTCATATGAGCAAGACACAAAAGATTCACTCAAAACAACTCAAAGCAAACAAAATCAACTCACCGGATCAACCGATGCTTTCAGAAATGTGCACATCGGTTGAGTTGGTTCAAATGAAGAAGAAGACCTCAGACAAATGTACTCACCGGATCATCCGATATGAATGGCTCAGTGACATCGGTCCATCAGTACAGTTTGCAATATCATTGGACCAAGTGAAGCACTGGATCATCCGATGTGCAGACTTACACACATCGGTCGATCACTCCAGTAAGCATCAAGATTAAGCAAATTCTGGAGGAAGAGCCACCGGATCATCCGCTGAGAAGACAGGGGCAACATCGGTCTAACAACGGTCATATCTGACATGATGACGTCAGCCAAAGTAATTAGACCGATGATAACTAAAGGGGAGAGATCGGATCATCCGGTGTTCACAGTAAAGTTCTGTCAGCCTACCTTTCCAACGGCTATTTCGGGGAGGCTGGCTATAAATACCCCCTAACCCTGTCATTTCGTCAAGTCTTGATCACCTGAAGCTATCCACACATCCACAAGTGTTCAAGGCCAAGAGCAATCACTTGCACACTATCTTGATCATTTCTACACCAAGGTTTAGGATAGAACTAGCTAGAGAGAGAGCTTGAGTGCCACCATTCTGGGTGAGTGGACTCTCTAGGTTAGTGTGAGAGCCTCAAGGGAGTGCCCTTGGTGTTGTAATCGCGAAGAGACTTCCGGAGCTTGCCAAGCCGTGTGTGGAAGCCCGGAAGGTCGAAGTTGTACAAGGCTTGAGCTCCACCTTGCCAAGGAGGCGAACGGAGAGGAATAGTGAAGACCCCTCGTCTTGGTGATGTGGGTGTGGCAAAACCCTTTGGTGGGTGCCACAACGTGGATGTAGGAAGATCTTCACGATCTTGCCGAACCACGGGATAAATCCTTGTCTCCTCGGGAGTTTGCATCCTTCTCCTTCCCTTTCTTTTATGCATTTATATTCCGCAAAGTTTCTATCTATAGAATGCATAGTTAGTCGTGTAGGGAACTGGACTTTAGAAATTAAGTTTCAATTGCTTAGAATTTTTCGAAGAAAGCCCAATTCACCCCCCCCCTCTTGGGCATTCGGTCCTTACAGCGGTCTCCAGGAGCTGGAGCACGGTAGTGTTCGAACCGAGTGACGCTCTCGTCGGTGAGACTGTCATGCACGGCGGATCCCTCTGGAGCCAATAGGTAGAGCAGGTGACTGATCTAGTGGCCAAACACAAGCTGTCTCATCATCCCAACTCCATATGTGATGACATCCTCCATCTCACAGATGAGGATATCCACGATGTTAAACCGCATCCCGTTCATGACATAGAACAGGAGGGTCTGCTGCAAACTGGTGAAGCCCTCAAGGTATCCTGACCTGGGTAGTAGTGTGCGGTGCAAGGCAAGATGAACAGTACGTGTAGCCAGAGTGAGTAGAGCAGGTACCCTAGGCTGGTTAAGTGTGAAGGGCTGAGCAAACAGTGACCGAATCTCCTCAAAAGGTGGTGCCACACCTCCAGTGAGCGGCCTCCTCGGTGGGTCAGCCTGTCCATAGACTAACTCGTGTAGGCAGGTGTCATGGAGATCCACGCCTACCTGCTATCCCAAGGTCTGTCTAGTCAGATGGTGATGCTGGCCCATGAACATAAAGTCAATGGATTTGCGGCCCTCTGAAACGTAGAGTGTGGCAAAGAAAACTCGGACCCAGTCCCCCACGTAGGCACTCCGCTGGAAAGACATCAGCTCCACTAGCCCTCTCTACCTCTCAAAGAAAGGACGAATATCAGTGCTGGCTGCAAGTGCGAGTTGATCCCAGTCAATGAAGTTGTGTGGAAAAGTTTATGGCCCCGACGTCTCTAAGTCTCATACAGAAACGCCTGTGTCAGGGTCCAGAAGCGGCTGTCCACAAGTGGCTCTCTGGGCTGCGGGAACCACTCCTCAAGCAGAATGCGCCATCGAAGCTTCCTGAGCTGCTTTGCCTTCATTTTCCTGTAGTCAGTCAGGAGGACACTCTCACCAATCCGTACATTGGTGTCCATCTCATAGACGGCTCTCTCGGCCGCTCTGTCCTCCTGAAGCTCAGCTGCAGATGGTCTCTAACTCAGGGCTGCAGCTGGATGACCTCCACGGGTCCTGACTGTGCGCCGGCGAACAAGTGTCTCCTCAGACTCCTCTGTCTCCTCTATCTGCTGTGGCTGTAGCTGCCTCTATCGGGACTCCCGGATCCTCAGGGATCCTCTTCATCCATGCTCACGCTCCTCAGCGGCTCGAGTGGCCATCTCAGCTTGTCTAGCTTTCTTCATCTCTTTCGACAGCTTTTGCTTCTTAGCTGCCGGCTCCTCAATGGCCTTTCCCTTTCCTTTCTTGTCACGACCCATCTTGATGAGAGGAGTGACGACGGCAAGGATGAGATCGTGGGCTAGGGTTGAGCGGAGAATGTGCGACGGCGAACGGCGAGGAAGTGGTGTAGGTCATGGGGTCCCGCGGGGCAACAATGTCGGGCGCACGAGGCGGCAACGCAAAGTACGATGCGGCCGGGCGCAAGGGGCAATGGCTCAGAGGGTGATGCGGCCAGGTGAACCCTAGCGGCAAAGAGGAGTGGCGGCGACCGGGCAAAGTGAATGGCGCGGCGGCGCGGAGGGCAGTGGCGCGACGCGGAGCGCGGCGGCTAGGCGCGAGGAGTGGCGGCGCGAGGAGCAGCGGCGCTGAGGGCGGCGGTAGCACTGAGGGCGGGCGGCGGCAAGGCGAGGGGCGCGGAGCGGCGGTGGCGGAGAGAAGAGAGAAAAAAGAAAGGAAAAACGGAGAGGCGCGCTAAATAGGTGCGGCCCGAACCCTAGCTCGGTTTTTAACATCGGATGATCCGACGTCAATTGATAGGGTGCATCGGTCGAGTGGTACAGTAAGGTTATTCTAGAGGCACCTTCAGCATCCGATGATCCGATGAGGAAAAGTTTATCGTCGGTTGAATTTGGCACAACTCCAGAAATGTGAACATCGGATGCTCCGATGTTTCTCAGAATGAACTCATCGGTTGATTTGACTTTTTTTCTGAGCTGACCCTTGTACTTAAGCACAAACTGATCCAATGAGGCTTCTGCCCTAAGCATCAGATAATCTGATGACTACAAAAGATCAGCAACAGCCCATATATGTCCTTTGACTTAAACAAACAAAGAGAAACACAAGTATTAGGACTTTTTGGGCAACCCCTAACCCCTCAAAAAGACTTTAACGCTAGTTGCCAATAACTTGGCTAAGCACTAAAGCAAATAGAACACCAGGAAAAACCAAGAAAAAAACCAAACAAAATGTAAGGCCCATGCTTTGTGAGCTAGAGGATGAAGACTTCTATCTCTTTGAAACATGTTCCTTTAGGCATTAACACGCTTAACACTTTGTTCTTTCCACATCATATGAGTTGAGATATTGCATTTCAAACAAGTCTCTTTCTCATAAAGTGCATTCCCCTTTGTGACAATCTACCGTATGCAATGCCAAACAATTTTTAATACAGGATATTAAATGTGAGTGCAAGTCTATATGGCAGGCATCATGCAAGAAATAAATTAAATTTATCTTGCCAAGTTTGAACCTTTCAAAGGCTTCTTCAGGGAGAGCCATTCTGCAAGCCTTGGGGATACCCAAAAGAAAACTGCCATCCCAAGCTAACCCTTGCTCGCCCCTATCCTTTGAAAGTTAGACAAGACCTATATGTGATGTATTCTTACACGACCATGGCAACTTACATGATGTTCGATGCATCTAGCACATTTAATTCACTCCTTAGTCTAGAAACGGTTTTCTCATCAAGTGGTTTAGTGAAGATATCTGTCAATTGTTCTTCGGACCTAACACCTTGCAAGGAGATGTCTCCCTTAGCTTCATGGTCCCGCAAGAAATGATGGGGAATATCAATGTGCTTAGTGCGGGAGTGTTGAACAGGGTTTTTATCAATCATAACCGCACTTTCATTGTCACAAAGGAGAGGCACACAACCAAATTCAAAACCAAAGTCTAAAAGGGTTTGCCTCATATATAGGATTTGGGCACAACATGCACCAGCCGCTATATACTCCGCTTCCGCAGAGGACAAGGCAACGGAGTTTTGCTTCTTACTAGACCAAGATACTAGGGAACACCCAAGCAAGTGGAACCCTCCGGAGGTACTCTTGCGATCCACACGGCATCCGGCAAAGTCCGAATCCGAGTAACCCAAGATATGGAATTTAGCACCTTTAAGGTACCACAGGCCTACACTTGGGGTATGCTTGAGATATCGAAGTATCTGAAAGACCGCCTTCTGATGTAATTCTTTAGGTGCCGCTTGAAAGCGAGCATACAAGAATACACTAAACATGATATCGGGCCTAGATGCGGTTGGATAAAGCAATGAACCAATCATGGAATGGTAATTAGATTGGTCAACGGGTTTACCATCCTTATCCGCGTCGAGATGACAATTTGTTGCCATTGGAGTACTTCTTGAGCTACAATCTCCCATCTCAAATTTCTTCAAAAGGTCCTTGGTATATTTTTCTTGATAGATGAAAGTCCCCTCTCGAAGTTGCTTGATTTTAAATCCAAGGAAGAAGTTAAGCTCTCCAATCATCGACATCTCGAATTCCCTAGACATCATTTTGCCAAACTCATGGCTAAGAACTTCGTCAGTTGAACCAAAAATAATATCATTGATATAAATTTGACAAACAAATAGTTCTCCATCGATGTCTTTGGTGAGGAGTGTAGTGTCCACCCTCCCGATCTTGAATCCTTACATGATCAAGAAATCCTGTAGTCGTTCATACCACGCTCTAGGTGCTTGCTTGAGCCCGTAGAGCGCCTTGTGCAACCTATACACATGATTAGGATTCCTTGGATCTTTGAACCCGCGAGGTTGTTCAATATAGACAAGCTCGTTAATGTAACCATTAAGAAAGGCGCTTTTCACATCCATTTGATAAAGCTTTATATTATGATGTGATGCAAAAGCAAGAAGTATACAGATGGCTTCTAGTCGAGCGACCGGAGCAAATGTTTCTCCAAAGTCTAGTCCTTCAACTTGCGAGAAACCCTTGGCCACAAGTCTTGCCTTGTTGTGGATCACAACATCGTTCTCGTCTTGTTTGTTGCGGTACACCCACTTTGTCCCGATGATGTTCTTGTCCTTGGGTCGCTCCTCCAACACCCAAACTTCATTGCGGATGAATTTGTTGAGTTCTTCTTGCATGGCCATTACCCAATTTGGATCTTCGAGTGCTTCCTCAATGTGAGTGGGTTCTACACATGAAACAAACGAGTAGTGCTCACAAAACGTAGCGATTTGGCGACAATGTGTACTTACTCCCCTTGACGGACTACCGATAATTTGATCAATCAGATGCGCCTTGGAGATGCGTCCATGCCTCATAAGTGGTTGTGAAGCACTTGGCGGTGGTGATGTGTGTTGCTCTTCTTGTGGTTGGACTTGATCATGGACTTGTTCTTCTTCTTGATGTTGTGTGGCTTGTGAATCTTGTGTCGGCAATGGATCATCTTTTTCTTCTTCGTCAACTTGAGGTGCCATAGATGTGTTGATGTTGGAACTTGAAGCTCCCCCTTGATCATGGCTCTCCTCAATTTTAGGCTTGATGTCTCTGATGGTCATGTTATTCATAGCTTCTCGTAGAGGCTCATCATCTATTTCATCATGACCAAAACTCTCCTTTTGGGAGCCATTAGTTTCATCAAACTCAACATCATAACTTTCCTCAACTAAACCGAAGGTTTGGTTGAATACTCGATATGCTTTTGAGTTTGATGCATAACCAAGAAAGATACCAACATCACAACTTCTTTCAAACTTACCGAGCCTTTTCTTGTGGTAGATATAGCACTTGCACCCGAAGACTCGAAAATAGGAGATGTTGGGCTTTCTCCCAATGAGGAGTTCGTACAGGGTCTTTTGAAGTAGTCGATGTAGATAGACCCGATTTGCGGCATGGCACGCCTTGTTGATTGCTTCGGCCCAAAGCTTCTCAGGCGTGCCATAGTCATCAAGCATTGCTCGTGCAAGAGTGATGAGAGTCTTGTTCTTCCTTTCAACTACACCATTTTGTTGAGGAGTGTATGTGGCTGAAAATTCATGTTTCACGCCTTCACGATCACACCACTCCCCAATGTTGTAGTTCTTGAATTCGGTGCTGTTGTCACTCCGGACCTTGATGATGGGAAGTTGAAATTCCCTTTGAGCACGTTCAGCGAAGGTCTTGAACACTTCCGAAGTTTCACTCTTGTCACCTAGAAACAACGTCCAAGCATACCGAGAGTAGTCATCAACTATAACAAGACAATAGAAATTACCACCAAGACTTTGATATGTGGACGGTCCGAAGAGGTCCATGTGGAGCAGATCAAGTGGCTTGGAGGTTGACACCATTGTCTTCATCGGGTGGTGTGAAGCAACTTGTTTCTCGGCTTGACAAGCGCTACAGGGCTTGTTCTTCTCAAATGTGACATCTTTCATGCCAGTCATCATCCCGGGCTTGAATGACTTCTTGAGATTGTTCATTCCAATGTGAGCAATGCGTCGATGCCATAGCCAACCCAAACTCGTCTTGGTGAAAAGACAAGTGGTCAAGCTAAATCCTTGGCGGAAAAGTCTACCAAGTAGAGGTGTCCATGCCGAAACCTTTTGAAGATTAGTTCTTTGCTTGTTTCACTAGTCACAACAACATCATTCTTGCCAAAGGTGCACGTTAGTCCATGATCACATAATTGTGCAATAGAAAGCAAATTGAAACTAAGTGACTTAACATACAACACATTGGAAATAGATAAATCATGTGAAATTGCAATCTTACCCAACCCAATTACCTTCCCTTTAGAGTTGTCACCAAAGGTGACTTGTTCATGATTGTCGGGGTTCTCTATGGAGGTGAACAAACAATCGTTGCCGGTCATGTGTTGAGTGCACCAGCTATCGAGTATCCAATGCTTTCCTCCGGCTTTGTAGTTCACCTACACACATGAATTTAGTTTTTGATTTTAGGCACCCAAGCTAACTTAGGTCCTTGTATGTGTGATACAAGTGTTTTTGGGACCCAAAGTTGCTTGGGAAGCTTCCCCTTCAGGCCCTTCATGTCCTTGCCAATGAACCTTGCCTTCACCTTGCCATCTACTTTACTCAAGAGATAATAGTGATCATCAAAGGTGGACTTGTAGTTAGTAGGCAATTTTGGAGAAGGCCGGTTAGGAAGAGGACACTCCCTTGTATTATGACCGGTGACCTCGCAATGTTGGCAATAAGAACCAACTTCCTTGATGAAGCTTGTTTTAAGCTCCGGTGAGGGCACCTTTCCTTTGTTAGGCACCGGGAAGGATCCAAGTCCTCTCTTGTTGAAGGCCTTTGCTTGTTGGAAGAGGATTTCTTTGTTCTTTACTTCTCTGTTAGATAGTCTTGCCACACTAGTGCGGAGACTTTCAATTTCATCCATCAAATCCTTCTCCCTAGCATTCTCTTTCAAAGGCAAAGACTTATGCAAGACATTAGTGGCATGTGAAACAATGGATACCTTATCATTAAGGGTTTCTTTCTTTATGGTTTTCAATTCTTGATCAATGAATTCATAGGCAAGGTTAAGTACTTGATGCTCTTGTATTAACTCATTGCGCTTTCCCAAGAGTGCTTTGTGTGCTAAGTCAAGCTCATGATGATCTAGCTTGATTTGAGCCTTATCCTCCTCAACTTGCTTGACATGAGATTTGAGCGTGTCATGCTCCTTAAGTATGCTTTCATACTTGTCAAGCAAATCGAGGTTAGTACTCTCAAGCTTAGCATGAGCTTCTTTAAGAGCCTTGACCTTACTCTTTTCCCTTTTAATGATAGTGTGGTATTCATTTATTATTGAAGCAAAGTCATCGGGGTAAAGCTCATCATCGCTAGAGTCATCACATACCTTGGTGTTACCTTTTGCCATGAGGCACATGGGAGGTGGACGAAGAGATGAATCATCATTGTTGACAATGGCAAGGCCGGCCAAGCTCTCTTCTTCAGCTTCACTGTCTTCATCACTAGATTCTTCGTCGGTGATCCATTCATTTGCCTCACACATGAACACCTTTTGTGGACCTTTTCTCTTCTTTGGAAAGAGTTTTGTCTTTTTTTCTTTATCATACTTCTTCTTCCCAAAGAATCTTGGCTTGGGCTTGACCTCTTCTTCATCATCCTCACTATCCTCAAGCTTGCAATGCTTGCCCTTGTGGTTCTCTCTTCTTTTGTCCGGTTTTGGACAATCATAGGAGATGTGGCCTTGATCACCATAGTTATAACAGGTCTTGTTGTCATCTCTCCTTGGTAGAAATGCTTTCTTTTTTGGATCAAAGTTGTATCCCTTCTTGGCAATCTTGGAGTTCAAGTGAGAGAATTTTCTCATCATCAATACAAGCTCATCATCGTCATCTTCACTTGATGCTTGCTCTTCTTCACTTGAGCTAGGCTCGATCACTTTTTTTTCTTGAGATTTGTTCTCTTGGTGGAATCCTTTAGAGCAATTGTCTTTGAAGATGATTCCTCCATCATCCCAAGCACACTCATCTCATGAGCGCGAATCTCTCCAATAAGTTCAGAAACTTCAATGTGATCAAGAGATTCCTTTTGAAGCATGGAGTTGATGATGTTGTACTTGGCTTAGGAAGGAGCATAAGAATCTTGCGGTTGATGAGTCCCTTGCCAAGAGGAGCAATATCAAGAGCATTAATTTCCTCAATAAGAACATTCAAGCGAGAAAACATTTCATTGACATTCTCATGAGGTAGCATTTTGAACTCATCATATTTGGCCTTAAGCATGTGATACTTTAGTTCTTTAATACGAGAAGAACCCTCATGAATTTAATCAAGCAAGCCCAAATTTCACAACCTTTTTTTTTTGCTAGCAATCCTAGCAAACACATCTTGACTAATGCATTCGTAAGTAGCATTTCTAGCCTTGGCATCCCACTTGATTTGATCACCTATGTAGTTATGCTCACCAAACCCCGCATGGGTCGCTTCCCATACCTCGGGAGCAATAGCCTCTAGATAAGCACGCATACGTGCTTTCCAATAGGCAAAGTTCTTGACCTCGAAGATGGGAACCAAACCCCCTATCTTGACCATTTTGGCTCTCTAGCGGTGAAGCTAGAATGATCCAATGAGCAGCCTTGCTATGATACCAATTTTAAGGATCGAATGCCCAAGAGGGGGGTGAATTGGGCTCCTTTTTAAAAAAAATAACTAATGCAATAAAAACTCAAGTACTAAAAGCCCAATTCCCTAAGCAAACAACCTATGCATTCAAGTGAATAATAAGTTTGCGGTATATGAAATGCATAAGTATAATGGGAAAGGAAGAGTATGCAAACTCCCGAGAAGACACGAAGACACGATGATTTATCCTGTGGTTCAGCAAGATCATCAAGACCTTCCTACATCCACGTTGTGGCACCCGCCAAGGGTGTAGCCACTCCCGAGTCACCAAGACTAGGGATCTCACTAAGAGTCTCCGTTCATCATCTCCGGCAAGGTGGAGCTCACACCTTGTACAAGTTTGATCATTCGGGCTTCCACAACCGACTTGGCAAGCTCCGGAAGGATCTCTCCGATCACCGACTGATACACGGTGAATGCAATCACCAAGAGACACTCACTTACAGCTCTCACTAGACTAGAGACTCCAATCACCAAGAATGGAAGCACACAAGCATCATCTCTAGTAAGTTCTAACCTATCTCTTGGTGTACAAGTGGTGTAAATGATGTGGAAGTGGTTGTTCAACGTCTTGAATGCTTGATAATGTGTAGAGTAGCTCAGGGCATCAAGACTTATCTAAATGACTGGTTGAAGGGGTACAAATAGCCAACTTCCACGAGATATCCGTTGGAAAAGTAGGCTGACATCACTGTTCTGCAAACACCGGATGATCCGATGTTCTCCCTTCATCTATCATCGGTCGAATACAAATTAGCTGAGGTCACTGTGTCAGATATGACCGTTGATCGATCGATGTTGTATACACCTATACATCGGATAATCCAGTGACACTTGCTCTAGGATGGTCCAGAAATAATGCTTACTGGAATGATCGACCGATGTGGCATATTTGTACATCGGATGGTCCGGTGTTACTTGGTCCAGGGAAATTGCTTACTGGAATGATCGACCGATGTAACACATGCTTCAGCATCGGATGATCCGGTGTATACCCAAGACTGAGGTCTTTTTCTGCTGCAGAGCCAACTCGACCGATGTAGTTTTTTCTGGATACATCAGTTGATCCGGTGAGTTGATTTTGTCTGCTTCGAGTTGTTCTAAGTGATTCTTTTGGAATTTGTCCGAGTGACCTCTTAGACATTGGTTTGAAATGTTCTTCTGATGATGACTAAGTCTCATGTGCTGTCAACTTTGATGCAATAATTTTGACATATATGTTTTTTCTTTCAGTCTTCATGAAAATCGATTGACCTCGTAAAATAGTTTGCTGAGAGATCTCCAATTGTATCCAATGAGCAGTAGATGATATAAATATAGAGTCCATTAAGTGTGATGAGTTATATGAGAGACCTTGCATCCACAAACTTATTAGTGATATTCAACGGTTGTCATTAATCACCGAAATCATACCTTATGGGGGCCTGGATGCTTTCAATCTCCCCCTTTTTGGTGATTGATGACAACACAACGAGTAAAGCATAACAGTAATGAAATTTAGAATACGATACTCAAAAAGATATGTAACAAGTACAAGATCCAGCACACGAAGCTCGAAGGCTCAAAAACGATCAATAAAACATAAGAGAATTAAGTAGCACACGGATACTCAAGGATAGCAAAAGAATAGCAAAGCTCCCAAATTACAAAAGCTCCCAAAAAAATACTCCCCCTATAGCTAGGACTCCCCCCTAAGACTATGCTATCCCTCTCCCTAACTCTGACTCTTCTCCCCCTTTGGCATCAAAACACCGAAAAGGGAAGTCGAGTGTCTAAGGATCCTGAGCGCTTGGGGCGATGACGAACTGGTCGCAGTCAGGGGTGCTATTGTCGGTCCCATCTCGTGGAGAGATGGAGCTGGTGCCTGCTGCTGCTAAGGCTGGAGTACCGGAGCTTCCCTCTGTCCGGGGTTAGGTCCGTGGGTGCCACACAGGTATCTAGTCCGAAGTTTTCCCATGTATGGAATGTAGCTCCGGTTTTACGATACACGTAGTGGCACTGGGACTAACCATAGAAGGGAGGCAGGTTCGGTTCCGTATGACACGTGGGGCCTTCGGAGGTCTTCAACTCAGATAGGTGGAGTTCCTTCGCACTCTTTGCATTCCCAAGGGGTATCCGGTACGTAGGGTACCAACAGTACTGGATTCCTAAATACCTTTTGACTAACCCCAGTATTTGAGTCACTGATGTATTGTGCTTCTATGTAGGTTACACGCTTGAGGAAGGAGGTCATTTGGATTGTGTATTAAGGTTACTCACGCCACATGACCGGTAACATAGAATTTTTCTCCTCCCTCTCTTTTGTGTCACGTGTAGAGAATGTTACTTCTGCCAATAATTCTTCAACTCCTATAATTGCTAAGGGTTCGGTTATGATAAATGGTCACTAAACTTTGAAAGATGTGGCACTTGCAAAAATTTGAAATACAACTTGCTTTATGTTTCACAATTGCTAGATGAAAATTTGGAAATTATTTTCACTAAATTACTGCAAGGTTGTAGATTCAAGCAGTGAGCTTATTTTTAACATGTCTCGGTTTGGAAGAGTTTTTAAAGCTGATTTTGATATGTCATCCTCTAAGCATAGGTGTCTAGTTGCAAATGAATCGAAGGACTTATAATTTTGGCATCGTAGACTTGGTCACGTAGGCTTTGTTCATCTAACGCGTGTCAGTGCTCTTGTAGACATGTTGATATGGTTGCAAGTTGACATGCTCCTCTCACAATGACCATGACAACTGAACTGAGACAACTTTTGCACCTTGACACCGTAGGACCTTCATGTGTTCAATCCTTCGGAGGTAACTGGTATGTTCTTGTGATTGTTAATGATTTTTCTAGATACTCTTAGGTTTACTCTAGGGCATATAAGAATGAAGATTTTAGTCACTTTAGAACTTTATTTCTTTGATTATCAATTGATCACCCAGAAGTGATAATGGAACTAAATTTAAAAATCAATCATTTGATCACTTTTGTGCTGAAAATGGAATAGATCTTTAATTTTATTCACCTAATGTACCTCAAAAAATCGGTGTTGTAGAGAGAAAGAACAGAACCTTAGTCGAGATGGCTAGGACTATGCTTGATGAATATCAAACTCCTAGAAAATTTTGGCCAGATGCAATTGCAACCGCTTGTTATGTCTCAAATCGAGTGTTCTTGCGTACTAAGTTAGGAAAAACACCATATGAACTTTGGTTCGGAAATAGGCCTAGTGTCACACACTTTAGGATTTTTGGTTGCAAATGCTTTGTTAATAAACATGGTAATCTTGATAAATTTGAAGCTAGATCTGCTGATGGCATGTTTCTTGGTTATCCATCTCATACTAGAGGCCACCGTGTGCTTTTACTTGATACTAACAAATTTGTCGAGACTTGTGAGGTTTCTTTTGATGAAGCTAGTCCAGGTACTAGCTCAAATTTTGCAGGTTCAGATCCATATCCGAAGGGGGAGAGTATTTTCATTGAAGATGAGGAAGAACTGGTGTTGCTGCCCGAAAATTCAGCAGCTAATGACATTGTTCCGGCTCCTGATTTTGATTCACAACAAACACCAACGACCAGCATTGCTGGTCCAGATCATCCTCAAGTCACAAGCTCATCGATTTGTGATGAAAATGAAGAAGAAGAAGCTTGTGAGGTGTCTATTCCCCTCCGAGTCCTTAAAAGTCATCCTCCACAACAGATTATTGGAAGCTTGCATGAACGAGTCACACGGTCCAGGTTTCGCGATCCAAACTCTCATGCTCATTCTACTTTTGTTGCTTATTTTGAACACAAAGAAATATCACACACACTGACTAATGAATCATGGATTATTGCCATGCAAGAAGAGTTAGAATATTTTGAATGAAATAATGTTTGGAAACTTGTAACTCCACCTCAAGGCCGCACTTTAATTGGAACTAAATGGGTTTTTATAAATAAACAAAGTGAGTATGGGGTTGTGGTTAGGAATAAGGCTAGGTTGGTTGCTCAAGATTTCACACAAGTTGAAGGTCTAGCTTTTGATGAAACTTTTGCTCATATTGCTAGATTAGAAGCCATAAGAATTTTGTTAGCTTTTGCTGCATCTAAAGGATTTAAGTTATATCAAATGGATGTTAAAAGTACTTTTCTAAATGGCTAAATAAATAAGGAGGTTTATGTCAAGCAACCACCGGGTTTTGAAAATCCAGATTTTCCAAATCATGTTTATAAATTGTCCAAAGCCTTGTACGGTCTCAAACAAGCCCCTAGAGCATGGTATGATAGGTTAAAAACATTCTTACTTGAAAAGGGGTTGACCATGGGCAAGGTTGATAAAACTCGTTTTTGTGCTTAAGCATGGCAATGACTCAATATCCATTCAAGTGTATGTGGATGATATTATCTTTGGTTGTGCTTCTCATGATCTTGTGTCCAAGTTTTCAGCTATGATGAGTTCAGAATTTGAGATGAGTATGATGGGAGAACTCACGTACTTTTTGGGCCTGCAAATCAAGCAAACCAATGAGGATACTTTTGTGCATCAAACGAAGTATACAAGAGATATCCTTAAGTGCTTCAACATGGACAAAATCAAGCCTCTTCGGACACCAATGGGAACAACGACAACACTTGAACTTGACGAAGAAGGTGACCCGATCGATCAAAAAGAATATCGAAGCATGATTGGATCACTTTTGTACCTCACGACATCAAGACCGGACATACAATTCAGCGTATGTCTTTGTGCACGGTTTCAAGCTTCCCCACGTGCTTCACATCATCAAGCCATCAAAAGAATTATCAGGTACTTACATGGAACTCGAGAATTTGGCATTTTTCTTTCTTCTTCCTCAACCATTACTTTGAAAGCCTTTTCGGATGCTGTTTTTGGAGGTTGTAGGGTTGATTAGAAAAAGTACTTTGGGTGCTTGTCATTTTCTTGATAATTCACTTGTTGCTTGGTCCTCTAGAAAACAAAGTTTAGTTGCACAATTCACAGCCGAATCTGAGTATGTAGCTGCTGCTAGCGCTTGCTCACAAATTCTTTGGATTGTTCAAACACTTAAGGACTATGTGGATGATCTACATAGTGTTCTACAATTTTATGATAACACTAGTGCTATTTGCATTTCTAAAAACCCCGTGCAACATTCGAGAACAAAGCACATTGACATTAGGTATCACTTTATTTGTGATAATGTTGAAAAAGTAAACATCGTGCTTCACCATGAAGATACCGAACAACAATTGGCTGACATTTTTACAAAACCTTTGGATTTCACTCGTTTTTGTTACATTCGTAGTGAAATAGGGGTTATGCATCCTCATGGCTTAAATTTGAGGGGGAGTTTTGAAACTTGAGAAGTCTATGTGTGAA
Source organism: Tuctoria greenei (assembly GCA_036927565.1). Lineage (NCBI taxonomy): Eukaryota > Viridiplantae > Streptophyta > Magnoliopsida > Poales > Poaceae > Tuctoria > Tuctoria greenei. Next base: position 68,464,512 of record JAYESD010000003.1, on the reverse strand, counting down.
TCTGAATTTAAAATAATATGAGCATAGTATTTCATACATATATGACTTTGTGATTCCGTTTACATGCTGAAAGTTCTTACTACATTACTCATGTTATACATTTTGTAGTTTTTGCCATGGCAAGTAATTGGAATAATTACTTACACTAAATTTGGTCATGGTCGAACTTTCTTGCTATTTTGAACTTGTTGCATGCTCACAAGTGCTTTTAATAATGAAAATTTAATCAATCAACTATCCACATGTTGATCATTTATGATCAAATAAAAATAAGAAAAGATCAAGAGAATATGCATGCATCGCACTTCTTCTTTCAGATGGCTTATCATTGCACTTAGATATGAACTTGGAAGAAGTGGTGTATGACTGAACCCATGTCCTTAAGCTTCTCATTGTCAAATGACATAGGCTTGACTTGGTTGGTTCGAATAAGGCAGATGCGGCATATAATGTCTTGCAAATGTCATATGATCTGAATTTGTGCTTTGAAAAATAATAAAAATGTAGCAGCAAGTGTCATGCTTTCAAGTTTTGAAACAGTTAAGTTTGTGAGATCATTACTTGCTTAAATTGAAAATTAGATTTGATCTCTAGCATTGCTCACACTACTTTATGTATTTCATTGGTGTATTAGTGTAAGGTACTTCATAGTATGACTTGGATTAGCTTTGTTTTATATGTATATGTCAAATTATGCTCATAACAAATTAAAATTTCTCTTTTTTACCTTTCTTAATACAATATCAAAGGGGGAGAAATTGATCACACATTGCAAACATTCACAAGTATTTTGGCATGATTCTTCTCAGGGGCAGTGTACATCCTTAGGGGGATAATTTTTGTTTTTCTTCTCATTTTATTTCATATTTACAAAGGGGGAGAAATATTTCGGGGAGAAATTTGTTCTCAAAACTTTTCATGTGAATAAGCCAATGTTCGGATTTTAAGTGGTGTTGCCAATGCATTCATCAAGGGGGAGATTGTGAGACCTATGTGTGTTGAATACATTGGCTATGATGATATAAGTTTTGAGTACTGCCAAAACACCCGTCTCAACAAGGTCCGTCTCTAGGTCCGAGCTCTTGCAAGCTCTGACAATAGGTCCGACTTGTTTTGGGTAGCTCCGGCAAGGTTTGATGTAAGGTCCGACTTGCTGAGTCTAGGTCCGACTATCTTTGGTAAGCTCCGATTCAAGGTCTGGTTAGCTTTGGCAAGATCCGATGCTAGATCACATTGGTTCTGCTTTTATCTTGCAATGTTTCGAACTTGCTTTTTAGATTATGAAAAGTTTGCTTAGTATTCTTTTACTAAGTTTTTGGTGTGTTTTGGTGGTTATGGCTGATATCATTTTGCTATGGTTTGCAACATTCTTATGTGAGGTGCTCACATAAGGTGTTGTGATTTCAGAACTAACGTGAGTCAAGTCGAGGGTTTGTGCTCAGAAATATCAGTTGTTTATTCATGTGAAGGTGTTGCTTGAGTTTGAGACATGGCCGGTGACGAGATCCATTGAACTAGTCTTAGGAGAAGATGAGGTTCAACAACCAATTTTGGGAGGAATTGTGGTTGAGTTGATCGAGAGGTCGCGCGACATGTTTGAATCAAGAACAATGCATATGAAGGTATCGTGGACATCATTGGAAGGTGTCTGCACGTGTGCAAGGAGTGCATAGATGTGGCAATATGGTTCCAAGGCGTGAGGAAGAGATGTGGACGTAAAGAATTGGTCAGAAAGATTCAACCGACTAGGTTATGGACTCAGGTTGCGGCTGAGTCATGTTTGACTCAAATATGGAAAGATTTGAGTTGGTTACGATAGAATTTCGTGTGGGTCACAAAGTTGAGTTGTTTTTAGGAATGTGATATATGTTCCTAAGGTGTTTGGAAGTCTTAAGATTGCTTCTATCTGCGTATCGAAGAGTCTTGAGCTGTTATGGAAAGTTTCGGTCGAAACTGAGTAGGATATGAGTCCTAGTTTATTTTGGGTTGGCCTCATGTCTGGTTATATAATCAAGGGAGGCCAGAGCTCATGGTGAACGGATTTTGGGGCTGTTCCTCTTGTGTTCTATTGAATAAAGATCGTAGTTTAAAGGAACTTTTGTGCCTTGTTCCTCCGATTTGTTTCAGACAAGTTTTTCTTGTTGAGTTTCTGACAGCACTACCTTACTATAGTGGTTTTATCATAACTCGAGTTTTACAGGTCCAATAGATGTGATTCTTTTTGGGTTGTCCACACAACTTGATTATCTATCATATTTGAAAATGTCACGGTCATTGGATTTCTTTGCAGTGTTGTAGATCTAGTTTTTGTCGGGTAGAAAAAATTGACCTTTGTTCGATCTTTCGATCGTAACATGAGTTTTTCTTGATGGTTTTTTGTGATTCTTGTTGTTGTGTATCCATGACCTAATTGTCTATAATATCTACCACTTTTGTCACGGTTGAATACATTTAGATTAGTCGTACACATTGTTTCTTAACGGATTGATTTTCTGTCGAGGGTGTCGGTGGTTTTGATCCGGCAGATCTCCCGACACTACTAAAGATTTAGAGGAGTTTGAGGTTAAGTGTGGGCGCGCGGAGATTCAAGAAGGTGTATTGTAAATGACACAGGAGACACGGAGATTTACGTGGTTCAGGCCGCCTGAGCGTAACACCCTACTCCAAGGATGTGTTGGTGTTGTATTGGCTATATGAGCTTGTATCGAGCGTCTATGGATCGTAGAGAGTCTGTAGAGCGCGTATGTGGACGTGTCCTATGTATCATCGGCCTGTCCTTTTATAGTACAAGGGCAGGCCGTTACAAGTTAGCCTGGCCCGACATGTGGCCCCGGCGGTTACTGATATTGATATACATTCAACACGTTTAATTACCCTTAATGACCGAGTTATGGGCTTTGACAGCATCGTTACTGGTAATTAAGGTCGTTCGATCGTGTGTCATTAATACAGTATTAATGACACTTGGTAGGGTCTTGAAGTCCTTGATTCCCCTTTGAAGATCCGGAGCCGTTGTGGAGCCTTCCGGAGGTTAGAGGCTGAATATCCGACGGTTGGACATGTGGCAGCACCAGAGCACACTGTGGAGAACAGATGGCTCCGGTGTTACCTGACACGTGTCAGCACCGGAGCTTCCCTCGGTCTGGGGTTAGGTCCGGGGGTGCCACTTCGGTACATAGCCCGGAGCTTCCCCCCTTGCGGGTCGTAGCTCCAGTTTGATAGTACACGTGGCGACCCTGGGACTAACCATGTTGGAGAAGCGGGTCCGGACATGTCTGACATGTGGGCCTCTGAAGGTCTTCAAATCAGGTGGATGACTTTCCCTTGAGATCTTTGCAATCCCAAGGGGTATATGGTACCCAGGGTACCGACAGTGGCCGCCTGGGCCCACCTCCGGGGAAGACCCCTTGGGTGAAGTCATTCCGCCGGAGGTGGGTCCATCCTTCGACTTTTGAACTGAGTCTTCAAAGGTCTTCAGATGTGCCATTGGCGATGGTTCGGAGTTAAATCCTCGCCTTGTGGCGTATCCCGTGTGCGGCAGGTGAGATCTTTGGCGTGCGGATCTCACGCAATTGAAGGTCGCCGGTTCCCGATACGAAAATCGTATCGGTTCCGCGCGCCTTGTCAGGCCGCCGCCTTCGGGCTTCTTGCCTCATGATGACAACCGTTCGCCTGGGTAAGAACCTCGACTTGATTGTCGGGGTGGTCCCGGGCCCTCTTGTCATCGGCTGGGTGAAATTTTTGAGTAGTATCTTCGACTTCCTTGCGGTTTCCATCCAAGTGGCGATCCCTGGAGCTTCCGAGGGTGGCTCTGACCCTGCCCCGAAGCCAAGGGCCGAGGTCGTCAGCAAGGGTAAGGAGCCGGCGGAAGAACCCTTGAGCCGGAAGAGGAAGCTGCAGCATGCCGATGGAAGGTCCGTCAGGCCTGTCACCTCTGCATCGGCTCCTTCTCCCCGGAGGGGGAGGTCTTCTACAACCGCGGCGACTGTACCCGTAGCGGGGTCCTCCCGGAGTGCTAGCTCCGGGCATGTGACTCCTGCACCAGGGCCGGTTGAGGCCTCTAGGTCCGGAGGTTCTTCCCGATCGAGGAGGGCCTCGACTAGGGAAATGCTCGCGGCTGCAACGAGTTCCGGGAGGCCTTCCGGAGCTTCCACGCCGGTTATGACCAGCCTAGAACGCCCGGGAAAGAGGTTCCGCGCAAGCTTGTGCGGAAGCCTCCCAAGGTAATTTTTAATCTTTACCTGGGATAGTTGTTTAGTTGTAGTAGCTATTTTTTAAGTTTCTTCGTCCATTATCTGCAGTGTTCCCAAGAAGAGAAGTGAGGCTCCACCCTCAGCCACAGCAGCTGAGGCTGTGAGGGCGGGAGCTTCTGCTCCTGTCCCGGTGCCGCCCCAAGTGGTGGCTGAAGCTGCGACAGCTCCGGCGCCAGCTGTCGTGGTCATGGACCTCGGGAGAGAAGATGCGCCAGCGGCACCTGTCCCGGAGGGTGAAGCTCCGGGTCCTAGTGCTGAGATGATGGGAGCTCCGACCGTTGAGCCGGAGGAAGTAGTAATTCCGGCCTCAGAGCCAGAAATTGTCGAAGCTCTAGCGGTTGAGCCGAAGGTGATTGAAGTCCCGGCGTGCGCGCCGGATGTTGAGGAGGTCCCGGCGGTTGGGCCGGCTACCTCAGAAGCACCGGCCACAGAGCCGGTAGTTGTTGGAGCTCCGGGCGTAGGGCCGGTTGATGATGAAGATCTTCCGGCTCCCGAGCCGGTTGTTGCAAAGGCGTCGGGACTCGAGCCCCCATCGGAGGAGGTGCCCAGGCCGGAGCCAGAAGCGGCCCCTGCTCCGGAAGTGACGACGTCGGAGGTACCCGCGGCTGAGCCAGAGTGCCCTGGTGAAGTCGCTGGCCCCCTGCCTGAGGGGGTGAATGAAGACCTGGCGGCGAGGCCTTCCTCGATGGTGACTGAGGCCATCCCGGAGGACGGCCCTAGTGCCATGGAGACCCACGGGACCACTCTTGTGGAGTGGGACCCAATTTTTGTATCTGAAAACCCGCTAGAACCAGCGGAGGAGACCCCAGCAGGTCCGGAACCTATCCCGTTGTCATTGTCTATTGACAACGCCTGTTCCAGTCTGCGTCAAGTTCAACTGGCCTTCTTCCACAACAGCAAGGCTCTTGAAAAGGAGCGCCAAACCCTTAGGCGGTGGCGTAACCGGCTCTACTTCGAGACCAAGCTGGCGCAGTCGAGGCTAGCGGATGACAAAGAGTGGATCAAGCGGGAGAAGGTCCGCCTTGAATACTGGGGTAAATTATTGGATGACAGGGAGAGTATGACTTGCGCCCTCGACGCTCGATCCCGGGAGATCTATGAGCAGACCAAAGCAGCTAACAGTGCGGCCAATGAACGCCAAGAAAGGCTTGAGGCCATTAACACTACACTCATCAAGCGCCGGGAGGTACTTGAGGAGAGGGAGAAACGGCTCGAAGATGAAGAGAAGAAACTCCTAGAGCTGCGGGATGACGTCCTAAGGAGGGAGGAGGAGCTCACCGAAAAGGTGGCTCTGGCTGACAAGGGCCTCGAGGAGCGCGCCAAGAAATTGGAAGAGCGCTGCACTGAGGAGGAGGAGAAGGTCTGGGTGCGAGGGCAGGAACTCTACGAGCAAGAGTGTGCCCTTGCTGCCAGGGAGAAGAAAGTGAGGGGCAGGGAGAAGGACCTGGTTGACCGCCAGAACAAGATCCACCTCCAGGAGGAAGAGCTCGGAAAACTCGAGAAGCGGGTTGCTGAGAAGATTCAGCAAAACACCAAAGAAGTTGAGCGCCTCGCTCGCGAGAATTCTAAACTGGTGGCGGCCAGAAGATCCTTGGAGAAATTGAAGGGCTTGAGGACTGCGGACTCCCTACAGATTTGGGAGTTCCTGGGCAAGGCTAATGACGCGCTGACACCGATGGGCTTCAGCCCCGTGCGTCCGGATGATCCGGAGCCGGAGCCGGACCTAGCGTTGCAGGCGTTGAGCTCGGCAGGTAGCAAACTCTCCAAGGTGTGCGACGTCATCGCGGACCAATTGGAGGTTGAGGGGCAATCCCTGGTGAAGAACGTCGCAGAATATGTGCTGACGTGCTACACCAGCCGGAATCCCCAATTCCCTATGGACCCAGTGCTTGAAGGTCCCGTTGAAGGAGAAGGCGAAGCTGCCCGAGCCAACGTGTCGGAGGTTGCCCAGAAGGTCACCCAATTCTTCCATAGGGTCTAGGACCATCTCTGTAGTTCCCACTTGTATTCTCTCTTCTTCTTCCTCGATTTTGTAATCATTGTCTCCAAATGAATGAAATCCCCAAGTTTTTGTGAATTTCACTTTTTGTCTTCAACACTTTTTGTCTTCACTTGGCCCCCTGGTAGATGTACACAATTTGATTGTGAACATGTACCAAGAGGATATTGTGTTTCGTTGAAGACTCATTTGCTTCGAACTTGTAGAGTGTAGGTCCGAAGTCTTCGATAGTGAAGGCCCCCTGAGGTCAAATTGACTATCGTTAGAGCTTAGTAGCTCCGACAATAGTCCCTATCAACGCATAGAGCATCAATAGTTAGCCCTCCGGGGTGTCGGATCTTAGTAGCTCCGGCAGTGACCTTTGCCAACGCGTAGCTTGTCGGCAGCAGACTCCACTTGTGGGGTCTTCTCACCATCTTTTATTTTACGTCGATGGCTGGCCCCCCTAGCTTTACCGGAGCTTGGTTGCTCCGGTGATGCTCGTTTTCAATGCCTAACATCGATTACAAGCCATCTAGGGGAGTCGGAGCTTTGTTAGCTCCGGCTTTTCTTCATCAACATGGATTTTATTTTTCCTGCACACTGAAGCCAAGAAAAATAGTAAAATTCATTTCTTGCTATAACTTCATCGCGGCTTACGATTCTCGAGAAAATTTTAGGTCAAACGCGATTCTAAATACAACCGAATGCGTTGCCTTTTCTTCCAGATCCAATTGTACTTGGACCCGCCTTACTTCGGCCTGCCGGGGTGTAGGTAGAGTGGCGTACTTAGGGTGCTTGACAAGCTAAGTCGATAGCACACTCCGGCCCTAGATTGGCTTGGCGGCATTCAGGCGAGTGGGCCATGAACAATATTTGAATCCAAAAGAATCGACAATACAACTCGAATCGTATATGAAACGATCGTACTAAAATTTCTTAAGAATTGCACGTCTTTGTTATAGACAAGAAAGAGAAAAATAAAAATGTTGAGCCTGTACAAAATGAATGCACGTAGAGTCTGTTTCACATGAAGATGTCTTTCATTATAGGTCCGGGGTACAGGGGAAACAAGTACACTCTTAGGGTACGGAACCAGGCTAAGTGTGTTTCATTTCTCGTTTGACCCAGGGTAGCTAGCCACACTTTTAGTCTTGAGACTGTGACAAGTGTTGCATGAACTTCGCGAACCTTCTGGGAAAGATCCGGCTGTTCTCCCAGAGGAGCTACCCGACTCTGTACAATGACTCTATAACATACACCTCAAGTTACTACAGACTCACCTCCGTGATATTAAGTGTAGAACTTACGGAGGTGCTCAATGTTCCAAGGATTTGGGAGAGGTGTCCCATCCTCAGTAGCCAAGCGAATGCTTCCGGGACGGGATACTTTAATCACTCGGAAGGGTCCCTCCCAGCTAGGGGAGAGTTTGTTTAACACTTCTTTGGATTGTATTCTCCGTAGCACCAGATCGTCTTCCTTGAGCTGTCGGTTGTGTACATGCCGCTGATGATAGCGCTGTAGGGCTTGGCGATATCGGGCATTCCAAACAGCTGCTTGGCACCTTCCCTCCTCAAGGAGGTCTAGGTCTTCACACTGGAGCTGGTCCTGCGTGGCTTCGTCGAAGGTCCGGACCCGGAGTGAACCCAAGGTGATTTCCGGAGGAAGGATTGCTTTAGGTCCATACACCAGGAAGAAGGGTGTCTCTCCAGTTGACCGGTTTTGAGATGTCCTGTTGGCCCATAAAGTGGGCGGAAGTTCTTCAATCCAATTGGCTCCATGTTTTTCAAGCGCTCATAGGTGCGCGTTTTGAGTCCTTTAAGGATTTCAGCATTTGCTCTCTTGGCTTGGCCATTACTTGCTGGGTGAGCTACGGAGGCGTAGCAAACTTGAATGCCGAGGTCTTCGCAATATCCTTGAAATGCAGAGCTTGTGAATTGGGTCCCATTATCAGTGATGATTTTGTTTGGGACTCCAAATCTGCATACAATGGACTGCAAAAAGTTGATAGCAGATTGCTTGTTGATTGTCACAACTGGAGTTGCTTCCGGCCACTTGGTGAATTTGTCAATGGCGACGTACAGGAACTTGTAACCTCCGACGGCTCTTGGGAAGGGTCCCAAGATGTCCATCCCCCACACAGCGAAGGGCCATGTAGGAGGTATCATTTGTAGGGGCTGAGCCGGTGTGTGAATTTGCTTTGCATGAAATTGACATGCTTCGCATTTCTTCACCAGCTCAGTTGCATCCTGGAGTGTTGTAGGCCAGTAGAAGCCATGCTGAAAGGCTTTACCAACCAGCGTGCGGGAAGACGCGTGGTTCCCACACTCGCCTCCATGGATTTCTGCGAGGAGCTCGCAGCCTTCTTCCCTTGTGATGCACTGCATTAGGATGCCATTGGCACCGCTCCGGTAGAGATCCCCTTCTACCAACGTGTATCTTTTAGCCAATCTGACTACCCGGTCAGCGGATACATCATCGTCAGGAAGGATGTTGTCTTTCAAGTAGCTCCGGATCTCCGAGATCCATGCATTGGAACTAGCTTGAGCATTTGAGTCTTGCGTGCTGGGTTGCTCGAAGCTTCCGGCAGCACCTACGACCCTTGATGGCTGCCATGGTAACAGGGCCATCGGGACCGTCAGCTTCGGGATGCTGTTCTCGCCCCCTTCGCTCAGTTCGGCAGGCTGAGCTGTTGGTTTTGACAACCTCCGGACAAATGTTCCGTCAGGAGCCGGAGCTCCGGTTGACGCTTTCGTCGAGAGTTCATCAGCTTCAGCATTATGGGCACGCTGAACATGGTGGAGATCTAGGACTTTGAAGTCCATCTGAAGCCTTTGGACTTCAAGGAGGTAAGCAGCTAGCTGGAGATTGTTGCAGGAGCATTCACCCTTCACTTGCTTAATGATGAGCTGCAAATCTCCCTTGACCAGCAGTTGCTTGACACCATATGATAGTGCCACCTTTAGTCCGTAGATGAGTGCTTCGTACTCTGCCATGTTGTTGGTCGCCTTGAAGTCAAGGTGTACCATGTATTTTACCATCTCCCCGGTTGGTGCGAGGAGAAGGATTCCAGCTCCGGCCCCCTGCTTTTGCATGGAGCCGTCGAAGTAGAGGGTCCAGTGAGGCTCAGTGAATACTGGAGCTTGATGTTCCGGCTTCTGCTCACTGGGGCCCCCAGGGTTTGATGGAGAGGGAGTCCATTCCGCCACGAAGTCTGACAATGCTTGACTCTTGACTGCTTGCCTTGAAATGAATTCGAGATCAAATTCGGCCAATTCCGCTGCCCACTTTGCAACATTCCCAGTAGAATTGGGATTATGCAAGATTGCTTGAAGTGGGTAAGAGGTCACCACTGAGATTTTGTGAGCTTGGAAATAATGGCGAAGCTTCCTGGAGGCAATAAGAACTGCATAGAGCAGCTTGTGCACCTCTAGGTATCGAGTCTTGGCATCATGTAGTACTTCACTGATGAAGTACACCGGGCGCTGAATGGTCCAGACCTTCCCGGAGGGGCCCGGAGCTTCCTCTCCACTGACCCGGATCCTCCCGGAGGGATCCGGATTTTCTTCGGGGACCTCCGGGTCCTGGCTGGAGGAATCCGGAGCTTCTTCAGAAGCGACCTGGACCCTCGCGGAGGGGTCTGGGTCTTCTGAAGTAACTTCTTGTGGATTTGAGTCTGGGAGATGGGACCCAGACTCGCTTTCAGGGACCTCCGGACCCTCCCGAAGGGGTCTGGATTCCTGAGTATGGGGTAGCTCTGGTCTCTCCGCGACCAGGACCATACTGATGACTTCGTCAGTGGCTAAAATTTAAAGCAGCAAAGGCTCACCAGGGTTCGGAGCTACCAGAATTGGTAGGGTGGTGAGGAACTGTTTCAGCTCCTGGAATGCCTTCTCTGCTTCTTCAGACCATTGGAATGGTCCGGACTTCCTCAATAACTTGAAGAAGGGGAGTGCCCATTCCGCCAGTCTTGAAATGAACCGGCTGAGGGCTGCTAGACATCCAGTTAGCTTTTGGACATCTTTGATGCAGGTTGGTGGCCGCATGTCTTCAATGGCTTTGATCTTCGCCGGATTAGCTTCTATACCCCGGTGACTTACCAGGAAACCAAGAAGTTTTCTGGAGCTAACCTTGAAGACACACTTGTCTGGGTTTAGCTTTGTGTGGGTGACCCGCAGCTTATCGAAGACAGCCTGCAAGGTGTCAAGGAGTGACTCCTTGTTCTTGACTTTGACCACGATGTCATCGACGTACACTTCCACTATGTCTCTAATGAGTTCTTCAAAGGTTTTGTACATAGCTCGTACAAAGGTTGAAGCTACATTTTTGAGACCAAATGGCATGGCTGTATAACAGTACAATCCATCTACTGTGATGAAAGAGGTGTGCTCTTCATCTTCCCTAGACATTCTGATTTGATGATACCCAGAATATGCGTCCAGGAAACACAGTAATTCACACCCGGAGGTGGAATCCACTATCTGATCTATTCTAGGTAGTGGGAACGGATCTTTTGGACATGCCTTATTTAGTGTGGTGTAGTCGATACACATCCGAAGCTTCCCGCCGGCCTTGGGCACAACGACTAGGTTTGCCAGCCATTTTGGATGGAAGACTTCTCGGATGAATCCAGCTTCAAGCAACTTCTTTACTTCTTGTCAGATGAAGTTTTGTTGCTCTACGGATTGCTTTCGAGGCTTCTGATGCACAGGCCGGGCGTCGGGGTAGATCTTTAGATTGTGCTCAATCACTTCCCTGGGGATCCCAGGCATTTGTGACGGTTGCCAGGCAAACACGTCAACATTAGCCCGGAGGAAAGTGATGAGCGCGAGTTCCTATTTGTCGTTCAATCCCCCCGATATGCGGGTGGTCTGAGCGACATCGAAACCAATTTGGACGACTTTGACGGGAATGTCGGTGTCGCCGCTTGGCTGCACACGAGGTGCATAAGTCGAGCCTCGCTTACGAATGCTCGGGAGTTTTGGAGCTTGCTCCTTCATGGAGTCCTCCTCTTGCGCCGTGGTGAGGCATGGAGTTCTTCTAGAGCAGTTACTCTGGCAGTACGATCTCCACGGATCCGGAGAACGCCTACTGGTGTTGGCATCTTTAACACCAGGTAACCATAATGAGCAGTTGCCATGAATTTGTACAAGGCAGGCCTACCCAAGATGGCATTGAAGGGTAAGTTGATCTGAGCAACGTCAAAGACCAACTTTTCGGTGCAATACTTCTCCCGGGTCCCGAAGGTAAGGGGGAGAGTAATAGCTCCGAGTGGGGTAATAGCTCCCGGACCTACTCCTGAGAAAGGTCGGGAGGGGTGGAGATCCGAAGGTCGGAGATGAAGCTTCGTAAAAGCTTTGAAGCTTATAAGGTTGAGCCCCGAACCTCTGTCCACCATGACATGGTGGAGCTGGATGTTATTGATGGTAGGAGATACCATCAAAGGTAGTTGACCCGCTCTAAGCATGCTTCGAGGGCAGTCCGAAGCATCAAAAGTGATGGCTGTGTCCATCCACTTTCGATGAGGCTCCGCCCTGGCTGTAGGAGCTACAGCAGCCATGTCCCGACGCATAGTCTTGATGATGTGGCGGGAGGTGATGTCCCATGATCCACCAAAAATGGTGTTCATGGTCTTCCGACGCTCGTTGTCAGAGACATCAGAATCGTCGTCGACAGAGGTGTAGACGGCCTTCAGGACCTTTTTGGGATCATGAAAACCTAACTCTTCTTCAGCCGGAGCTTCGTCGACTTTTTGTTTTCCTTCCCTCTGTCGGAAAGGAGATTCTTCCCGACACTTGTTGTAGCGCTCGGCAAGGTTTTGGACCTCCCGGCAGTCTTCCAAACTGTGGCTGCCCGTTTTGTGAATTGGAAACCACACTTTGGGTTTGCCACCGTCTTCAGAATATGGTCGAGGTCGCTTCTCGGGGCGTGGCCCCCGGCCACCCGGAGCTGCAGCAGCTACAGCATTGGATGTACCGGCTGAAGACTTCTTCTTGCCGTTGGTCTTTTTCTTCTTCTTGCCGTTCCTGGAGGTAGCGGCTTCTTTTTTGGAGGATTTCTTGTGACCCTCCGGAGTTGGTTTGGAGTGCATCTCACGGCCCTCCACAGCTCTGGCACATTTGTCAGCCAAGCTGAAGAGTTCCGTGACACTGGTAATCTCCTTGATTGCCATTTTCTCCAGCATCTTCTTATCCCGCACTCCCTGTCTAAATGCCACGATGACAGAGGTGCTAGAGATAGAAGGGATAGTGTTTCGTACCTGAGAGAACCTTTGGATGAATGATCGCAGGGATTCTGCCCCTTTTTGCACGACTGCAAAAAGGTCCAGTTCAGTGCCTGGTCGGGTGTATGAACTCCCAAAGTTGGCGGTGAACTGCCGGCACAGCTCCTCCCAACTGTTGATGGAGTTGGGTGGAAGGCTCATAAACCAGGACCTGGCGGTACCAGTTAAAGCCACTGGGAAATAATTGGCCATTACGGCCTCATTTCCTCCAGCTGCCAAGATAGCAGTCGAGTAAATCTGAAGAAATTCGACAGGATTGACGGTCCCGTCGAACTTCTCCGGTAGGTGAGGCTGGAACTTCTGTGGCCACCTGACCATACGCAGATGCATGGCCAGGGCTGAATAGCCTCCTCCTACTCCTTCAGGAGCAAGAAAGTCTTGAGCTTCTCGTCTTTCACGAGCATGCTCAATATGGACTCGGCCATCCTATTGAGGGTATCGGCGATCAAGCTCCGCCCAAAGGTCATGAGTTGAAAGCCTGGATACCGTGTGAGTGCGTCGTGCCCCGGAGGGCAATGACGTCACTTGCTGTGATGCAGCACGTCTCCTGTTGTTGGAAACGTGCGGACCAACTCTACCAGACAAGGTCCGCCACTGCGACGGGGCCCGTCCTGAAGGAGGAGGACCCTGTTTGCTGATGCGGTCGGCTGCTGCTGCAACCAAATGTTCCACATCGGCCCTCCACTGCTCCAGTGCATCCCGGGATGCATCCGGAGGTGGTGGGTGTTGGAGAAGAGCACGTGCTGCATGGAGCGCATGTTCTGGGTTGTCATGATTTGCCGACGCAGTGATTGACGCCGGTGCACCATCGCGTTGTCCAGGTTGATTTGCTGGTGGAGGCAGTGATGGTGGCAGTGTGACTCCTAGTGGCGCTGAGGCCCCTGCTGGTGGCTGCATATTGGAGGGATTGACCCCAACAGCTTGAACAGTAGGATGACCATTAGATGATCCAGCAGCTGAGTTCACCATTCTTGAAATCTCAGGCGCCCCTACCTGGCGCGCCAACTATCGGTGGTTTTGATCCGGCAGATCTCCGGACACTACTAAAGTGTTAGAGGAGTTTGAGGTTCGGTGTGGGCGCGCAGAGACTCAAGAAGGTGAATTGTAAATGACATAGGAGACACGAAGATTTACGTGGTTCGGGCCGCCTGAGCGTAACACCCTACTCCACGGATGTGTTGGTGTTGTATTGGCTGTATGAGCTTGTATCGAGCGTCTATGGATCGTAGAGAGTCTGTAGAGCGCGTATGTGGACGTGTCCTATGTATCGTCGGTCTGTCCTTTTATAGTACAAGGGCAGGCCGTTACAAGTTAGCCTGGCCCTACATGTGGCCCCGGCGGTTACTGATATTGATATACATTCAACACGTTTAATTACCCTTAATGACCGAGTTATGGGCTTTGATAGACCGTTACTGGTAATTAAGGTCGTCCGATCGTGTTTCATTAATACAGTATTAATGACACTTGGTCGGGTCTTGAAGTCCTTGATTCTCCTTTGAAGATCCGAAGCCGTTGTGGAGTCTTCCGGAGGTTAGAGGCTGAAGATCCGACGGTTGGACATGTGGCAGCACCGGAGCACACTGTGGAGAACAGATGGCTCTGGTGTTACCCGACACGTGTCAGCACCGGAGCTTCCCTCGGTCTGGGGTTAGGTCCGGGGGTGCCACTTCGATACATAGCCCGGAGCTTCCCCCCTTGCGGGGGGTAGCTCCGATTTGATAGTACACGTGGCGACCCTGGGACTAACCATGTTGGAGAAGCGGGTCCGGACATGTCTGACATGTGGGCCTCCGAAGGTCTTCAAATCAAGTGGATGACTTTCCCTTGAGATCTTTGCAATCCCAAGGGGTATATGGTACCCAGGGTACCGACAAAGGGGTTTTCGTTGCTTTCGCTAAAAAGGTTTTAAATCTATCATTCACCTCGTCCGGTAGCTTTTCACATGCTCTTCAATCCTACACGAACGGAGCTGTTCCCCTCAAGAGCAGTTTTGAGTGTATCTCATATGTCTTTGACAACTTTAAGTCCATCCACCTTGATAAACTCTTCTCTACTTAAAGATGAAGTGATCACCACAACGTCATGTGCATTGTGATGTATTTCTTGTTCTTGCTCTGAAGTGAGTTCTTTGTTGTTGTCAGCGATGTCCAAACCTTTGCAGACTATATGACAAAGACTTGGGTTTAGTGAAATAAGATGCATCCTCATATTATATTTCCACATTGAATAATCATTGTCATCAAGCTATGGAGGTCTTCTCATGGGAATAGAAAGATAGTGATTATAGTTGTTAAGCTTATCATAATTAAAAGGATACTAGGAGTAGTCTTTATGACTACCCCTTTTGGCTTTTCATCCTCCTTCTTTCCCTTCTGGCTTAGAGGCTTCTTCCTTCAAAACGCCTTGAGTTCATGCACTTCTTTATCATTGTGTTCGTGCTTCTTGAGCACATCGAACGCCTTGATGTATTGTTCGTTTCAAATGATGGCCATTTCCGGGATTTCGTTGGTCTTGTTTAGTGGCCATTTGTCTCTTGAGCGGTGAGTCTCGTAAAAGAAGAGTCTTGCTCTAATACCAATTGAATCTGGCCTACAGTGGGGGTGAATAGTCATTGAATACTTTTCCTGCAACACTTTACCAAAATCGTCAAATACAGGAGGGTCGGACTAGTCTGGTAGATAGTGTGTAGAGAGTGCGGACCAGTCCATTGTGCTTGGTGTATCTACGAAATGAATAATTGTTTTATGAATCTTTCTCAAACGTTATCGCAGTGGGATGTAGTAAACTATCCTAACAACTTGATGAAGTAATTAGGATGAGTAATTAGCACATGGAATACAAAATTAATACAAGTTGTAAGTTTGATTAACCCTACATCCTAGATGATGATGATTGCAAAAATAAAGAACTAGAACACACAAGATAAGAATTTTTACCGAGGTTTGATCTCACCAAAGATATTTACATCCTCATTGAGGAGCTCACACAGAGTCGGATCCCGATCAACCCTTTACCTCTTCAAGTCACTACAAAGGCCAACTTGAGTTCCACTATCAGGAGTGATCACCGAGTCAATGGAGGAACCTCACACCTTGAGGGCTCCTACAAAATTACAACGAGAAAAACGAATCAATCCTCATTTTTCACCTTTTTGTGCATCATTATTCATATACCTGTTTTCATCTCAACAAATTCCATTAGAACCTCATTTGTTTGTCATCAATTGTCCAAAACCCATAAGAGAATGCATTGCACTTTCACGAACGACCTGATCAGCCCCGCTGCATGCTAACCAAGTTATTTTTGGGTGCCCGTCAAGCCTCACCCGTTGATCTTCGTCTTTGTAACTACAAACTTAGTAGTCCTGTGAATCTAAATTAGATGTTCTAAACGTCATTTATTTCAATACAGAGAGAATACTTGACAACAATGTTTTTTGTAACTTGCATACAAAGAAAAACTGTGCGCCATGCCTACGCATCCTGTCTGTCCTGCTCCTGCTTCCTTTGGTGCGTGTTGCCCTGGAAGTTACGCTCGTGGAATCGCCAACCCTGCAAGGTACCTGCCATGTGGTTTCTCTTCGGTGAAGTTAACAAAGGCAGACCAAAGAGAAGGCAGAATAAGCACACGGGTATCAGAAAATGATCTGTGCCGCAATTCCAACAGCTATGTTAGAATATGTGTTGTGTATAGAGTTGTATACATAGAGGACAAGCTTGCGGCGTTAGTTTGAGTAGCGCACAAGTCTTAGAGTTTAAACCTCATGTAATCTAATCTGTATTGTTTCCTCTCAACTACTCCATCCGTTCTATTTTACCTAATTTGACGCTGGCTTGTTTAGTTTAAAATAAAACGTGAGGAGTATCACTACAGGAAATGCTAACAATTATGTCGGCCACCGTAACTTACGTGGCCCAGCCGACGTAATTAAGTAACTTACGTCCATGCCTGGTAACGGAAGTAAGTTAAATAAATTACGTCAGCTTCTCTCCCATGGCCGACGTAAGTAAAAGAACCGATGGCAATTAACGGACACTAACGTCGGCCGTGGCCCGTAGCCGACGTAAGTTAAAAGCCCGACGTAAGTTAACCTTAACTTACGTCGGTCTTGACGTCGGCCGACATAAGTAACCGTGGCCGAAGTAAGGTATGGATTTAACCTAACTGTGTGAGCTGCGCGCGCACACGCACCTGCTTCATTTCCCCGCGCCGCTTGCTTTCCCAACCGCCGCCGCCGACCGACGTACAGCCGCCTGCTCGCCGTCGCCGCCCCGCCGCCAGCCCGCCGCCCCACCATCGCCGCCCCGCCGCCAGCCCGCCGCCCCGCCATCGCCGCCCCGCAGCCGCCCCTGCTCCCGCCCGTGGCCCCGCCCCCGCGGCGCCGCCCCGATCGCGAGCCGTGTCACCGCCCCACTGCCGGCCCGCCGTCGCCGCCCCTGCGCCCCCGCCGCCAGCTCGTCCATGGCATCCACCGCCCCTGCGCCCCCGATCCCGCCGCCAATCTTCGTTGCAAGTATTTCTCCCCTTGCTCTCATTGTTTCGAATTATTGCACACGTATTTGCTTGAAAATTTTCCTGAATTGTGAATTGCACATGCATTTGCAAGTGTTTACTCTTAATAGAAAATTGTGAATTGCTATGCTTATGTTAGAAATTGATGAATTGCTATGCTTATGCTAGAAATTGATTAGAAATTATATAGATACACAAATAATGTTTACTATGCTTATGTTAGAATTAAATCGATGAATTGATGAATTACAATTGATGAATTTTTATGCTTATTTGTTATGCTTAGAATTATGGTTAGAATTGAATTGCTTATGTTTAGGTTTAATTTAATTGAATTGAATTGCTTATGTTAGAATTGAGTTGATAAATTGATGAATTACAATGGATAATTGTTATGTTTAGGTTTATTTTAATTGCTTAGTTTTTTGAATTATGGTTACAATTTTAATTTTGATTGCTTGAGTGTTTAAGAACTATATATACATAAGTGGGCTTCGGACCGGCTTTACAAGGCTCGACAAGGCCCATTTAGCGGTAAGGTAAAGTATGCTTGTAGACGGGCACGAAGGCGAACGACGACGGTGAGGATGGCAAGCACCTGCGCGTGGATGGCGTGCCCCGACGAAGTGGTTTCATCTCTGATCTATTTACAACAGCTAACCCTAAAGCCGTCGTGGAATTGTCATCTAAGACAAACTTTCCTCTCACTCTTTCTCTAGTTCTTTCCTATCTCTTAAATGACCTCAAAATGAAAATGAGCAACATAACCTATAGCAATGTATTACCCGTTTCAGATCGGCACGTCTCACATGCCATTGGCATGTGAGACGTGCAAGTTCGGAATTGTCCCTTTTTGGACAGCCTCGGAGTGACCGAGGGGGCGTGGCTTGTGACGAGATGCGGGTCCAGATTTGGACGAGATTTCGGTGGCGTAACCCTGTTGTTCTCTACTGCACTATTTTTGGGCATGCAGTGGAGAACGGCGGGGTTATGCTGCCGAAATTTCATTCGAATCCAGATCATGTGTCTCGTCATGAGCACGCTCTGCTCGGTCACTCTTGGGTGGGTTTAGGATCTATCTGCCTAGGTTGTAGGGCCGTGAGATAACATAACAATACATTAACGACAATTTCTTTCGCGTTAAACTGCAGAGCCAAACACGGGTGAAGACCGCAGTTGGATGTATACTGGCTGGAAGAGCAGAACTAGTGGTCACTCAGATGAGTGGTACACCAAGACAGAAGCTTTTGTGGAACGAGCTTTTTCGTTGTCAAATAGCGATAAGGCGTGGTGCCCATGTACGAAATGTCAAAACGGAACGTTTTTGGAGAAAGTGGAACTTACGATGCACTTGTGTCAAAACGGTTACGTGTCACATTATGAATTGTGGAACTTCCACGGCGAGACAGCTTCTCAAGCTGCACAAGAAGTGGAAGCGGACAACGATGATGTCGCAGAGGTTGATATGATGGATGAGATGCTGGAAGCTATACAACCAGAGCTAACAGAAGATCCTCAAACAGCAGAGGTTAAAGAGTTCTTCAAACGTCTCAAAGATTTAGAAGAGGCACTACATGGATACACTAAAATGTCAATCCTCAATTTTGTGACTAGACTTAAGGCAATTAAGTCTAAGTTCTTCTTTTCTAAGAATTGTTACAACATGCTCATCGATTTGTTCAAAGATGCCCTTCCACAACCCAACAAAGTGCCTAAGGATATGTACAACTCGAAGAAAATTCTTTCCGGTCTCGGTATGAAGCACGAAAAGATTGATGTGTGTCCGGACAACTGCATGCTTTTATGGAGAGAGCATGCCAATGAGAACAATTGTTTGAAATGTGGTCAACCGAGGTTTGTCGAAGTTGTTAATAACGATGGTAATACTGTGACGACGGAAGTCGCACGTAAGCAGCTTCGTTACTTTTCTGTGACACCGAGGTTGAAGCGGTTGTTCCTTTAAAAAAAAGGCCAGACATATGAGATGGCACAAAGAAGGTGAGCGTGAGAACAATGGAGTCATGACGCACCTGTTCGATGGTGAGGCATGGAAGGCGTTGGACCGATTCGACCCAAAATTCGCTCGTGAAGCGAGAAATGTTTGCATCGGGTTGGCGACAGATGGGTTCACGCCGTTCAGCACAAACGTCGCACCATACTCCTGTTGGCCCGTCTTTGTCATTCTGTACAATCTTCCACCGGATTTTTGCATGAATAATGAGTTTATGTTTCTTAGCCTCATTGTACCTGGGCCAGATCATCCTGGGTCACGTCTCAACGTGATGTTGAAACCGTTGATCGAAGAGTTAAAAATGTTGTGGACAGGAGTCAAAGCGTACGACTGTTACAAGAAACCGAAATTCAACCTCCGAGCTGCTTATTTGTGGTCCGTTCATGATTTTCCGGCATACGGCATGTTTTCTGGATGGAGCACTCATGGTCGGTTGACGTGTCCGATATGTGCCTCGGATACTGATTGCTTTCGACTTACCCATGGAGGCAAGATATCTTACTTCGATTGGCATAGACGTTGGCTTCCTCCGAATCATTTGTTTAGAAAACAGAGGAATGTCTTCAGAAAGAACACCGTTGTCACTAAAGGACCACCGAAAGTCTTAACGGGTCAGAAATATCTGATATGTTGGAAAAATTGGTGTCATATGAAGGTCGTCCTAGATATTTCGAAGGATACGGAGACAAAAACAATTGGACTAACATATGTGGACTTTGGGAGTTACCGTATGTGAAGTCGTTGATTCTAAGACACAACATTGATGTTATGCATCAAGAGCATAACATGGCCGAATGTATCATAAGCACATGCATGGACATGACGGGCAAAACAAAAGACAATTTAAAGGCTCGAAAGGATCTTGCCGAGCTTTGTAACCGTCAAACTCTTGAGCTCCCCGAAAATGGTGGTAAACCATGCGCTCCTTTCTGTCTTCGACCTAAAGAAAAAAAGAAGTTCTCAAATGGTTGCAAAGGTTGAAATTCCCATATGGTTATGCAGCTAGTCTGAGACGAGCCGTGAATGTGAAAACGGGAAAGCTCATTGGGTTGAAGATTCATAATTATCACATAATCATGGAAAGACTTCTGCGTGTTATGTTTCGAGGCTATTTTGACGATGCAGTGTGGAAGATGTTAGCCGAGCTTAGCCACTTCTATAGGCAACTCTGTGCTAAAGAAATCACGCCAGAGATGATGACTAAATTGGAAAAGGAGGTTCCGGTACTTTTGTGTAAGATGGAAAAAAATTCCTCCAGGATTTTTCAATCCAATGCAACATCTCTTAATTCATCTTCCATTTGAAGCGAAAGTGGGTGGTCCCGTGCAATATAGGTGGATGTATCATACTGAAAGATCACTTAGATGTCTAAAACCAATGGTTGGTAACAGGGCAAGGGTTGAAGGTTGCATCGCCAAAGCTTTTACTCTTAAGGAAGTAGGATACTTCTCAAGTGTTTACTTGTAGAGGAAAACAATGTTAATACTTCGGTAATGCGGTACAATATAGATGAGCAACCTCCTTGTAGCGATCTCTCCATTTTTGCAACAAGAGGCACTACTGTTGGTAGTTACACTTCGTACGATGTTAGCGAAAAGAAAGGCGTGTTGCATTCTTCTACATGTACGCTAATATGGAAGAAATGAATGAATATTTCAAGTAAGTGTTTCTCCTACACTTATGCTTTTCACCATCTTTTCCGACACATGTATTCTAAAAGGTTCTCTTTGTCGTGTAGTATGTTCGACAAGCAAAATTGGAGACATAGACATCAACCCACGAGCAAGCAAATAGAACATATTCGATGGGAAGGAATAAACAGGGGATCTAATTTTCTCTCGTGGTTTCGAGATCATGAAACGTTTTCTCGATAACTAATCAATGTTAACAACATTTTCTTATAACTTAAGAATGCTTACGTTTTCTAATAACTCCATATCTTGGACAGTGCCAAAAAGATGCCAACGTCCATGAAGATTTGCGACAACTATCTCGTGGAGTGGTTAATGTTAGAAGATATGGTCTATATGACGTCAATGGCTTTTGATTCCGTACAAGTCAATTTGAATCTCTTCATCCTCTCATGACAATATGTAATACCGGAGTTGTGATGAGGGCAATCGATTCGCAAGATCATGAAACGCAATACTACGGGGTTATTAAAAAATCCTTGAATTCACTTTTGTTGCAAACAAGCCAATTCGAGCGGTATTCTTTGACTACGAATGATTTGATTCCATTCGTGGAATTCGAGTAAACGAATTTGGCATGGTCGAAGTAAAACACAAGGAACGGTTGAAAGGATTCGATTCATTAGTTCTTGCACACTAAGTAGAGCAAGTGTACTATCTACCTTATCCATGCAATAAATTCAAAGCTTGGTGGGTGGTACATAAGGTGAATCCTTGTGAGCAGTTATACACTCCAGGAGATGATGATTACCACGACGAAGCTGAGGTTGATTGTGTCTACCAAAGAGGAAGAGTTGCTAGACTCCTTCTCAGATGAGCCCGGTGTAGTACTCGATGACTTAGTTGGAGACGCTCAAGATATCGAGGCTGGCATGGAAGCGGAAACAGAATCAGAATCGGAAACTGAAGATATCGATGACATAGTCAAACCTGCTGATTTGCGCAAATGAAAATGATATGCGGAAGAAGAAGATTGATGGGCTGGTTTAAGGAGTAGGGTGCATGATCGTGATGTTGATGAATTTTGAATTAACTTTTTATTCACTAATTTAATATTAATTTTGTATATTATCTTTGCATATTAATCATTTATTCCTCGCAACAGGATGTCGTCAAAGGGGAAGGGGAAGGGGAAGGGGAAGCCAGTGAGAGGGTTTGAGCCGCCACGAGACCCTTGCTCAGGGACCTCGTTCCTTTCTAGCCGACGTTCCCTCTTTCTGGCACACGCTCCACTCTCAGTTGTCGTGTGCTTTAAGCGGAGTGAGGTAAATTTTAGTTACAATAAAGTTATTTTTGAAATTGCAATTGTTATTAATTATTTATTGTCAATCTTTTCCTCTTGTGCAGTCTGACTTAGAGACTTCTGAGTCAGATACAGAGTCAGAGGCTAGGGGACCGCTACATGAGCCCGACTCAGAGGCTAGGGGGCCACTACAAGAGCCCTCTAGCACTAGCCTCCCTTCGGAGCCAGCTAGCGCTAGCCTCCCTATGCAGCTGGCTACCACTAGCATTCCTGGAGACTCTGGTGGTTCCGCAGAGCCTTTAGGGTCACAGGATGCGGCAGCGTCGCAGCAGAGGCGACGGACGAGGAGGACCCACTTTGCGGCTCCTCCTCCGGTTACTACTCAGCGGACCACGATCTGCCCTGTTGGAGACAGGTAAATATTGTATTAGTATATTAAATACTAGATGTTGTTTTCCTTTACTTAATGATTTAATATATTTTGTAGATGTTGGTATGACTTTTTGTTCACGGGGGTCGAGAAGAACCACAGGCAGGTTAACAGTGTCCTGGGTGCTATTGTGAAGTTGCACAACCCCGGTGTGATTGACGATTTTCCTGCCCTGTCGTGTGATGACTACGCTCGTGTCTCTCACTCGGTCCATGGCACGATTCAGGGAGCCGTGTGGCATGATTTTATGGTAAGTTTAACTGTTTCATTTTTTCAACTCGTTTGAATTGTTAATTCATATCACTTAAATATTTGTTTGCTTAAAGCCGAGGTACCAAGTAGAGGAACCGGGCATGGAGGACCACGCGAGACGCGTGTTCCATTACAACGCTCGGAAGCTCACGACGGCGGCGTTGTCGTATGCCCGAATTCAGGCCGTCAACGCGTACTACAAGCGGCACCCCCGGGAGCAGGAGCAGGAGCAGCAAAGGTGTGTATTTAGGAAGGACTCCGACTCGTAATTGACAGAGGAGCAGTATTGCGGAGGTAAGTTTTTAATATTGTTAAATATTTACAATATCTACGTATGTTAACTGCGTTGATGAAAAATGAAATATGTGCAGGTTAGTATTTCCTGGTTACAAGATAACATGGAGGCGTACTTAGCTCTCTGTCGGTACTGGGCTAGCGACGTTTTCATCAATAAGTCCACGAAGGCTAGACAGTGCCGCATGGGATCCGAGGGCAAGCACAACTATGGCGGCGACGGCTACTTGCATTTGGCTAAACGCATGGTAAGTACCTTTTCAATTTATTTATGTGTTTCTAATATATTATTTATCTCACTAACACGGCTGTACAGGAGCGAGAGATGGGTCATGAGCCGACCCCGACCCAGGTTTGGAAGAGAGGTCACAAGAGAAGTGACCCTTCTCAGCCAGGGCAGTGTAGTCAGGTCGCAGCCGACCGACTGGTAAGTTTTCGAAATTCATCAAATTCATTATAACTAATACTGTTATTGACATGCTAACAAGATTTATTTGTTTTGTAGGCAAAGTATGCGCAGGAGGTCGCGAAGATACACGGTGCGGATTACGATTGGGAAAGCGCGCCGATCGACCCCCAAGCCGCGTACGCAAGCGGAGGTGGAATGGCCCACGGACGGTGAGTTCTTCGTGTGTTTCATTTCTTTTTCAATTAATCTTCTGCTACTTAGTATTTTCATTCTTTTGCAGGTTTACCATTTTTGATGGAGTTGTCGACTCGAGGTCGATGCGACCTTTGAGAGGCGCTTCATCGTCGCAGGCTTCGTCCGTTGGGACCAGTGGTCGTCTCTCGCAGACCCAGCTGGAGCTCCAGGCCATGAGGGAGACGCTGACGCAAACCTAGGCAGAGCTGGAGAGGACGGGAGCGGAAGCAAGGGAGCAGCAGCAGAGGACGACCGCCATGATGGTGCAGATGTAAGCAGCGGTGGCGGTAAGTAATTTAAAGTACCGTAGTTAAATTTCACATCACTTCAATAACATATATCTTCTAATATTTCAATGGCAGGCTCTTACTCGACACAGTGGTCAGGATATCGAGATTCCTACTTTTCCGCCGCAACAGACACTGGAGCAGGTGATAAACTCTCTCTTTAATATCATTTCGGCCTCCCTTTAGTTTCAGTTTCAATTTATTAGCAATCTGCTCGGCCTCCCTCTATTAGCAATCATGTCTAACCAATTCAAAGCACTGCCTAACTGTTTTAGTTTCAGTTTGGGCATTCTAATAAAAGTTCAGTTCAATTTCGGCACTATAAGTTTCATATTCACATCTAGGGCAGATTCTGACTTTAAAATCATAAAAAATGACATAAGAACATAAATTGTTCTACTAGCAAATCATTCATTCTTTCATGGTGAAATGGTGTTTTATTTTTGCCATAATCTCAATCTGTTCATATACTTTACCTCCATGCTTTAGGATTGTGAATGAATGTATTGTACATGGTTGGAAATATATGGAAGTCATCTAAAACTAAACTTTTGTATGTATTGTTTCTTCTGCAGGGTTCGAGAACGCGTCGAGAGGATCCCGAAGGTAGTGGAGGGGCTAGCGTGTAGCCCGATACTGAAATTGCGTTTTTCTCGATGTTTGAATATTATTTTGAAACTGTGTGGTCTGTTCTGTGTATATGTGTATATGATTGCCTGTTCTGTGTTCTCGCCATCGAGCGAGGTGGTCAGCTTCTGTTTTTTAAAAAAAAATCGAAAACTTTACTTACGTCGGCTATGGCCTTGCCGACGTAAGTTAGCCCAGTTTAACTTACGTCGGTCAGGCCATACCGATGTAAGTTAAACCACTTAACTTACGTCGGTTTGGAACAACCGACGTAAGTTAGAGCACTTAACTTACGTCGGTCTGTAGCAACCGACGTAAGTACTCCGACCCAGCCCGTGGCCCATCCCGGTACGTGACTTACGTCGGCTGCTGCAGACCGACGTAATTAAGGTAACTTACGTCAGTGGCCGACGTAAGTTACCTTAATTACGTCCAAACCGCTATGTCGGCCAATGGACGATGTAATTAAGGTAAAACCGACGTAATTAAGTTACTTAAATCGGTTTAGGCCTTAATTACGTCGGCTTCGGCCGACGTAATTGATCCATATTCCTGTAGTGTATACAGGTTCAACAGGGACTAGAATGCAATATGAGTTATGATGCAATCTTGCAATCATCGCCAATTATTAGATTTGAATTCATCCTACGATTATTGCATCTTTTTTATTTAGCACCCTCCGCCTGAGTGTTCCTATGTTATAGTCTTAGAGGGGTTAACTAAAAAAGATGCAACAACCGTAGGATTCAGATCTAATGGTTGGGATGTTTGATTGCAGGATTGCATCATAACTTAGATTGTATTCTAGTTGCTACCTAGAGTTCCACAAAGTGGGTGGGGGCTTCAATTTCGTTTTACCTTTCTTTTGTCCGCTTTTGCTTTTTCAGTTTTCCTCTATGAACTTGGTTTGCTCTTCTACTATTTTAATATACCGGAATCCTCCCTGTCAGGTGTCTGGAATCTAATAATTTTTCAAGCGATCCTTAGATTTGCTTTAAGATTTGTGTCAGAAATGTATCTTCTTCCTCCTCCTTCCTCTTACTCTCATGATCCTTCCCCTCGATCCCCATTGGCGGTGAGGGCGATTGGACAGGTAGCAGGCTGGCAGCGGCTGCGGCGAGAAGCAAGGGGCGACGGAGCAGGCTGTCAGAGCGTGCCGGCGGCCGGCTGCGGAGCGTGCTGCGGTAGCGACGATGTGTGCTGCAGCAACAGGGCTAGGCAGCGCCACTAGGCGTGCGGCGGCGTGGGCAGAGGTTGTCAGAGAGGAGGAAGAAGATAAGTTTCTGTTATATTTGTATTTTTTTGTTTTAATAATTTGTTGTGACTATGTTAGTTGTAAAATAGTTAATCAAAATAATTTTGTATAGTATAGCCTATATAAAACTATTATTTTGTTAATTGATTGAATTAATTTTTAATTATAGATATCAGTTGTTAATAATAGTAATTAGCGGTTAATTACTCAGTGCCTAAAATCTTTTCGATTTTCAGACGCATAAAATCTAGACAAACCTTGTCTTGTAAAGGATTTGTTAACGATACTGTATTATCCCTTCCCTTTCGGATATTATTTAGTGCAAATCATAGTTTATCCCTTCTGTTTCTAAAAGAAAAATATTTGAAGAATTCCTCATTAACCCAGTGGATAACCTGCACATGCCAGTTGGGGGTATGCTCCGTGGGCTAGATCCAGACATCACATGCGCAGATGCGCTCCAACATATGCAGCCTTTCTTTACGCTGACTAAATCCTTAGGCCTTAAGTATTTTTCAGTCATTTTGATAAACATATACATATCTTATACTTTTTAAGTCAGATATGGGCCATGTTTCAGTCTAAATAAAAAATAAAACAAAATGTTGCGATAAATCTTACATTCTATATACATCAGCTGCAAATTACATGCAGGTGTATGACCCCTACTAGAATGAACAAGCTTCAGTTCATTTCATCTTATAGGAGTATCTCGGTAAGGATATTCAAACATCAGAAGCGTTCAGCTTTGAAATCAGGATTGATCGCTGTAACGGAAGTCAAGTTACCATTATTAGGTGCCAAACCAGTTCCAAACTGATGCATGTATCGTCGTCATCCAATTGGTTAATAGATGTCACGGGCCATGATGATCCTTCCCGTCCTGAATGTTTTTGGTACAGCAAACACATAACATTCAAATCCACGTTTTGAACTGAATTAAATAGTAGAAACCTCCACAGAGATTGATTGCCCGACATTGATGAATGAGGAATGCTGCCTCGCTCCCGTCCTGGGCGACTACTGTCTGCTCCACAAATACAAATGTCCAGGCCTGCACATTAATACCGGCCTGACGGTAGTCGTCCCACGCCTGATGAGGCCATATAGCGAACCCGGGCACGGTATGCCGCCGCGAGCACTGCCGCCTGCGATCTGGCTCGTTGATTGCTTCATCGGAGGGCTAAGGAATAGGGGTGGGCATTGGTTAATCGATCTAATTCGGTTCGGTTTTTTAGTTTTTTTTTTTTTTTGAAAATTCGGTTTTTAAGAAATGGGAACCGGAATATAAAATACAAAAAGAGAAACCGGTCTGACGGTTAACCGGGAAATTCGGTTCGATGTCCGGTTAACCGAAAAACCGAACTTCATCCCTAACCTCACGATCTCTCATCAGGGGCATGGGCAGGGGCGAGGGCGCCCATCTACGGACTACCTGAGCGTGCGCTGGCGTCGGGATGGCTGTCAGGTGCGGAGGATTTCGGGAGCTAGAGAGCGCGAGGGACAGGATACTTCGGAAACGCGGCGCGCAGCATCAAAGCGGAGCACGGGCAGCGGCCAATGCGGCGGCGCAAAGAGTGACGCAGGGCGGGGTGGTTGCGCGAAGAGCGGAGCGCGGAGCGGAGGCCGCCGCCGGCGGCGGCAGCGCGAGGAGCGATGGTGCGTCGGGCGCAGGCTGGCGGCGATGGGAGAGGACCGAAGGAACGCAGGGCTCGGCTGCCACACCTCGGCTGGACAGGAAGGCGGCGTGGAATTGAAAAGAGGGGTTGGATGGGCCGGACTCTACTGGTTAGGGTTAAGGTAAATGGGCTGGGCTGGTTAGGATGCAAATTGGGCCAAATTCCGATTAACTGGAAATAAAAACCGAACCAAAAAAAAGTTCGGTTTTCGCATACTGAGAACCGAAATTTGCTCCGGTTTCGTCCGGTTTGGTTTGTTCGGTTTCGGTTCCGGTTTATTCAGTTATGGTTTTCAGTTTTTTTGCCCACCCCTACTAAGGAAGACCGAGCGAAACCAATTGCGTATTGTGCACGTAAGCCAGTCTTTTCCAGTCATGTAATCACACACTTGAGAAACCCATGCAACAAGCTCAATGATAGCAGCAGCATGGAATCTCGACGATTTGCAACGGTCATGCCATTATAAATAAGAAAAAAAATGTCGCAAATAAACAAATTGTGACGGTTTTCCTTACTTGCAAAGGTTTACAACCGTTGCTGGTTTTTCGTCGCAATTACTCTAATCTGCAACAGCCACCGTCGCAAATAAGGTCATTTACGACGGCTTGCAACGGACATCAAACAAGAGTTCGGGTCTGACAGATGGGCCGGGCCCAACAATTTGCGACGGCTGGCGATGGCCGTCGCAATTGAGGCCCTATTTGCGGCGGCTTACCGCGGCCGTCGCAAATAACATGTGTAGCGAAATATGTAGATTAACATAAATGTAGGACAAATACTTACTCGAAGTATTTCTGCATGCTATTTATATTTGTATATATGTAGAGTAAAGCAACAGTCCTGTAATATTCGGATAGGATGTAGGTCGTGTAGCTACCAACGATAGTGCCTCTCTTTGAAAAATGGAGAGGTCGTTTAATGGAGGTGTTTCGTCCACATTGTAAAGCATCGCCGAAGTATTGACATTGTGTTCTTCTACAAAGTAAACACTTGAAAAATATCATACTTTGTTAAGAGCATATGTTTCAGTGTGATACATCTACCTGTATTGCACAGGACCGCCAACTTTAGCTTTGAATGGAAGATGGTTAAGCAGACGTTGCATTGGATTGAAGAAACCCAGTGGAAAAAAAATCATCTTAAGTACATGTATCTCCTACTCTAACTTATCCATCATCCCTCTCTTGATTTCTTTAGTACAAAACTGTCCATAGAAATAACTGAGTTCGGCTAAAACCTTCCACACCGCATTATCTAGATAGCCCCAGAACATAATAAATAGGAGTTTTCCAAGGTAATATGATGATCTTGACTCTTCAACCCAGTGATGTTTCCTGGGTTCACATTCACAACTCGTTTCAAGCTAGTTGCGTAATCATCTAGGAATTTCAAAGTTTTTAACCTTTTACGACTTCTTTCTTTTCTTTAGGTCAAGACAGAAAGAAGCATGTGGCTTACCACCACTTTAGATATTTCAAAAGTTGGACTGTTATAAATGTCTACCAAATCTAGTCTAGCTTTTATATTGTCTTTCGTTTTTGCCAGTCATGTCCATGCATGTGCTGATGATACTTTCACTCATGTTACGCTCTTGATGAATGACATCAATGTTGTGTATTAGAATCAACGACTTCACATACGGTAGCTCCCAAAATCAACATATGTGAGTCCAATTGTGTTCCTCTCCATATGCTACGAAATATCCAAGATGACATTCATCTGGCACCAGTTTGTCCAACATATCAGAAATTTCTGACCCGTTGAGACGTTTCGGTGGTCCTTTAGTGACAATAGTGTTCTTTCTAAAGACATGCCTTTGTTGCCTAAATATGTGATTTGGAGGCAGCCAACGTCTGTGACAATCGAAGTAAGATATCTTGCCTCCATGAGTTAGTCGAAAGCAATCTATTTTCGAAGCACATAGCGGACACGTCAGATGATCGTGAGTACTGCATCCAGAAACCATGTCGTATGCCGGCAAATCATAGACGGACGACAAATAAGCAGCTTGAAGGTTCAATTTCTGCTTCTTGTAACTGCCGTACACTTTGACTCTTGTCCACGACATTTTCAATTCTTCAATAGCGGTTTCAACATCACGATGAGATGTGACCCAGGATGATCAAGTCTAGGTACAATGAGGTTGAGGAACATGAATTCGTTCTTCATACAAAAAGTCGATGGCACGTTGTACGGAATGACAGAGACGGGCCAACAGGAGTATGACGTGTCATTTGTATTGAATGGTGAGAATCAGTCTGTCACTAACCTGATGCGAACATTTCTCGCATCACGAGAAAAATCTAGATCGAAATGGTCTAACACCTTCCATGCATCACCGTCGGACGGATGCGTCAAGAATTATTTGTTCTCAAGTTTACCTTCTTTGTGCCATCTCATGTGTCTTGCGGTTCTTTTTGAAAGAAACAATGACTTCAACTGAGGAGTCACAGATAAGTAACGAAGCTGCTTATGTGCAATATCTGTAATCATATTATCGCCATCGTTATTAACAACTTTGACATATCTCGGTTACCACATTTCAAGCACATGTTCTCGTTGGCGTGCTCTTTTCAGAATAGCATGCAGTTGTCTAGGCACACATCGATTTTCTCATATTTCATACCGAGACCAGATATCCGAATCTTCGACTGATACATATCTTTAGGCACTTTGTAAGGTTGTGGAAGGATATCACAGATCAATTTCAGGAGATCATTGTAGCAGTTGATAAAAAAAGTACTTACACTTAATTGCCATAAATCTGGTCAAGAAAGCAAGGACGGTCACATCCGTGTGTTCATGCAACGGCTGTTGTGATTTTGTGAGCTCCTTGAAGAACTCTTCTGCCTCCATTGTAAGAGGATCCTATGCTTTCGGAGCTTCTAGCATCTCATTCATCCTATTAACCTTTGTTATATCATGATCCTTATTCACTTCTACTATGACTCAAGATTTAGTCTCGCCGTAGAAGGTCCAGACCTCATAATATGGTGTGAAACCATTTTGACATAAGTGAAACGAAAGATCCAATCTGCTCAGAAATTTAGTGTTCTGACATTTTGTACATTGGCACCACACCTTCTCATCCGTTGACAACAAAAATGCTCGATCCAAAAAATTATCTAACTAGATGTACCACTCATCCGAGTGACCACCACTTTTGCTTTTCCAACTAGTATATATCCAATTGCGGTCTTCACCCATGTTTGACTATGCAGTCTAAAGCTGAAGAAATTATCGTTAATGTATGCAAGATTTACCCTGCTTCTGATGAGACACAAAACCTGAATCCAAAAAAAATTTCTGCAGCATAACCTCGCTTGTTTTACACTGCACCGCAAAATGGTGCAGTTCTTCAATCTTTGGGGCCAAGTATCCAAGAACGACAGAGGAGGCGAGGAAACAACGCGTAGGGAGGAACGAACAGAAGAAAACCACCCATTAGGGCCCGCCGCCATGCAGGGAGCTTGTCGTAAGTAACGTCATCCTATAGACGAATGACGGTTCGCCTCGCCAATTATGGCTCCGAGACATTATTTGTTATGGTTAATGTCGTGGTTCGCTTCCGTGCTGTCTCGGTACTGTCGCGTGTGCCGCTCGCTGGGGCTGCCAATTAGGGCTCCGAGACTTTATTTGTGACGGTTAATGTCGTGGTTCGCTTCCGTGCCGTCTCAAAACCGCCGCGTATGTCGCTCGCTGGGGTCGCCGCCGCGTACGCCGCTGTCGCGTCCGCCGCTCGCCGAGTCTAACCCAGCCCACTAACTAATAAACAGTTATCCTAACTAAATAACATAATAAACAATATAGTATAAAAAACAATATAAATTCAATTGCATAATTAACAATATAATATAAACATAATATTGTATTGCATAATCAACAATTCAATTGCATTTCAAAATTCAATTGTATAATCAACAATTCAATTGCATTTCAAAATTCAATTACATTTCAAAATTCAATTGCATAATCAACATTCAATTGCATAATCAACAGTTCAATAGTATTCAAAATTCAATTGCGTTTCAATTCAATTGCATAGGTGGGGGGGGGGCGCTTGGCTATGGAGGGTGGGAGGCGCCGTCCATGGGAGGGAGGGTGGGGAGGAGGCTCGACCATAGGAGGGGGAGGGTGATATGCACCGAATTTGTTTCGGTGAAGGGTGGCCCGATCTTCACGACAGGAGATTCAAGAACAAGATAACTTGCTGTAGAAACAGTGCGGATAACTAGCTTTATACCTGACCAAGGTTTGATGCGACCAAGCGACGGGGAGAGAGACACCGAAACCGCGAAGACTTCGACTCGATCTCCAAACGACCGCAGAACCACAACCGGAGCTAATCCACACAAGACGGGGCAGCCGTACTGGAACCCGCAGAGCACGAATTAGTGGATCTCAGAGAGATCTCTCCACAAGTTCAAGAAGAACAAGGAAGAATAAGGGTTGAGTAAGACACTCAAGCAGCTCGGCTGCAAATTTCACTGGAATAATCTTAATTCATCAAAGAGTTGCCCTTGGCTTACAAAAGAGGGATATTTATACCAACAACTAGTCTAAGAATAGATGTGAACTGAAAAAGCCACGTGGGAAGGTGGAAGGCCAACTGGCTTGATCATTCATGCAGTGGTCATCAATTTCCTGCATGTCTTCTGGCCTTCTGAGTGGTCTTCAGTGTTTTAATCATAACTCCACCTAGGGACGTCCAAAAGACATGGAACCAGATGCGTTGAAAAGATAATTTGATAACCTTTCACACAATGTGTAGCATGCTTCTGATACAGTTTCTCACGGAAACTTGGATATCAGGCTAACTGTTGATCTTCTAAACAGTCTGCACCAAAACCACTCGGCTGCCAAGCTGGAACCTCTAAAGCACTTGGCACTTAGTGGCATTAGAAATTTGACTTCAACACCTTTCCAACAAGTACTCATGGACCTTCACAGCTTCTATGAATCAAGAGATATGATTGTTTCTTCATGACAGTTCTGCCAGGCCGAACTGGTTCGACGTAGTTCTCCTCTCTGGTTCAGTCTTGGCGTGTCTTTGTCATCCTCCATGGTGAACCTGAGTAATAGAAACATGTACGATTTAGGAAGTATATAATTCTCATTAATAAATGGAATTTCACAAAGTAGCGCGTGCACCTCTTGTTGTAGCTGTTTAGCTCGGCTACGAGTAATTGGTCCATCGAAAACATGAGCTGGTGCAGCTTGACTTGATGATTGTTCCATATTGCTTGATGTAATCGGTATACTTGATGGTGTGGTCGGCGTGGGCATATCATCCTCCCCCCCTTGAAAAAGAGTCGTCCTCGACTCTTCCAATCCAAAGAATGGAGAGAGGTCAGACACATTGAAACTGGTACTTACACCATAAGTACTTGGCAGATCAATTTCATAAGCGTTGTCGTTGATCTTGCGCAGAACTTTGAATGGTCCGTCAGCCC
This sequence comes from Tuctoria greenei, assembly GCA_036927565.1. Classification (NCBI taxonomy): domain Eukaryota; kingdom Viridiplantae; phylum Streptophyta; class Magnoliopsida; order Poales; family Poaceae; genus Tuctoria; species Tuctoria greenei. Next base: position 68,431,618 of record JAYESD010000003.1, on the reverse strand, counting down.
GAGGTTGCAACTTGTTCTTGCGCAGCTCTGGAAAACGATCCTTTCGAAGGTGTACCCAAACCAAGTCCCCTGGTTCGAACAACACCTTCCTGCGACCCTTGTTAGCGTGCTTCTCATACTTCTTGGTCATCTTTTCAATATTGGCCCGAGCCCCATCATGAATGTTCTTGACAAATTCAGCTCGCTTGCTTGCATCGAAGTTCACACGTTCCTGCATGGGTAGAGACAAAAGATCTATGGGAGCAGTGGGTGTGAATCCATATACAATTTCAAATGGACAAAATTTAGTGGTTGAGTGTACTGCCCTATTGTATGAAAACTCAACGTGTAGCAAGCTTTCTTCCCATAGTTTCAGATTCTTCTTAAGGACAGCTCGGAGCAACATTGATAGTGTTCGATTCACAACTTCAGTTTGGCCGTCCGTTTGCGGATGACATGTTGTGGAGAACAACAGTTTTGTCCCAAGTTTGGCCCACAATGTCTTCCAAAAGTAGCTCAAGAACTTGGTGTCACGATCCGACACAATGGTACGTGGCATTCCATGTAGTCGCACGATTTCCCTGAAAAATAATTCAGCAATACGGGAAGCATCGTCGCTCTTGTGGCAAGGAATAAAATGTGCCATTTTGCTGAAATGATCAACCACGACAAAAATTGAATCCCTTCCCCCTTTGGTTCGTGGTAACCCAAGAACAAAATCCATTGAAATATCCTCCCAAGGTGCATTAGGAATAGGAAGGGGAGTATATAAACCATGAGGGTTCAGACGAGACTTAGCTTTGTGGCAGTTTTCGCAGCGAAGAACATGTCTCTCTACATCTCTTCGCATTTTTGGCCAAAAGAAATGGTCAGCCAGCACTTGCTCCGTCTTCTTGGCTCCAAAATGGCCCATAAGTCCACCTGCATGAGCTTCCTGCACGAGTAAAAGTCGAACAGAGCAATCTGAAATACAAAGTTTGTTAGTGCGAAATAAAAATCCATCATGCACATGATACTTTTCCCATCCTTTGCCAATACGGCACTTGGCATATGGTTCAGCAAAGTACGAATCAGTGGCATATAATTCCTTTATACTTTCCAATCCGAGAATTTTAGCATCAAGTTGTGTGAGCAAAGCATGACGTTGAGATAAAGCATCAGCTACAATATTGTCTTGACCTTTCTTATATTTGACAATATAAGGAAAGGACTCAATAAATTCACTCCACTTAGCATGTCGTTTATTCAGTTTTAGTTGTCCCTTAATATGTTTCAATGATTCATGGTCTAAATGTATTATAAATTCTTTAGAATAAAGGTAGTGTTGCCAAGTTTCCAAACTACGAACGAGAGCATATAATTCTTTATCATAGACTGAATAATTTAAAGTCGGACCACTTAGCTTTTCACTGAAGAATGCAATTGGTCTCTTTTCTTGCATCAGCACGCCTCCAATCCCAACTCCACTTGCATCACATTCAATTTCAAATGTCTTGTTGAAATCAGGAAGTGCAAGGACTGGGGATGTTGTGAGCTTCCTCTTTAATTCTTCAAAATCCTTTTGTTGTGCTTCTCCCCATTTGAAAGGTACGTCTTTCTTGGTCAGCTCATTGATTGGAGCAGCAATCGTGCTGAAATCTTTCACGAAGCGCCGGTAGAAACCAACAAGTCCAAGGAAGCTTCTCACTTGGCTCACATTCTGTGGGGGCCTCCATTCTTGTATAGCCTTGACTTTCTCAACATCCACCTCCACGCCTTGTCCTGAAACAACAAAACTAAGGAAAACTACCTTGTCGGTGCAGAAGGTGCACTTCTCAAGGTTAGCGTACAATTTTTGTTTACGCAGGACAACAAGTACGCTCTGGATATGTGCAACATGTTCTTCAAGAGTCTTGCTGTAGATTAGGATGTCGTCAAAATAAACCACAACAAATTTACCAATGAAATTTCTAAGCACATGATTCATTAATCGCATAAATGTACTAGGTGCATTGGTTAAACTGAAGGGCATCACTAACCATTCATACAATTCAAATTTTGTTTTAAAGGGTGTTTTCCACTCATCTCCTTCTTTCATACGAATCTGATGATAGCCACTTCTTAAATAAATTTTAGTGAAAAAATTAGCACCACTAAGTGCATCAAGCATATCATCTAAGCGAGGAATGGGATGCCTATATCTTACTGTGATGTTGTTAATTGCACGGCAATCCACACATAGTCTCCAAGACCCATCTTTCTTAGGCACTAAAAGAACAGGGACAGCACAAGGGGAAAGACTTTCCTGTACATACCCTTTTTTCATCAATTCCTCCACTTGTCGCTGAATTTCTTTTGTCTCCTCTGGGTTGGTGCGGTATGCAGCCCTGTTCGCAAGTGACGCACTAGGAACCAAGTCAATTTGATGCTCGATCCCTCTCTTAGGTGGCAGTCTTGGTGGTACTTCGTCCGGAAAGACATCTTCATATTCCTGCAAGACATTCAAAAGAGTACTCGGCAAGGTAGAGGGTAAGGCATTAGTAGAAAGAAAAGTGTCCTTGTACATAAGTACAAAGAACATGGCATTGGGTTCACTCAATGCTTTGATATCCCCCTTCCTAGCCATCATTACTAAACCCTCTTTTCCCAGTTTCTGGGTTCCTTGCAGCTGTGGGGTTTGATTTGGCTGTGGACACTCTTCCTTACTATTTTTGTGGCTCACTCGCAAGTGGTGCTCGCTCTCGCGCTGTTTCTTCCTGATATCATCCTTCAAAATTTCTTCCGGTGTCAAAGGAAGCAAGGAAATTCGCTCTCCTTTGTACACAAAAGACAGCTTGTTGGTCCTTCCAAAAATCTGGACATCACGATCATATAGCCATGGTCGACCGAGCAGAAGCTGGCAGGCTTGCATAGGCACCACGTCGCACTCCACATGATCATTGTATTTACCAACAGAGAATGGTACAGTCACAGTATGACTGAAACGTAGCGCACCACAATCATTAAGCCACTGCATCTTGTATGGACTAGGATGATGCCGTGGTTTCAGTCCCAATTTGTCCACCAATTCTTGGCTAGCAATATTGTTGCAGCTACCATTATCAACGATGATGCGACACACCTTATCTTTGATTATTCCACGGGTATGGAACAAATTATGTCGCTGCCCGTTGTCTTCCTTTTCTGCTGTTACACTAAGCACTCATAGAGAAATAAAGCAATTATATTCTCCTTCTTCAGGCTGGATCTCATTCCCTTGCTCCTCAATTTCTTCATCACATATCTGTCCAGCATCCTCCAGATCACTCTCGGATTCCCATTCACCTTTCTCATTCAACAACATGGTCCTCTTGCTTGGGCATTGGGCAGCAATGTGCCCACGGCCATGGCATTTATGGCATACAATTTCTCTGCTTCGAGAAGAAGATGTAGCTCCCGAGGCATTGCTGTGGGCTGCTGAACTTGCAGCGGGTCGCTGCTTAGTTGTTGGTGATGACGCGGTGGAGGCTGCCATCTTCGATGGAACAAGTGATTGAGAAGACTTGGCTGCAGCTCCTTGAGATCGTCCACCACCATAGGAAGTACATGATTACTGTTTGCGCCATGGGGCAGCAATAGAATAACTGCCATAAGATTTTCCATGTGACTCTTGCTGAATCTTTTTCTCTGTTCGCATAGCTTGATCAACAAGATCCTGCAATGTACGATATGGAAACATCTCCACAAAACTAGAAATTTCTTCATTAAGACCTCCTAGAAATCTTGCCATTGTTGACTCTGCATCTTCTCTTATTCCAGCCCGCACCAATAGCAGCTCCATCTCCTTGAAATACTCATCAACTGATCTCTTCCCTTGCTTTAACATTTGCAACTGGTTCCTGAGATCACGCTGATAGCTAGATGGCACGAATCGCCTTCTCATCACTTGCTTCATCTCCTCCCATGTATTGATATATCCACGTCCCAAATCAAGTTGATTCTCCTGCACTTGGTTCCACCAAGTGAGGGCGTATCCAGAGAATTCCACCGAAGCAAGATTCACACGGCGTTGAGCCGAAAGATTATGTACTCGGAATATTTGATCACACTGCTCAGCCCATTCAACAAATTCATCAGGATTCTCCTTTCCAGTAAACTTTGGAATACTCAATTTGACACGAGCGATGTTATCTGGGTTGTCATGAGGACGTCGACCACGATGGCGTTCCCTTTCTTCAAAATCAGTAGGGCGGCGATGATGACGCCGAACAAACCTGCCACCTTGACCGAAAGGATTTTCATCATCATGAGATCCTTCTTCATGATCTTGATCTTCAAACTCTTCGTCTTCAAAATGCACGCGGCGACCATCAGCATTGCGCCTATGTGCACGATGCCCACCATGGTAATTATTAAAATCAGCATGGCGACCACCACCAGATCCGTCAGGGCCATGTCCGAAGCGATTGAATCCATGGCTGAAACCAGAATTCTCATCGCCGGAATCCTCTCGATGACGGTCCTCTTGATCACGACATGCTCGACGTCCTCCAGCCGCGGGAAGACGCTCATCGAGGAGCCTGCCCATGGCCTCCATGAGTGAATCAGCCATGCGACGCATCTTATCCCGTGAGACAGGGGGTTCCCTATCACCATGGTGTCCACCATGAACACTTGAATCTGAGCCTGCCATATTAGGAGCAGCAAGAAAAAAAAACTATATATGTGTACACACTCGATCTCACCTCTTACTTACCCAAGTTCTTGCCTGATCTCAAGAACTGTGATGGTGCTGGTGTGACAGCTTCAACAGAGGTGGTAAAGAGGCCGTAAGGAGTACAAATCGAAAATCCCGGTTTATATTTTTGGTGGAGCTATAGGTGGCTGAACAAGACGGGCTACGGTACTGCCAATCAAGTGAAAAAAGATGTGCTCAAAAGATAATTTTTTTTTTGCTGCTATCAAGATTACCACCAACTTGGATATGAAAACTGAAAATTTCAACACCCAACCGTAACACAAAATTCTTCAGAATCTTTTCATCTCTTTTTTTTTTACTGTATTCTTTCTTCCTTTTGTTTTTATAACACTAAGAGGGGTGCTGATTACAAAAGATATAGGTAAACAGTGGTGACAAGCAACTGGAAGAACACAAACACAAGATAACAGTACCGTCAAAAGGGCTATAGGTATATTTTTTTAGGCTTTGGACTATAGGACAAACAAATATATGTAAAAGATAAACACAGGGATGAATATGTGGATGGTGAAAACTGTAACAGATTGAAAAAGGGTGGGAGGGTGGGTGATAAAATGAACCAACCGTGACAACGATAGCTCTGATTACCACATGATATGCACCGAATTTGTTTCGGCGAAGGGTGGCCCGATCTTCACGACAGGAGGTTCAAGAACAAGATAACTTGCTGTAGAAACAGCGCGGATAACTAGCTTTATACCTGACTAAGGCTGGATGCGACCAAGCAACGGGGAGAGAGACACCGAAACCGCGAAGACTTCGACTCGATCTCCAAACGACCGCAGAACCACAACCGGAGCTAATCCACACAAGACGGGGCAGCCGTACTGGAACCCGTAGAGCACGAATTAGTGGATCTCAGAGAGATCTCTCCACAAGTTCAAGAAGAACAAGGAAGAATAAGGGTTGAGTAAGACACTCAAGCAACTCGGCTGCAAATTTCACTGGAATAATCTTAATTCATCAAAGAGTTGCCCTTGGCTTACAAAAGAGGGATATTTATACCAACAACTAGTCTAAGAATAGATGTGAACTGAAAAAGCCACGTGGGAAGGTGGAAGGCCAACTGGCTTGATCATTCATGCAGTGGTCATCAATTTCCCGCATGTCTTCTGGCCTTCTGAGTGGTCTTCAGTGTTTTAATCATAACTCCACCTAGGGACATCCAAAAGACATGGGACCAGATGCGTTGGAGAGATAATTTGATAACCTTTCACACAATGTGTAGCATGCTTCACGAAATATTGTAGAGTGATACAGTTTCTCACGGAAACTTGGATATCAGGCTGACTGTTGATCTTCTAAACAGTCTGACCTCTAAAGCACTTGGCACTTAGTGGCATTAGAAATTTGACTTCAACACCTTTCCAACAAGTACTCATGGACCTTCACAGCTTCTATGAATCAAGAGATATGATTGTTTCTTCATGACAGTTCTGTCAGGCCGAACTGGTTCGACGTAGTTCTCCTCTCTGGTTCAGTCTTGGTGTGTCTTTGTCATCCTCCTTGGTGAACCTGAGTAATAGAAACATGTATGATTTAGGAAGTATATAATTCTCATTATTAAATGGAATTTCACAAAGTAGCGCGTGCACCTCTTGTTGTAGTTGTTTAGCTCGGCTACGAGTAATTGGTCCATCGAAAACATGAGCTGGTGCAGCTTGACTTGATGATTGTTCCATCTTGCTTGATGTAATCGGTATACTTGATGGTGTGGTCGGCGTGGGCATATCAGAGGGAGGGTGGGAGGTGCAGGCACGCGGCCATGGGACGGTGGTTAGGGGGGGGGGGGGGGGGGGACGCTCGGCCATGGGTGGGGAGGGGGCTCGTGAGGAGGGGGGGAGGGAGAGAGGAGGAGGACTTACCTGATGGGATGCGCGGCGGCGGCGACGGCGGGAGCGTGTGGGTCGAAGCAGCGGCGGGAGGGCGAGTGAATGAGTCGCGCTGAGGGTGGATCGAGGTATATCCTTTTAATTTGCGACGGCCTCGTAAATTGCAACGGCCCTAGAGTTGTCCATCGCAATTAAATAAATTTGCGACAGTTTTTTTTCTGACCGTCGCAAACAACCCCTATTTGCGACGGCTTTTGGGCCAGCCGTTGCAAATTAACAGTCTATTTGCAACGGCTTTATGCATTTGTGACGGCACGAAGCCGGTCGTCACAAATTATGCTATTTGCTGCAGCCTGCCGTCGCGAATAATTTTGGCCACCGCAAATAATCGTGTTTTCTGTTGTGGTATCAAAAGTCGTGAGTAGTAGGCTCCATCGGATCATGTGCCTGAACAGCTTTGCTTATGGTGGTTAAAAAGGGTTCCATCTGATTTGACGCGGCTGAGTTGTCTAATGGCGGTGTAAGAAGATTAGTCACCACATGCTGCTTCTGACTTGTGACTGCTTGCACTTGGGATGCTGCTATTTGGATTAACTAGAGTCTAGGCTATCCCGTTATGCGTTATGGCGACGGCGTGGCGTCATCCTTATCATGGATCTCAGTAAACTGTAGTAGCAACGTGTTTAGCAGACAACAGCGATTGAGTTGAGGTTCAGAGCAGAGCTTCCATCGAGACACGCGTTAGAAGAACGGAACAATCAGAGTCCGCGTGGCACGGGACGCGGAGGTGATACTGTCTGTGAATGCCGCCACTGCGGCTCTGCAGACGAACCGTGAGCGCGCCATGGGATCGGAGCATGCACGACGTACGTACTAGATCCCCTGCTGTCCTGGCTGCTGGCCTTAGTTATTACCGGCGTGATCTGCAGCGTCCAGCGCTGCGAGGCGCACATGGCGTTGTGCCCGGTACCCCTCTGCCGGTGCCGGTGTAATATATCCCGTTTCCCCCGCTGGCCTCCAGTGCACTCCTCCTCCGGTCGTCCACCCCCAACCTGGCAGCACTGCAGCAGCTCGCACATGGCGGTGCCGTGAGGCGAGGCGATGCCAGCGGAGCGATCCATTCCAACTGCTGGTTGCTTCTACGCGCCCCAACTCAGCTCATTCGCGGCAATGCCGGCAGCGCGAGATCCACCACTGGTTCAGTGAGAGCTTCCGTTTGTGAATAAGTGTTTGTGAATAAGATGGGCAAGGCGGCCAGCTGGCTGAGGCACTTCCTGCCCGGCGGCAGGAGGGACAGGGGCAAGGTCGACAAGCCCGCCGGCCCGTTACTGTCGGCGACGGAGCCGGACCAGGTGTCGGTGTGGCCGGGTACGACGACGACACCCGGAGCCAAGGAGAAGAGGCGGTGGAGCTTCCGTCGCCCGGCCGCGGCGGCGAAGGACACGGACGGCCGCGCCCCTTACGGGTCCCTGGAGCCGCGTGTGGACCCGGACCAGCACGCCGTGGCCATGGCCATCGTCACTGCGGCGGCAGCCCAGGCGGCGATGGTGTCCAAGCAGGCCGCCGCGGCCGCGTTTCGGCTGTCGGCGGCGTCCAAGCGCACCGTTGTCGGCATCAAAGACGCCGCGATCAAGATCCAGTTCCGTCTTCAGATCCTACCTGGTAAGTGAGTGTGGTGTCGCGCGTTGACCATGATCGGCCCTTGATTTCCGGGACCGTGACGTTCTGTGACTGATACTGGGATCTGTGTCTTATTCGTTTCATTGGAAAAAAAAGGCAAGGAAGGCGCTGTGGGCGCTGCGTGGGCTGGTGAAGCTGCAGGCGCTGGTGCGCGGGCAACTGGTGCGGGGGCAGGCCAGCCACACCCTGCGCTTCATGCAGGCGCTCGTCGCCGCGCAGAACAGGGCACAGGAGGCACACCTCCGCCTTCTCGAAGATGACAAGCAGCCCCTCCCCCGGACGCCGCGGACCACGCCGTCCCGCCGGTCGCCGCACCATCCACGCCCCCGGAGTCAGGAGACTGAGGAGAACGTGAAGATCGTGGAGGTAGATACCGGCAGCGAGGCGCGCACCACGCCACGGATGTCCCGGCGGAGCAGCTGCTACGTATTAGAAAATAGGAGGCAATTTACTAAACAATTCCGGAAGAACACGAAAAAATCAGCAATGATCGGTAGTTCGACGGGACGATAAATAATGCGTACCGATTTGAATCCGGACGCACCGCTGTAAATCCGACAGCGAACAGGCGCTGTAGGCATTGGTGACGACGATTAGCCGCAGTGCCCGATCTCCTCGGTAGACGAGCCGTGGTGAAGAACGCGAGCAGTCGCGCGAAGCGCTTTCTAAAAACCTTATTCGCCCTCTCTCGGTGCAGAATCGCAAGGGCGAGCGGTTCCGGAGACCTGCTCTTCCGATCGTCGGTGCACGCCGACGCTCGGGATGGAGTAGACTAGAAGGCGGCGCAAGGAACGCGAACGTGGAAACAATCTGATCGTGGGGTTCACTACCGTACCGCGGACGCCTGTATTTATAGAGTCCTACGAAGGCGGTTCGTATGCGATCTAAATTCGAACTGACTCCGCAGTCATAGACGCGTCCGTCTCCAACGACATGGACTCTGACTCGGTAGTCCCAAAAATTCGGAGGCCAAAAGCTCAAAGCCCAATTTATTTTTTTTTTTGTAAAAATATAAAACCTGGGCTCGGCTCGAGGCTCGAATTCACACGAACACACGCGCGCGCGCGTGTGCTGGGCGGGGCGAGGCGAGGCAAGGCGAGGTGTGGCGAGGCGAGCAAGGAGGAGGAGGAGGAGCACGCGTGGGCCACCCCTCTCTTCCTCTCTTCTCTCTCACTCAAGGAGTGGAAGAGCAACCTCCCTTATATGTAGGGATTGCTCCATTTCCACTATTCATGTGGGACTAAACACATAGCACCACTCCCTCTTGCCCTAATGGGCCTTTGAGATTTATTGGGAATTATTCTGAATATTATATGGGCCAAGCCCATTTATTCCAACAATCCCCCACCAGATCTCAAAGCCATTAGAAGAGAGGTCATTCTCGTTCCTTGTTTGATATACTAGTGTTTTCGGTAAAGACTGTGAAGTTGAACTTCTGCCTAGATCCTCAAGTTTCATCAGGTCACAACTTGAACAATGGACTACGCCTTGAATTGCAAGTTTTGTGTGAACTGACTTCTCCCAAAGACCATTACCAATACTTGACTACCAGTAGTCTACCCCGCGGGTGGAGCATATGCGTCGTACTCCCTGGTCTCTTCATGAGCTTTCCACAGATCACCCAAATCTCACAGACTGCGACGTTAGACATATAGGTGTGTTTCCTTCAAGACTGCCCTGTAGGACGGCATATTTGCTACACATAGCCAACAGAAACACATTAAAGCAAATCGCCAACCTGCCTTACAGTTTGAGAGTATAAGTGTGCATCTTCACATAGAGAGGGTATAAAGGAAGTACTCTCCTCGGTGAACCACTAGCTTGTTTTCCCATGTCCTAATTCACGGGATCTCCGATCACATAGGTTGGGTTACTACTATAGTGTCACATCAATGGGTCTCAAACACATCTCCCTCGATGCACTTTCTATCACATTACATGATAGACCCTTCGTAAAGGGATCTGCTAGGCTTTTGTCTGTTTGTATTTACGAAATAGTAATAACTCCATCTCATTTTTCTGACAGATTTTAAACGTCTCTTGACGTGTCTTGATGATTTTGCATTATCCTTAGAACTGGTCACTTTGGCAATCACCGTCTGATTGTCACAGTTCATAAGGATTGCCGGCAATGGTTTCTCAACTATAGGCAAATCCATCAAGAGCTCTTGCAGCCATTCTGCCTCTGCAGTGGCTGTCTCTAAAGCAGTGAGTTCTGCTTTCATGGTTTACCTCGTCAAAATGGTTTGTTTGCAAGACCTCCATGATATAGCGCCATCAGCTAGAGTGAATACATATCCACTCATGGCATAGAGTTCATCAACATCAGAGATCCAGTTCGAATCACTATAACCCTCAAGCACGGACTGATGCCCAGTATAGTGAATTTCATAACTCATTATACCTCTCAGGTAGCGCATAACCCTTTCAAGTGCATGCCAATGATCTGTACCCGGGTTTGACATGAACCTGCTCAGTTTGCTCACAGCAAACGAGATATCAGGACGGGTTGCGCTAGCTAAGTACATGAGTGAACCGATCATCTGAGAATATCTGAGTTGATCTCTTGACTCTTTCTTGTTCTTTCTAAGTATCACGCTGGGATCATAAGGCGTTGGAGAAATCTTACTATCGATAAAGCCAAACCGGCTCAAGATTTTCTCAACATAGTGGGGTTGACTTAAAGTAATTCCACTCTCACCCTTATTCAGCTTAATGTTCAAAATAACATTTGCTTCTCCCAGATCTTTCATATCAAAACACTTTGATAGAAAAGACTTGACCTCAGAAATTATATTAATGCTCGTACCAAAAATGAGTATATCTTCTACATACAAGCATAATATAACGCTATTGCCCACACCATGGCAATAGTACACGCACCGATAAGCCTCATTAATAACAAAGCCCGCAAACGTTAAAGTACTATCGAACTTCTCATGCCATTGCTTAGGTGCTTGTTTCAGGCCATACAAGGATTTCAACAATTTGCACACCTTTGACTCTTCACCTTTTACTACGAACCCATCAGGTTGTTCCATACAAATTTCCTCTTTCAACTCTCCGTTCAGGAAAGCTGTCTTTACATCCATTTGATGGATGATTAGACCATAAGAGGCAACCAAAGAAAGTAGTACATGAATTGTCGTCATTCTAGCGACAGGTGAATAGGTGTCAAAATAGTCTTCACCTTCCTTTTGAGTATAGCCCTTTGCAACTAGTCTTGCCTTGTACTTTTCAATAGTACCGTCGGGCCTGAGCTTCTTCTTGAACACCCACTTGCAGCCTACTGGTTTGCACCCGTATGGACGTTCAGTTAACTCCCAGGTTCCATTGGAAAGAATTGAGTCCATCTCACTATGAACTGCTTCTTTCCACTCATCTGCATCGGGTGATGCATATGCCTCTGCTATGGATCTAGGAGTATCGTCCACAAGGTACACAATTAAATCATCACCAAAGGATTTTGCAATCCGTGATCTCTTACTCGACTGAGTTATTTCATTGTGTTCCTCCTCTGGGACATTCTCAAACGGTGTATCAAGAAACTCGCTAGTTGTGGTGGATTCACTACAAATTTCAGCAGTTCTATGCATATCTTTCATAGGAAAAATATCCTCAAAAAATGTTGCATCACGAGATTCCATAATAATATCAACATGCATATCAGGTAACTCATATTTGACTACTAAAAATTTATATGCGATGCTCCGATGAGCATAGCCTAGAAAGATACAATCCACTGTCTCTGGTTCCAGCTTGCGTTTCTTGGTAATTGGAACATTGACCTTTGCCAAACATCCCCAAGTACGCAAGTATGATAGTGATGGTTTTCTCCCAACCCACTCCTCATAGGGGGTTTTCTCTTTATTCTTGTTTGGAACGCGGTTTAAGACATGACATGAAGTCAATAGAGCCTCCCCCACCATGCCTTAGATAAATCGGACGTGTCTAACATTGCATTCACCAAGTCACACAGTGTGCGGTTTTTCCTCTCGGCTACCCCGTTTGATTGGGGTGAATAGGGAGGCATCCTCTCATGTATAATACCATGTTCTACACAAAAATCATCAAATATTTTGGAAAAATACTCACCACCACGATCTGACCTAAGACTTTTGATCTTTCTCTCTAATTGAGTTTCTACTTCAGATTTATAGATTTTAAAGTAGTCTAAAGCTTCATCTTTAGTTTGCAACAAGTAAAGTAGAATCGTCTATTAATGTCATAAAATATTTCTTTCGACCTTTTGTCAACACACCATTCATCTCGCATAGATCAGAATGTATGAGTTCTAATGGTGCCAAGTTTCTCTTCTCGGCTGCCTTGTGAGGCTTTCGAGGTTGCTTTGACTGCACACAACTATGGCACTTAGAACCTTTGACAATAGTGAATTCCGGGATTAATTTGAGACTAGATAGCCGATTCATTAAACCAAAATTAACGTGACATAAACGAGAATGCCAAACACTTGCATCATCATTAATACCGCCACAAATATGATTTACTGACTTATTATTAAACTCTTAAAGAGAAAAGCGGAACAGGCCTCCGCATTCATAGCCTTTACCAATAAATTGTCCATGCTTAGACACAACTATTTTATTGGACTCTAAAACTACTTTAAACCCATCTCTGCATAGAAGGGTACCGCTAACAAGATTCTTGTTCATAGTAGGGACATGTTACACGTTCTTCAGCTGGACAATCTTTCTCGAAGTGAACTTCAGATCGACCATGCCAACACCACGAACAGAAGCATGTGACCCATTCCCCATTAGGACGGCGGAATCCCGGACGAACTGGTAAGAAGTAAACATGGACATGTCAGAACATACATGAACATTAGCACCCGTATCAAACCACCAAGATGGTGTTTGAGAAATAAAAAGAACAGTAAAGGAATTACCGTACCCATCTGCATTGTTGGATGTCACGATGTTGACATTCTTTTTCCCTTTGCGATCTGCCCTCTCAGGACAGTTCTTGGAAATATGTCCCTGCTCCCCACAGGTGTAGCAGCAGCCATCATTGGCTTTGTTTGACTTCTTATTCTTGAAAGCATTAGTTTTGTTTGGCTTGAGTAGAGACTTATTCTCTTTGTTCTTGACATAGGGTTTCTGCACCATATTAGCATTGGCGCTAGATTGACCCTCGCCTCCTTTCTCAGTAGTGTCCTTAGCCCGAACCTTCTCCTAAACATCAAGAGATGCTATCAGGTTTTCAACTGATATTTCCTGTCTCTTGTGTTTGAGGGCTGTGGCGAAGTTCCTCCACGATGGAGGTAACTTAGCAATAATGCACCCAACCACAAATTTGTCGAGTAAAGGACACTTAAGGAGATTGAGCTCTCTCGCAAGGCACTGTATTTCATGAGCTTGTTCAACTACAGGACGGTTGTTAACCATTTTGTAGTCATGAAATTTCTCCATGATATACAGTTCACCTCCTGCATCGGCTGCACCATACTTAGCGTTAAGTGCATTCCATAGCTCCTTCCCATCTGTGACTGTCAGATAGACATCACAAAGTTTATTATTAAGAACACTTAAGATGCATCCTCTCATAGCAGAATTGGCTTACTCGAACTTTGTCTGTTCTTCAATAGACAAAGGACCTGGAGGCCTGCCCTCGGTTACCCAGAAGATCTTAAGTGATTGGAGCCAGAGCGTGGCCTTAACTTGCCACCTCTTGAAGTGCACGCCAGAGAATTTCTCCGGCCTTAGTGCATCGGCTAGAGTCATCATGTTCAACTTAGGAAATTGCCTAATAAGGTTTTTAGATTGTTAGAAAATAGGAGCCATACTGAACAATTCCGGAAGAACACAAAAAAATCAGCAACAATCGGTAGTCAGACAGGACGAGAAATAATGCGTACCGATTTGAATCCGAACGCACCGCTGTAGATCCGACAGCGAAGGCGCTGTAGGCGTTGGTGACGATGATTAGCCGCAGCACCCAATCTCCTCGGTAGACGAGCCGTGGTGAAGAACGCGAGCAGTCGCGCGAAGCACTTCCCAAAAACCATATTCGCCCTCTCTCGGTGCAGGATCGCAAGGGCGAGCGGTTTCGGAGACCTGCTCTCCCGATCATCGCACGCCGGCGCTCGGGACGGAGTAGACTAGAATGCGGCGCAAGGAACACGAACGTGGAAACAATCTGATCGCGGGGTGCACTACCGTACCATGGACGCCTGTATTTATAGAGTCCCACGGAAGCGGTTCGTATGCGATCCGGATCCGAACTGACTCCGCGGTCGTAGACGCGTCCGTCTCCAACGACTTGGACTCTGACTCGGTAGCCCCAAAAATTCGGAGGCCCAAAAGCCCAAAGCCCAATTTAATTTTTTTTTCTGCAAAAATATAAAACCTTGGCTCGGCTCGAGGCTCGAATTCACACGGGCGCGCGCGTGTGCTAGGCGGGGCGAGGCGAGGCGTGGCGTGGCGTGGCGAGGCGAGCGAGGAGGAGGAGGAGGAGCGCGCGTGAGCCACCCCTCTCTTCCTCTCTTCTCTCTCACTCAAGGAGTGGAAGAGCAACCTCCCATATATGTAGGGGTTGCTCCACTTTCACTTTCCATGTGGGACTAAACACTTAGCACCACTCCTTCTTGCTCTAATAGCAATTTGAGATTTATTGTGAATTATTCTGAATATTATATGGACCAAGCCCATTTATTCTAACACTACGCGACGCCGCTGTCCCGCACGCCGTCCAACAACGATCTGCAACACCAGAAAATCTCGCCGACGCCATCGGCGCTCACCGACGCAAGCGCGCGGTCGTTGAGTGGAAGGTACTACGGCGATGACTTCTCCTTCGCCACCGCGCGAAATAGCCTGTACCGCTACTACTCTTCGAGGCAGCTTTAACAGCAGCACCGCCAGCACCACAACTACCACCACGCGGGCGCGGACCACCCGCTCCTGGTCCCCAGCTACATGGCCAACACCGAGTCGTCGCGCGCCGCGTCAGCGCCACTCGGTTTCGTCATCGTCCGGCACGGCCGTAGTCGAGGTTTCCTGGGAGCGACAGGGCAGCGGCCGGCGCAGGGCGTCGCTGGAGGGGCAGGCCACCGCCGCGCACGGGGTTATTATGGTGCCCAGGTGCGGTGCTGGCGTGCAGCGGTGCCCGCAGCAGGCGAGCGCGCCGCCGTGCCCCTTGGGCGCGCGGCTGGACAGGTGGAGCGCGTCGGCACACGACAGCAAGTGCGGGTCGACGAGCACTGTGTTGACCGCCGCTACCACCACCTACTGCTGGTCCATGGCCACGGACAACGCCGGCATCGCGTGACGAACAGGGAAGCTGCTGCACCAAGACTGAAATTCGTGTGACACTAGTAGTTGACGGTAGAAGAAGAAGCTGGGCTCGAAATTACTCTGCTAGTTTCTCTGTAATCTGCGCGATTCATGTTTCCCAGTTTTGACAATGACAACGTATTCGTGTTTTTGCGTGCCAACTGCCAAGGACCAAACGAAGACTCTTTTCGTAGGAGTACTTTGTTTCTGTTTCTGTCAGCCTTCTCGTTCTGTTGTGCTCTTTCAGTGCGTCCATTCCTGACCATTTCGGAATCAAATGAAGCAGAGAAAACGGGAAAGAAGTTTCAGTGTCTTGTTACAACTGTATGAGCGTGCCCGAGTGTCATGTTCTTGCTGCAGAGTGACCAGTGCCTGCTGAAAGGAGCTATTAACAGCTGACTGATGAGTGCTGTTTATGAACAATCTCTTACCAATTTTAATTTAGATGGAGTGATTTGTCGTCAGCAAACAGAAGAAGTTGATGAGAGGTGGCAGTTGGACCTGAACATCGTAAACCTATCATAGATTGACTTGTTTATAAATGTTAGGATAATACTACATTGCCTATGTAACCAAGTGAGTTCCTCTGACCCCCTTATATATATGTACCACCCCTAAGAGTTTTTAATCAATAAAATACAATAATTATTTTCTCCCCAATATTTCCATCATGGTATCAGATTATGTTCGTTCCTAACTTCCACTAGCTATGCCCAACTCCGCCTCTTGCGTCGAATTTGGCTCGCGGCGAATCGCCGCCCTCCGCACGCGATTTTTTTTTGGCGTGCCTGTGCTGTCGGAAAAATTCCGCGCACACCGCACTCTAGAGCGGGGTCCTTCGAAGACCGCCGCACGCCTACGTGCAGCCTTCCGCGCGGCTCGCGCCTGGTCTGAAGTCTTCGTCGCCATGCACCGCGCGTCCGCGGTCTCCGCTGCAGCAGATTGACGCTCGCTCATCGTGTTTCTTACTTCTTGATGTCTTCTATTAGCGATGGCTCCCCGGACGCACAAGCAGCATCACAGAACATCGCCTTGGCTGCCGAGCTAAGTCGATTGACCGAGGAGGCGGATCGACTGGCCATCGAGGAAGAACGTGCATGTGCAGCGGCCGACGAGGCGCGTCGCAAGTTGCTTCTTGCAGCCGACGAGATTCGTCGTGACTTGATCAACCACGACCTCTCTCCTCCGGCGGTTGACGACGTTGCTTCTCTGCATGCTCAAGCAGTCGCCGTCCTCAACATCAAGTCAATGATCCCCGTCGTCCTCGACAACCTTTCGCCGCACTATAATCGGTGGAAGAGTCTCTTCCTCAACACCCTCGGGAAGTACGAGCTCTCCGATCATGTCCTCACCAGCATTGATCCCACTGTCACTGACTCTCATTGGCGACGCATGGACAACACCATCATCTCCTGGCTTCACGACATCGTCTCTCCTGATCTTATTGAGATCGCCTCGGCGGGCATACCCACAGCTCATTCCATCTGGCTTGGGCTTCAAGAGCAGTTCATCAGCAACCGGGAGACCTGTGCTATGATTTTGGACGCCGAGTTTCGCACGTTCGTCCAGGGTGACCTCTCCATCACCGACAATTGTCGTCGTATCAAGTCGATGGCCGATGCACTCGATGACTTGGGCGAGGTCGTCCCCGACCGCACTCTCATTCTCACGGCGCTTCATGGGCTGAACGAGCGGTTCTCTCACATGGCATCCCTTCTCAAGCGACAACGCCCCTTTCCCACATACGCCGAGGTCCGCAACGACCTCCAACTTGAAGAGATCGAGATGAAGTCCAAATTGGGAAACATCAATGCATTGGCGGCTACCTCCGTAGGTGCGGGACGCACCCCGTCTTCTGCATCATCTGGTGGCGCTCCTCCACGTGCTCCCATTTCTGGTGGCCCTGCATCAAACACTCCTACCTCCGATGCTGCTGTCTCTGGCCTCTCGTCCTCCAACCGAGGTCAAAATTGGCATAATCGGAACAAGCGTAATGACACCAGTAACAACGGTGGATTTCCCACTCTGGGGAATCCATGGAACGGGACCCTGCAGCTTTGGGGTGGTGCTTCGCCCCGTCTCGGTCCTCCTCCAGGCTTCCCGACACGTCCATGCGCACCTGCCCCTCCTCAGCCGGCCCTTCTGGCGCACGGAGGATCCTATGGCGCACCTGCCTATCAGCCACCAGGCTTCTGGACACCAGACAGACTGCCAATATCTTTCTACTACAACCTGACTACACCTGGTGGTAGTGAGACCGCCTCCTTCTATAGCGGCCAGACCGCAGCTCCTAGTGATCCAACCACCAGATCTTTGTACGGGGGAGCTTCCAACTACGCCACATCTTCTACAACATGAGATCAGAACGACCTGGCTAACTCGTTCAACACCATGTCACTGACGCCGCCACCATCCACTGAATGGTACATGGACTCCGGCACCAATAGCCACATGTGCTCCCCCCCCTGTAACCTCTCCTCCTCCCATCCTCCTTCTTATTCGACTCCTTCATCTATCGTTGTTGGTAATGGGTCATTGCTACTCGTCACCTCCACGGGTCACACTTCTTTCTCTACATCCGCTCGTCCTTTACATTTGCATCGAGTTCTTGTGTCTCCTAACACAATTAAAAATTTGGTTTCTGTTCGTCAATTCACTACTGATAATAATGTTTCCATTAAATTTGATCCGTTTGGTCTTTTTGTGAAGGATCTGGACACCAAGAACGTGATCGCCAGATGTAATACTTCCGGACAGCTCTACTCCATATCCTTGCCGATGCTTTCTCCACCACATTCCTTAGCTGCAGTAACCACACCG
Organism: Tuctoria greenei; assembly: GCA_036927565.1. Classification (NCBI taxonomy): domain Eukaryota; kingdom Viridiplantae; phylum Streptophyta; class Magnoliopsida; order Poales; family Poaceae; genus Tuctoria; species Tuctoria greenei. The sequence goes on along the minus strand of JAYESD010000003.1, from coordinate 68,413,295 downwards.
TCCACGCTTTGGCATCATCGTCTTGGTCACTTAGGTTTTGAGGCTTTGTCTAGGTTATTTCCACAGTGTAATAAATAGGAACTTGACACTCTTTATCATGCCTGTCAGCTTGGTCGTCACACACTTCTTCCATTTTCTCTATCAAATTCTCGTGCTTCGAACAACTTTGATTTAATACATTGTGATCTATGTACATCTCGCGTGCAAAGTGTTTCTGGTCACAAGTATTATCTTGTTGTTCTTGATGACTGCTCTCATTATTTGTGGACTTTTCCTCTACGCCTCAAATCGGACACTTTTCGGACCTTGTCACGGTTTTTTGCCTATGTATACACTCAATTTGGCCGCACCATAAAGGCAGTCCAATGTGACAATGGTCGTGAATTTGATAATTCCACATCCCGCACATTCTTTCTCTGTCTTGGTGTTCTTTTGCGTCTCTCTTGTCCTCACACATCTCCTCAAAATGGACGTGCTGAGCGTATTATTCGCACCACCAATGATACTATGCACTCAATTATATTCCAAGCTAGTGTTCCAGCCGGTTATTGGGTAGAAGCGCTCCACACCGCTACACACCTCATAAACTTGCGACCATCCAAAACGCTCTCCTTTGCCACACCACATTTCTCCCTTTTTTTACCCAACCTGATATTTCCCACCTACGCATTTTCGGTTGCAAGTGCTACCCAAATCTCTCTACCACAGCTGAACACAAGCTTGCTCCCCACTCTACAGTCGGTGTCTTCCTTGGCTATCCATCCGATCACAAAGGATAACGGTGCCTAGACCTAGCCACAAACCGCATCATTATTTCTCGTCATGTCACTTTTGACGAGTCCTGCTTTCCGTTTGCGGAAATCTCTAACCCTCCTTCATCCCACTTTGAATTTCTTTTTGATACTAACGATTTATCGGTGCTCCCTAGCACTGAATGTTTTGTAGGCACTCGTCAACGTGGGCCTCCACCAGACTTCTACAAGTCTAACGGTCAGACCTCGGCTCCAGCCGGTCAGACAGAACCTATGCACAGAGGCCTTCTTGGCCCCTGTCCACCCGGCGACATCCCCAACAGAGGCCAGGCGGGCCTCTGTTTGCCTCGCCTCCCATCGTGACTCACAATGGTATGACCGCGGATCCTCGCAGTCCAACCAATAGTACTCGTCCCGAAGACCAGGCGGGCCTTTGTTCATCGGGTGGTCCATCCACTACCCCGTGCGGTCAGACCACCCCGAGCTCGTCCTCATCACGCGACACTCCTCCAGGCTACAGCTCTCCGACGGCTACACCGACTGCGCTTCACCAGCAACCAGGTTTTGTACATGGTCCATGATCTGTACTCAAGGTGCCACCCATCGACAATGAGCATAACATGCGGACATGTGGGAAGGCCGGTCTTCGTCTTCCTGTGCAGCGTCTGAACCTTCAAGCCTCAACATTGTCACAGATTCCAAAGACTTATCGTGGTGCTCTCGCCGTTCCCAATTAGCGAGAGGCCATGATCGAGGAATTCACCGCTCTACAGGCAAACAACACTTGGGATCTCGTGCCATGTCCTCTAGGTACGAATGTCGTCACTGGGAAGTGGGTTTTTCGTCACAAGTTTCATCCAAATGGCTCTCTTGATCGCTACAAGGCTTGTTGGGTTCTTTGTGGCTTTACTCAACAGCCCGATCTTTATTTTGGTGAGACTTTCAGCCCTGTGGTGAATCCTGCAACCGTTCGTACCGTTCTTTCAGTTGCACTCTCTCGTGATTGGCCCGTTCACCAGCTTGATGTGAATAATGCTTTTCTGCATAGTACTCTATCCGAGACAGTCTATTGTGAGTAACCTTCTAGTTTTCTTGATACAGCTCATCCGGATTGTCTGTCGACTGAACAAGTCCCTATATGGTTTGAAGCAAGCTCCTCATGCCTGGTACAACCGCTTTGCTTATCATATTATCTCATTTGGATTTACTGGTGCTCGGTCGGATACTTCGCTTTTCGTTTACCGACACAGCACAGACATGACTTATCTATTGCTATATGTGGATGATATTGTTCTGACTGCCTCATCAGCACCACTGCTCCGTCGCATTATTGATGCTCTTGCTGCAGAATTTTCAATGAAGGATTTGGGCAACCTACATCATTTTCTGGGCATAACTGTTACTCGGAGCAGCGCAAGCTTCTTCCTCTCACATCGACAATACATGGTTGAGATACTTGAGAGAGCAGGCATGACTGATTGTAAATCATGTTCTACTCCAGTCGATACGTGTGCCAAGTTATCATCCGATAGTGTTCCGGTTTCGGATGCTACTCACTATCGTGATCTTGCTGGAGCCCTGCAATATCTCACCTTTACTCGACCCGACATTGCATATGCCATGCAGCAGATGTGTCTCTATATGCATGATCCTCGTGAGCCTCATCTTGCATTGTTAGAACGCATTCTTCGATACATTCGAGGCACCTTGGATCATGGTCTTCAGCTTCGTCGCTCTTCGGTTAGCGAGCTTGTGGCATATTCTGATGCTGATTGGATCACTTGCCCTAACACACGTCGTTCCACCTTCGGATATGGTATCTTCCTCGGTGATAATCTGGTCTCCTGGTCTTCGAAGCCCCAACACATGGTATCCCGCTCTAGCGCCGAAGCAGAATATCGTGTTGTAGCCAACGCCGTTGCCGAAGCTTCTTGGTTGCGTCAGTTGCTGGAGGAACTTCACTGTCCATTTCAGAAGGCCACTTTGGTCTATTGTGACAATGTTAGTGCTATGTATCTCTCGACCAATCTGGTGCAACATCAACGCACCAAGCATATCGAGATTGATTTGCACTTCGTTCGCGACAAGGTGGCCACTAGTGCAGTTCGAGTTCTTCACATTCCCACCAGCTCACAGTATGCGGACATCTTCACCAAGGGGCTGCCATATTCAGAGTTTGTGGAGTTTAGATCCATTCTGAATGTTCTAGCTAATAGACATTCAGACTACGGGGAGTGTTAGAATAATACCATATTGCCTATGTAATCAAGGGAGGTTCCTGACCCCCTTATATATATGCACCACCTCCTACGGGTTTTTAATCAATAAAATACAATAATTTTTTCCCCAATATTTCCATCAATAAATGTAGCACAAAATGCTTCATAGACCATAGTACTAACACGCATCCTGCAGGAAAGCAAAGGAATCCAGCCTGTGTCGTAGATGGGAAACGGTAGGGCACCAGTAGCACTACTACTTAACTACTTTGTGGTTGAGCTGAATAGAGGTGCCTGCCATTTACTACTCCGGTAAAAGCAATCACGCGTTCTGTTAAATACGACAGTTTTAGCAAGACATTGTGCGTTGTCAGGAACGAGAGGTTGAACTTTGCCACGAAACCTGGGATGGAGAGAATCATAGCAGAAACTGACGCGATCAACTTTTTTGCGAAAGCTCACAAGGAGAAGCTTCCGCATAATCTCATATAAAAGAAAAATGATCTATTTTATATGGAAAACCATACCCAAAAACCGTATAGTATAGAAGATAATGACACATCTTCCACCCAGCAACACAAACATCACAACAACCACCGTTACATTCACGGTCGTCCATGCGTACAATGTCTACACTACCAAATTATTGCACCCCACTACGTAAGAAACCCAAATAGAAGACAAAGATGGACAACGAGCTAAAAGGAGTATGTCTTTGATAACCTTAAGAGAGACGCGCCCACCTCAGCGAGGATCTGACATGGCTCGGTTGAACGTACAAGGAGACGCGTAACAATAAAGCCCGTCTTAATTAAGTAGATATCCGAGACGCGTCCGCCTCTCTGACAAACTGGAGACGCGCTTCCATTGAGCGTGACTCATATTTTTTTCGTAACTGAGATAGACTTTCCTTGCCGTTCATCTTCTTTCATAATCGAATCCGGTTCGTCTTCCATACTCACCGGTCAGGCGCGTCTCCCTTTTATTTTGGAAGCGGGCTCGTCTCCCATTCCCTCTATAGAGAGACGAGCTTTATATTGGTTCGTCTCAATTTTTTGGTGCCCTTCTATGACCTCCCAGCTGTGGCAGAACAAGTGGCTATCAAATCTGCCATGTTCTTGCTCTGTTCTTTCTCTCTTTCATTCTAAAAGTCTTGCAGTGATTATAGGTAGATCTTAAAACAAAAGGGTTAGTCCTCCCCCCTCTCCTGTTTCTTACTATTTTTTTACCTTTAGATCTTCATTGATTGAAGTTGGCTTGCGGTGATTATTAGTGGCTTTGAATTTCTTTGATTTAGCTCTTCTTTTCTATACGTAGATGTCGTTGCATCGAAGTTGGATGTATGGGCTGCGCCTTTGCAATGAATATATCCAAGGGGTAGATCCATTTATCGCTTCCGTGAAGAAAGATATGTTGGACAACATTAGAGGGACTATTTGTTGTCCTTGCAAACACTTCAAGAATGAGAATAGATATCGCACAGATAAAGTGTTGAGGTCACATTTGATCATGCATGGATTCATGGTGTATTATCAATGTTGGAACAAACATGGGGAGGAGGGACTTAATGAAGCATCGATGAGAGATCCATATCTGGAGAGGGAGGTCCCTACCAGTGTCCAAGAAGATCACGACGAGGATGTGAATGAGCCAGATATATCAGGGTTCATCGATGACAACATTGAGTTTCAGGTGAATAACATAGAGGAGATGGTACGCAATGTCGAGAGACATGGCGACGATGATCGGTACAGTAATGGTGAACTTGGAAATTACAAGAGGATGATCGAGACTCGAAGAAGCCATTGTATCATGGTCGTGCGGCTGAGTACAGCAAACTGTTTGTGATGGTAAAATTTTTCCAATTGAGGGCAAGCAACGGATGGAGTGATTGTAGTTTTAAGGAATTGTTGACACTCCTTAAGGACATGTTACCCTAAGGCAACACAGTCCCTATGACAGTTTATGAGGCAAAACAGATAATTTGTCCACTGGGTTTGGAGGTGGCAAAAATCAACGCGTGCAAGAATGATTGTATTATATCGTGGTTCTGAGTACGAAGACCTCGATAAATGCCCTATTTGTGGAGTGGACAGATTCAATCGTAGGAAAGACGACGGTGATGACGAGAACTGCAATAGAAGAAAAAGAGGATCTAAAAAGGTGTTTTGGTACTTTCCTATCATTCCTTATTTGAAGCGTTGGTTTGCAAACAAGAAGGAGTCAGAATTGTTACGATGGCACAAAGAGAAGCATAAGTAGGATGCTGGAATGATAAGACATCCTGCTGATGCCACATAGTGGCGAAACATTGATTCACGAAATCCTGATTTTGCCATTGATCTATATTAGGATCACAATGAGCACCGATAGCATAAATCCTTTTTTGAACAGTAGCACACATAGTACATGGCCAATTGTGCTTACAATGTTGAACCTTCCGCCTTGGTTGTGCAACAAACGGAAATATATTATGATGTCAGGACTGATATTGGGGCCTCAACAACCTGAGAATGACATCGACACTTATTTCAGGCCTCTGGTTGAAGATCTAAATCAGTTGTGGTACAACGACGGAGTGCAGGCCTGGGATGACCACAAGCGTGAGTACTTTCGCCTCAAAGCCATTCTATTTGTGATTGTTAGTGATTCTCCAGCGGCACGTAACTTGTCCGGACAGAATAAGAAAATAGGTTGTGGATGTCCATATTTTTGAGAGAAATAGACTCACACTACTTGAGCAAGTCACGAAAAATAGTGTACATGGGACATCGACGTTACATTCCGATGAAGCACCCGTTTCGGAGTATGAAGGATAATTTCAGTGGTGACACTGAGAGCAGGCATCCTCCACCTCACATCACGAGTCATGAAGTCTATGTAATGGTCAAGGATATCCATGTCGTTATTGGTAAGCGGAAAAGGACTAACAAAAATACTAGCAAAGATGACATGTGGAAGAAGCATTAGATTTTTTGGGAGCTACCGTATTGGAAAGACTTAGACGTTCATCATTCGATTGATGTGATGCATGTTGAGAAGAATGTGTGCAAGAGCCTACTCGGAACATTGCCTAACACGGATGGGAAAACTCGGGACCATTGACATGCACGAGCAGATCTAAAGAAAATAGGAATTAGGCCTGAGTTGTGGATCGATGACTCAGTAAAAGGAACGGAACTACTCACATCATGCATCACCCTTTCAAAAAATGAAAAAAAAAGAGTTTTGTGGGTTCTTGAAAAATGTGAAAGTATCATCCTACTACATGACGAACGTCTCAAGGCTTATTTCTTTTCCAGATCTAAAAGTAGCTCCTGGTGTGAAGTCTCATAATTACCATGTATTTTTTAAGCGGATGATTGTTGTTGGAATTCGGAATATCCTACCGGTCAATGCTTGGGAGGCTATAATGAACTTTTGCTTTTTCTTTAATGCAATTGGTCAAAAAGTACTATGTGAAGAAGATCTCGAGTCATTGGAAAAAAGGCACTATGAAACTTTGTGCTTCCTTGAGATGTATTTTCCACCTGCCTTTTTCGAATCAGCGTCTATTTCACATCTCATCTTATTAAAAAGATAAAGCTACTTGGCCCTGTGTTCCTTCACCAGATGTATTCTTACGAGAGATTCAACTGTATACTGAAGTCCTTCATTAGAAATCGAGCTTACCCTGAGGGCAACATGGCACAAGGGTACTCTACAGAGGAAGCTGTGGAGTGGGCTCTAAACTACACTGACCCGGGTAACCTGATTGGTGTTCCCAAGTCTCTTCATGAGGGGAGGCTCGCAGGAAAAAGGACCATTGGGAAGAAGGCTATAACTCCATATTCACATTCTTCTACGCTTATTTTCACGTGTTGCAACACATGACCATTATGTCAGAGTACCTCGATGAGCACAAGGAGGTGGTGCTTAGAGACAATCCTGGCCGCATTGAATCATGGTTAGCAAATGAACACAGGTGAAAATTCATTGGCTGGCTCCGAGATTGGACTTTTCACTCATCGGATACTGAAACAAGTGAGTACCTAAAAAAGTTGGCTCGTGGTCCTATATTCACAGTTATTACATATCAGGGTACGACATAAAAGGATACACATTCTACACTGTAGAATAAGATAAGAAAAGCACATATCAGAATAGTTGTGTCTATGTTGATGCTTATAACGCTGCGGGCCAAGACAAAGACATGTACTATGGTCAAATACAAGGGATCTGGGAGCTTGACTTTCAAGGATTCAAGATTCCTCTTTTCCGTTGCAACTGGTTGATGGAATCAAAGGTGTTGTACAAGACAAGTACGGTTTCACTAGCGTTGATCTTAACCGTCAAGGATATAAGTGGGAGCCTTTCGTGTTAGCAGAGCACGTTTCTCAAGTGTTCTATGTTCCAGACACAACAAATACAAGACTTAAGGTGGTTATACATGGAAAATGACAAATCGTCAGAGTCGAGAATGCCGTCGATGAGGAAGGGTTTGACCAATTTGATGAGATTCCTCCTTTTGTCTCCTCGATGATCAAGCTAAGAATACCATCGACCAATGAACTTCCTACTTGCAGAACGGTCACCATGAAAAAGTCAAGAATTTCAAAAAACCAAGACCTCAACTTAAAGTACCAAATTGATTGTGTGTAAAAATGTTCAAATATGTGAAAATATGGTGAACTAAGTGAAAAATTGACTCCATTTGGATATTTGTGTGATATATGCTCAAATGTGTGAAAATATTGCCATTTGAGTGAAAATTTGACTTTCATTGGTCATATGTGCTCTGTTTCTTATGGAGAAGTACTAATGTCTTGTGTTCTGTTTCTTAAGGAAGCACTAATGAATGTAGCACTTGGTTCCCCCTGAAAAATGGGATAGTGATGTGAGATGGGATAGTGATGCGAGACGATCCTCACAAGGGGCGTGTCTCTTAGGCAAGAAAATGTGAGACACGTTTTCAAGAAGAACGTCCGACTTAGACTCTTCCTAAAAAGATACTAAAGTAATATGATACGGGCCGCAAAAAGGCGCGTCTCTCAGACAAGGTAATGTGAGACGCGTTTACAAAAAGATCGTCTCCGATTTAGACTCTGCCTAAAAAGATACTAAAATGTTGCGAGACGCGCCTCACAAAGGCGCGTCTCTCAAACAAGATAATGTGAGACGCGTTTACAGAAAGTCCATCTCTGATTTAGACGCTTTTGTTATTTAGATTTAGCACGGTCCCACATGTCATCGACAATGAGGTCGGAGCGCTTCGAATTCTGTGCCCGAATGGCATTATGGCAATGGACGCACATTAATTCAAAAGAAAAGGGACGTGCTTTCCTAAAGTGAGACGCGCTTGGCGGTGGCTCTTTTGAGGCGTGTCTGCAATAGTTACCCTAAGGTACTTTTAGCTCTCTTGCACACTCTCTTCGCAACACGTAGCACTACTTTTCACTTTTCGTGCGCGCTAATCACTTCTCACCCTAGAAACTGCCGCTGCATCGACCCCCTGGAGCATGCCGCCGCGTCGGTCCGCTTCCCCGGAGCTCGTCGCCGCCTTGACACTGCCCTAAGGTACTTTTAGCTCTTTGGCACCCTCTCTTCGCAACACTTAGCACAACTTTTCACTTATCGCACGCGCTGATCACTTCTCGCCCTAGAAACTGCCGCCGCCTCGTCCCTTTCCACAGAGCATGCAGCCGCGTCGGTCTGCTTCCCCGAAGCTCATCATCGCCTTGACGCTGCCCTAAGGTACTTTTAGCTCTTTCGCACGCTCTCTTCGCAACACTTAGCACAACTTTTCACTTTTCACGCGCACTGATCACTTCTTGCCCTAGAAACCACTGTCGCCTCGTCCCCTTCCCTAGAGCACGCCGCCACGTCGGTATGCTTCCCCGGAGCTCATCACTGCCTTGACACTGCCTTCTTGATCATTGTCGCGCTGCCGCCGTCGACCATCGACTCCCCGTCGACTAGCTCAGCACTGCCCTAATAAGCTTTGTTCGCGCTTTGGTTCGAGTCCAAATGGTCCATAGAGTATTACGCTTGGCACATAGATCTTTTTCTTATTAAGGTACAAATGCCATGAGAGAATTTGCTCCCTTATGTGACCGTTTGTGCGAATGTGACTGAAATTTGATAATGTTTCACAAGATTTCAGTGTTTTTTGTGAATTTGAAGATGTCTCCGTTGGAGCATCAACAGAATATTGAAGAGGAGGCTCAGCAGCAGACTCAACAGCAGACACATGAAGAGGATGCATCTTCCTCTGGTAAGACAAGAAAGAAAAGGTCGCAGACGATGTGGCCGACAGACGTTGTGGCTATTGATGAGTCCAATGATGAAGGCGTACCTCTGGACCATGATGTGAATGTAAGATTGTGCATAATTTGTGGTCCAGCTGGTCGGGAAAGGGTGCTGCTAAACCTGGAGAGATTCGATCACTTGACCAAAAATGGAAAGAATGAACTCTTCGAAAGCTCTATCCAACCATATGTTCAATATCCGGAACATAAGAAACAGAATGGGAAGAAGCTAGCTATGAAGATGATCTCTCATGCATTGAGGACCTACAAAACTAAGCTTCGCGAGTTTGTGAAGAATCGAGAAACCCCCTTCCATAAGTATCCACATGTGTCAAAAGAGGACTAGACGAGATTTGTTGAAAAGTACGAATCACAGGAATTTGCCAAGAGCAGTGAACATATGAAGTGGCTCCAATCGCAAAACGAGCTTGACCACCACCTTGGCAACACCGATTATGCCACTAAGAAAGGATTTGGGAAGAATAGATTCAGCATGGGCCCTGCTTTGTGTTCAGAATCCATACGACAGTTTCAGTGGACGGCTGAAACCATTTATGCGTGCTCGTTCACAACTGTCTAAGTCAGGCGGTATCACCTTCTATAGCCCGAGCACTACAAACGTCGCTTAAAGAGTCTGAAACCTAAGCAGTGAAGAGTCAAATGCTGAGAGGGAAAATGATGCCCTCCAAGGCCTTGCAAAGACCGGAGCAATGAGACCGTGTTTGTGGTGTTTCCAGTAAGTTGACCTGGAGGGAGGGTTTTCCGGAACACAAAACTACTTATCTGACGCGGAAAACGCCCTCGACATTACAGGTTGACGTCGAGGAGGTAAAAATACAGCTGAGAAGGGAGCTCCTAGGAGACGTGAAGCAAATGCTGGAGGGAGCAGGTATACCAATCCCTGAAGCATTTTTCAATGACGACGAGCGTAGGAGCAGCTTTGCTTCTACAGCAGCTGGGGGTGGACAACCACTGGAGGATCTTTAGGCACCAGCGTCCGGAGCTTCAATTGAGCCGGACACGATAGATAACTTTGTTCAGCCAACAACATGCCGCCTTCTGCTAATGGTCGGAGGAATCGCTCAAATGGAGGTTTGGAGAGGGCTAGTGTATCCTGATCAGACCATGCTTGACAACATTCAAGTGGACACAACATCCTATGCTGTGGTCAAGGTAGACATGGTGCATGAAAATACAAAAAAACCTGGAGCTCCAAGTGCCACCGAACGATACAACACTGACTATGCGGGATGCAGTTACTAGAAGGGTTCAGTGGAGACGGAGCCTTATTGTTGTTGACTCAGCAGCAACACCAGCAGCAGCAACAACAACTTCCGCGTTGGCCACTTCAATGTCTCCTGAGGCACGTCTTCTTCTGCATACAAATCCAGAACAGATAGATCTATCTCCAATTCTAGAGCTATTGTTGCCTCCAGTTATAGAGAAGCAGTAGAAGTCTCCAATTGGAGAGCAGTTGCCTCTAGTTACAGAGAAGACGCATTTGTCTCCATCTATAGAGCTGCCAAAGAACTCTCCACTTGAAGAGGAGCCACATCGGTCTCCACCTCGCACTCGAAGTGCCCTGCACCCTATACCTGATCAGCCGCCGGCAAAGCCGGTGAAGAATGTACGTGCCAAGAACAAGGGTCTGCCGCAGCGGTGATTATCATCGAAGGAAGGTTGGAAGAAACCAATGAGAGAGTCGGAACCTAACCCGAGGGCGCCAAAGGCTATGACGCATGCAAACCCGAAGTATGAACTGGGAAAGCCGATGCTAATTACGGCCGCACTCAAACAAGTTCCTAAATGTTGTGTTCAACTTCATCAATACTACATGGAAAATTGCAAATAGTGTGATACCATACTAGTTTCATTGAAGGATAAACACTTTCTCTCGAGTGATGGCGCTTTTGTCATCTCATGGTCCAATATCTACGATCTTTTCAACCTCGATGCATTGGATATCTTTCTAATATGCTGCTTCACATTGTAAGTCTCCTAAAAAACTAGGTTCTTCAATACATACTCAATACAAGTGTTATATGTGACAAATTTGACATTTTGCGCGTAGGTACCAGCAACAACATGCTCGTCATAACACCGAAACACGTATGCTGCATATCTTGACCCGCAAGGAGCAGCAAAACTTCTTCTGCAAACAGCGAAGGGCTGAAAAGAAGTTATTCAATATTCTGTGAAGGCAATGAAATAGTGCAGTGATAAGGACCTCCTAGTCCTACCGTCCAACACGGGTAACCATTGGGTAACCATAGCAATATCTACTCGTTACGACCAGGTCTGGTACTGTGACTCCTCAAGGCCAATAGATGAAAAAACTGGCGAGCGAAAGACCCGGTCATGGAATGATATCTCTTCCATTATTAACGTGTAAGTTCCTTCTTCACTTTAGTTTCCTTTCATGGTAATTTTACATTATCTGTGAATGTTTTTTAGGGCTTTTGGACAAGTAAATGGAAAACGCCGACAGCTTACACATCATACTGCATTCGGCGTCCCACAACAAGCTCCGGGCAACACATGCGACTTCCACGTCTGCATACACATGGCTTTATTTGGAGAGCAACATAATTTCAATGTATGTGTAAGTACACTTATTTTACTTTATTACTAAACTTTTTCTATATCTCATTTTATCGTGTGGCAGGACTACGGACACATCTTAAGGAATGCTGAACATCGTAGCCTTGAGCAAATTAGATACGTCCTATGCAGAATTATCTTTTCTGAAATCATTAATTCAAATGGAGAATTTCATTACCCAATAGAGGATTAGGTGACACTTTGTGTAAATTAGTTACATGTTAAGCTGGATGAACAGGAGAATTTTGTGTAAATAGTTACTTGGTAACCACGATTTACACTTTTTAATATTTGATTGGTCAACGTGTGTCCACTTTGTTAATATTTGATTAGTTACATGTTAAGCTGGATGAACAGGAGACATTTGACTACATATGTTTCTATATTTGTATGTTGCTAACACAGACAATGCGGCTGCCAAATCCTAGCTAGCTCCAGGATGCAGCGGGGAACCAAGATAATCAGGGGTGGGGGTACCTAATAGGAGACATGCGTCCAACAGAGAGCATCTCCTGTTAGCGCCACACTGAACTTGCCTGTAAACAATCCGCGCCGCGCTGTAAAAGAGGATGTCTTGGATTATCTAAATATAGGAGACACCCTTCCTTATAGGACGTCTCAGATAAGACAACAAATGTGCGACGGGCTGTCATAAAGGACGTCTCGGACCATTCAAAATATTTGGGACGCGCTGCATTAGAGCTTGTCTCTCATTCAAAATGATGGGCAATGCGCGCCTTGCCCATCTCCAGTGACCTCGTAGAGCTAGTCTGTTATGACTCAGTGAAAGGAGACGTGCTGCCTTTGAGCGTGTCTCCCACCTAGTCTGATCGGCGACGCACCTCGCCGCCCGTCTCGGATGACAACTTAATGCGAGACGCGATGATGGAGACACATAGTTTGTTCGTCTCCCTTCTTCGTTTTGGCACATCTCATATGAGCCTTTCCTACGTAGTTCCCACGACCACACTACCTTCACAAACCACCTCCTTGAACTTGCAACTGGATCACTTCCAACTAGCACCATGCCAGGGCTAAAGCACGACACCATCACACGTCAACCACCGGGACCCCTCTACTTCGCCCACCTTCCCGTCGCTACACAACGAAGGTCAAGGCACTAACCCCCAACCTGCCAAGATGGCCACACCATCTGCATACGTTGGCACCAGCGAGGCCCATCATCCAAATCCACCATCATGGACGCTCCACCGGCCCTACCACTCAGATCTGCCGTCGCAGGCACCTCTCAAATCCTGCCGCCCAGATCCGCTGTCGTAGACACCACTCAGGCCCACCGCCCAGATACATCATCACGGTTGCTCGCAGGCTACACCACCGCCGACTGCCTGGAGAGTGAGGGACTCACTGCCACCAAATCCTCATGTGACGAGGGATCCACCAAATCTATTTGCCTTGACATCGGAAATAATCGTCACCGCTATTCATACTCGTTGGCCCACCCCGTACCAGGAGAAGATCCCATTCATACCAGGTCGCCTCATCCTTGCCTCACCATGGCCACCACCATACCGTGTCGTGCCATACACGCCGCCCTGGCGGTCACTACGCACTACACCGCTGGCACCTCATCAACATCACTATCACCACACATCGCACGATGTTTCCTTTGCATCACACCATGGCAACAACGCGTCCTCCACGCTCGTCGTGGAAGAGCCACGGATAAGAGTCTCTCACTAGGCCTTAAAATGCTCACTGCCTACAGATCCGAGATTGCCTCGCACACAACCCACTACGTAAGAAACCCAAATAGGAGACAAAGATGGGCGACACGCTCAAAGGCGGACTTCTCTAATAAGGTTAAGCGAGACGAGCCCTCTTCAGTGAGGATCTAACATGGCTCGGCTGAACGTTCAAGGAGACGTGTTACAATAAAGCACGTCTCAGTTAAGTCAGTAACCGACGTGCCTTCTATTTGAAAAATGGGAGACACACTTCCAACAAACCACATTTCCAATGTGCGCAAGAAATGAGAGGTACTCTACACAAAGCATGTCTCCTTTGTCTTCGCTTACATACACTCGTCACTGAACATTTCATTCATTCATTCACAGTTGAACACACAAAATATTCATCACACAGATGAACACCGATAACACATATTGATTAACAAATATATTATGAAACACAAGAAAAAAGTGGACACAAGAAAATAATAAAAATATCAACTAAAAAAACAAAAGAAAACCTAAATCCTACTCCTCCTCCCCTCCTCCTCCTCTGGCTGCACCAGCTGCTTCGCTGGTTGCTCTGGCTTCTCCGGCTGCTCCGCTGGTTGCTCTGGCTGGTCCGGATCCAGCGGTGCAACCTCGTGACCGAGGTTCCTCACCATCGCTGCCACCAGGATATTGCGACCCTCGGTGCTGAGCACCTCGGCCATCATCTCGAGCAGCCTCTAGAACCGGTCGAACAGCCTGTCAAACAACATCTCGAGCAGCTCTTTGTTGAGCCTCTCGGGGGAGCGGCATCACTGTTTCTTGCAGGATGGCTCCCTCGGTGGGCTTGGCGGCAGAACGTTGGCCGTGGTGGGTTGTCTGCGCGGAGAAGACGAATGAAGAGAAGAGACTGATGGCACCTTATATAATGTCTATGCGTAGAAGCAAAATGGAGACGCACTTTTAGAAAGAGCGCGTCTTCAATTCCCATGTCACCTTTAGCTTCGTGATTTTCTCCATTTTGCTTCGGTTCACTGTTGATACCACATATCACTGAACTTAGACCATAATCACTTGATAACTAAATCATTCACTTGTCCAGAAAATAATCAAATCCTTTCTTATGATTCCCTAAGATTACGATGAACACACCACTCATTCATTCATTCACACAATTGTTGAACACACAAGATGAGCAAAGATAGATTTCATTCATTAATAATATATTACAAAACACAAGCAACTAAAAACAACAAAGAAAAACTAAATCCTCCTCCTCCCCCCCCCTCTTCTTCCTCCTCCTCCTCCTCCTCCTCCTCCTCCTCCTCCTCCTCCTCCTCCTCCAGCGGAGAATCAGGTGCCGGTGCAACAGGAGCCTGCGTCAGCTGCGCTGGCTGCACTAGTTGCACCAGCAGTGCAACCTTGAAAACGAGGTTGCTCTTCGTCGTCTCGACCAGGTTTCTGCGGCCCTCGATGCCGAACACCTGGGCCATCGTCTCGAACAGAATGTTGAGATGATCGGTCACCCCCGTGAGGGCGAAGAAGTAGTGGCCAATGGTACCCATTCTAGTAAACTATGGAAGGGTACCCAGACCCAAGAAACTCAAAGCGCGAGACGTATTGTTGTATGCCTCTTGCACCATAAGGAGGCACTGCTCAGTGTTGAACCCCTCGGGGCAGCTGCAACACAGTTTCTTGCATGGTGGCTCCCTTGGAGAGCTTGATGGCGAAAGGTCGGCCATGGTGGTGGTGGGTCATCGGCGTGGAGAAGACGAACAAAAGAAGAAACGAATTCAAAGTGAGCGGTATGCTTGTGCAGAACTCATGGGTGATGGTGCATCTTAAATAAGGTCTGCGCGGAGTCGACGATGGAGCAGTTGGTTTCCCGTGTGTTGACAGCTCCTAAGATATACTAACAAATCATCCCCGGAAATGGCACCAGAAATGCTTGTTGGTATTTCTTAACACCACAGATCGTCTCCGGTAAAGAGATGAGATCCGCAAGCGCACGGAAGATACCGTTGTAGCATTTCACCCATGAGTATTCCCAAGGGTATCATATTTATCGCAAAGGAAGGCAATGGAGTAAAGTATATACTACTCTTATGGTCAAGCTATGGGATACTAATAGATTATCCTGACAGGGGTAAGTTGATAATAGGGGTAGTGTGACACACACCTAGGCAATCTATTCTAAAGGGTAAATGGGTCCTAGAGGGAGATTGGATTAAGAGTTAGAGAGTTGCTCCTACAATGCTCCTTATACATATACATAGCCTAAGGTAGATACTAATGGTCATGTCAATGATGAATTCCTATGCAATGTTATTCAACACATCGGGCACGGGCTTACCCCTAGCAATACTAGGGCGACTCCCGCCAAGAGCCTGTGGCATAGCCGAACGTGGAGGATTACAAAGGACAGATAGGGCTGTCACCACCTACTGTCTACCTCTTCAATCTGTGGGTCTACGATATATCCAACTCTACTTAAATACCCTAGCACCATGCTAGCATACTAAGAAAATACCTTAAGAGCTACAACACAAGCCATCCTAAGGCAATGAACTAAATCATCATTGAACCAATGTTGATTGCCTTGCATAGTTATTCATATTAACATAATCATATCATAACTACATAGACTATAGTGGGGCTCTATAGTGTTTATGACCATAAGATGTGATCATGAGAGTACAATCATAAAGACTACACCTTCCACTTACATGGACTCCACAATCAAACAAGAAACGCTTTGTCCAAGTATACGTATAAATGAAGACTAAAGATAATATCTTTATTGAGCAAAAAGTCACAAATACAAGGAGGAATACATGAGATATACCTTTCCCAATGTGGAAATGGGAAGAGAGACTCCTTCTACTCCTTTTCCAATTTGGACTTGGGACTAGAGGCTCTCCTCTCTACATCCTAACCCCTCTAAGGACTATGGAAGATAGTGTATACAATAGAATGATGTCCAAGTGGTGTGTGTTGAAGTGAGGGGTATGGGGTCCTATTTATACTAGTTTGAGGTCGGTTCCCACTACCAAAAGCGCGTGAATCAGTCATCATTGACTCCAGGGAGCCGGGAGGAGCCAACACGTGGAAGTTGATCACGTTTGGCGCCAGGACCAGGTCGGCCGACCCCATGGTTTGGCCGACCTGGTCAGGGCTCCAAACGGCTCGTACTACCTCCAGGTGGCTGCCAGGTGGGTCCCATTGACTGATATTGGTCCTACACCATTGGATGGCCTAGAATACTTCTGTTTGTGGGCCATTTGATCCATGTGGTGCCACGTGTTGTCGCCTGATTGGCTGGGATGATATTTTATAGGATTGCTCCCCATACTTTTCCTCAATTCTTGTATAAATATCTGCATACACATATTTCTCCAAGTACAAGTGGAAATCGGTCAAGTAGAAAGGTGATGTGTGCAAGAAATGATCAATCCTTCACATAATTGAGTTATATCGACTGTTGAAATTGGTATATAACAGCCAGCAACAAACTCTCCCAAGCTTATCCTTTGCTCATCCCGAGCAAAGTCAAGACTTTAGGTGGATGATCAGGAGTTGCTATAATGTTCCACCTTTTGAAAGTACCAAGTGCACAACAAAATACTCTACCTAGTATTGAAAAAAGTGGCTATGTTACTTCACCCTTCTTAAGTCATTATGGAAGTTATGCCTTCTCCTATTCATGGGTAATTGAAAGATAGAACAACAAATGGGGCAAGCATATCCTAGACATCAAGTTCCACTTAAATTACGGAGAGATTCAAATTGTATTATAAGTACCTAAATTGATTCTCTCAATCACTCCTTTGTGTATAGTGGAAATATGTCCTCACCAAGGCATTATGCCTATACTATTCCTACTCTTTGAATATGGATTGTATGTGGAGCTTGGTAGGGAAAGTAAGTAGGCATATTTGCAACACATAATATTGCTAAGTCAAAAGAGCAAGCCTTCGGAGAAATCAATTCAAACTTTTGAGTCAAGACTTGCGCATGTGTGATGGAATGGAGGTGGATGTGGAAACATTGAGATGACTCCTTTTGATGTGGACTCTCTTTATTGCAAGGATGAAACATGGCTACCCTTTTTTTTTTGATGCTGATGGAGTAAGCATTTTTTTTCTCATGCTTATGACATAAGCATGCATTTTCTTTTTCTTTTTCTTGCAGCCATGTCTTCTACTCCTTTTTATGCAATAACTTGAAGAGAGTGCTAACTATGAATAGCATGGAGTTTCTCTTTTTATTGTGGAATGGTGGATGATGGAATTTTGCTTCCTTCTAGTGTAGAAGTATAGCATGTGCAAGTGAAGTCTTTAATTCAAAAAGAATTGAATGATCTCTCACATAGTTCTATACTAGTTTGACTAGGCTCAATGTGAAAGCAAATAGCATATGCATAAGGTGTTGTCTATGTATGAATATCATATAGCTTTGGTAGGTATTTCCAATCAAACGAGGGAAACTTATATCTTGATAGAATTTCTCCGGAAATCTAAGTTTCACTTTCAAAATAGGAATAGCAGCCCTATTACTAATTCAAATCTCCCAACAACCTAGAAGTAGATTAAGATTTTGCTACCCACAATTTCTAAATCAAGGCAAAGTTAATTTTAGCCAATTTAGGCAACATCCAGAGAGTAGAAAGTTGTAAACTAGGGACTTCGGAAAAATAAAACAGAGCAACTATTCATCATTTCATCTATGTAAATTCTAAATCATTCTTACCGCACATCTTTATTTGATAAGCAAAGCAAATCTAAGTTCCTATTTTTATGTTTTTTTAGATGCATGGTGGATGGTAGATGAATGAAAAGTAAATATGCAATGGATGATTTGAAATAAAAATACAGTGGGTGTGATACAAGTTACCTCAAGTGGGGGTCCTCCCCCAAGCTTATTCTTCATCATGGTCCGTGATAGGGGTTGAAACCCTAACAACGGAGGTAGGCCATGAGTTGTCCTATCCTTGTTGCAGCGTGGATTTGACAATGGAGGGTTGAGTGTTGATTGTTGTGTTGCCTCCCATGAACACCATGAGTGTGGTTGAATAGAGTGTTTTCTATTTTGATCGTCCGCACATCAGGGTCTCCATGTGTTGGGTGTGATTTGTCATTCCTTGGCTTCTAGCCACATAGGAACAACTTGCACCCAATGATGGTGGCAAATCCCTTGAGCTTGAATGAGTGCTTAGAATAGTTGAGAGCATAATGCTCTCACCCATTCGTGGCAGCCCATTGGTTCCTCATGGAGGGTTCCCATTTCAAATCTTAGCCTCGTATAGTTATGATTGACCTTCGGGCATAATTTCCGATAGGTAGCAACCATCCTCATTTACTCCTTGGCCAAGAGATGTTGAAATGGGATCCTCTAGGGATCCCAACAATCAGCTTCTTGAATGCCTGCATAGTAATATTACTCCTGCAAACTTCCTCTCTTGAATAGAGAGGGATGGTTAGCTCCCGATACTTGTACAAATGAACGTTCGGGTTAGGTAACCGAACTTTCATTTGTACATACGGGGAAGAACAAAATCAAAGATGCATTGGTTCCAATGTCAAGTGTATCCATGATCAATGTGTTACTCATTGATAAGAGTGGAGCTTTATGGATAATTCATGTTGCATATTTTCTAAAGCTCCTACTCATAGCAATGCATGTGATAGAAATATACTATATGGATCCCTACATAGTTTCTAACCATCTTAGCTTTCAAGAGCAAATTTTATCATTTAGACCATGATAAACAAGATTCTCAATTTTATCCTCCTAAACTTCACTAGGAATTTCAAATTTAGTGACTCCTCCAAAAAATGCAATTCAATTTAGAGCAAGGATATCACTTATTCCTAGGAGTTTGAAATCTAGTGACACCATCTATGCATGAAGCTCATTTAAAAATTATGGTTGTCACTATGCCCAAGTTTCTGTATGCCAATTCACCAATTAAGTCATGCCCAAAAGTTTTATTTTCTAAACCTAGACAAAAATGACTAAGTCTACAAAACAATGCTTAAAGGATTCTAGGTACTTGTTTTAGATTTTTCCAAGTAAGGGTGGATTTCCTTTTGGAGATCCAAAAGTCAATACCCACACTTACTCTTGTGAGGATGCATGAGAATTAAATGATGAGGAAGTGTCAACCTTCCTCACAAATGCAAGCAAATACATTCTATTCTATGGCAAACCAAACAATGAAAAATTATAAACTCATACCTCATTTGAAGAGTAGTTGGTGATGAAGGTCTTTGTGTGAGAAACTCGCAACCTTGATTTTTGGCGTAGGCTTGATGGTTGATGTCAAATGCCAAGTTGAGATTGGATTTGGCAATGGATTTGGTTCTGGCTCCTCCATTGGGTCATCATCTTGAACATTTCTCTTCCTCAAACTCAAAATGAGTTTGAAGGAGAGATGTGTTCTCAAATCCTCCCAATGGTGACTTGAGCTTGATGAAACCTTCCACTTTCTTGCCATACCACC
Organism: Tuctoria greenei; assembly: GCA_036927565.1. Classification (NCBI taxonomy): domain Eukaryota; kingdom Viridiplantae; phylum Streptophyta; class Magnoliopsida; order Poales; family Poaceae; genus Tuctoria; species Tuctoria greenei. The sequence continues at coordinate 68,393,255 of JAYESD010000003.1, read as the reverse complement.
TATTCACAATTTTGACCTAGCTGCACTTTAATCAAGAACACACAAAACAATTCAAAAACGGGTTACGTTAGCCAAAAGCAAATTGAACCCAATTTAAAAAATGTCTTTCCCAGCTTGAAATAACTTGTAAATGCAATGAGGGTCAAAGCAAATCTTTTTGGTTTGAACTAGGAATATAAATTCAAGTGTTCATGCACGTAGTTCATATCCAATTAAATTTCTCCCCTAATTCAAATTTTTAGTTTTATGATGGTTGGAAATTTTACTTTCCAACATGCACGTGTGGAATTTCAAACATGCAAATGCAAGAGTTGATGCAATTTGGAAAACAAATATGAGATAACTACCAATTAACCTATTGGCCAGGACTCACCGAATTTTCGAAGTCCGATGAGTAGGACTTACCTCCGTTCTGTTCAACGCGATGATTTGTTGTCGAATCCCGGAGTTGAAGATGTGGACGATTTCTTCTGTTTTGACATGCCAAACTCATTTGGCTATCATTCGGACATGTGGGCACATGGTGGCCCTAGCCTCACCCCGTTGTATTGATATAGACATGATGTTGTAGCGACGGGTTCTCCCCTTGAATGTATTCCTTCATGAGCATGGTGAGGCTTTGTCCTTCTTAGGGGTGCCACTCTGACCATATTGATATTCCATTGAATCAACCCATACCTTGATCATGGATCAAAGGCTTCCTTGGGCATGATGACATGTGCACTCCACAATCAAAAAAGAAACGCTTCATCCACAATGTCACTTGCCCTCAGTTTAATGGGTTTGGTCGAAGTGTGGGAATCCCAACAAGTGATGTGGGATATCTTGGACTTTGAATGCTCCATAAGTTCTTGTCCTTGGCCAAGATCTTCGTGTGAATTTTGTGTTGATTTCTTCTTGGCCAAGATACTTCATGGTAGGCTAGTTGAACTTAAATCCCTTGGAAAGCCATAGCCTCCTTGAATACAAGGGTGATGTTAATTCCACCCTCGACCTCCTTGTGAATGGTAGCCATTGGAGTTGTTGTTTGAAAAAGGTCCTCATGGGTCTTAGGGAAATAATTCCCACGCGTCCCATGATGACATGGATTTTCACAAATCATGTGAATATCCATGACTTGGATTATGCAAACAAATCTCCAACGACTTGGATATTCATGACACTTCAATGGGAGGTTTAGTTCCATAACCAGCATATCCACCTTGTGAAGTGGTGTGCATGACAAGCTATGGGAACTCGAGCATTCTTCAATCCACCCCTTGAGTGGAGACCTTTTTCTCATCCATGATGAATGAGAATAGGACTCCTTCAGCTCCAGCATGAATGTAGTCATGGATTGGTGGAGCCAACCCATGACACGAGTGTTGGAAGAAGAGCCAACTATTCACCCCATGGTGGAGGCAAACCAAGAAGAACTTCTTGAAGCCTTCCCCAAGCTTGGGTATGGATGACTTTGGCTCCTACTGAAAGCTGAAATTCTCCCGAAACAGGCAATGGTGTCGCCTAGCTGACATTTGTTGAGGTACGCCTTGAATCATCTTGCAGTTTAGCACTTGCATCCTCGTTGGCCATCCCACACAATGGGTTGGCCAACACTACCCTATTTTCACACAAAGGAGAAAACAAACAAGGGTAATGCTGTCTAATAAGTATTAATACCTATAGCTTAATCATAAGTGATAGCTATCCTTCACTTCCTTTGCCTTCACCGACAACGGCGTCAGAAATGCTTGTTGATGGCGCCCATGATATACTAACAAATCATACCCGGCAACGGCGCTATAAATGCTTGTTGGTATTTCTTAACACCACAAATCATTTCCGGTAAAGAGATGAGATCCGCAAGCGCACGGAAGATACCATTGTAGCATTTCACCCATGAGTATTCCCAAGGGTATCATATTTAACCCAAAGGAAGGCAATGGAGTAAAGTATATACTACTCTTATGGTCAAGCTATGGGATACTAATCAATTATCCGAACAGGGGGTAAGTTGATAATAGGGGTAGTGTGACACACACCTAGGCAATCTATTCTAAAGGGTAAATGGGTCCTAGAGGGAGATTGGATTAAGAGTTAGAGAGTTGCTCCTACAATGCTCCTAATACATATACATAGCCTAAGGTAGATAGTAATGTTCATGTCAATGATGAATACCTATGCAATGCTACTCAACACACCGGGCACGGAATTACCCCTAGCAATACTAGGGCGACTCCCGCCAAGAGCCTGTGGCATAGCCGAACGTGGAGGATTACAAAGGATAGATAGGGCTGTCACCACCTACTGCCTACCTCTTCAATCCGTGGGTCTAGGAGACATCCAACGCTACTTAAATACCCTAGCACCATGCTAGCATACTAAGCAAATACCTTAAGAGCTGCATCACAAGCCATCCTAAGGCAATGAACTAAATCATCGTTGAACCAATGTTGATTGCCTAGCATAGTTATTCATATTAAGATAATTATATCATAACTACATAGACTATAGTGGGAGTCTATAGTGTTTATGACCATGAGATGTGATCATGAGACTATACCTTGCACTTTCATGGACTCCACAATCAAACAAGAAACACTTTGTCCAAGTATACGTATAAAAGAAGACTAAAGATAATATCATTATTGAGCACAAAGTCACAAATACAAGGAGTAATACATGAGATATACCTTTCCCAATGTGGAATTGGGAAGAGAGACTCCTTCTACTCCTTTCCTAATTTTGACTTGGGACTAGAGGCTGTCCTCTCTACATCCTAACTCCTCTAAGGACTATGGAATATAGTGTATACAATAGAATGATGCCCAAGTTGTGTGTGTTGAAGTGAGGGGTATGGGGTCCTATTTATACTAGTGTTGAGGTCGGTTCCTGCCACCAAAAGTGCGCGAATCTGTCGTCATTGACTCCAAGAAGCCGGGAGGAGCCAACACGTGGAAGTTGACCGCGTTTGGCGCCAGGACCAAGTCAGCCGACCCCCTGGTTCGACCGACCTGGTCAGGGCTCCAAACGGCCCGTAATTCCTCGAGGTGGCTATGAGGTGGGTCCCATTTGTGCTACACCGTTGGATGGCCACGGATACTTCTGTTTGTGGGCCATTTGATCCATGTGGTGCCACATGTCGTCACCTGATTGGTTGGGATGATATTTTATAGGATTGCTCCCTATACTTTTCCTCAATTCTTGTATAACTATCTGCATACACATATTTCTCCAAGTACAAGTGGAAATAGGTCAAGTAGAAAGGTGATGTGTGCAAGAAATGATCAATCCTTCACATAATTGAGTTATATTGACGGCTGAAATTGGTATATAACAGCCGTCAACACAGTGCATTGATGAAATGATGGGATGCATCGATACTGCCTCAGGGAAATGAAAGGTCGCGCACGCCAGACGTCGCACGCGTCTCTGGACCACGTTGCCAAAATTAAGTTCTCAGCAGTCCTCGTGCCGCGCGTCTCTATTTCGACAATGGAAGACGCGCTTTAAGGTAACCTGCGTCTCGCTTTGTTCTCACGCCTCGCATTTATCTTTATCCTCTCTTCGCCTCCAGTGCTCCTTTACTAATGAACTAACGGTCCTTTACTAATCGACCAACTCCAGTGCGACCACCGCCCTTGTTCGCCATCGCCATCGTCGTCGTCATCACCGTCCTCGTTGTTGTCATCTTCGCTGTCCTCATCATCGTCATCATCGCCGTTCTCGTCGTCGTTGTCACTGTTCATGGCCGGGTTAGATATTGGCTTGGCGTGTAGGCGGCTGAAGGAGGAGCACTTGGCATGGTGCAAGAACCATCCCCATGCATCTACATATAGCACACCGGTTGCATGGTTGTATATATTTAGCTCTGTAATGGACTTATGAACTTAACTGTAGATTTGTTTTTTCCTCTTGTTTGTTTTTGGTATTTTCAATTTCTCTGTTTAGGGTTTCTCTGCGGAGCCTGAATCGGGAGATTTATTGAAGTGGTAGTGCATCGTCCCGGTAAAGAAGGGGTAAGTCGTGAAGAACAAGCACAATCATATGAGTTTAACCAACATCCTCCTATTAATGAATTTCCTTTGTAGATTGATTAGGAAGGTAGTTACTACCCCCTAACAATCTCCTTCTCAGAGGACTATCCGTTGGTGCCTCCAAGATGCGTCTTTCCACGTGGTTTCTTCCACCCAATTGTCCATCGCTCAGCAGCACTCTGCATTGAGATTCTTGATCAAAAGACTGTAAGATAAACCTATTTTTATCATGTAATTAGTAATTGTTGCCGAACTTATTTGACATGGTTTCTTATGTTGCTTAAATTGATATTTCGTATGAGTGGTGGACTATTTTACAATCAAAACTATACTACTTGAAGTTCAACGTTTGCTGCATCAGCCAAATGCGCTCGATGTTGAAAATGATTGCTATAATCTACTTATCAAGGTTAGACACTTTGTGTTAGTGACCAATGTAAGTTATTCATTCCTTCTTCGACATTTGTTAATTTAAAAAATGTCAATATTTTCAAGATCCAGGGAAATATAAGAGACGTGTTCGAGAGCAAGTTGGACGGTAAATTTTAGATTGATCGATAGGAGCTTTAGGAATAATTTTAGATTCAAAATTAGTTTAGAGGGCACACAATGTATGAACTATGAAATTCATTGAGTTGCAAATTATCTCTGAATTGCAATGTCATTGCGTTTGTTTATCCCTGAATTCCAATTATATCCACTAATTGCAATGTCGTTGCGTTTGTTGATCCTTGTAATGGATGCTCACGATAATGTGCGAGTGGCAACGGACGCTCACGATGTCGTGCGAGTGGAAATAGGGTGAAGAGTGCATGAGAGACACACTTTATAAAGGCGCGTCTCAGATATCTGAGATCTGGCAAAAGGGAGACGCGCCTATCTCATGCATGTTTCCAATTCGTGCCAAAGATATTTTGTCCCACCTCGGAAAGCTGTGCGCATTGCAACGACCATATAAGACATTGCACACATTTTCCGGTCGACATGTTCGCATGCGGAAGTTGTTGGTCGTGGGAACAACAGCTTTCGCATGCTGCGTGTCCGTCTGGCCACAAAATAATGAGAGACGCGCCTTACCTGGGCGCGTCTCCGATTTACGCCGAAAATATTTTGTCCCACCTCGGAAAGCTGAGTGCAATGCAACAATCATATAAGGCATTGCGCACAGTTGCCAGTGGGAAATTCCCGCATGCGAAAGATGTTGTTCTCAGCTTCAGCACACCGTGGCGCGTGTTTTGCATGCGGGAACATGCCCACAAGTGAAAGATGATAATACAAGACGTGCGTTATATATGTGCGTCTCCAATTTTTATTTTAAGCTATTGTGCGCTCTATGGCGAAAGTTTTCTTGCGCTCTCTCGACCAAAGGACGCTGAAATGAGAGACGGGTGTTGTCGGTACCCTGCGTACCGGGTATCCTTTGATACCGCAAGAAGTGCAAAAGAGTTCTACCCGTCAAAATTGAAGGCTTCCTCAGGCCCCACATGTCATATTACACCGGACCCTCATCCCTCATATGGGTAGCTCCAGAGATTGACGCGTGTAATGTAAATCCGGAGCTAAACTCTCAACACAGGGAAGCTCCGCGATCAACACGTGTATAATGACCCCTGACCTAACCCCCACCAGAGGGAAGTTCCGGTGTTGACATGTGTACAACGGTGCCGGAGCTACCCCCCCCCCCCCCCCCCCCAGTAAAGGGAAGCTCTGAGTGGAGCCTCCAGATCTTCATCAATGAATACAGTGGCATATCTTCTTCAGCACGAACATTCAAAGGACAGTTAAAGCGGTAGTTACAAGACTTGATGACGTGTTGTTAATGCTATATTAACGGAACATGACCAGAGCACTGTTAATAGAGGTAAAGCAGCCATTAAGGCACATTATCGCACTATTAACCATGCTTAATACCCGTAGACAGTGTATTAGGCTATTTAATACGCCAGGGCCACATGTCGGTCCACGCTAAGGATGTAACGGTCAGTCCTTGGACTATAAAAGGACTGAGCCGCACGATACATGGGACAAGTCTAAGCTGAGCCAAAGACTACGCTTTCTAGCGATTCATAATACAACACACACACACACACACACACACACACACACACACACACACACACACCCACCATGGAGTAGGGTATTACGCTCAGGCGGCCCAAACCACGTAAATCTCTGGTGTCACCATCTTGATCTTGATCTCTGCGTGCCCCAACCGAGACAAGAACCTCCGCGGGCTACACTTTAGTAGTACCAGGGGAACTGTCGTTGCTACACTTTGATATTTGGCGCGCCAGGAAGGGGGAGCATCTCGATACCTCAAGATGGTGAATTATGCCGCAGGATCTTCCAAAGGAAATCGTGCTGAACAACCTGATGGAGGCAATCCCTCCAACATGAAGCAGCCAATAGGTGCTATTGTTCCAGCAGGCACTATGGCACCACAACCGCCTTCTGCTTCAGCAGACAATGTTGGACGACAAGATGGGGCATCTGCGTCAATCACTGCATCGACGAACAACAACCATGAACACGCACTCATTGCTGCATGAGATCTTGTACAACATCCACCACCTCCAGGGGCACCGCAGGGTGCTATGGAACAATGGAGAGCTGATGTTGACCATCTAGTTGCACCTGCAGTCGCTAGCATCAGCAATCAAGGTCCCCCCCCCCCCTTGGGGCTAGCACCATCACAAAGAAGGACCTTGTCTGGCAAACTTGGTCCACAAGTCTCGCAGCAGAGGAGACGTACTGAATCCCAGTAGGTGACTTTGCTGCCTCCCGGGGCATGACACACCCACACCATCACCAGGATTCTGACTCATGACCTGCGGTCAGAACTTGATCGTCGTTACCGACAACAAGATGGTCGTGTCCATATCGAGCGTGGTCATGAGAGGCGAGAGGCTCGGGACAACCCTGCTCAACAGGGGGTAGGAGGAGGCTGTTCTGCCCTGTGCATTTATGCATGGTCAGATGGCCACAGAAGTTTCAGCCTCACTTGTCGGAAAAATTCGACGGGACTGTCAACCCCGCCGAGATCTTACAAATCTACTCCACTGCTATACTGGCAGCAGGGGGTGATAAGGCTGTGATGGCCAATTACTTCCCAGTGGCAGCAATCATGTTCTTGAAGTCCATTATACGCAGATTTGGAGTTCCAAACAAAGTCATAACTGACAACAGAACTTAATTCACAAGTGCTGCATTCCAAGAATATTGCGAAGACCTTGGCATTCAACTCAGCTACGCTTCAGTAGCTCACCCAGCAAGTAATGGCCAAGAAGAGAGAGCAAACGCATAAATCTTAAAAGGACTCAAGACGCACACATATGAGCGCCTGAAAAAGCATGGAGCCAACTGGATTGAGGAGCTTCCATCCACATTGTGGGCGAACAGAACAACTCCCAACCGGTCAACCGGGGAACTCCATTCTTCCTGGTGTACGGAGCTAAAGCAGTCCTTCCTCCGGAGATCACCTTGGGGTCCCTCCGGGTCTGGACCTTCGACGAAGCCATGCAGGACCGGCTCCGGCGTGAAGACCTTGACCTCGTCGACGAGGGAAGGTGCCAAGAAGCTGTTCGGAATGCACATTATCGCCAAGCGCTCCGGCGCTATCATCAAAGGCACGTGCGCAACCGACAACTCGAGGAAGGCGATCTGGTGCTCGGAAGATACTAACTCGTGAAGGGATGAACAAACTTTCCCCCGGTTGGGAAGGTTCTTTCCGAGTGATCAAAGTATCCCGGGCCAGATGCGTTCGCTTGGCAACTGAGGACGGGATTCCACTTCCTAATCCTTGGAACATCAAGCACCTTCATAAGTTTTATGCTTAGAATCACGGAGGTGACTCTGTAATTACACACGTTGTATGTTATAGAGTCGCCAAATAGACATGGGTAGGTCCTCCGGGAGAACATTCGGATCCCTCCGGGAGGGTCCAGGAAGTTTAAGTACACTTCATACAGTCACTGTACTAAAAGTATAACTACCTACCCTGGGTTAGTACAAGATATATAGCACACTTAGCTTGGTCCTGCACCCTAAGTGTGTCCTTGTCTCCTCTGTAATCCAGATTTACAATGAAAGACATTGTTGTGTAAAAACAGACTCCACATGCATTTATTTTTGTACAAGGCTCGATTTATCAAATTATTGTTTTTAACCTTCTTATCTATAATGAAGTTGTGCAATATTTTTTTAAGTTTTTAACAAAGTTATTCATATGTGTTGCAAGTTATATTGTTGATCTATTTGGGTCTTAACATGCTGTATAGTCTATTTGCCTGAACGCCAAGCCAACATAGGTTCGGAGTGTGCTATCGACTTAGCCTGGTCCTGCACCCTAAGTACGCCACTCTACCTACACTCCGGCAGGCCCCAGTAGGGTGAGTACTAAAAAAGAATATGAGTCTGGAAGGTATACATCAATATACTTGTTACCCTATCCAGTAACTTCAGAATAAAAACTCAAGTAAGAACAATATGTCACAAACGATTTATAGATAAGAGGACAAATTTTACTTTTTTCTTGTATTTAATATGCAGGAAAAATAGAAATTCATAGTGATGATGGACAACGCCTGAGCTACTAAGCTCTGACATCCTCTGAGGGGACCCGCCGTCGATATTAAATATGTTGACAATGGGTAGTGTCAGAGTTACAAAGTTCTGGCAACCCCTGGGGGACCTACCTTCAACTATTCGAGCAGCGACATCAGGAGCTACCAAGCTCCGAAGGCCAACAAGAAGTCCTCCAAAACTAAATCCACTACCTCCGGCAGTGGCAAAAAGAAAAAGAAGACCAACAGCAAGAAGAAGCCGGCGGCCAGCGCACCAGCCGCCGCAGCTGCTGCAGCTCCAAGTGGTCGGAGGCCACGCCCCGAGAAACGACCTCGTCCTTCATCAGAAGACGACAACAGTTCCAAAGTGTGGTGTCTGATCCACAAGACGGACAAAGACAACCTGGAAGAATGCCGAGAGGTACAGAATCTTGCTGAACGCTATAACAAGCATCGGGAAGAAGCTCCTTTCTGTTAGCGGGAAGGAAAACAAAATGTCGACGAAGCTCCGTCTGAGGAGGAGCTAGGTTCCCAGGACCCCAAAAAGGTCCTGAAAGCCATCTACAACACTGTTGACGATGATTCCGATGTCTCTGACAACGAACGCCAAAAAACCATGACACCATTTTTGGTGGTTCTTGGGATATTACTTCTCGTCGCATCCTCAAGACAATGCGGCGAGTTGTGGCCGCTGCAGCTCCCACCGCTAGGACAGAGCCTCATCGGAAGTGGATGGACACACCCATCATTTTCGATGCTTCGGACTACCCCCGAAACATGATTGGAGCTGGCCAACTCCCGTTGATGGTGTCACCCACCATTAACAATATTCAACTCCACCATGTGATGGTGGACGGAGGTTTAGGGTTAAACCTCATAAGCTTTGAAGCTTTCGTTAAGCTTCAGCTCCGGCCTTTGGACCTTCACCCATCCCGACCTTTCTCTGTGGTAGGTCCGGGGACCATTACTCCTCTTGGTTCCATCACACTCCCAGTGACCTTCGGGACTTGGGCGAACTACAGAACTAAGAAGTTGGTCTTCGACGTCGCGCAGATCAGTCTGCCGTTCAATGCCATTTTGGGCAGGCCGACCTTGTACAAGTTCATGGTCGCCACCCATTATGGTTACTTAGTGTTGAAGATGCCCACACACACGGGCATACTCCGGATCTGCGGAGATCGCACTGTAGGAGTCACTGCTTTAGAAGAACTCTATGCGCTTACCACAGCGCAAGAGGAAACATCTGGTAAGGAGCCAACTCCGAACCCTCCGAGCATTCGTCATAAAGGCTCTAGCTACGCACCCCGTGTGCAACCAAACAACGACACCGACGTTCCCGTCAAAGTCGTCCAAATGAGTTCCGATGCTCCTAAGACTATCCGTATATCAGAAGGTCTGGGAAACAAATAGGAACTCGCGCTCATCACTTTCCTCCAGGCTAATGTCGACATGTTTGCCTGGAAACCATCACAAATGTGTGGGATCCCTAGGGAGGTGATTAAGCACAATCTGAAGATTTACCATGATGCACGACCTGTACACCACAAGTCTCGGAAGCAATCAATCGAGCGGCAAAACTTCATCTGACAAGAAATCAAGAAGTTGCTCGAAGCTAGATTCATCCGAGAAGTCTTCCATCTAAAATGGCTGGCAAACCCAGTTGTTGTACCCAAGGCTAGTGGGAAGCTTCGGATGTGTATCGACTACACCACCTTAAATAAGGCATGTACAAAGGATCCATTTCCACTACCTAGAATAGATCAGATAGTGGACTCCACCTCCGGGTGTGAGCTATTGTGTTTCTTAGATGCATATTGAGGATATCATCAAATCCAAATGTCTAAGGAAGATGAAGAGCATACTGCCTTCATAACAGTAGATGGATTGTACTGTTATACTGGCATGCCATTTGGTCTTAAAAATGCTACTTCAACATTTTTGCGAGCTATACAAAACATTTGGAGAGCTAATTAGGGACTTGGTGGAGGCGTACGTCGATGACATCGTTGTGAACATCAAAAACAAGGAATCACTCCTTGACAATTTACAAGCTGTCTTCGACAAGTCGTGCACTCCGTGCACCAAGCTGAACCCGGACAAATGTGTCTTCGGGGTTAGCTCTGGAAAGCTTCCAGGTTTCTTGGTGACTCACCGAGGAATTGAAGCATATCCGGCGAATATCAAGGCTATAGAAGATATGCAGCCCCCAGCCCGTATCAAAGATGTCCAGGAGTTAACTGGATGTCTAGCTGTGCTCAGCCATCTTATCTCAAGACTGGCAGAACGGGTGCTACCCTTCCTCAAACCCTTGAGGAAGTCCGAACCATTTCGAGAGCCAAAACAACTCCTCACCACACTACCGATATTTGTAGCTCCTAATCCTATTGAGCCTTTACTGCTTTACATTTCAGCAACCATCGAAGTTGTCAATATGGTCCTGGTTGCGGAATGACCAGAGCCACATCCAGTCTAGGAGCCCAAACCCCTTCGAGAGGGTCCGGAATCACTTGAAGACATGTCTGGGTCCCTGCACCCAGACACAGAACCTCAAGACAAAATGCTAGGAGATCAACCTCGTTCACCTGAGAGGGTTCACCAGGTTGACCAAGATGATCTGACCCTCCTAGAAAGGTCCGAGTCGAACAAGAAGGTGTTTTGGACCGCTCTGGGAGGGTCCAAGAAACACATCATGAAGATCTGGAACCCTCCAGGAGGGTCCAGGTCGATGGAGAAGAAGCTCTGGGTCCTTCCGAAAGGGTCTGGACCGTCCAACGCCCAGTGTACTTCATCAGCAAAGTGCTCCATGATGCCAAGAGAAGATACATTGAGGTGCATAAGCTGCTTTACGCAGTTCTCATTGCCTAAAGAAAGCTTCGTCACTACTTCCAAGTTCACAAAATATCAGTGGTAACTTCTTTTCCACCGCGTGCTATTTTGCATGACCCTAACTCTACTCGGAACATTGCAAAGTGGGCAGCAGAACTGGCCGAATTTGATCTAGAATTTGTGTCACGACAAGCAATCAAAAGTCAAGCCTTGGCTGACTTTGTGGCAGAATGGACTCCCTCTCCATCAAATCCTGGGGGCCATAGTGAGCAGAATCTAGAACCCAAGGTTCCGGTATTCATCGAGTCTCACTGGAGTCTCTACTTTGATGGTTCCGCGCAGAAGTAGGGGGCCGGAGATAGAATCCTTCTCCTTGCTCCAACCGGGGAGAAGGTCAAGTATATGTCTCACCTTGATTTCAAGGCGACCAACAACATAGCGGAGTATGAAGCTCTCATTTACGGACTCAAGGTGGCACTATCTTATGGTGTCAAACAGCTGTTGGTGAAGGTAGATTCACAACTCATTATCAAACAAGTCAAAGGTGAATTCTCCTATAACAATCCTCAACTAGCTGCTTATCTCCTTGAAGTCCAGAGGCTCCAGAAGGACTTCGATGTCCTGGATCTCCACCATGTTTGGCGTCTTCACAACGTTGAAGCCGATGAACTCTCGACGAAGGCCTCAACTGGAGCTCCGGCTCCTGACGAAATCTTCGTCCGGAGGTTGTCAAAACCAATAGCTCAGCCTGCCGAACTGAGCGAAGGGGGCGAGACCAGCACCACGAAGCTGGCAGTCCTGGTGGCCCTGTTACCATGGCGTCCACCAAGGGTCGTAGGTGCTGCCGGAAGCTCTGAGCAACCCAGCACACCAGACTCAAGAGCTCAAGTAAGCTCCGATGCATGAATCTCGGAGATCAGGAGTTACTTGAAAGACAATATCCTTCCTGAAGACAGTGTATCTGCTGACCAGATGTCAGATTGGCTAAAAAGATACACGTTGGTAGAAGGAGATCTCTACCGACGCGGTGCCAATGGCATACTAATGCGGTGCATTGCAAGGGAAGAAGGCCGCGAGCTGCTCGCGAAAATCCATGGAGGCAAGTGCGGGAACCATGCTTCTTCTTGCACGCTGGTCGGTAAAGCCTTCCGACATGGCTTTTACTGGCCTACAACACTCCAGAATGCGGTTGAGCTAGTGAAAAAATGTGAAGCGTGTCAGTTCCACGCAAAACAGATTCACACACCGGCTCAGTCACTACAAATGATACCTCCTACATGGCCATTCGCTGTGTGGGGCATGGACATCTTGGGACCTTTCCCAAAAGCCGTCGGAGGTTACAGGTTCCTGTATGTCGCCATCGACATGTTTACTAAGTGGTCAGAAGCAACTCCAGTTGTGACAATCAATAAGCAATCAACAATCAAGTTCTTGAAGTCCATTATATGCAGATTTGGAGTTCCAAACAAAGTCATAACTGACCACAGAACTCAATTCACAAGTGCTACATTCCAAGAATATTGCGAAGACCTTGGCATTCAACTCAGCTACGCTTCAGTAGCTCACCTAGCAAGTAATGGCCAAGCAGAGAGAGCAAACACAAAAATCATAAAAGGACTCAATACACGCACATATGAGCGCCTAAAAAAGCACGGAGCCAACTGGACTGAGGAGCTTCCATCCACATTGTGGGCGAACAGAACAACTCCAAACCGGTCAACCGGGGAAACTCCATTCTTTCTGGTGTACGGAGCTAAAGAAGTCCTTCCTACGGAGATCACCTTGGGGTCCCTCCAGGTCTGGACCTTCGACAAAGCCACGCAGGACCAGCTTCGGCGTGAAGACCTTGACCTTGTTGACGAGGGAAGGTGCCAAGCAGCTGTTCAGAATGCACGTTATCGCCAAGCGCTCCGGTGCTATCATCAAAGGAACGTGCGCAACTGACAACTTGAGGAAGGCGATATGGTGCTTCGGAAGATACAAACTCGTGAAGGGATGAACGAACTTTCCCCTGGTTGGGAAGGTCCTTTCCGAGTGATCAAAGTATCCCGACCCGGATGCGTTCGCTTGGCTACTGAGGACGGGATTCCACATCCTAATTCTTGGAACATCAAGCACCTCCGTAAGTTTTATGCTTAGAATCACGGAGTTGAGTCTGTAATTACACACGTTGTATGTTATAGAGTCGCCAAACAGACATGGGTAGGTCCTCTGGGAAAACATCCAGATCCCTCCGGGAGGGTCTAGGAAGTTTAAGTACACTTCATACAGTCACTGTACTAAAAGTGTAACTACCTACCCTGGATTAGTACAAGATATATAGCACACTTAGCTTGGTCCCACACCCTAAGTGTGTCCTTGTCTCCCCTGTAATCCAAACCTATAATGAAAGACATTGTTGTGTAAAAACAGACTCCACGTGCATTTATTTTTGTACAAGGCTCGATCTATCAAATTATTGTTTTTAACCTTCTTGTCTATAATGAAGTTGTGCAATTCTTTTTTAAATTTTTACCAAAGTTATTCATATGCGTTGCAAGTTATATTGTTGATCTATTTGGGTCTTAACATGCTGTATAGTCTACATGCCTAAACGCCAAGCCAATATAGGTCTGAAGTGTGCTATCGACTTAGCCTGGTCCTGCGCCCTAAGTACGCCACTCTACCAACACTTCGACAGGCCTCAATAGGGTGAGTACTAAAAAAGCATATGAGCCGGAAGGGATACATCAATATACTTGTTACCCTATCGAGTAACTTCAGAATAAAAACTCAAGTAAGAACAATATGTCACAAACGGTTTATAGATAAGAGGACAAATTTTACTTTTTTCTTGTATTTAATATGCAGGAAAAATAGAAATTCATAGCGATGGTGGATAACGCCGGAGCTACTAAGCTCTGACATCCTCCGACGGGACCCGCCGTTGATATTAAATATGTTGACAATGGGTAATGTCAGAGTTACAAAGTTTAGCAACCCCTGGGGGACCTACCTTCAACTATTCGAGGAGTGACATCAGGAGCTACCAAGCTCCAATAATTCCTAGGGGCCCCAATGTCGACGTTTTGTACATTTATAGTGGGTACAGTCAGAGCCACCAAGCTCTGCCAACCCAGGGGGGGCCTGCCATCGACGCATCAGAAACTCGGACCTAAAATCTACAAGTGCAAAGTGTTCAAGTCGTCAATATACTGTCAAAATCGTTGGTACATGTACACACTTCAATTGTGCACATATACCACGGAGCCAACAAGACAGAGCACATTATATTGAAGACAAAAATAAAGTGAAGTTCATGGAAAAATGGATTTCATTAAATTGAAGCACTGGATTACAAAATTGGGATTACAGTAGAAGGCAAAAGGATGAAGTCCTAGCTACTAGAGGATCTAAGTCCTGCGGAAGAATGTGGCGACTTTTTTGGCAACCTCTTGGACGCTGGCCTTGGTGGCATCTTCCTCTTTAGCAATGGGACCTTCAAGCACCGGGTCCAGGGAGAATTGGGGGGTCTCGGCTTAGATAGCACGTCAACACATATTCCATGACGTTCGTAGCCAAATACTTCTCCTCCGTCTCGAGTTGGTCCGCAATAACGTCGCCCATCGCATCGAGTTTGCCGCCAGCACCATTGAGGGACACCAACGCTTGGTCCAAGTCCAGCTCCGGGTTGCCCGGAAGTACTGGACTGAAGCCTAGTGGTGTCAGCGCGTCGTTGGCCCGCCCCAAGAAGTCCCACACTTGCATGGACTCCGTCTCCTTCAAGCTCTACAGCTCCTCCAGCGACTTCTGGGCGACCGCAAGCTCCGAACCTTCTTGAGCGAGGCGCTGGACAAATTTAGCATGCTGCTGTATACTCTCAGCAACTTGCTTCTCACAATCGCTCTTGGAGGTGGATGCGGTTCTGCCTTTCTGCCAAGTCCTTCTCCCTACCTTTCACCTTCCCTTCCCTGGTGGCAACGTCAGCTTCTCTTTTTGAGAGTTCCTTCCCCAGTTTCCAGTACTTCTCCTTCTCTTCTTTGCTCCATAGATCCAACTTCTTGCTGCGATCTGCCAAATTCTGTTCACCCAGAGTCATTTTCTGGGTGACCTCCGCCTCCCTTTTTACAACATCCTCTTGCTGCTCCATGAGCTTTTCTTCCCTCACCTCAAGGTCTGCCCGGCGCTTCAGGAGAACCTTGCTCAATTCACTGAGGTTTTCATGACGCTCATCAGCAGCATCACGTCTCTCCTTGGATTGCTCAAGGATTTCCCTAGAGTTAGCGTAGAGCGCCCGAATGGCGGCTTTCTTTTAATCAAGCATCTTCTCCTAGTATTCTAACCGGGCCTTCTCCGTCTTGATCCACTCCTTATGGTCAGTCAGCCTCGTCTGGGCAAGCCTGATCTCAAAGTGGAGTCTGTTGTGCCAACGCCTCAAGGTGTTGTGCTCCGCATGATATAGAGGATTTTCCATTACAAAAATTGGGTCCCATTCTATAAGAGTGGTCCCCTGAGCTCCTGCAGCACTAGGGCCGCTCTTCGGGTGCCCTTCAGCAGCAGAAGAACCCACTGAGGGAACTCCCACCTCCGGAGCAGAAGTTGAAGGTGCTGCTTCCAGGTCTTCGGTCGCCGGCTCCGAAGGCGGAGGACCTGTCGCCACCTCTTCATGCAGCTCCGGCTTTCGTTCAGCTACCTCCAGGGCAATGGCAGGGGCTTCATCCGAGGCCTCTACTGCCCCCGACTCAAACACCGATGCGTCAGTCACTTCCGGCTTAGTGACTGGAGCTTCAGGCATCTCCGGCTCAGCCGCCGGACCTTCAGTTGCTTCTAGCACAAGGGCCGAAGCTTCAATGATTTCTGGCTCAATGGTCGGGACTTTGATTGCCTCTGGCTCAGCGGCCAGGGCTTTGACGAGCTCTGACTCAAGGGCTGGAGCTTCTGGCTTTGGTACTGGAGCATTAGCCTCCGGCACCTATGCTAGTGGTACATCTCCCTCGTGGTCCGGGGCTACCACGTGATCTTTAGGCGAGGACTCCGAATCCAAGTCCACGACAGCTGGCACCGGAGCTGTAGTGACTTCCGCCACCACTTAAGGAGGAGGATCGGTGCTTGAAGCCAGAGCTTCGGCATGCGCAGCCCCGGTCACTGCGATAGGCAGCGAAGTTCCTGACCCCTTCTTCGACACCCTAGAAATAAAGGGAAGAGAAGATTAAAAACACATAAAAAACAAGACTAGCATTTTAAGGTGAGCAATTAATGCTTACCTAGGGATGTTACCACCCCAGTCGCCTCAGACCCTCTTCTTCTGAGGCCCATAGCCAGAACCCACCAAGTTTGGTGAGACAAAAGTTTCAGATCTCAGTTGAGGGCAACTTGCAGCAGGCGGAGTCCTCTCGGCCGGAGCTTCTTTTGGTCGGGAAGAATTCCCAGGCCTAGAGCTTTTAGCTGGCACTGAGGCCGGGGTTGACTGCCCGGAGCTAGCGTCTCTATAAGATGCCTGCGTCGGATAAGGTGCAGTCATAGAAGATCGTTTCCGCCGGGGAAAAGGAGCCGTCATAGAGGGAGCAGCCCTGACGGACCTTCCATCGGCATGCTTCAGCTTCCTCTTCAGGCTGGATGGTTCAGCTGGCTCCTTGCCCTTGCCCTTGCCTATGTCTTCAACCCTCCGGCTCGGGGCAGAGGCAGGCCCTCCTTCGGAAGCTCCGGGGATTACCACCCTAGAGGTCGGACGCCTTTCCACTTCACCAAGGTCATCAAGCGTTGGCATCTTCCTGCAGAGCTCTCTGCTTAACTGTGCCTCCATGTTCAGCGGAAGGAAAGCTATCGGGGGAACCAAGTCGTTGCCGTCGACGTTTATCCCATGCTAGAATTTCTTGAGATGAAGCTTCAAAGCTTCGTCATCCAAGTTGGATTTCAGACCTGTTTCAATCTGGTCGTCATCCATCATGCTGTTGAGGGCCCACGCGAGCTTCTCCCTCTTCCTCAGCGGAGCCCATCTGTTGACCAGGAAGTTGCAGAAGACAATCTGAGGGGTCACTGCACCCTCAAAGCATTCGCGGATCCTAGTCAAGATGGGGTTGAAGGCGTCTGACAGCACCAGAACTACAATCCAAGCGTCGGTGTCAAAGTCGGGGAGTCTTTCAGACAGCTCCAACCTCTCATGCTCCTCCACTACAATGATGACCCAATCCTTCTTCCAATCATCCCATTTGCCGAAAGGAAATGACTTCAAGTATTTGAAGGGGCATTTCTTGCGCTTCATGAAATAGTAGAAGCTAAGAAACTTAGTCCCCTTGCCGGTGGTGTGGATGGTGAAGAAGATACGAAACAGCTTGACGCAGGGGGGGAACACCCACCCACATCTCACAAAAGTGGACGAAAGTTGCCACTAGAAGAAGAGAATGGGGGCCAAGATGATACAGCTGAAGACCGTGAAAGTCCAGCAGCATTAAAAGAAAAGTTGAGAAAGGTGGGATCAATCCCACCATGGCATTCCAGAGAGGTACACCATGTCGCCATTACGCTCCTTCTTGAACGGGAGCTCGCCGGCGCGGATCAGGTGGCTGAAGGAGTCACTGGACCACCCCATATAGGTTCGGACCTTCATCAAATCGTCCTTGCTCTTAAGGCGGCTCTTGGGAAGACCCAATTCCATCGTGGCAAAGTGGAGCAAAGGAAGAGAAAGCTAGGCAAAGTTTGGGAGGCTCTGAGCGCAAGTCCGATCGAAAGCGTAAAGAGTCCCCAATCCATGCTCACTTTCCTTCTTAAGTAAGCCCCCACAACGCTTGGATTGAAACTGCAAAAAGAGTGGGGTCACATTTCAAAAATTTACCCCGTCCATGACGAATGGGTCCAGGGCCACCACGACAAAGAGATCGAGGTTATTAACCCAGGCGAACCATTGTCATGATGGGCGGCGGGAGACCCAAAGGCGGCACCCTGACAAGGCGCTCAGAACCGATACGGTTTTTGTATTGGGAACTGGCGACCTTCAATTGAGTGAGATCCGCGCTCAAAGATCTCATTTGCCGCATTCATAACAAGCCACACGGCGATGGTTTAGCCCCGGACGATCGCCCCAACTGCATATTACAAGACTTTTGAAGTCGAAGCGCGGGAATCAAGGAGGGACCCACCTATGGTAGAATAACATAACCCAAAGGGTTTCTCCCAAAGGTGGGCCCGGAGGCCACTGTCGGTACCCTGCGTACTGGGTACCCTTTGATACCATAAGAAGTGCAAAAGAGTTCTACCCGACAAAATTGAAGGCTTCCTCAGGCCCCACATGTCATATTACAACGGACCCGCATCCCTCCTATGGGTAGCTCTGAAGTTTGACGCGTGTAATTTAAATCTGGAGCTAAAATCTCAACACAGGGAAGCTCTGCGATCAACACGTGTATAATAACCCCAGACCTAACCCCCAGCAGAGGGCAGTTCCGGTGTTGACACGTTTACAGCGGTGCCGGAGCTACCTCCTTGCAAAGGGAAGCTCCAAAGCTGCCACGAGTGGAGCCTCTAGATCTTCATCAACGAATACAGTTGCGGATCTCCTTCAGCACGGACATTCAAAGGACAGTTAAAGCGGCAGTTATAAGACTTGATTACGTGTCGTTAATGCTGTATTAATGACACATGATCATAGCACTGTTAATAGAGGTAACACAGCCATTAAGGCACGTTATCACACTATTAACCATGCTTAATACCCGTAGATAGTGTATTAGGCTATTTAATACGGCAGGGCCACATGTCGGGCTAGGCTATGGATGTAACGGTTAGTCCTTGGACTATAAAAGGACTGAGCCACACGATACAATGGACAAGTCCAAGCCGAGCCAAAGACTACGCTTTCTAGCGATTCATAATACAACACACACACACCCTGTGGTGTAGGGTATTATGCTCAGGCGGCCTGAACCACGTGAACCTCTGGTGTCACCATCTTGATCTTGATCTCTGCGTGCCCCAACCGAAACAAGAACCTCCACGGGCTACACTTTAGTAGTATCGGGGGAAGTGTCGTTGCTACACTTCGACAGGTGTTATATAGGCACGTCTCCGCGTTTTGCTATTTTTATTCATCGCACACTCTCTCCCAACATTTGGCAAAAAAATTTTGCTCTTGTGCGCTCTCTCGACCTAGAAACCGCATCTCCTGAGCATGCCGCAACCGTCCCCTCATCGTCAATGATGCGCTGCCTCCGTCGACCCCGACCTTCACGTCATCAGAGAGTTGAGCACACTGGAGCACGCCGTATTGTCCCCAGTCCCTGGAGCATGCAGTCGCCGTCCCTCTTTCTCACCTCGCTGCTGCCGTCGACCCCTACCCCGTCGTCAACCCCGACCATCGTCATGAGAGAGTTGAGCACGTTGAGCACATTGCCTCGTCCCCTATCCCCGGAGCACACCGTCGCCTCGACCCCGACCTCGGTAATCGGTATGAGCACGCCGCCACCTTCACATAAGTGGAAATATTCTCCCTATCCCTGGAGCACGCCAGCCTGCTGTCATCAGAGAGTTGAGGAACCGCCACTCCGGCGCCTTCGCCAGCTCGTGCTGGAGCACGTCGCCGCCTAATCCCTTGTCCCCAAAGCACGCCGCCGCCTCGACTCTGCCCTCAAAGCATGCATTCTAGTGATTTTATTTAATTTTAGGATGTCCAATGAAGGCTCATCGTTAATAAAGTCATTGATCCAAAGGGAGAATTTTCATTACGGTATACATTCATCTTCCTTGTTTATGTCAAATGCAGAAATAATGTATTTGTTTTGACTATCAATGTATATAATGAATTATTATTCGCAAACCCTTGAAACTGCAGGAACCGTGGTTGATCATTGCCATCCCAGTGAGTTTGATTTCTACCTTTGCAGCCATGTTGGAATCAAGGTACCTATGCGATAATTGGTGTTTCTCTCATGAGTTTTTGATATCAGGCTATAAATGCATTAGTGGAATGTAAATTGTTTGTTTTTTCAGGGGACAAGCACACTAGCTCACTACCATGTCCTTTACCATGAGAACAATTTCTCTTCTTATGCTTTGCAGATGCTCACCAACTGCATGTGCTACAAGTAAGCTCAATTCTTCATTCACGAATAGATATTTGCTACCATATGTGACTGGTTAAGCGAATGTGACAACAATTTGATAATGTTTTATATGATGTCAGTGATTTTATTGAATTTGAGGATGTTTCAGTCGGAGCATTAGAGGATATGAAGGCTCATTGTTAATGAAGTTATTGATCGGGAGAATTTTCATCACGGTATAAGGATTAGATGATAACAGTTATGATGTGTGTAATTAGTTATATTGTAATCAGCATGAAGATTGTTTGTTGTGTAATTAGTATACTTGATAACCACGATTGACACTTTGTTAATATTTGATTGGTAAATATAATTTAAGTTGTGATCTTTTTAGCCATACATATGTTCATGTATGTGTATGTTGCTGACACTGGTAATACGGCTGCCAAATCCTGGCTAGCTCCAGGATGCAGCCGGAATCAGGATAATCAGGAGTGTGGGACACCTAATAGAAGACCCTGCCTGTAAACAATCCGCGATGAGCTGTAACAAAGAACGTTCAAATAACCTACATAAAGGAGACAAGCTTCCATAAAGCCCGTCTCAGAGCAGTAAACAAATCTGCGACAGACAACAATACAACATGTCTCAGATCAGGCAATATATCTGCGATGGGATTTGTTAGGGATTATCATGCATGTATGCAGATGGGTGACACGTGCCACCCCCATCTCCTATGAGCCCGTAAAGACAGTCTGCTATGATACAAAGAAAGGAGACGCACTTCCTTTAAGCATGTCTCGCACTTAGGATGATCGGCGATGCGCCATACGCACGTCTCTGATGACAACATAATACGAGACGCGACGACGGAGATGCACAATTTGTTCGTCTCCCTTATTTGTTAGGGAACATCTAGGATGAGCCTTTCTTATGTAGTGAACCGTCATCACCGGCGTAGAGCAGCGTCTTCCATCTCCTCCCCCACGCTGTCGAAGCGAACCCCACCGCTATCGTACCCCAAGTTCAGAGGCGGTGAGGCTGGGAGTCTTCCTGTGCTCGCGATTTCAAGTGTTCCTCTGTCGACACTTGCCACGGTTGCTTCCGGTTAGCTGTTACCCATCGCTGCAACCTCAGAGGGCACACCACCAACGGCACCGAAGCCAGTGGCCGTAAAGACCCTGTCCGGCATCATGGAGCGAGACGGAGTCATGCCAAACCTGAACATGAGGTAGCATATGATGATGGTGACTCTCGGAGGTGTTGATGCCACCGACGCGCGCCCTCCGTCGGCCGCATCCGTGACCCTCTTCTTGTGCGCAGCATAGCACACACCCTCCGACTCAGATCTGGACGCCTGCGCTCCCGATTTTGCGCCGCCGTCTCGCTCCCACGAACCGCAGTCACACGCCCGATCCGCATCACCGATGCGCTCTCGCGTCCCACGCGCGCCCGCCTTCCCTCGCCGTCCGCAACACCGTGCAGCCCAGATTTCGCCCCTCCAGCCGGATCTGACCTCCCTTCTGCCTCGATCTCTATCAGGAAGAATTCGCCCCGCTGCCACCATCCTCGCTAAAGCCGCTAGTCTGGACACTTGGCTCCGGTGGCGGCGCGGCGAGGCGAGCTTATGGCGGGCGGCCTGTCGGCGGCACCTAGGGTTTGCCCCCGAGTCGCTTGGCAGCGACGGAGGGGGGTCACGGGTCTCTTCCCGGAATACTAACCTCGCTCTAGTTCCACGATCAACCTCAGGGCGGCTATGGAGTTTCAATCTGAGAGGCGCGCAAGCCTGCAACGGCCGAGCAAGGCCAGCTAGCGGGCCGGCGGCCGAGCCTACCATCTTCGTCGAGGACGCCCTCTTCCCCAAGACTCGTTTACTGCAGCTGAGTAGAAGTACTCTCCGGGCATGTAACAGCATGCCACAAGAACTTGCTACAGAACGGGTAACTTGATCTGCAGCGAGCTGTCATGGGCTCATGGCGATTCGCATCCGTGCTCTTCCGAGACGAGGAGAGACATTAACCAAGTGCCAATGATTGTCTAACGCCATTATCGTGTAGCAGACCCAGAAGGATTCTTCAGCACAGTCACCACCTGGCTCAATATAAGTCAGAATAGTCTATGCTGGTGCTGCTAGGTTAAATGGGTTGAGACACGATTGCAAGCCCACCTGCTCGCTGGGAACATGGAGCATGACCTGATGAAATCGTCCTGTCTTTGTTGACTGTTGGAAGGCACCGGCTGAACAGCGTGAGGGCAAAATGCAGGACCAATTAGCATCCCCAAGAAAACAAAAGTTTGTAGCAGTCCCTCATCTTCATCATGTCCTCGCATCCTTCACAAGGCCACGGTCTCCTACAATAACAACTGTTTTTTTTCTTTCGAAAAACCGGATAAGCCGGTGTTATATTAAGATGGAAGAAAGTTCCAAGCAGTTTACAACGGCACCATGCATCAGGGATGCGACGGTTGGTTAACTTCACAATTCCAACAGAATGGACAGTCATCCGACTACTAAAAAACCAACTTGAGACAAAAAAAGATACCTGTAGGATCGCAGAGCACGTGAAAATCTACCAGGGGGGTGAATGATAGATTTAAAAATCTTACGCAGCGGAAAAACGATCTGTTAAAGAAATCGTGTGTGAGACAAATCTAAACGTGTTTCACCATGACAAAAGTGATATATATCAGAGATAATCAAGTCACGAAGACAACACAACAAGAATCACTCAAATCCGTCGAGAAAAACTCAAGTTATGATCGAAAGATCAAACAAAGGTTAATCTGCCCTACCCGAGAAAAACAGTTCTGGAACACTGCAAAGAAACTCGTGTAGATCAGAAACCATAAATCCAATGACCGTGAAATTTTTACAGATGATAGATAATTAAGTTGTGGACACAACCCAAAAATAATCACGTCAATTGGATCTGCAAAACTCGAGTTATGATAAAACCACCGACGAAAGGTAGTGCTGTCCAGAAACTCGATGAGTAAAACTTGTCTGGAACAAGTCGGACGAACAAGGCACAAAAGTTCCTTCAAACTACGAATTTTATTCAATAGAACACAAGAAGAACAGCCCCAAAGTCGTGAACCACGAGCTCTGGGCTCCCTTGCTTATATAACCAGCTCGAAAGCCAACTCAACTCAAATCAGGAACCTAATCCTACTCTGTTCACGAATCGTAACTTTCCATAACTGCTTACGATTCTTCTATACTCAGATAGAAGCAATCTTAAGACTTCCAAACACCTTAGTAATGTATCCCACATTCCTAAACAACCCAAATTCGTGACCCAAACGAAATCCTATCATAACCAACTCAAATCTTTCCATATCGAGCCATAACCGACCCCGCCGCAGCCAAAGTCATCAACCGATACGATCCGATCCTTCCAACCAGATCTTCCCATCCAAAAACCACCTTCGGAATCATGTTGCCAGGTCATTCACCGCATGCATACATGCAAACGCCTTCCTTCGACGTCCAGTAACCTTCATATGCACTGCCCTTGATTCAATCATCCTGTGCGACCTACTGACCAGCTCAACCACAGTTCCTCCCAAACTTGGTTGTTGAAACCTCATCTCCTCCCTGAGACTAGTCCAATGGATCCCGTCACGAGCCATGTCTTGAACTCAAGCAACACCTGCACATGAATAAACAACCAATCCATACGAGCCCAAGTCCTCGACTTGACTCAAGTTAGTTCCGAACACGACACCTTACGTGAGAACCTCACATAAGTATGTTGCAAAACCACAGTAACATGATATCATCCATGTCAACCAAAAACGCACCAAAGACTTAGCAAATGAATACTAAGCAATCTTTCCAGAGATGTAAAGCAAGTACGAAACATTGCAAATGAAAAACAAAAGCACTGTGGTCAAGTTCCGAACCTTGCCAGAGCAACCCGGACCTTGAGCCGAAGCTAACAAAAGCTAGTAGAACCTAGCGCCGGGGCTAACCAGAACTAGTCGGAACTAGTAAACCCAAAATCCGGAGCTAGAAAAATCAACTCGGAGCTTAGCAAAAACACACCGGAGCTAAAGAAAAAACTCATCGGAGCTAACCAAAACTAGTCGGATCTTAATAAAAAGGTGTTTTGGTGATATTCAAAACTTTTATAGTCAAAGCAAGTGTATTCACTACAAGCCAATGTATTCAGCACACATAGGTCTTACAATCTCCCCCTTGATGAATGCATTGGCAACACCATTTAAAATCCGAACATTGGCTTATTCACATAAAAGTTTTGAAGGCAATTTCTCCCCCTTTGTAAATCAAAAATAAAATGAGAAGAAAATCCAAAAATTATCCTATATTATCTCTCCCCTTTATTATCTCTCCTTATGCACATATTCTCTTTCTATTCATGATTATCTCTCCCCCTTTGACAATGTATTCAGCAAGTCATGAGCATATAAACAAATTATCTCTCTCCCTTTAGTTGTTATGAGCATATTATAACATATACATATAAACAAAGCTCATCCAAGTCATACTATCAAGTACCTTACATTATCACATCAATGAAATACATAAAGTAGTGTAAGCCATGCTAGAGATCAAATGTAATTTTCAATTTAAGTAAGTCATGATCTCACAAACTTAATTATTTCAAAACCTGAAATCATGACACTAGTTGCTGCATTTTATTATTTTTCAAAGCATAAATTTAGATCATATGATATTTCCAAGAGATTATATGCGCATCTGCCTTATTCTAACCAACCAAGCCAAGCCTATGTCATTTGACAATCAGAAGCTTAAGGACATGGTTTTAGTCATACACAACTTCTTCCAAGTTCATATCTAAGTGCAATGATAAGCCATCTCAAAAGAATAAGTGCGATGCATGCATATTCTCTTGATCTTTTCTCAATTTATATTTGTTCATAAAAACTCAACATGTGAGTTGATTACTTGATTAATTCTTAATGATTAAAAGCACTTGTGAACCTGTAACAAGTTCAAAACAGCAAGAAAGTTCGACCATGACAAGTTTCAGTGTAAGTAATTATTCCAATTACTAGACATGGCAAAAACTACAAAATGTATAACACGAGTAATGTAGTAAGAACTTTCAGCATGTAAAAGGAATCAGAAAGTCATATATGTATGAAATACTATGCTCATATTATTTTAATTTCAGATTCACACATAGACTTCCCAAGTTTCAAAACTCCCCCTCAATTTAAGCCATGAGGATGCATAACCCCTATTTCACTACGAATGTAACAAAAACGAGTGAAATCCAAAGGTTTTGTAAAAATGCCAGCCAATTGTTGTTCGGTATCTATATGGTGA
Organism: Tuctoria greenei; assembly: GCA_036927565.1. Taxonomy (NCBI): domain Eukaryota; kingdom Viridiplantae; phylum Streptophyta; class Magnoliopsida; order Poales; family Poaceae; genus Tuctoria; species Tuctoria greenei. Next base: position 68,367,520 of record JAYESD010000003.1, on the reverse strand, counting down.
AGCACAATGTTTCCTTTTTCAACATTATCTCGGAGAAAGTGATACCTAATGTCAATGTGCTTAGTTCTAGAATGTTGCACGGGGTTTTTAGCAATGCAAATGGCACTAGTGTTATCACAGAACAGTGGAACACTATCTAGATCAACCCCATAGTCTTTAAGTGTTTGAACAATCCAAAGAATTTGTGAGTAAGCACTAGCAACATCTACATATTAAGATTCGGCTGTGGATTGTGCAACTGGATTTTTTTTTCTAGAGGACCAAGCAACAAGAGAATTACCAAGAAAATGACAAGCATCGGAAGTACTTTTCCTATCAATCCTACAACCCCCAAAATCAGCATCCGAAAAAGCTTTCAATGTAACGGTTGAGGAAGAAGGAGGAAAAATTTCAATTAAAGTGTGACCTTGAGGTGGAGGTACAAGTTTCCAAACATTATTTCTCTCAAAATTTTCTAACTCTTCTTGCATGGCAATAATCCAAGATTCATTAGTGAGTGCGAGTGATATATCTTTGGGTTCAAAAGAAGCAACAAAAGCAGAATGAGCATAAGAGTTCGAATCGCAAAACCTTGACCGTGTGACTCGTTCGTGCAAGCTTCCAATCATCTGTTGTGGGGGATGATCTTTGTAAAACCGTAGGGGAACAGATGTCTCACAAGCTTCTTCTTCTTCATGTTCATCACAAATCAATGAGCTTGTGACTTGAGGATGATTTGAATCAGCATTGATGGTTGTCGGTGCTGGTTGAGAATTAACATCCGGAGCTGAACCAAAGTCTTTAGCTGCTGAATTTTCGGGCAGCAGCTCCAATTCTTCCTCATTTTCAACGAAAATGCTCCCCCCCTGCGGATATGGATTTGGACCTGTAATGTTTGAGCTAGTACCTGGGCTAGATTCATCTAAAGACACTTCACAAGTCTCCACAATTTTGTTAGTGTCAAGTAAAAGCACACGGTAGCCTCTAGTATGAGATGGATAACCAAGAAACATGCAATCAATGGATCTAGGTTCAAATTTATCAAGGTTACCATGTTTCTTAACAAAGTATTTGCAACCAAATACCCGAAAGTGTGTAACACTAGGCCTATGTAGAAACCGGAGCTCATATGATGTTTTACCTAGCTTAGCACGCAAGAAAACACGATTTGAGACATAACAAGCGGTTGCTAACGCATCAGCCCAAAATTTCCTAGGAGTTTGATATTCATCAAGCATAGTCCTAGCCATCTCAACTAAGGTTCTGTTCTTTCTTTCTACAACACCGTTTTTCGAGGTACATATGGTGAAGAAAATTGATGATCTATTCTATTTTCAGCACAAAAGTGATCACAAGATTGATTTTTAAATTCAGTTCCGTTATCACTTCTAATTACTTTTAAAGATCCTGGGCGATCAATTGATAATGTAAGAAATAAAGTTCTAAAGAGACTAAAAACTTCATTATTAGACGCCATAAAGTAAACCCAAGAGTATCTAGAATAATCATCAACAATCACAAGTACATACCATTTACCTCCGAAGGATTGAACACGTGAAGGTCCTACGGTGTCAAGATGCAAAAGTTGACATGGTTAAGTTGTCATGATCATTGTGAGAGGAGTATGTGAACCTGCAACCATCTTGGCATGTCTACAAGAAGAGCACACAATTTCTTTGTCCCCTTTAAGCTTAGGCAGCCCACGTATGCGATCAAGAGTACTAACACGCGTTAGGTGATCGAAACCTACGTGACAAAGTCTACGATGCCAAAAAAATAAGTCCTTTGAATCATTAGCAACTAGACACCTATGCTTAGAGGAAGACATATCAAAATTAGCTTTAAAAACTCTTCCAAATCGAGACATGTTAAAAATAAGCTCACTATTTGAATTTGCAACTTTGCAACAATTTTTATTGAAAATAATTTCTAGATTTTCATCTAGCAATTGTGCAATAGAAAGCAAGTTGTATTTCAAATTTTTGACAAGTGCCACATCCTTCAAAGTGTAGTGATCATTTACTCTAACCGAACCCTTAGCAACTATAGGAGTTGAAGAATTATCGGCAAAAGTAACATTCTCTACACATGACACAAAAGAGAGGGAGGAGAACCAATCTTTGTTACCGGTCATGTGGCGTGAGCATCCTGAATCCACAATCCAAATGTTCTCCTTCCTCAAACGTGTAACCTACATAAAAGCACAATACGTCGATGACTCAATACTGGGGTTAGTCAAAAGGCATTTAGGAATCCAGTATTGAGTCACGCGACGTGCAGCAGGAAAAACACGCGAAAGCTGAGACAAAACAGCAGGTTTATGAGTCAAAGTTTGAGATTTTTTATTCTTAACTACTGACCTATAAGGTGTTACTTGTGTAGCACAAAAATCAGTAGCTCCGGAGGCAAAAACAGAAGGTCCGGAGGTAAACTTTAAATGTTTTTGACTCAAAACTGCAGGTTGTACATTCGGTTCAATATGTGCAGCAAATTTTGCATGAAAGTTATGAGATCTAGCAACCATTCTTTCACTTTTCTGTTGTTTAGCTAGTCTATAACAAAAATCTATGACATGACCATCTCTACCACAGTAGGTACAATGAAATTTAACTTTGTGTTCATGTCTAGATGAGCAAACAACATTTTTATTTGAAACCGAATGAGACAATACTCCTGCAGATTTGAAAACCACTTATTTTTGTTTAGGAACTGTTTGAATCAAACCACTTCCTAATGTCTTTACACTTTTAGGTGGATGTTCCTTAGCATGAGCATGAGAATCAAAACCTAAACCAGTTTTATCATTGCAAGACTTGGATGAATTCAGCAGCAAGTTTAGGTTCTTATTCCCATTACAAAACCGATCAAATGTCTTATGCATGTTATTAAGTTTATTGGACAGATCAAGGCAATTTTCACATGAAGTTTTTCCTTTTAATTTGCAATTGGAACAATATTTAACATCATGACAATGTAAAGCATTGTTAAATATAGAGATTTCATTCATAGCATCTTGCAGTTTCTTATCAAGATCATCACAACTAGAACAATGCAAATCAATTATAGAACAAGAAGCATCTTTTAAGTTTCCAATATTAAGTGCCGCAAGCTTTTTGTTCTTTTCAATTTCAAGTTCAAGTTTATCAAGTGTGGAGGTATGTGCACTTCTTAGGGAGGACAATTGTTCATATATTAAGTCACATGAGGAACAAGAATCATCACTAGGAATCAAGGATTTCGAACGATTAATTTCAGATTCTAGTGACTCAATTTTAACAGCATTGTCCATCAGCTTTTTGTCCTTTTTCTTAACAATAATAGTGGAACGAGAAATAGCATCACACATTTCTTCGCAAGTAGGACATACCTCTTCATTGTCGCTGTTTTGTTCTGCCTCCTCCATACTTGATCTTGACTTGCCCGCCATAAAGCACAAGTTTGCCAAATCATCTTCATCTTCGTCACTTCCAATGTCCACGTTGCTTGAGCCAAGTTCCTGGAGTGCGGAGATAAAACTGTTCACCAGTTGACGACCTGTAAAACCTTTCTTTTTCTTCGTATCTTTTGCATAGGAGTGCTTCATTCTTGTTTTATTTTCATCCCGGGAAGTAGGACATGAAAGGTTAGGGCAAACTGAACGAAAATGTCCTGTCTTACCACATTCAAAGCATCGTTGAGGCCCGGAGCTTCCTCTCCTTCTAGTTCTCACAATTTGCAATGCTTTTGAGAACCTGTAAAACCTTTCTTTTTCTTCGTATCTTTTGCATAGGAGTGCTTCATTCTTGTTTTATTTTCATCCCGGGAAGTAGGACATGAAAGGTTAGGGCAAACTGAACGAAAATGTCCTGTCTTACCACATTCAAAGCATCGTTGAGGCCCGGAGCTTCCTCTACTTCTAGTTCTCACAATTTGCAATGCTTTTGAGAACCTCGTAGAGAGAAGTGCTAGCTCCTCCTCTGGAAACTCCTCAATCTGTTCAAGGGTTAGAGAGGACAACAAAGCAAGTGTACTACAAGATGAATATTGGCTGGAGCTAGGCATATCACGTTGAGAAACAAAAGCAATAGACTTGTTGGGGTTCTTACGTGATATTATGTCAATTTCATGAGTTTTTAACTTGGAATATAGCACATCTAAAGTAAGTGTACTCATGACAGTAGATTTACGAATAGATGTGACTTTCATCTCCCAAATTGACATATCTAATGCACTTAGAAATTCCCTAGCATTTTCAGCATCTGAAAAATTAACATTGATACTACGCAAGTTGTTGATAATCTTATTAAAGCGAGCAAAAAGGTCACTAATAGACTCACCGGGTTGCATCTCGAAGCGCATGTATTCTTTCTTGAATATGTCTTGCCTTACCTCTTTGATCGTGTTGGATCCTTCGTGGTAGTCACAAAGTTCTTTCCACACATTGTATGCAGATCGGAGGTGTGCAACACGGTCGAAGTCGCTTTGTGTTAATCCTTGTATGATCAAGTTCCGAGCCTTATTGTTGTTGTCGACATCTCTTAGATTTGTAGCTGTAACTTGATCATTTGATGGCACTTCGTAAGGCTTGTATACCTTCTCCCATATTGCAAAGCCTTGTGCCTGGATGAAAGCCTCCGTGCGTGCCTTCCAAACCTGAAAATCAATACCAGCGAACACACAAGGTTTGGCGGAGTATTTCTCCATGATGATTAGTCAAAAATACGTGCAAATCACTAATATTAGAGCACCGTGGCTCTGATACCAATTGTAGGATCAAATAGCACGTGAAAAGATACCAGAGGGGGGGGTGAATGGTAGATTTAAAAATCTTACGCAGCGGAAACAATTAAACCCCAAACCCCTTCGGCGGAAAAATGATCTATTAAAGAAATCGTGTTTGAGACTAACATAAACGTGTTTCACCATGACAAAAGTGATATATATCAGAGAGAATCAAGTCACGAAGACAACACAACAAGAATCACTCTAATCCGTCGAGAAAAACTCAAGTTATGATCGAAAGATCAAACAAAGGTCAATCTGCCCTACCCGAGAAAAACAGTTCTGAAACACTGCAAAGAAACTCGTGTCGATAAGAAACCACAAATCCATTGACTGTGAAATTTTTACAGATTATAGATAATCAAGTTGTAAAGACAACCCAAAAAGAATCACGTCAATTGGATCTGTAAAACTCGAGTTATGATAAAACCACCGACGAAAGGTAGTGCTGTCCAGAAACTCGACGAGTAAAACTTGTCTGGAACAAGTCAGACGAAAAAGGCACAAAAGTTCCTTCAAACTACAAATTTATTCAATAGAACACAAGAAGAACAGTCCCAAAGTCGTGCACCACAAGCTCTGGGCTCCCTTGCTTATATAACCAGCTCGAAAGCCAACTCAACTCAAATCAGGAACCTAATCCTACACTGTTCACGAATCGTAACTTTCCATAACTGCTTAGGATTCTTCTATACGCAGATAGAAGCAGCCTTAAGACTTCCAAACACCTTAGGAACGTATCCCACATTCCTAAACAACTCAAATTCATGACCCACACAAAATCCTATCATAACCAACTCAAATCTTTCCATATCGAGCCATAACCGACCCCGCCAGAGCCAAAGTCATCAACCGATACGATCGGATCCTTCCAACCAGATCTTCCCATAAAAAAACCATCTTGGGAACCATGTTGCCACGTCATGCACCGCATGAATACGTGCAAACACCTTCCTTCGATGTCCAATAACCTTCATATGCACTGCCCTTGATTCAATAATCATGCGCGACCTCCTGATCAGCTCAACTACAGTTCCTCCCGAACTTGGTTGTTGGAACCTCATCTCCTCCCTGAGACTAGTCCAATGGATCCCGTCACCAGCCATGTCTTGAACTCCAGCAACACCTGCACATGAGTAAACAACCAATCCATACGAGTCCAAGTCCTCGACTTGACTCAAGTTAGTTCCGAACACAACACCTTACGTGAGAACCTCACATTATGTTAGGTAAATGAAAGCCGTCCTGACGCCACGAAAAAGTGAATCGTGGCCACACATCCTAATTGCTACGATTGGGGTCCGTGGCCATTGATACTAATGCCACGAACCAGAGTATCATGGCAACACATCCTAATGCAACGATTGTGTTTTGTGGCGATAGATCCTGTAACGCCACGAACCAGTAATTCGTGGCAACAGATCCTAATGAAACGATTGTGGTTCCGTGGCGATAGATCCTAACGGCACGAACCAGTGAGTCGTGGCAAGACATCCTAATGCAACAATTGTGTTTTGTTGCATTAGTATCCTGACGCCACGAAAAAGTGAATCGTGGCCACACATCCTAATTGCTACGATTGAGGTCTGTGGCCATTGATACTAACGCCTTGAACTAGAGTATTGTGGCAACACATCCTAATGCAACGATTGTGTTCTGTGGCGGTAGATCCTGTAACGCCATGAACCAGTAATTCGTGGCAACAGATCCTAATGCAACGATTGTGGTCTATTGCATTAGAATCCTGACGCCACGAACCAGTGATTCGTGGCAAGACATCCTAATGCAACGATTTGTTTTGTTGCATTAGCATCCTGACGCCACAAAAAAGTGAATCGTGGCCACACATCCTAATTGCTACGATTGGGGTCCGTGGCCGTTGATACTAACACCACGAACCAGAGTATCGTGGCAACACATCCTAATGCAACGATTTTGTTCCGTTGCATTATGGTCCAAATGCAACTGTTTGCTGATTCGTGGCAACAGATCCTAATGCAACTACTGTGTTCCGTGGCAATAAAGCTGTAACACCACGGACCAGTAATTCGTGGCAACAGATCCTAATGCAACGATTGTGTTCCGTGGCAATAACGCTGTAAAGCCACGAACCAGAGTATCATGGCAACACATCCTAATGCAACGATTCTGTTTCGTTGCATTACGGTCGAAATGCAACTGTTTGCTGATTCGTGGCAACATATCCTAATGCAACGACTGTGTTCCATGGCAATAAAGTTGTAACGCCATGAACCAGTAATTCGTGGCAACATATCCTAATGCAACGATTGTGTTCTGTGGCAATAAAGCTGTAACGCCACGAACCAGTAATTCGTGGAAACAGATCCTAATGCAACAATTGTGGTCCGTGGCGATAGATCCTGTGACGCCACGAACCAGTAATTCGTGGCAACAGATCCTAATGCAACGATTGTGGTCTGTTGCATTAGCATCCTGACGCCACGAACTAGTGATTCGTGGCAACAGATCCTAATGCAACATATGTGTTTCGTTGCATTAGCATCCTGACGCCACGGAAAAGTGAATTGTGGCCACACATCCTAATTGCTACGATTGGGGTCCGTGGCCATTGATACTAACGCCACGAACTAGAGTATCGTGGCAACACATCCTAATGCAACGATTTTGTTTCGTTGTATTACGGTCCAAATGCAACCGTTTGCTGATTCTTGGCAATAGATCCTAATGCAACGACTGTGTTCCGTGGCAATAAAGCTGTAACGCCACGAACTAGTAATTCATGGCAATAGATCCTAATGCAACTATTGTGTTCCGTGGCAATAAAGCTCTATCGCCACGAACCAGTAATTCGTGGCAACAAGATCCTAATGCAACGATTGTGGTCCATGGCGATATATCCTGTAACACCACGAACCAGTAATTCGTGGCAACAGATCCTAATGCAACGATTGTGGTCTGTGGGGATAGATCATATAACGCCAAGAACTAGTAATTTTTGGCAACAGATCCTAATGCAACGACTGTGTTCCATGGCATTAGCATCCTAACGCCACGAACTAGTGATTCGTGGCAACAGATCCTAATGCAACGATTGTGGTCCGTTGCATTAGCATCCTGACGCCACGAACTAGTGATTCATGGCAATAGATCCTAATGCAACAATTGTGTTCCGTGGCGATAGATCCTAGTGCCACGAACTAGTGAATCGTGGCAAAAAGCCAAGCTTACTGCAACGATTTAGTATTCATTGCAGTACAATCGTTGCAACAGGTCGGAATCCTTGTAGTGCATCTTCAGGATGAGTGCGGCAAATACGAGCGTGGGAACACCGCGTCGCAACAGCATTTTGCTCCATATTGGGCGATGCATCGACTTGTTGACTTCTTTGTTGCTGTTCATAACCTACAATCATGCATCAAGCAGTAGTCAGTGGAGCTACAGCACCCGTAGTACTGAAGGGGATTTTCAGTCCACCTGCGAAGCAGGCAAGAAAGTAGCTGGCGATGCTAGAGAAAGAGAGGGTTCGCCGGGTGCTCATCCTCTGCAGTACTGCCAGTTCGGTCCGACCGACATCAGCAGGAGCGCGTCTCGAGGCGAATTGGTGGTAGGGCGAGTCATGGATGTCAGCGGTATTAGCAGGTAGAGGATGCAAGACAGATGAGGCGGGCAGCTTGCGACGTTTAACAAAGCTAGGGTTCGGTCTGGCAGTGCAGTGACCACATTTAAGTCAGAGGATCGACATCCAGATCACACAGGTGATCTCACGTGACTTACGTTTTTACTGCAGGCGATGCAGTAAAGATCCAATGGTGTGATTCCGTTGGATCTTTACTGCATCGCGTGCAGTAAAAACGTATAAGTCAGGTGATCTGCGTCCATTGATATCACCCTGGAGCAAGTCTCGAGGCTAGGAGGACAGTGTGATGGATCTAGGAATTAAATTTAGGTGGATTGCATACTAATATTTTGCTCTGCATGTTAGCATCTCGCCCTAAAGTGCTAGAACGGATACATGAATATAATCTTGCATTAATTACCAGACATCAGCAACGCATTTGGCAGTGTAAAAAACAGAATTGAGATCATATAAGCAGCAATGAACCCTCATGTACATGCATCTCTAAACTATATGATACTAACATTTCTTAGTGGACATGGGTTAATGATATTGGACTATTTTTTCCAGGGTATGCCATGTCATATGGGGCATAGCATGTAGGTACGCCGTAATGGCCAGGGGTTTGCGGGCGGCGGGGTCATCATGGCACGCGAACGAGGGGACGTGGAGATGGAGGGAGACGCGTCGAGGAGGACAGTGAAGTGACCCCCTGCAGGGCGTGGGCACCGGTCGGTGCCGGAGTGACTTGCGGCGACATGGGTTTGCGGGCATTGGGGTCATCATGACATGCGAAGGATGGGACGTGGCGATGGTCGAGGGCGACGCGTTTCTGAGGACACTGAAGTGAGCAACAGCAGGGCATGGTCGCGGGTGCCGGAGTGGCGGCGGCTAGAGAGCCCAGCGTGCGCGTGTAGGCATCAATAAATCACGTCATCCCATATACTCACCAGCAGGGCGTGGGCGCCAGCCAGTGCCGGAGTGTCCGGCGGCGACAGGGGTTTGCGGGTGGCGGGGTCATCATGACACGCGAAGGATGGGACGTGGCGATGGTGGAGGGAGACGCGTCAGGGAGGACACTGAAGTGAGTAGCAGTAGGGTGTGGTCGCCGGTGCCGGAGTGGCCGGCGGCGACAGAGCCCATCGTGCGTGTGTAGGCATCAATAAATCACACCATCACATATATTGATTAACTGTTAACTGGGACTAGGAAACTACAATCACAATGCTAAAATATTTAGTAGAGCCCGGTACATATTTATACTCGTAGTACCAGCATGGGATGATGAATCTCGGGGTTCCTGAGCATCAGGTGCTGCAATATTCTCTGCATACGATGCAAAGGAATTAACATGTTATAAATATGTGTATTTTGATAGTAAACACATTTATATTTATACCAGGTGCTTGTTGCCCATCATGATTACTTGTAGACGACATGAAGGTTTGGTGTCTTGTTCCTAAAGTAAAGAGTATATATAGTAAGTAACAGTGATAACGTCAGATTACATGAGGATGTGTATATAGTAAGTAGCCATACTAAAAGAGCTGCTTATCTGCCTCATCCACTTCCCCACGCCGCCAGTAGAATCTCTTCGGCCGCGGAAAGGTGTCCCCCGAAGAGTTCGAGGACACCGAGGAGTGTCCGTCAGAAGATTCGCGTGATGACGAGGAGGCCGGGGAGTTGGGGTGGACCGACGGCGTATAGTCAAGGTAGTGATCCATGTGGATAATGAGCTTCATCGTGAAGCTGCTAGGCCGGACCGCTGCGGCATGGTTGAAAGGTTCTGCTGGCAGCCCGCCGTCACTCCCAGTCCGGCCATCACTTCCTGCAAAGAAGGTGGCCATTTTGGCCCGAGGCAGGAGGCTTGGGTCTTTCATCCACCCAACGATCGTGCACAGGTCAGCACGCTCCTAGTGGTAAGTGGAAGCATCGAAGTGATCAAAGAGGAAGATGTCACCCAGAACCTGTCTGATGCACTCCGCAGACCAGAGATGCAAAGGGAGGTTCTCGATGACAACCTACACATGGAAGAACCACCCGACGATCGGCACAACGATGCCAAAGATCCATGGCCGGAAGTAGTGGTTATCTTCAGCATGGAGATGATTGCCGTCTCGATGGCAAGCTCCCGATAGTCATCACGGGTGAACCGCACCAGGAACTCACCATCCCCAAATGTGGACACGGTGAAAGCCCAATGCGGGATTTCAAGTTGGTGATGGATGGCCAGGGTGATCTCCATGGGCGTCGCCTCGCTGCGACCTCCTCTGGGTCCCAGAACAGCTGCTTGGCAGCGCAAACGGATAAACTCCGTCATCATGAGGCAGTTGTTGACCACCGTGCATTGCCCCTCACGAGGACGCAGGGACGGTGAGCCTGCAGGTACCCGCTCGCGTCTAACATGGTTGCGAGGCATGACACTGCGACAACATAGCCAAAGGACTTCTCAGGCAACACACGGGAGCATGGATGGGAATCAGTCGGGAACTTGAGCTTGGAAGCAATAGGGGGGGGGTTGGTTTAAGAAGGCGAGGATGAAGAGGCCTCTTGCCATCTGGCCCCTTGGGCACATGGCACCGACTGGAGTGGTGACCAGGGAAGTAGCAGGCCGACTTTAATTGTGAAAGGGCCTGTGGGCCGACCAGTCCTAGATGTGGCGGGTCACGGCATGCTGCGCAATGTGACCATGCGCCAAACATCGGAAGCAGCGTCCCTTGAGGATCTCACGAAAATCCGGTGATAGGACCGGACCTTTCGAGGCCTTCGGCCATGTGCAAGCGTCATGAATGCGCGAAGGCCCAGCTTGAATATAACGTGAATCAGCGCAGTTTCAGCCCACAAATAACAAGCGGCCCAGCTTTTTTGTCCTGCTTGCCTGCCTGCCCGCGGCAGGAAATCCTTGTCACTCCGAATGAAGAAGAAAAATAAGAAACGAAAATAATATTTTATTACGGTACCCTTCGACCCGCAACGTCGGCCCCCTCTCCGCAACACGCTTTTAGGAGCATCTGCCGGCCGCCACGATTGTAGGAGCATCCGCCGGCCGCCACGCTTGTAGGAGCATCTGCGGGCCGCCACGCTTGGAGGAGCATTCGTCGGCCGCCACGCTTGGAGGAGCATCCGCCGGCCGCTACGCTTGGAGGAGCATCCGCCGGCCGCTACGCTTGGAGGAGCATCCGCCGGCCGCCAAGCTTGGAGGAGCATCACCGGCCGCCACGCTTGTAGGAGCATCCGCCGGCCGCCACTCTTGTAGGAGCATCCGCCGACCGCCAAGCTTGGAGGACCAACCGCTGGCCGCCACGCTTGGAGGAGCATCCGCCGGCCGCCATGATTGTAGGAGAATCCGCCGGCCGCAGCGCATGGAGTAACAACAGCTAGGTACAATTGCTCACATAATGTGTTCTTGTACATCTATCCTCTTATGGATAGGTTGATGCCTGATTGAATTGTAGGAAGTGATGTCAGAAGATAAGACATGGATGGGAAAAGACAGGCATACTAGGGAGTGGCAGGATGGAATGAAGTCATTTTTAAATTTTGCATTTCAGGCACTCGTGAAGGAAGTACTATGCCTTGTCCTTGCACGAGATGTCGTAATATTTGCCACAAGACACACAAGGGAGTTCATTTACACCTGCTCGGAAATGGGATGTTATTGGATTATACTTGTTGGATACACCATGGAGAAATACGAGTTCAAGAAAATATTGCTGAGGAATCACAAAATAATGAGGAGATAATTTTGGATGATGGTGCTATGCAAAATATGTTGTCCAGACTACTTTATAGGAAAAAAATATTTGACCCCGATCTTTCGAAAGGTAATGGGTAAGTCGATTGATGGAGATCTCGACGTTGATGATTCGAGGCTCTCGAGTAGAACACAACAGCCCCTGCAATCACTACATCACTGCTCCGTTGGTTATCAACCATTCTTCACACGATCGACCTCGCCAAGAAGGCTAATCCCTGCATGTGCAACCGAGAACACAAGCAAGAACGTAGAAGACACGATGTGAAATCGAGAAGTTGGGGTCTCACAAACCGTAGAACGGCGATATTATTGATCTAAGCAAAACCCAATTGTTCATGGCGGCTACTATGGAGTATATATAGGTGGAAGGACGTCCAAGGGGGTGTTGGGGTCTTGGCCTAACCCTAACACACGAAAATAATGGACTTAGACTTGATACAAGGCCCAATGGCCCGATACGGTGGCGCAGCACCCTGACAGATTCTGTACTTGATTTTGTTTCGACGATTCCTGTCCACTCCGAAATAATTTTGACATGGGACCGGCTCCATTGGAAAGTTTATCCTCTCCTCTTTCCGTGCATATGTAGAACGTCTAAAACGGAGTTCGTATGCATCTTGGGCAACCGTTTTAGTGCGTACTGCTCCTGGACTCCGAGTTGGATACGATTTGGAGTTTGGTTCGGTTTTCATATTCTTTGAACGAATTCTCTGGTCTTCCACATCCCTAATACTTCCTCCAAGTACTCCTTGAACCTCTCCATGGATCCTAATAACAATTAAATCATTAAGTAGCAATCTATGCTCAAAAACATAAAAGAAAATATATAAGAACGAGTTCACCTCTGAAATTAATTGTTGTGTATGAACTCTATTGATTGCATCTTGTATGTTCAATGGAGTGTTGTTTGTATCCATAGAAGTGATGTCCTCATCATCCTCCCCTTCTTGAATTGGAGTCGTCCTCGACTCAAGTTCATCTCCTCTCATGTGTTGGTCCAAATGTGCAACGCCATCAAATCTTCTTGTATACATGAATGGAGGAGACTAAGGTGGTGGCGGACATAGTGCGCCATCTTGATCTTGCCCATCAAATAAGAGTGCATATTCACTTGAGCCAGGATCCCAAACAAATAAACATTGTGTCATGTTTGTAGGTGCAATAATAATGTGCATGATCTCATCATTCTCCCCTTCTTTATGACAAGCCGTCCTCTGCTTGCTCGTATGTCCTGCAAAAAGTATTGCTTTGGGGGTAGAATGAGTGTTGTCCATAATGCACAACCGCAGTGAATAATGCTTTTGTGTCTCTGTTGTAAGGAAAAAATACTAGAAAAACTTGACAAGACATTATTAGTGTTAGTACATTCATTTACTTGACCATGTTGCAGCACAAAAGGATCTTGCACAATGGAACATATGAATACTTTATGCACCATAAATTCACCACTATCTTCATAGTTGCCTATAGCATGAAAAATATTTCTATTTAACAAAGGAAATTTAGATTGTGAAAATATTCTCCTCTCTACAATATTTAGATCACAAAGAGTGTCAAATTCAATATAACCCAAAGTATTTAGAGAAGACAAAAATTTCAGCTCATCATTTTCAGCAGTAGCGGTGATCAAATTATGAATTTCAGCACAAGTAGGTGAATCCAAAACACAATCATCTTGTACATTAACTTGTTTTTGCATAGGTATAATAGAGTTATCAGCATACAACTCTTTCTTAGCGCAGCGATCAGCAGGAAAATCAACATATGAGAATGGTGTATAAATAAACAATTCTACTAGTTGCTCCTCGAAAATAGCATGATTGGTGGAAAAATTCAGAACATCCAAAAACTTCTCACCTTCTGTATTTGTAGAATGTTTTGTCTTACCATTTTCAGCAGTGATTTCGAGTGCATTATGAGTTGATCCATCTAAAATTTCACAAGTGTTGTCAAAAGCCTCGTTCTCTTTTGCATCATCTATATTATTTTCTATATTGTCCTGCAAAACGTTAGACACGAAAGGAGGTACAACAAGAAATTTCTCCTCAAATTGCTGAATTTCTTATTTGCACATAGATACATTAGCAAAAGTTTCTCGCATAAGAATTATCGTTTCTTTCCAAGTTCGAGGTTTTTCTAATTCATTTAAATTGTTCCACCAAGTTAATGCACAATCTACTAATGCACTTGCAACATTTCTAATCTTTCTCCTCTCACACATATGACATTGTCCAAAAATTTTATCCACCTCTATTTCCCAAGTAATATATTCATCATAACCAAAACCATCATAAGAAGGAAGAGATGGGCGAATGTAATTACTTCTTGTGGAAGGTATTGCAAAGGTGGTCTGAATGTCATGTGAATCCTTGGTTGATGTTTGATTTTTACTGAGCAACTCCATCGTCGTCTTCATCATGTCCATCATCTCAGCATATAATGCATGATTCTTGCTTTTACCTGACATTGTTAGTAGCAAACAGAAGACAACACAAAAAATATGTTATCCCTATCAACTACAAAGGATAATAGCAAAGTGGAAGTGGAATCACACACTATCAAGCGTCTTACCACGCTCTTACAAGTGTTCTTACCGACACAGCAGGTGCCAAACGGTGGACGGTATGAAGAAACCAATGAAGCGTGGGATGATTGCAAAGGTGTATCGATTCTGCTCAAGAGTAAGGTGTAGCTTGGATGGCACTTTCTATGTAGCAAGGATTAGCAACAATGAAATCAGATAGTGAAGTTGAATAAGTGTCCAAAGTATTTGTCAAAGTTGCTGGCCTAAATGTGTTCCTAGTAGTTCAAGCTAGCAAGACATGAGACAAAACTAGAAGACACAAAGAATGCAAGCACTTCTGTTTTTGTTGTTGTTTTTTTTCCTCTTTTTTTTTGTGCGGCTTTTGTTTCTTGTTTTGCACTTGTCTTTTTCTTTTTTCTTCCTTTTCTTTTCAAAATGTGCTGCAAGGGAAGAACACAATGAAAATCAATCCAAGATATCTCGTGTGTCTGTCACAGATTTTCAGCTCAATCTTCCAAGGACAAATAGGCACACTTATAGGCTCTAAATTGGAAAACTTAGAACAGCAAGATTGTAGATATATCTCTCCTCTTTAATTTCAATATATGGAAGACCTATTTTGGAAAATAACAATAGGAGATACTGCCCCCAAAATATAGACTGTTCATAATTTTTAGGTCAATAACAGATTCGGATATAATGCAATTTCGACATTGATAACTATATTTTCTGGGAAAATGATGAATAAGAAAGTTATAGAGAACTTCTTAAGCTTTCCAGAAAGTATAAGAACACGAAAAGCCGAGTTCGTATGAGCTAGATATGATGAAAATACTGAACTAGACAGAGATGAATCTAATCTGGACGTGATGACGTGATTCAAAAGGATGAATCAACACAATGCAAAACTCAAACTAAGACTAAAAACACTTCTAAACCAGCAATATGACTCAACCACAGACACAAACTCAACAAAACCAAACTGAATAACAAAGTTGCAAAGGCTCAATGTGGTTTGGACAGAGTAATGAATAGATCTACTAAACTGCAAGTTTTTTGTGGCTTTTTTGTGGACTCTAGGTATGAAAAACAAAACTAATATAATGGATAGATGAATTACCTAACGGGCAACCTGGAAATCTGATACCAATTGATAGGGAAAAAAGATTTGACCCCGATCTTCCGAAAGGTAATGGGTAAGTCGATTGATGGAGATCTCGACGTTGATGATTCGAGGCTCTCGAGTAGAACACAACAGCCCCTGCAATCACTACACCACTGCTCCGTTGGTTATCAACCATGCTTCACACGATCGACCTCGCCAAGAAGGCTAATCTCTGCATGTGCAACCGAGAACAGAAACAAAAACGTAGAAGACACGATCTGAAATCGCGAAGTTGGGGTCTCACAAACTTTAGAACGGCGATATTATTGATCTAAGCAAAACCCAATTGTTCATGGCGACTACTATGAAGTATACATAGGTGGAAGGACGTCCAAGGGGGTGTTGGGGTCGTGACCTAACCCAAACACACGAAAATAATGGACTTAGACTTGATACAAGGCCTAATGGCCCAATACGGTGGCGCAGCACCCTGACAGATTCTGTACTTGATTTTGTTTCGACGATTCCCGTCCATTCCTTAAGAATTTTGACATGGGACCGGCTCCATTGGAAAGGTTATCCTCTACCCTTTCCGTGCATATGTAGAACGTCTAAAACGGAGTTCGTATGCATCTTAGGCGTCCGTTTTAGTGTGTACTGCTCCTGGACTCCGAGTTGGATACGATTTGGAGTTTGGTTCGGTTTTCATCTTCTTTGAACGAATTCTCTGGTCTTCCACGTCCCTAATACTTCCTCCAAGTACTCCTTGAATCTATCCATGGATCCTAATAACAATTAAATCATTAAGTAGCAATCTATGCTCAAAAACATAAAAGAAAATATATAAGAACGAGTTCACCTCTGAAATTAATTGTTGTGTATGAACTCTATTGATTGCATCTTGTATGTTCAATGGAGTGTTGTTTGTATCCATAGAAGTGATGTACTCATCACTACTTAGAGGCACTTATCATGGTGGTACTTCAGCAGATGTTGATGATCAAGAAAATGCTATAAACCAGCAGGAGCCAACTGGGGATGCAAAGAAATTCTATGACTTATTAACTGATGCCAAAAAGGAGTTGTATCCAGGTAGTTCGCAGTTGACCCAATTAGCCTACATTGTCGGGTTCTACCAACTAAAGTGTTTAACTGGTATGAGCAAAGTAGCTTGTGAGATGTTACTTGAACTATTCTCATTTGCGCTTCCAAAGGGCCACTGCATTCCTAATACACTTGATAAACTTCAGAAGGTTGTTCGTGACCTCGGGTTGGACTACCAAAAGATAAATGCATGTGTCAATGACTGTGTGTTATTCCGGAAGGACTATTCTTTGCTGAATAGTTGCCCAAAATGTGGTGAATTAAGATGGAAAAATAGTATTGCTGGGTATGCAAGAGAGGCTTTACCCTGTGGAAAATCCAATAAGCTTGTAGCACACAAGATTCTACGTTACTTCCCTCTTATTCCCTGTCTACAAAGGTTTTATATGGGAGAATCAACGGCATTAAACATGCGCTGGCACAAAGAAGGTTGTGCTGATGATGGAATATTACGCCATCTCGCCAATTCGAAATCATGGAAGCATTTTGATAACATTCACCCAAATTTCTCATCTGATCCTCGCAACATAAGACTTGGGATAGCATCTGATGGTTTCAATCCTTTTGGAGTTAAAATCTACCACCTTGGTTGTGTATGAAGCATATGCAATGCTATGTGGATGGAGCACAAAAGGGAAGCTAGCATGTCCATACTGCCATATAAACACTGACGCCTTCTGGCTGAAATATGGACGAAAGCATTGTTACATGCGTCATCGTCGTTTCCTACCTCAGGATCATAGATGGCGTCGAAACAAAGGTTCTTTCAACAACAAGGCAGAGAATAGAGAGGCTCCAACATCACTCTCTGGTGACGAAGTACTCCAACAATACGAGTGTTCTGATCAAGTGAGTTTTGGACCGACGAATAATAAGAGAAAGCACACCGAGGAAAATAGATGGCATAATTGGAAGAAGAAAAGTATATTTTTCGACCTCCCTTATTGGAAGACATTGCTAATAAGGCATAACTTGGATGTCATGCACATTGAGAAAAACATTTGTGATAGCATATTGGGGACATTGCTTGCTATGGATGGTAAAACAAAAGATAGTCTACAAGCTCGTCTTGATATGAAGGATATGGGTATACGGCCAGATCAACATCCAAAGTTCATAAAGAGCAAGTACACATTCCCACCAGCATTATATACTTTGGGCAAAGATGAGAAGACCACCTTGTGCAAGTTTTTGGGGAATGTGAAGGTGCCCGATGGTTATGCCTCAAACATCAAGAGATGTGTGGACATAAAAGCATGTAAGGTATCGGGTCTAAAAACTCATTACTGCCATATTATATTTCAGAAGCTCCTTCCTATTGCAATACGTAACATTTTGCCTGAAAAGGTTGTTGCACCATTAATTGAGTTTAGCACATTCTTTTCTGGAATTTGTTCTAAAGAATTGGTGGAACCAGATTTGGACAAGATGAGCAAACAAATTTCTGAAACAATTTGTAATCTTGAGATGTTGTTTCCTCCCGCTTTCTTTGATATCATGGTACATCTTCCAACCCATCTTGCCGAAGAAGCACGGTTGGGTGGACCTGTTTCTTACAGATGGATGTATCCAATTGAGAGGTACCTTGGTACATCGAAGAGGTATGTACGTAACAAAGCTCACCCGGAGGGTTCTATAGCTGAGGGATATATTGCCGAAGAGTGTATGACTTTTTGTAGTCAGTTTTTGGATAACATCAGCACCAAGCGTAATAGGCCAGAATGTCATGAAGTTGCAGCTACAAATGCACCTTCTGTTGATAATTCTAACATATTTACAGAATTTGATAATTCTAAAAAAGGGTATAAATGGGACCAACTTACTATGGCGGAACTACATAACATCAGGCATTATCTTATTACTAACATTGAAGAGGCCGCTCCATGGATCAAGTAATAACGTATAACTCAGGTGTTGTATACTATATATATGGCTTATTGTAGATGGCTAATTTAATTTTGTACCCTTTTCAGTGAGCATATTGAATAACGGAAAAATATTCATTCTCGTGATGTTGATAAACGCCATAGAGATGAGTTTGTTGATTGGTTTCAGAAACGAGTATGTACATGCAAGTTTGCACTTTGATGAAATATTGAACAAATATGTGTTCTGAAATTGGTTTGTCGTTGATAACCCCTGTTATACTAATGTGTACAGATTACGACATTACACAAAGACGGCAAAGCAACCAGTTATTTGTATGCATTATCTAGAGGACCTGATCGTCGGGCACGTTTATTAGTCGGTTATTCATCAATGGCTTCTTCTTTCGAACTGCTAATGTGGAAAAAGATTTACGGACCCAAAATAGTGGTATTGTTGTTCGGGGCACTGATCATGATTGGTTTGGAGTAATCAAGAAAACCATTGTTGTTGATTTTGAAAAAAATCAAGAGGTTCTGTTATTTCAGTGTGAATGGTTTGATCAGCCTTTTGGAAGCAGTCAGAACCAAAATAGGGGCTACAAAAAGGATCAATGCAGAATGATAGATGTTGACACTACTCTGTTTCGATTGTAGTATGAGCCTTACATTCTAGCCACCCAAGCAGAACAAGTTTTTTATGTTCCAAGTGTGAAGCATCCTAAATGGGCTACAGTTGTTAAAACGAAGCCACGGAACCTTTTTGCCATGCCCCCTGGAGACAGTGAAAATAATGTGACTGAGACGATGGAGGTTGAGACATTTCATGATGATCTGCTTACTAATGATATCAATAATGAGGATACGACCGCATGGGCTAGGAATGACATTGAGGGAGCCAGCGGCGATGCTTCCACTCTTATAATGACAACGTTAGGTGATCGGTTTGATGTAGATAGAGTTGCATCAGAAAATGAAGACGACGACGACGATACATATACCAATGATGGTCATGTAGCTCCATTGTGGGGGTATGACAGCGAAGATGATTATTTTTAGTATAATTAAGTACGTACTGCATGTATACGTGTGTGAGCTGTGAACTGGAGTACTATTTGTGACGATAGGCTAATATATGGAATTGCGACTAATTAATCATTTATTACATGTGGGACTAATCATTTATTACATCCCCACTGTTGCATTAGTTTGTGGGTGCTTATCTCGATCGTTTTGGCGTCAGCACCCTCGTCCGCCTTGGATCCCTTTGCCTTTGGCACACGAACTACTGAATCGTGGCAACAGAACTTAATGCAACGATTGCGTTTTGTTGCATTAGTATCCTGACTCCACGAAACAGTGAATCATGGCCACACATCCTAATTGCAACGATTGGGGTCCGTGGCGACAGATCCTAATGCCACAAACCAGTGAATCGTGGCAACACATCATAATGCAACGATTGTGGTCCGTGGCGATAGATCCTGACGCCACGAAAAAGTGAATCGTAGCAACACATCCTAATGCAACGATTGTGTTTTGTTGCATTAGTATCCTGATGCCACGAAAAAGTGATTCGTGGCCACACATCCTAATTGCTACGATTGGGGTCCGTGGCCATTGATACTAACGCCACAAACCAGAGTATCGTGGCAACACATCCTAATGCAATGATTGTGTTCCGTGGCGATAGATCCTGTAACGCTACGAACCAGTAATTTATGGCAACAGATCCTAATGCAACGATTGTGGTCTGTTGCATTAGCATCCTGACGCCACGAACCAGTGAATCGTGGCAAGACATCCTAATGCAACAATTGTGTTTCGTTGCAATAGCATCCTGACACCACGAAAAAGTGAATCGTGGCCACACATCCTAATTGCTACGATTGGGTTCCGTGGCCATTGATACTAACACCATGAACCAGAGTATTGTGGCAACACATCCTAATGCAACGATTCTGTTTCGTTGCATTACGGTCCAAATGCAACTGTTTGCTGATTCGTAGCAACAGATCCTAATGTAATTATTGTGTTCCGTGGCAATAAAGCTGTAACGCTATGAACCAGTAATTCGTGGCAACATATCCTAATGCAACGATTATGTTCCGCGGCAATAAAGCTGTAACGCCACAAACCAGTAATTCGTGGCAACAGATCCTAATGCAACAATTGTGTTCCGTGGCAATAAAGCTGTAACGCCAGGCAACAGATCCTAATGCAACGATTGTGGTCCCTGGTGATAGATCCTGTAATGCCACGAACCAGCAATTCATGGCAACAGATCCTAATGCAACGACTGTGGTCCGTTGCATTAGCATCCTGACGCCACGAACTAGTGATTCGTGCAACAGATCCTAATGCAACGATTGTGTTTCGTTGCATTAGCATCCTGACGCCACAAAAAATTGAATCGTGGCCACACATCCTAATTGCTATGATTGGGATCCGTGGCCATTGATACTAACGCCACGAACCAGATTATCGTGGCAACACATCCTAATGCAACGATTCTGTTTCGTTGCATTACGGTCCAAATGCAACTGTTTGCTGATTCATGGCAACAGATCCTAATGCAACGATTGTGTTCCGTGGCAATAAAGCTGTAACACCACGAACCAGTAATTTGTGGCAACATATCCTAATGCAACGATCGTGTTCCGTGGCGATAGATCCTGTAAGGACACAAACTAGTGATTCGTGGCAATAGATCCTAATGCAACGATTGTGTTCCGTGGCGATAGATCCTGTAACGCAACGAACCAGTAATTCGTGACAACAGATCTGAATACAACGATTGTGTTCCATGGCGATAGATCCTAGTGCCACGAACTAGTGACTCGTGGCAACATATCCTAATGCGACGATTGTGTTCCGTGGCGATAGATCCTAGTGCCACGAACTAGTGAATCGTGGCAAAAAGCCAAGCTTACTGCAACAATTTAGTTTTCGTTGCAGTACAATCGTTGCAACAGGTCAGAATCCTTGTAGTGTGTATTCTCCGATTAGCCTTATAAGAATTTTAGCAACCATGATATCGAATGATTATTTTATTTATTGGAGTTTTTATTTGAATTTATTGGATCTTTATCAATGAATCGTACTTTATTCGCGTAGCTACGTACTTAGTAATCATGATATTCAAGACTCGGATCGCGAAGAACAGGACAATGACTTAGATAAAACACTGTAAAGGCAACCTCTAAGTCCTTGATCATATTTCACCTATGTTTTGCAATTGCATCTATTGGCCTGTTTTGATTGCATAAGTGTGTGACTATTTTAAAATGTTTCTATGCTATTAACCACTTGAAATGTGGTAGCATGAGCTATGTTGATGACTGAGTATCGGTGTTAGCTACTAGCCAGCGATAAACAGTAACACAGTAGTTGATCGCTATCAATGGCTTGAAAGAAGACAGTGCATCAGTTATGATAATAGCAATGACTATCACAATCCCCTCCTTGACCTTGACAACACAAACCCTTGACAATCTTACAGCTTCAGCACTGCACTATAGCAGTGATGTGAGCACCTCCTTGTTAGTACTATGCTTAGAAACATCTGCGATGTTCACATCGCAAACCACTACACATTGTATACATGGTCGTAAAATGTGTTAAAAGGTGTTTGCTGATGTGAGTTAGGATATGGCTTGGTGATTAATGAAATGCGTGTGTGAAGAGGGACGGTGGTCAAGGTGGGTTTGGTGATGGGATGTCGCGGGCTTCCTTAGAGTATACCAGCTGCTACAATATATTTGTTGTGACCCACTGATTGATGCTGAGTGCTTTAGTAATAGTCTGATGCCATGCTTTTCGGACTATACTTATGTTGAGTACTTCAATTTAGTCCGATGTTGTGTGATGCGGACTAGTCCTTCTGCCAAGTACAGATGGAGCCGCCTCATCAATATAAGGACCAGTTCATTTGACCTCAATGTAGTGATTTTGTACAACCAAAAAACTTTAATGGGCAGGACTCCCCCTACCTTTCTGGTCACTGCCACATGAGACACCTGGAGAGCCATGGAGGACACAGTGGACTAGGAAATTGCACAGAGACCATGGGTCATCTGTTGGCTGGTTGGGTAGGGAATGCCCGAATAGCCCCTGCGTCGGGCCGAGGTGTGATTGTGGGGTTACTCGGGGAAGATGGGATGAGCGTCATGTCGCACCGCGGTGTGCATGGTCTGTGGGTAAAGTGTACAAACTATGCAGAGTCCTAATCTAGCCGGATAGTTGTTGCCACAGTCTTGGCATGCTATGCTTTGGGCTTCTTATGATTAGCAGTAGTGCATATCCTTGAAGTGTGTGTCTGTGTGTGTGTGTGTGTGTGGCCAAGGCCGCCGTGTTTTGGGAAAGTGTTGGCATGCGTGCCAGAGTTGCCAGGGCCATGGGTCCGAAGACTCATCTAAGAGTGAGGGAACTGGCGGGATGGTCTGAAACTCCCCCATGGCTTGCCAACTATAATAATACAGATTCAACTACTTCTCCCTCTTATTGCAGAACTCTTTTCAAAAGAACCTTGCATAAAATGCTTTTTGGCAAAACTAAGCTGTATGGCCTCTCCTTGCTACAAGCCCCAAGGCATGAAACACCTCCCACTTGAGTAGTGTTAGGGCTTGCGGCGTACCTTATGTACTCACTCTTGCTTTATATGTGGTTTATCAGAAGATGAAGAAGCTGAATCGTGTGAGTTGACAATAGGGTCTAGTCCTACTTCCCAAGTGTGCCTGTTTGGCATGGAAACTTTCCGCTCTAGTGTTTTTTAGGATTTATCTATTTCGATGGTCATCCCCGACCACATCCAATGTAATATAGACCATGTTTGTAAGACTTATATTGATTATTAATAAAGAATCATTGTATGGATCTTGATCTATTCTGTTGTGCGTACTAACTACTGATATAGAGATTGGTACAAGAAGCACAAGTGGGACCTTTGAAAGTGGGTCCTGTCAGGTTCTTCATTGTTTGTTGTGGGCCGTGGATCACCTATTTATAGACTTTCTAAAAAAGTTACCATTGGGAATCCCGACGGCTGGACTAGTCCGCTCTGGGGACCGGACTAGTCCGATGTGCTGTGAAAAACTTGCATGAATAGAGCAGCACACCTGAAACCCTTATTTGTGTGAGGTGATTCGGACTTGTCCGTAATGGAACAGAACATTAACCGAACTAGTCTGTGATGACTCCAAAAACTATGGACTAGTCCGCAATTGGACAGACTTGTCCGGTGCAAGGTGATATGTATTGTGTTGGCAAAACATCAGAAAGTTGAACGGACTTGTCCGACACATGTCCTGACTTGTCCGAGTGGGAACAGTGAGTTGATTGTACTAGTCCTGTTTTTTTTCGGACTTGTCCATGTGAGAACAAAAAGTGTATCGGACTTGTCCGCTTGTGAAAGGACATGTCCGGTGCTCCAGTGAATTGTTTAATTTGTTATTTTAGCCCTTACCCTCTACGCAATGTTATGAGCTCTTGGGATGTGTCTTTCACACACATCCTATACATTAACATCTACTTTGCGCTTCCATCCTTCACTTGAGCTTTTCCTTACTCAATCCTCATTTTTCACATTTTTGTGCACCATTAGCTCTATTCTTCATATTCCTGCTTTCATCTCAACAAATTTCATTAGGATCTCATTTGTTTGTCATCAATCGTCCAAAACCCATAAGGGAATACCAAGATGCACTTTCAATCTTCCCCTTTTTGGTTATTGATGACAACCAATTGAGATTTCACAATTAAGAGTAAAAATTGATTTCCATAAAGTGTGCATATATGAGAATGACATATCAATAAGAATAAATTTCTCACATATATGCACTCTTTATGGTGGGGTGCCTATAGAGTGTGTGTGAGCAGATATTGTGATGTGCATAATTGAAAATACAGCAAATATAATAAACAACAATCACAAGAATATAATAATGAGCATCGCACATCCATATTAGAAAAAATAGGCATCACCCAAATAGAGCTTATAATAGTTTGAAACTTAAAACATAAAAAGTACATGTCCATGATCACTAGTCCTTAAGGCTCATATATAGACTACTAATATCAATCTCTCCCTCTTTGGCACCAAGGCACCAAAAGTGAAATTTTTTTGGGAAGTTACTCTCCGTCATTCTCCCTCTCACTCTCAGTCCTGTCCTTGTTTTCATCTTCGGATTCATTATCATACTAAGGAGGAGGAACCAAACACCCGCAAGTACAAAACGGGCCAATTCCTGTTCTGTGAGAGGTTTCATCTCTGTGATGTTCTCTTTGGAGTCTTCGGAGATCTGAGGAGATCCCACTGGCTCAATCTCCAATCTCTCACAAATAGCTTTGATGTTCGCCTTCATGTACCTCTGGTGTCTCTAAGCTATCTTTGTGTTGCTTAACTTCCACTTTGCGGCATGATGCAAAGATGGAGGAAAGCATCTTTAGAACTCCACTGGAGGACTCTCTGAAAGGTGGAGGAGCAGAGGTAGCAGCTGGATCCCTTGTGCCTTCATTTTCTTACTTTAATATTTGTTCCCTTGAGGGTGAGGCAGGTGCATTGGGAGCAGTGTAGGTTGTTGGCTTCTGAGGCTTGAGACCGGCATGCTCAACATCCTTGACAAACTCAAGGCTGGTTACCGTCTCAATCATGAACAATATGTATGGCGCATAGCGACACGACCTGTTGGGAGTGATTGAGACGTTCACTATATCATTGTAAATATACTTAAAGACATTGAAGGTCTGTCTCTTGCTTATTACTTTCATCAAGGTCCTTAGTGTTCCTTGAATTGTCTCTGCATCTCCATCCTTTGGAGCAATAGTTTTCCTAAAAATTCTGTTAAGCACCGCAAATAATGGCTTCATGTACTTTGTGGTAGGTGGCTTGTATGGCATTCTTATGTCATAGAGGAAAGCAAGCTCATCCTTCTCCAAAGGCTTCAAGTTATGAATAACAAGCTCATTCTCCAAAGTGTCTTCGAGAGGGAGTATCCGAGCAAACTCTTGATACGTGACATTGTACTTGGATCCATGTCTCATCAGAGTGAGTCCTTCCTCGTCATCACCCGAGAAGTAGAGACTGGAATAAAATTGGGTGATGACCTCATTGTTCTAATTGTATCGAAAAAAGAGAAGATCTTTCAGTCCATGTCTCTCCAAAGCCTCTAAGACTTCATGATAGGCCTGACAGTTCTTTGATTGCAAATATATCACATTTACACACTGACTCGCAACCACTAGATTTCTCATCTTCCTGTACACGTGCTCATAATAGTCTCTCTGGAAGTGACTCCAGAACCTTAGATCAATCGCTTGCTTTGGCTGCTCATGTACTTTGACATTCCTGAGCTTGTTAGCCAAATAATTGCCTTTGCCCGAGAAATCATCTTCAGAGGGCTGCTTGTTGTGTTGCAAAGGTCCCTTGCCCTTGCTAGTGCTTATCCTTGGTGCCATTGAGCTGGCACCAACACCATCCTTGCTTGATGGCTTTTTCACTGTCACATTCCTCTTTCTTAGGAGCATAGTGTCAGGAGGAGAATAATTTGCATCATGGTCATGGATCTTCTTGCTTCTCAGCTCTTTTGCCCTGGCCACTCTCTCGCGATCATGCTCGGCTTCAAAGTCAAACATTGTATCATCCGATGCGGACGACATCGTGCCTGACGTAGAGAGTACAATGTGTGGTAAGAACAAGAATTAGACTTTGTGGAGACAAGAATTTAGAGGTTCAAACTGTCAAGTGGTCGGACTTGTCCGAATTCAGGGTGCGGACTTGTCCGGAGCATCGGACTTGTCAGCAACAAGCACCGGACTAGTCCGGTTTGACGTATGAACCCTAACTTCTTATTTCAACAAATCTAACTCAGATTGATACAAAATGGTAGAAGCACGATAGGAATACATCCAACAATGCAATGTATACCCTAGGAATAAAAAAAGTAAGCAAGACTTGAGGAAAGATGAGAACTAGGGTTAGGGATTGATTTTACTGAAAATTAAAGATTTGAGGACGGAGGAGTGGAGCAAGTTCCGGATTAGTCCAGTGGAGGAACTCTTCGCGCCGAGGGGGGAGATTCCCGTGGAAAAACCTTCGATTTAGGTGGCTCAAAGTGAAAATCTCCTTGGGAGCTTGAGCTTGAGGAGAGAGAATGTAAAGGCAAGTGTGAGGAGGAAGAAGAGAAGTCTTGGTGGCAGGCTAGGGTTAAGCCTGACAGTAGCAGAATAGTCCAGTACACCAAACCAGAGTCGGACTAGTCACTAGAAACAGACTAGTCCGGTGCTGACCACGGACTAGTCCGGGTCAGCTGGACAGAAATGAGTTAGAAAAAAGTGATTTTCGGGATTTGAACTAATACTGATATAAAGGACATCATTTCATAAATAATCTTGATGAATATGACCAGTAAGCAATCAACAATCATACAATGGTCATAATTCACCAAGATTCAATAATTTAAATAGTTTTAGAGAGAAAATTGAGATAAGGGATGAATTATTGCAAAATAAGAAAACTTTGAAGAGTCAATTAGGTATGCAGTGTTTCAAGCCACATTTCGAGTATCGGAATGATTTGAAACATTGCACACGAAACATATACTCATTATGATATTGAGCCTAGATGCACAAGAGTATAATAAAATGCAAACAAAGGTTGACATACCAGTTTTAATATTGCCTAGATGCACTAAGATACAATAGCAACAAAAATAGAATGGCATAACTCTTTGGACCATATTTAGATCAACTTTGTCATGGTGGGGATGCAAGCTGGTTCTCATTGGAGTTTGCCTTTATCCATGTTGGAATTTTGATGAAGTTGTTGATGCACTCTTGGGTGATGCATTTATGGTCTTGTATCCACTTTTTCTTCTTCATTTATTCAGCTCCCCCTTGATCATTGCCACCATCATTATATTGATTATCTTGATCTTATTGAGGTTGATCTTGTAAAAATTGAGATTTTTCTTTTGTAGAAGCTCCCCCTTGATCATTGCTCTCTGATTGTTGTACACTTGAGTCTTGTGATAATGGTTCGGGTGGAGACGAACTTGGATTTTCTTATACCCCATAAATATTTTATTTCCTCCAGTCATGTGGTTGGTGCCTATCAAGCACCTCTTTGGATCAACCGGAGGGGGTACACCTATAAATTAGGATTATGCCTTGGTTTTAGGTACCCAAGCTTGCTTGGGTCCTTTGAGGTTAGTGATGAGACACTTGGGCACACACACACAAGATTTTGGACTCTTGTGGAGTGGCCCAACATATTTGGCGTAAACATGGTTAAATTCATTCTTCATAAGGACATATGAGGCATTAAAGTCATGAAACATGATGTTTGGTCCATTTTTAGCTTTTTCATGAAAGGAAGGAACATGTTTGGTGTTCTTAACTTGATTTGAGATTTCCTTGACAAAAGCAATCTATTCCTTGTTATACAGGGGTTTCTAATGTTAAGCTTTTCACCTCGAGAATATACAAGGCCATCCTTGACATTAGGAGCTCTAGTAACCGAGTATGAACTTCGTACATACTTGATTTTCTCCTTGTCAGAAATATCACCTTTAGGTGAATGTATGCATTGTGCCACTATAAGCTCATTTTCAGGTCAAGAACCAAATTAGCAAAAATACAGGTTTTAGATGAATAGACTCGATATTAGGAGAAGGTGAACTCTTAGAAGAGGAGGGAGCACTTTGCTTGAGTGATTCAACTTGTACTTAAGTGCAACAAGCTCATCCTTAAGTACAACATTCAAATCATTTAGATTTGAGCAAGTTTCCTCGCTCAAAGCTAGCTCATGCTTAAGTGCTTCTCTCTTTTTCTTTTCAAGCTCAAGATCCTTTTCAACCTCAAAATATCTCTCCTTTTGAAGGATGACCATATCTTCTTTTTGGTTGATAAGGTCTTCTTTTTCAAATATTTCATCTGACAACATTTTCATTTTATATAATGCACTTTTATTTAATCCCTTAAGCATGTTTCATCACTGCTATCAAACTCATCATCATAGTAATGTAAAGATGAGCGTTTAGATATGACCTTTTTCTTGCCTTCCCTAGCCATAGGGCAGGTGTGGTTTGACTCCTTCCATCCACTCAAGTTTGGAAAGAGAGTGGACTTCATGGAAGGCTTCTTCATGGCAATGGTTGCCACCCTATCTTCATCTTTGGAGGAGGACTTATAGTTTGAGTCCCACTCCTTGCCAATATGTGCTTGGCCTACTTGTTTCTTCTTCTTGAATGTCTTCTTGTCTTGTTGTTTAGCTTCCTTCTTTTTCTTATCATCTTCTTCATATGGGCAATCAACTATGAAGTGTCCATATTCAACAAAATTGTAACATGACCTCTTAGTAATGGACTTGTCTTTGTTCTTTCTCTAGCCTTCACTAGAGTTGTCTCCCTTTCCCCTCCTCATCATTCTTTTAAATTTTTTAATCAAGAGGACCATTTCTTCACCATCCATGTCGATGCTCACATCGTTGCTATCTTCATTGTCTGGCACCTTATGGACTTTCTTGTCTTTTGATTTGCGAGTCACCTTGAGGGCCACCCCCTTATTCTTTGATGAGGTGAGCTCGGCAAGATTCTTCACACATTTAGCTACCTTTTCCATCATATCATCATTGATGATTTTGCCAAGAACATCATTGAGGGTCATTTTTTGGAACCCCGAGCTTTCCCTTATCAATGAGCATAAACTGACATTCTGAGGCATGAAGGCTCTTATCATCCTTTTTACAACCTCATGATCAGTCCACTTTTTGCTTCCATAAGCACGGATCTTGTTGATGAGTGTCCTCAAGTGATTGTACATCTCTTGAGGGGATTCACCATCCTCAATGGAAAATATCCCCAATTCTCCTTCAAGAATTTTGATTTTTGCTTCGCGAACTGTGAGACCTATGTGTGTTGAATACATTGGCTATGACGATAAAAGTTTTGAATACTGCCAAAACACCTGTCTCAACAAGGTCCGTATCTAGGTCCGAGCTCCTGCAAGGTCCAAAAATAGCTCCAACTTGTTTTGGGTAGCTCTGGCAAGGTCCGACGTAAGGTACGACTTGCTGAGGCTAGGTTCGAATACCTTTGGTAAGCTTCGATTCAAGGTCCGGTTAGCTTTGGCAATGTCCGGTGCTAGATCGCATTGGTTCTGCTTTTACCTTGCAATGTTTCGAACATGCTTTTTGTATTATGGAAAGCTTGCTTAGTATTATTTTACTAAATTTTTGGTGTGTTTTGGTGGTTATGGTTGATATCGTTTTGCTATGGTTTGCAACATGCTTATGTGAGGTGCTCACGTAAGGTGTTGTTGTTTCAGAACCAACGTGAGTCAAGTCGAGGGCTTGTGCTCGGAAGTATCGGTTGTTTATTCATGTGCAGGTGTTGCTTGAGTTCGAGACATGGACGGTGACAGGATCCATAGAACTAGTCTTAGGAGAAGATGAGTTTCAATAACCAAGTTCGGAAGGAATTCTGGTTGAGTTGATCGGGAGGTCACGCAACATGTTTGAATCAAGAACAATGCATATGAAGGTATCGTGGACATCAGTGGAAGGTGTATACACGTGTGCAAGGAGTGCATGCACATGACAACATGGTTTCAATGCGTTATGAAGAGATGCGGACGTAAAGAATTGGTCAGAAAGGTTCAACCGACTAGGTTATGGACTCACACTGAGGCTGAGTCATGTTTGACTCAAATATGAAAAGATTTGAGTTGGTTATGATAGGATTTCGTGTCGGTCACGAAGTTGAGTTATTTTTAGGAATGTGAGATATGTTCCTAAGGTGTTTAGAAGTCTTAAGATTTCTTCTATATGCATATAGAAGAGTCTTGAGTAGTTATGGAAAGTTTTGATGGAAATTGAGTAGGATACGAGTCCTAGTTTTGTTTGGGTTGGCTTAATGGCTGGTTATATAAGCAAGGAAGGCCAAAGCTCGTGGTGAAAGGATTTTGGGGGATGTTCCTATTGTGTTATATTGAATAAAGATCATAGTTTAAATAAACTTTTGTGCCTTGTTCGTCTGACTTGTTTAGAACAAGTTTTTCTCGTCGAGTTTCTGTACAGCACTACCTTACTTCGGTGGTTTTATCATAACTCGAGTTTTACGGATCCAATTGGCGTGATTCTTTTTGGGTTGTCCTAATAACTTGATTATCTATCATCTGTGAAAATTCACGGTCATTGCATTTGTTATTTCTGATCTACACGAATTTCTTTGCAGTGTTGCAGATCTGGTTGTTTTCGGGTAGAACAGATTGAGCTTTGTTCGATCTTTCGGTCGTAACTTGAGTTTTTCTCGATGATTTTTCGTGATTCTTGTTGTCGTGTCTCCGCGACTTGATTTTCTATAATATCTACCACTTTTGTCACGGTTGAATACATTTATATTAGTCGTCCACATTGTTTCTTAGCAGATTGATTTTTTGTCGAGGGTTTTTGTTTCTTCCACTAAAAAACTTTTAAATCTACCATTCACTCCCCCTCTGATAGCTTTTCATGTGCTCTTCGATCCTACAGTTGGTATAAGAGCCACGGTGCTCTAATATTTGTGATTTGCATATGTTTTGACTAATCGACATGGAGAAATACTCCGCCAAACCTTGTGTGTTTAGTGGTATTGGTTTTCAGGTTTGGAAGGCACGTATGGAAGCCTTCATCCAGGCGCAAGGTTTTGCAATATGGAAAAATGTGTACAAGCCTTACGAAGTGCCATCAAACGGTCAAGTTACGGCTACAAATATGAAGATGTCGACAACAACAACAAGGCACGAAACTTGATCATACAAGGATTACCACGAAGGATCCAACACGATCAAGGAGGTAAGGAAAGATATGTTCAAAAAGGAATACATGCGTTTTGAGATGCAACCATGTGAGTCCATTGATGATTCATTTGCTCGCTTTAATAAAATTCTCAGCAACTTGCATAGTGTCAATGTTAATTTTTAGATGCTAAAAATGCTAGGCAATTGTTAAGTGCATTAGATATGTCAATTTGGGAGATGAAAGTTGCATCTATTCAAGAATCTGCTTTCATGAGTACACTTACTTTAGATGTTCTATATTCTAAATTTAAAACTCATGAAATTGACATAATCTCTCGTATGAACCCCAACAAGTCTCTTGCATTTGTTTCTCAACGTGACATGCCTAGCTCCGGCCAATCTTCATCTTATGGAACACTTGCTTTGTTGTCCGCTCTAACCCTTGAAGAGATTGAAGTGTTTTTAGAGGAAGAACGTGCACTCATCTCTACTCGGTTCTTAAAAGCATTGCAAAATGTGAGAACTAGAAGGAGAGAGGTTGCCAGACCTCAACGATGCTTTGAATGTGATAATACAGGACATTTTTGCATGGATTGCCCTAAACATTCAGGTACTACTTCCCGTGATGAAGAGCAAACAAGGACGAAGCACTCCTCTACAAACAACAACAAGAAAAAGAAGGGTTTTACAGGACACCAATTGGTGAATAGTTTTATCTTCGCACTTCCAGAACATGGCTCGAGCGATATGGACATCAGAAGTGACCAAGATGAAGATGTTTTGGCAAACTTGTGCTTCATGACGGGCAAGTCAAGATCAAGTATGGAGGAGGCAGAACACAACAGCGACAATGAAGAGGTACGTCCTACTTGCGAAGAAATGTGTGATGCTATTTCTCGTGCCACTGTTATAGTTATGAAAAAAGACAAAAAGCTTAGGGACAATGCTGTTAGAATTGAGTCACTAGAATAAGAAATTAATCGTTTGAAATCTTTGATTCCTAGTAATGATTCTTGTTCCTCATGTGATTTAATATATTAACAATTGTCCTCTCTAAGAAGTGCACATACCTCCACACTTGATAAACTTGAGTTAAAAATTGAAAAGAACAAAAAGCTTGCTGCACTTAATGATAAAAACTTAAAAGATGCTTGTTGTTCTACAATTGATTTGCATTGTTCTACTTGTGATGATCTTGATAAGAAACTATAAGATGCTATGAATGAAATTTCTATATTGAACAATGCTTTATGTTCTCATGAAGTTAAATATTGTTCTAATTGCAAACTAAAAGGAAAAACTTCATGTGAAAACTGCCTAGTCATGTCAAAGAAACTTGATGACATGAATAGGACACTAGAGCAGTTTTGTAATGGGAATAAGAATCTAAACTTGCTACTGAATTCTTCTAAATCTTGCAATGATAAATCTGGTTTAGGCTTTGATTCCCATGCTCATGCTAAGGCACATCCACCTAAAATTGTGAAGTCATTAGGAAGTGGTTTGATTAAAACAGTTCCTAAACAAAAAGAAGTGGTTTTCAAATCTGCAGGATTGTTGTCTCATTCGGTTGCTAATAAACATGTTGCTTGCTCATTTGGACATGAACACAAAGTTAAATTTCATTGTACCTACTGTGATAAAGATGGACATGTCATAGATTTTTGTTATAGACTAGCTAAACAGCATAAAAAGGAAAGTATGCAAGCTAGATCTCATAACTCTCATGCAAAATTTGCCGCACATGCTAAACTAAATGTTAGGAACTTGCAACCTACTGTAATGAGTCAAAAACATGCAAAGATTGCTCCCAAACCTACTGTTTCTCGTGCTACACATGTAACACCTCGTAGGTCAGCAGTTGGGTACACGAATTCTCAAATTTTGGCTCATAAACCTATTGTTTAATATCAACTTTTCCGTGTTATTCCTGCTGGACATCGTGTGACTCAGTACCTATCGGAGGGTGATTTCGGGAATTCTCTCGGTACTACCGTTGGTAGCCCGCAGAGTTCTTAGTTCGGTTAGGGTGCGCGGAGATTCAAAAGAAGGTGACAATTTGACATTAGGATTTATGTGGTTTGGGCCACCTGAGCGTAATACCCTACTCCACAGGTGTGTTGTTGTTGTATTGAGCGTCTAAGTGCTTGAGTGTCAGAGACTAGAGTGTCTTGAGCTCGTGTGTCATAGGTGTGTGTGGAAGCCTCATATGTGTATCGCTCGGCCAGTCCTTTTATAGTACAAGGACTGACCGTTACATTGTTAGCCTGGTCCAACATGTGGCCCTGGCGGTTACTGATGCTTAATATACAATTAATGTACTTAACTACCCTTAACAGCGTGATAACACGCCTTGATGGCGGCGTTACTGGTATTAAGGGTCCTCCGGTCATGTGTCATTAAGATAGCATTAATGACACTTAACGGGTCTTGAAGTCTTTAATCTTCCTTAAAGGTCCGAGCCGTTGGAGGTCCACCAGTCTGTTTGTTGAGGTTGAAGGTCCGGCGGCTGGACGCGTGGTAGCTCCGGAGCTTACTGTCTTGGACGAGTAGGTCCAGTGCTATTGTACACGTGTTGGTACTGGAGATTCTCTCTGTCAGGGGTTTGGTCCGTGGGTGCCACACAAGTATCTAGTCCGGAGCTTTCCCATGTATGGAATGTAGCTCCAGTTTTACGATACACGTGGCGACACTGAGACTAACCATAGAAGGGAGGCAGGTCTGGTTCCGTATGACACGTGGGGCCTTCGGAGGTCTTCAACTCACATAGGTGGAGTTCATTTGCACTCTTTGCATTTCCAAGGGGTATCCGGTACGCAGGGTACCGACAGTGGCCCCCTGGGCCCACCTTTAGGAGAGACCTTTTGGATTAAGTCATTCTGTCGGAGGTGGGTCCATCTTTCGATTTTAATGCCATGTCTTCAAGGATTTTTGGATGTGTCATTGAAGTGGTGGTTCGCAGTTAAACAATCACCGCGTGGCATCCCCAGGCTGTGCCAGGTGAGGTCTGCGTGTGCGGATCTCACGCAATTGAAGGTTGCCGGTTCCCAATACGAAAACCGTATCGGTTCCGCGCGCCATGCCAGACCGCCACCCTTGGGCTTCCCGCGTCTCATGATGACAACTGTTTGCCTGGAGTAAGGACCTCGAATTGATCGTCGGGGTGGCCCCAAGCCCCCTTGTCATTGGCAGGGTGAAGTTTTTGAACTGTATCATTGGCCCTTCTATGGTTTCCATCCAAGCGTTGTGGGGGCTTACTTAAGAAGGAAAGCGCGCATCGTTTGGGATTCCTTATGCCTTCATTTGAACTTGCGCTCGAAAGCTCCAAACTTTTGCTTGCTTTTCCTCTCTCGCCCCGCTGTGCTGCGATGGAGTTGGGTCTCCGCAAGAGCCGTCTCACGACTGACGGCGATTTGAAGAAGGTCCGGACCTACATGGGGTGGTCTAGTGACTCCTTCAACCACCTGGTGCGCTCCGGCAAGCTCCCGTTCAAGAAGGAGCGCGCCGGCAACATGGTGTACTTCTCCGCATACACCATGGTGGGACTGATCCCACCCTTCTCCACTTTTCTCTTGATGCTGCTAGACTTCTATGGTCTGCATCTGTACCACCTTGGCCCCACTCCATTCTTCTTGTGTCGACCTTCATCCACTTCTGCGAGATGTGGGTGGGTATTCCCCCCTGCGTCGAGCTTTTCCGTACCTTCTTCACCATCCACACCACCGGCAAGAGTGACGAGTACCTTGGCTTCTACTATTTTGTGAAGCGCAAGAAGTGCCCGTACAAGTACTTGAGGTTGTTCCCTTCCAGCAAGTGGGATGATTGAAAGAAGGATTGGATTGTCATCACGACAGAGGAGCACGAGAAGCTGGAGCTGCCTGAAGGCCTCCCAACATTGACACTAAAGCCTGGAGTGAAGTTTTGGTGCTGTCGGAGGCCTTCAATCCTGCCTTGACCAGGATCCACCAATGTGTGGAAGGAGGAGTTACCCCCCAGGCGGTCTTCTGCAACTTCCTGGTCAAGAGGTGGGCTCCGCTGAAGAAGAGGGAGAAGCTCGCCTGGGACCTAAACAATGTGACGGACGATGACCGGATTGAGACTGGTTTGAAGTCCAACCTGGAAGGTGCAGCTTTGGAGCTTCATCTCAAGAAGTTCCAGCACAACATCGATGTCGAGGGTGATGAGTTGACTCCGTCAGCAGCTTTCCTTCCTATGAACATTGAGGCAGAGTTCAGCAGGGAGCTCTGACGTAATATGCTGGTGTTGGATGACCTCGGTGAAGTTGAGAGGCGTCCGACCACCAAGCTGGCGATCCCCGGAGCTTTGGAGGGTGGCCCTGCTCCTGCCCCGAGACAGAGAGTTGAAGTCGTAGGCAAGGGCAAAGAGTTGGCCGAGCCCTCGAGCCGAAAGAGGAAGTTGAAGCACTCTGACGGGAGACCCGTCAGACCTGCTCCTTCCACGACAGCTCCGTCTCCTCGGCGGGGGAAGTCTTCGACGGCAACAACCACTCCAGCATCGGCGTCTCCCCGGGATGCCAGCTTTGCCCAGGTGACTCCATCGCCGGAGCCAGCTAAGGGCTCAAGGTCCGAGGGTCCTTGTCAGTCGAGGGGGGCCTTAACCAAGAAATCGCTGGCGGCAGCAGCAAGCTCCAGAGGGCCTTCCGAATCTACTACCCAGTTGCGACTGGGTCGGGCTTCGAGCTTCTGACGAGGAGGTTCCGTGCTAGCTGGAGCGGAAGTCTCCCAAGGTAAATTTGCTTTTTTACCTCAGTTGGTTATTTTTGTTGTAATCATATTTTGAGTTTCTTCGTCCTTCATCCACAGGGTATCCAAGAAAGGGGCTGAAGTTCCGGTTCCTACGACAGCAACTGGTGATGTACAGGAGGAGGAATCAGCTCCAGTTCCAGCACCGCCCCAGGTGGTGGCTGAGGTCGCGGTAGCTCCGGTGCTAGCTGTCATGGCCCTTGACCTCGAGTCATCCCATGAAGCTCCCGTGGTAGCGTCGGACCACGGGAATGAAGATGTACCAGCGGCACAAGCTTCGGAGGTTGAAGCTCCGGTTTTGGATGCTGTGATGATGGACGCTCCGGCCTCAGAGCTGGAGATAGCTGTAGTTCCGGCCCTAGAGACGGATGTTGTTGAAGCCCCGACGATGGAGCCAGTGGTTGATGAAGTTCCGGCGCCTGAGCCAGTTGTCACAGAAATTTCGGCACCAGAACTGGTGGAGGTCAAAGCGCTGGCGCCTGAACTGGCAATGGAGGAGGCACCAGCGCTGGAGCCGAAAGTGGCCTCATCTCCGGCCAAATATTCAACATCTGCCCCAGAGGTGATGGTTCTGGAGGTACCAGTGCCAGAGCCATAGTGCCCATACGAAGCGACAGGTCCTTTGCCAGAGGGACCAGTTGCCGATGACCTAACAGCGGGACCTTCGGAGCTGACTCCGGAGGTAGGAACTTCTGTTGCAGGACCTTCCTCGACGGCGACCGAGGCTATCCTGGAGTGTGGCCCTAGTGCCGTGGAAGCTCAGGGGACTGCTCTTGTGGAGTGGGACTCGATTTTTGTTATGGAGAACCCGCTGGAGCTGGAAGAGAGGACCCCGACAGGTCCGAAGCCAATCCCCTTGTTATTATCCATCGACAACGCCTGCTCCAGCCTTTGTTAGGTTCAGCTGGTCATTTACCACGACAGCAAGACCCTTGAGGAGGAGTGCCAAACCCTTAGGAGGTCGTGCAACCGGCTCCAATTCGAGACCAAGCTGGCACAAACAAGGCTGACTGACGACAAGGAATGGGTCAAAAAGGAGAAGGCCCGGATGGAGTACTAGGGCTAGCTGCTGGTAGAGAGGGAAAGCATGGTGCGATCCCTCGACAACCAGTCCCGAGCCATCCATGAACAGGCGGTGGCTGCTAATGAAGCAGCGAATGATTGCCAAGAGAAGCTTAGTGCGATCCACGATAGCCTCGTCAAGCGTCGGGAGGCTCTTGAAGAGCGGGAGAAAAAGCTCGAAGATGAAGAGCAAAAACTCCTGGAGCTGCGGGATGACCTCGTGAAGAGTGAGGATGAGCTTGCTCAGAGGCTGGCTCTGGATGACAAGAGCCTCGCGGAGTGCACCAAGAAGTTGGAGGAGCTCTGCGAGAGCGAGGAGAAGAAGGCTTGGTAGCAGGGACAGGACCTCACCAAGAGGGAGAATGAAGTTGCTGCCAGGGAAAAGAAAGTGTGGGGCCAGGAGAGAGACCTAGTCGACCGCTAGAACAAGATCCACGTCCGGGAAGAGGAGCTTGCTAAACTCGAAAGGCAAGTTGCTGAAAAGATTCAGCAGCAAGCCAAAGAGGTGGAGCGCCTTGCCCGGGAGGGTTCAGAATTTGCGATGACCAAGAGGTCCTTGGAAGAGGTGCGAGGCTCAAGGGCTGCGGAGTCTCAACAAGTTTGGGACATCTTGGGAAAAGCCAATGACAAGCTGATGCTGTTGGGTTTTAGTCCCGTGCGTCCGGACGTTCTGGAGCCGTAGCTAGACCAGGCGTTGAAGGCGTTGAGCTCGGCGGGTAGCAAACTCAACAAGATGGGCGATGTCATCGCAGATCAATTAGAGACTGAAGGGAAATCCCTTGCGCAGAACATTGTAGAGTACATGCTGATGTGCTACACAAGTCGGGATCCTCACTTCTCATTAGATCCGGTGCTTGAAGGTCCCATCAACGGAGAGGGAGATGCCGCCAAGGCCAACGTGTCGGAGGTTGCCCAGAAGGTTGCCTCATTCTTCCATAGGATCTAGGACTTTCTCTTTGTAGCTTCCACTTGTATCTTCTCTTCTTTTCTCCAATTTTGTAATCTCTTGTCCTCATATGAATGAAATCCAAGAAATTTATGAATTTCATTTTTTGTCTTCAAACTTTGTCTCACTTGGTCCCCTGGTAGATGTGCACAATTTGATTGCGGACATGTACTAAGAGGATGTAACATTTTGTTGAAGACTTGAGTGCTTCAAACTTATAGAGTATAGGTCTGAAGTCGTCGATAGCAGGGCCCCCTGAAGTTGTCGGAGCTCAGTAGCTCCGGCAGCGACCTTTATCAACGCGTAGAATGTCGACAGCTGGTCCTCTGGGGTTGTCGGAGCTTAGTAGCTCCGACAGCATCCACTGTCAACACGTAGAGCATCGATAGCAGACCCTATTAGGGTGTCCTTCTATCATCTTTCCTTCACGTTGACGGTTGGCCCCCTGGATTTGCCAGAACTTAGTAGCTCCGGCGACGCCTACTATCAATGTTTAAATCATCGACAGCGGGCCACCTTAGGGGATGTCGAAGCTTTGATAGCTCCGGCATCATCCACCATCGTCATGAGATCTTTATTTTTCCTGCACACTGAAGTCAAGAAAAATAGTAAAATTCATTTCTTATCTATGACTCGTTTGCGGCTTACTATTCCCAAAAGAAATTCTTAGGTCGACCGCAATTCTATATGCAATCAAGTGCATTTGCTTATCTTCTCCAGGTCTAATCGTTTTTTGGACCCACCTTACTCAGGCCTACCGGGGTGTAGGTAGAGTGACGTACTTAGGGTGCTGGACCAGGCTATGTTGATAGCACACTCCGGACCTAGATTGGCTTGGCGTTCAAGCGAGTAGGCCATTCAACAATATTAAGACCCGAAAGAATTAACAAAGCGACTTGAATTATACATTAATTGTTCGAGCTAAAGTTTTTTGAGAATTTCACAACTTTGTTATAGACAAGAAAGAGAAAAATAAAAAATATTGAGCCTGTACAAAATAAATGCATGTGGAGTTTGTTTTCACATAATGATGTCTTTCATTATAGGTCTGGGGTACAGGGGAAACAAGTACACTCTTAGGGTATGGAACCAGGCTAAGTGTGTTACATTTCTTGTTTGACCCAGGGTAACTAGCTACACTTTCAGTTCTGAGACTGTGTCAAGTGTTGCTTGAACTTTGCGGACCATCCGGGAAAGGTTCGGCTGTCCCCCTGGAGGGGCTACTCGACTCTGTACAATGATGCTATAACAAACATCGTATGTAATTACAGACTCACCTTCGTGATATTAAGCGTAGAACTTACGGAGGTGCTCAATGTTCCAAGGATTAGGGAGCGGTGTCCCATCCTCGGTTGCCAAGCGAACACATCTGGGACGGGATACTTTGATCACTGGAAAGGGTCCTTCCCAGCAGGGGGAAAGTTTGTTTAACCCTTCTCGAGTTTGTATTTTCCATAGCACCAGATTGCCTTCCTTGAGCTGTCAGTTATGCACATGCCTTTGATGATAGCACCAGAGCGCTTGGTGGTATCGTGCATTTCGAACAACTGCTCGGCACCTTCCCTCTTCAACGAGGTCAAAGTCTTCACGCCAGAGCTGGTCCTGCGTGGCTTCGTCAAAGGTCCAGACCTGGAGTGACCCCAAGGTGATTTCTGAAGGAAGGATTCAGCTCTGTACACCAGGAAAAAGGGTGTCTCTCCAGTTGACTGGTTTGGAGTTGTCCTGTTGGCCCACAGGGTGCGCATAAGCTCATCAATCCAGTTGGCTCCATGTTTTTTCAGGCGCTCATATGTGCGCGTCTTGAGTCCTTTTAGGATTGCTGCATTTGCTCTCTCAGCTTGGCCATTGCTTGCCTGGTGAGCTACGGAAGCGTAGCTGACTTGGATGTCGAGGTCTTTGCAATGTCCTTGGAATGCAGAGCTTGTAAATTGGGTCCTGTTGTCAGTTATGATCTTGTTTGGGACTCTAAATCTGCATAATATGGACTACAAGAAATTGATAGCTGATTGCTTGTTTATTGTCACAACTGGAGTTGCTTCCGGCCACTTGGTGAACTTGTCAATGGCGACGTACAGGAACTTATATTCTCCGACGGCTCTTGGGAAAGGTCCCAAGATATCCATCCCCCACACAGCGAATGGCCACGTAGGAGGTATCATTTGTAGGGGTTGAGCTGGTGTGTGAATTTTCTTCGCATGGAACTAGCATGCTACGCATTTCTTCACTAGCTCGGTTGCATCCTGGAGTGTTGTAGGCCAGTAAAAACCATGTCGAAAGGCTTTCCCGACCAACGTGCGGGAAGACGCGTGGTTCCCACACTCGCCTCCATGGATTTCCGTGAGGAGTTCGCGGCCTTCTTCCCTTGTAATGCACAGCATTAGGGCGCCGTTGGCACCATGCCGGTAGAGATCCCCTTCCACCAGTGTGTATCTTTTAGCTAATCTGGCTATCCGGTCAGCATATACATTATCTTCAGGAAGGATGTTGTCTTTCAAGTAGCTCCGGATCTCTGATATCCATGCATCGTAGCTAACTTGAGCTTCTGAGTCTTGCGTGTTGGGTTGCTTGGAGCTTCCTGCAGCACCTACGACCCTTGATGGACGCCATGGTAACAGGGCCATCGGTACCGCCAGCTTCGAGGTGCTAGTCTCACCCCCTTCGCTCAGTTCGGCAGGCTGAGATGTTGGTCTTGACAATCTCCGAATGAAGGTTCTGTTGGGAATCGGAGCTCTGGTTGAAGCTTTCGTCGAGAGTCCGTTAGCTTCAGCGTTGTTGAGGCGTTGAACATGGCAAAGATCCAGGACTTCAAAATCCTTCTGAAGCTTCTGGACTTCAAGTAGATATGCAGCTAGTTGAGGGTTGTTGCAGCAGCATTCACCTTTGACTTGTTTTATAATGAGCTGCAAATCACCCTTTACCAACAGCTGCTTGACACCATATGATAGTGCCACCTTGAGCCCATAGATTAATGCTTCATACTCTGCCATGTTGTTGGTCCCCTTGAAGTCAAGGTGAACCATATATTTCACCTTCTCCCCAGTTGGAGCGAGAAGAAGGATTCCAGCTTTGGCCCCCTGCTTCTGCACGGAGCCATCGAAGTAGAGAGTCCAGTGAGGTTCAGTGAAGATCGAAACCTTAGGTTCCAGCTTCTGCTCACTGGGTCCGCCAGGATTTGATGGAGAGGGGATCCATTCTGCCACGAAGTCCGCCAATGCCTAACTTTTGATCGCTTGTCTTGGGACAAATTCAAGTTCGAACTCAGCCAATTCCGCTGCCCGCTTTGCAATGTTCCCCGTAGAATTTGGGTTATGCAAAGTTGCACGTAGTGGATAATAGGTTACTACTGAAATCTTGTGAGCTTGGAAGTAGTGACGAAGCTTCCTAGAGGCAATAAGGACTGCGTAGAGCAGCTTATGAACTTCTAAATACCGAGTCTTGGCATCATGAAGTACTTCGCTGATGAAGTACACTGGGCGCTGGACTGTCCGGACCCTCCCGGAGGGGCCCGGTGCTTCCTCCTCATCAACCTAGACCCTCCTAGAGGGGTCCGGACCTTCTTCAGGGACCTCCTGGTTCCTGCTGGAGGAACCCGGAGTTTCTTTTGAAGTGACCCGGACCTTCCCGGAAGGGTCCAAATCTTCTTGTTCAGCAATAATAACTCCTTCATTTGAAGGAAGTTGATCCTCTGCTGTCTCGCCTTGAGGATCCGAGTTTGGGGGCTGGGACCCAGACTCGCCTTCAAGTAGTTTCGGACCCTCCCGGAGGGGTCTGAATTCCTGAACTGAGGATGGTTCTAGTCTTTCTGCAACCAGGACCATGCTGACAACTTCGTCAGTTGCTGAAATGTAAAGCAGAAGTGGCTCACCAGGATTCAGAGCTACCAAAGTTGGTAAAGTGGTGAGGAGCTGCTTTAGCTCTTGGAAAGCCTTTTCTGCTTCTTCAGACCATTGGAATGGTCCGGACTTCCTCAATAATTTGAAGAAGGGTAGCGCCCGTTCCGCAAGTCTTGAGATAAACCGACTGAGGGTAGCTAGACATCCAATCAACTTCTGGACATCCTTGAAGCGAGCTGGTGGTCGCATATCTTCAATAGCTTTAATCTTCGTCGGATTCGCCTCTATTCCTCAGTGGTTCACCAAGAATCCAAGAAGCTTTCCGGAGCTAACCCCAAAGACACACTTGTTTGGGTTCAGCTTTGTGCGAGTGATTCGCAACTTGTCGAAGAAAGCTTGCAAGGTGTCAAGAAATGACTCCTTGTTCTTGATCTTGACAACGATGTCATCGATGTACACTTCCACTACATCTCTGATGAGTTCTCCAAAAGTTTTGTACATAGCTCGCACAAACGTTGAAGCGGCATTTTTGAGACCGAATGGCATGGCAGAGTAACAATATAATCCATCTACTGTGATGAAGGAAGTATGCTCTTCATCTTCCCTAGACATTATGATTTGATTATACCCAGAATATGCGTCTAGGAAACACAGTAATTCACACCCGGAGGTGGAATCCACTATATGATCTATTCTACGTAGTGGGAATGGATCCTTTGGACATGCCTTATTCAGTGTAGTGTAGTCGATACACATCCAAAGCTTGTCGCCAGCCTTAGGTACAACGACTGGGTTTGTCAGCCATTTTGGGTGGAAGACTTCTCAGATGAATACAGCTTTGAGCAACTTCTTCACTTCTTGACGTATGAAGTTTTGTCGCTCTACTGATTGCTTACGAGGCTTCTGATGTACAGGCCGAGCGTCGGGATAAATCTTCAGATTGTGCTCAATCACTTCCCTAGGGATCCTAGGAATTTGTGACGGTTGCCAGGCAAACACAACGACATTAGCCCGGAGGAAAGTGATGAGCGTGATTTCCTATTTGTCATTCAGACCTACCGATATACGAGTGGTCTGAGCAGAGTTGGTACCGATTTGGACGACTTTGACGGGAATTTCGGTGTCGCCGCTTGGTTGCACACGAGGTGCGGAGGTTGAGCCTCGATGACGAATTCTCGGAGGCTTCAGGGCTTGGTCCTTTCCGGATTCTTCCTCCTACACTGTAGCGAGTGCGTGGAGTTCTTCCAGAGCAGTAACTTTGTAAGGATCGAATGCCCAAGAGGGGGGTGAATTGGGATCCTTTTTAAAAAAAAACTAAAGCAATAAAAACTCAACTACTAAAAGCCCAATTCCCTATGCAAAAAACCTATGCATTCAAGTGAATAATAAGTTTGCGGTATATGAAATGCATAAGTATAACGGGAAAGGAAGAGTATGCAAACTCCTAAGAAGACACAAAGACACGGTGATTTATCCCGTGATTCGGCAAGATCATCAAGACCTTCCTACATCCACATTGTGGCATCCGCCAAGGGTGTAGCCACTCCCAAGTCACCAAGACCAGGGATCTCACTAAAAGTCTCCATTCACCATCTTCGGCAAGGTGGAGCCCAAGCCTTGTACAAGTTTGATCTTCCGGGCTTCCACAACCGACTTGGCAAGCTCCGGAAGGATCTCTCCGATCACCGACTGATACACGATGAATGCAATCACCATGAGACACTCACTTACAGCTCTCACTAGACTAGAGACTCCAATCACCAAGAATGGAAGCACACAAGCATCATCTCTAGTAAGTTCTAGCCTATCTCTTGGTGTACAAGTGGTGTAAATGATGTGGAAGTGGTTGTTCAACGTCTTGAATGCTTGATAATGTGTAGAGTAGCTCAGGGCATCAAGACTTATCTAAATGACTGGTTGAAGGGGTACAAATAGCCAGCTTCCACGAGATAGCCGTTGGAAAAGTAGGCTGGCATCACTGTTCTGCAAACACCGGATGATCCAATGTTCTCCCTTAATCTATCATCGGTCGAATACAAATTAGCTGAGGTCACTGTGTCAGATATGACCGTTGATCGACCGATGTTGTATACACCTGTACATCGGATAATCTGGTGACACTTGGTCCATGATGGTCCAGAAATAATGCTTACTGGAATGATCGACTGATGTGGCATATTTGTACATCGGATGGTCTGGTGTTACTTGGTCCAGGGAAATTTCTTACTGGAATGATCGACCGATGTAACACATGCTTCAGCATCGGATGATCCGGTGTATACCCAAGACTAAGGTCTTTTTCTA
Organism: Tuctoria greenei; assembly: GCA_036927565.1. Lineage (NCBI taxonomy): Eukaryota > Viridiplantae > Streptophyta > Magnoliopsida > Poales > Poaceae > Tuctoria > Tuctoria greenei. Next base: position 68,323,145 of record JAYESD010000003.1, on the reverse strand, counting down.
CTGCAGAGCCAACTCGACCGATGTAGTTTTTTCTGGATACATCGGATGATCTGGTGAGTTGATTTTGTCTGCTTCGAGTTGTTCTAAGTGATTCTTTTGGAATTTGTCCGAGTAACCTCTTAGACATTGGTTTGAAATGTTCTTCTGATGACGACTAAGTCTCGTGTGCTGTCAATTTTGATGGAATAATTTTGTCATATATGTTTTTTCTTTCAGTCTTCATGAAAATTGATTGACCTCGTAAAATAGTTTGTTGAGGGGTCTCCAATTGTATCCAATAAGCAGTAGATGATATAAATATAGAGTCCATTAAGTGTGATCAGTTATATGAGAGACCTTGCATCCACAAACTTATTAGTGATATCCAACGGTTGTCATTAATCACCGAAACCCTACCTTATGGGGGCCTAGATGCTTTCAATCTCCCCCTTTTTGGTGATTGATGACAACACAATGAGTAAAGCATAATAGTAATGAAATTTAGAATACGATACTCAAAAAGATATGTAACAAGTACAAGATCCAGCACACGAAGCTCGAAGGCCCAAAAATGATCGATAAAACATAAGAGAATTAAGTAGAACACGGATACACAAGGATAGCAAAAGAATAGCAAAGCTCCCAAATTAAAAAAGCTCCCAAAAAAAATACTCCCCCTACAGCTAGGACTCCCCCTAAGACTATGCTATCCCTCCCCCTGACTCTGACTCTTCTCCCCCTTTGGCATCAAAACACCAAAAAGGGAAGCCGAGTGTCTAAGGATCCTGAGTGCTTGGGGCAATGACGAACTGGTCGCCGTCAGGGGAGCTGCTGCTTGCTGCTGTTGAGGCTGGAGTGGAGGAGACCGGGGCTGCGGGAGTCGCTGTCCGTACTGAGGGTGCCTGCTGAGTCGGGACTGCCGGTAGCGGGGCACTGACAACCAAAGCCGAAGTCTACTGAAAGAGGGTCGTAGCCGGCAGAGGAGAGTGAATCGGTGCGCCTGGGGCAAGCAGTGGTGACATGCTGATAGTCGGTATAGGCGTGGTTGGTACTGGAGCTGAGACTGGTGCTAGGACAGGTGGACCTGGAGCTAGACCAGGAAGCTGTGAGGGCAGGGCAATCCCGGTCTGAGTGTAGAGGTTGGTGATCAACCCCAGGATGCCCATCATGGCTTGATGCAGCTGCTGCTGCTGGTCAAGAGCACGCTGATGCATCTGGTCAATGAGTCCAGTGAGCCTGTCAGTGTCCTCTCACCTCTCGCGGGCTATCTGACGCTGCATCTCCTGCTGCTGCTACTGGAGCTCCACAAGATGTGCAGCCTGCTCAGCTCTGGCCTGCTCAGCTGCAAGCCGATCCTGTCGTTGCTGCTCAACCATCTGCTGTAGTAGAGAAGTAAACTTGGATGGCTGAGAGACCTGTGCCTCAGATACTAGAGGTGGGGTAGGAGGTGGTGGTGTAGTCGATCCTCCAGCCTCCGCGTCGTGCTGCCTTGGTGAGGGAGGAGGTGGGAAGTACTATTAGACACTATCACTAGTGTCACTCTCTGACCAGATATGCTGTAGATCCCCTCCCCGAGCCTCAGCCTGTGCTAAGTCTTCCTCTGCTAAGTCTGCCCAGTTTTCTTCTGAAAGTTGAGCTTGGACCTGATGCTCAACTGGGCGGCCAAGGCGGCGGTTGAAAGCATCTAGGCCCCTCATGAAGTACGGTTTCGGTGATTAATGACAACCATTGAACTTTACTAATGAATTTGTGAATGCAAGGTCCCCACAATCACTCATAAAATGAAATGAATATGTCATTGGAGACCCATATACAATCAACCTTTGAGATCAAATCAATGAGATAAAGACACGAAGTGAAAGCTCTTATGTCTAAGTCACTCGACCATAAGTTGACAACATACAATGCTTGAAGATCATCAGAGAGCCTTGTGGAACAAATGTCTAAGAGGTCATATGAGCAAGACACAAAAGATTCACTCAAAACAACTCAAATCAAACAAAATCAACTCACCGGATCAACCGATGCTTTCAGAAATGTGCACATCGGTCGAGTTGGTTCAAATGAAGAAGAAGACCTCAGACAAATGTACTCACCGGATCATCTGATATGAATGGCTCAGTGACATTGGTCCATCAGTACAGTTTGCAATATCATTGGACCAAGTGAAGCACCGGATCATCCGATGTGCAGACTTACACACATCGGTCGATCACTCCAGTAAGCATCAAGATTAAGCAAATTCTGGAGGAAGAGCCATCGGATCATCCGATGAGAAGACAGGGGCAACATCGGTCTAACAACGGTCATATCTGACACGATGACGTCAGCCAAAGTAATTAGACCGATGATAACTAAAGGGGAGACATCGGATCATCCGGTGTTCACAGTAAAGTTCTGTCAGCCTACTTTTCCAACGGCTATTTCGGGGAGGCTGGCTATAAATACCCCCTAACCCTGTCATTTCGTCAAGTCTTGATCACCTGAAGCTATCCACACATCCACAAGTGTTCAAGGCCAAGAGCAATCACTTGCACACTATTTTGATCATTTCTACACCAAGGTTTAGGCTAGAACTAGCTAGAGAGAGAGCTTGAGTGCCACCATTCTGGGTGAGTGGACTCTCTAGGTTAGTGTGAGAGCCTCAAGGGAGTGCCGTTGGTGTTGTAATCGCGAAGAGACTTCCGGAGCTTGCCAAGGCGTGTGTGGAAGCCCGGAAGGTCGAAGTTGTACAAGGCTTGAGCTCCACCTTGCCAAGGAGGCGAACGGAGAGGAATAGTGAAGACCCCTCGTCTCGGTGACGTGGGTGTGGCAAAACCCTTTGGTGGGTGCCACAACGTGGATGTAGGAAGATCTTCACGATCTTGCCGAACCACGGGATAAATCCTTGTCTCCTCGGGAGTTTGCATCCTTCTCCTTCCCTTTCTTTTATGCATTTATATTCCGCAAAGTTGCAATCTACTAGAATGCATAGTTAGTCGCGTAGGGAATTGGGCTTTAGAAATTAAGGTTCAAATGCTTAGAATTTTTTGGAAGAAAGCCCAATTCACCCCCCCCCCTCTCTTGGGCATTCAGTCCTTACAATTGGTATCAGAGCAAGGTCGCTCATAGGATCATTCTAGCTTCACCGCTAGAGAGCTAAAATGGCCAAGGTTGGGGGTTCGGTTCCTATCTTTGAGGGCAAGAACTTTGCCTATTGGAAAGCACGCATGCGCGCTTATCTTGAGGCTATTGCCCCCGAAGTATGGGAAGCGACCCACGCGGGGTTTGGAGAAGATAATTATGTTGGTGATCAACTAAAATGGGATGCTAAAGCTAGGAATGCAATCTATGAATGTATTAGTCAAGATGTGTTTTCTAGGATTGCTAGCAAGGAAAAGGCTTGTGAAATTTGGGCTTGCTTAATTGAGATTCATGAGGGCTCTTCTCATGTCAAAGAACTAAAATATCATATTCTTAAAGCCAAGTATGATGAATTTAAAATGCTTCCTCATGAAAATGTCAATGAGATGTTCTCTCGCTTAAATGTGCTTATTGAAGAAATAAATGCTCTTGACATTGCTTCTCTTGGCAAGGGACTCATCAACCGCAAGATCCTCATGTTCCTTCCCAAGCCAAAGTACAACATCATCAACTCCATGATCCAAAAAGAGTCACTTGACCACACTAAAGTTTCGGAGCTCATTGGAGAAATACACGCTCATGAGATGAGCGTACTTGGGATGATGGAGCAATCATCATCAAAGACAATTGCTCTAAAGGCCACCACCAAGAAATCAAGCCTCAAGAAGAAGAAGGTGATTGAGCCTAGCTCAAGTGAAGAAGAACAAGCATCAAGTGAAGATGATGATGATGAGCTTGCATTAATGATGAGAAAGTTCTCACGCTTGAACACCAAGATTACCAAGAAGGGATACACCTTTGATCCCAAGAAGAAATCGTTTCTATTGAGGAGAGATGATCGCAATACTTGCTACAATTGTGGTGATCAAGACCACATCTCCTATGATTGTCCAAAACCGGACAAAAGAAGAGAGAACTACAAAGGCAAGCATCGCAAGCTTGAAGGAAGCGATGATGATGAAGACGAAGCCAAACCAAAGCCAAGATCCTTTGGGAAGAAGAAACATGACAAGGGCAAGAAGGCAAGGCTCTTCCCAAAGAATAGAAATGGCCCACAAAAAGTGTTCATGTGTGAGGCAAATGAATGGGTCACCGATGAAGAAACAAGTGATGAAGAGAGTGAAGAGGAAGAAGAAAGCTTGGCCGGCCTCGCCATCGCCAACAATGATGATGCACCTATTCATCCACCGCCCATGTGCCTCATGGCAAAAGGTAACACTAAGGTATGTGATGACTCTAGCGATGATGAGCTTTCCCCCGATGATTTAACTTCGTTCATAAATGAATATCATGCTATCATTAAGAGGGAAAAGAGTAAGGTTAAAGTGCTTGAAGAAACTCGTGCTAAACTTGAGAGTACTAACCTTGATTTGCTTGACAAGTATGAAAGCATACTTAAAGAGCATGACACGCTCAAATCCCATGTCGGGCAAATTGAGGAAGAAAATGATAAAATTAAGATAGATAATCATGAACTTGACTTAGCAGACCAAACACTCTTGGAAGAGCACAACAAGTTAATACAAGAACATCAAATACTTAACCTTGCTCATGACATGCTTGATCAAGAATTGAAAAATATGAAGAAGCAAACCCTTAATGATAAGATATCCATTACTTCTCATGCCACTAATGCTTTGCACAAGTCTTTGCCTTTGAAAGCTAATGCTAGGGAGAAGGACTTGTTGGAAGAAATTGAGAGTCTCCGCACTAGTGTGGCTAGACTTTCAAAAGGAGAAGTCAAGCACAAGGAAATTCTCTTCCAACAAGCAAAGGCCTTCAACAAGAGAGGACTTGGATCCTTCCCGGTGCCTAACAAAGGAAAGGTGCCCTCACCGGAGCTAAGAACAAGCTTCATCAAGGAAGTTGGTTCTTATTGCCAACATTGTGAGGTCACCGGTCACCACACAAGGGAGTGTCCTCTTCCTAACCGACCTTCTCCTAAATTGCCTACTAACTATAAATCTACTTTCAATGATCATTATTATCTCTTGAGTAAAGTACAAGGTAAGGTGAAGGCAAGATTCATTGGCAAAGACATGAAGGGCATGAAGGGGAAGCTCCCCAAGAAACTTTGGGTCCCAAAAACACTTGTATCACACATACAAGGACCTAAGTTGGCTTGCGTTCCTAAAGCCAAAAATTGAATTCATGTGTGTAGGTGAACTACAAAGCCGGAGGAAAGCATTGGGTACTCGATAGCGGGTGCACTCAACATATGACCGGCAATGATGGTATGTTCACCACCATAGAAAACCCCGGCAATCATGAACAAGTCACCTTTGGTGATAACTCTAAGGGAAAGGTAATTGGGTTAGGTAAAATTGCTATTTCAAATGACTTGTCTATTTCTAATGTTTTGTATGTTAAGTCACTTTGTTTCAATTTACTTTCTATTGCACAACTATGTGATCTTGGACTAACGTGCACATTTAGCAAAAATGATGTTGTTGTGAGTAGTGAAACTAGCCAAGACATAGTCTTCAAAGGATTCCGGTATGGACATCTCTACCTAGTGGACTTCGCCAACAAGAATGCTAGCTTGACCACTTGTCTTTTCACTATGACAAGCTTGGGATGGCTATGGCACCGACGCATAGAACACATTGGAATGAGCAAACTCAAGAAGTAATTCAAGCTTGGGATGGTGACCGGCGTGAAGGATGTCACATTTGAGAAGAACAAGCTTTGTAGCGCTTGTCAAGCCGGGAAGCAAGTTGCTTCACACCACCCAATGAAGACAATGGTGTCAACCTCCAAGCCACTTGAACTACTCCACATGGACCTCTTCTGTAAAACCCTCATTTTCATGCATCATGCCTTGCATGCACTCATATACATGTTTAACATTAACCCATAACAAGTGGAACAAGTTTAAAATTGATTGGAACAAAACCGCACTTAAAAATGTAGGAAAGTGCGGACTAGTCCGGTTTTGCTGAGGACTAGTCCGATTTCTCTCTGTCTAAAAACGGACTTGTCCGTTTTTGCTGCAGATTAGTCCGATACTTGCCCCTGGAAAACTTTGGACTTGTCCGATCTTGTGCGGACTAGTCCGATGTTCCATGAATCCTTGAAAATTTGCTAAGTCCCTGGACTTTTCCGGACTAGTCCGGTGTCCCAGCGGACTTGTCCGTTTTCCTTTCTGACTAAGATCAGACTTGTCCGATTTTAGGCCAGACTTGTCCGATTTTCTCTCTGGACGACTTCGGACTAGTCCGGTCCTGTCCGGACTTGTCCGATATTTCGTGACTCCGAGATTGACCTTTTGTTTTACGACTTGTTTCTTGGGTTTCACGTCAAGTGGGCCTAGGGACGTCATGCCCAACTCTTTTAGAGCCCATGTGGGACTCTAAACCGGCCTCTACTCATCCTAAACTCGAAATCCATCTAACCCTAGCCTCCACGTCTATATAAACAACCCCACCCCTTGGTTTGACATCTATTTGCCACTTTTCCACCCACCCAAACCCTAGTTCGTGGGGAGCCACCATCAAGGAGGGAGGAGAAGATCCCAAACAAGAAGAAGAAGAGGAGGAAACGAAGGAGGATCAAGATCTCCACCAAGTTTCGTCCTTCACCACCAACTCATCTCCAAGTTCATCACCAACCCTAGATCATCAAGATCCAAGTGTTACCTCCAAGTTTCTTGGTTCATTGGAGTTCTAAACACCTGGTATACCTTCTATTCTCTTTTCCTTATGCGAATTCAACCCATAATCTCCAAATTCACGTCGATCTAGAAAACCCTAATCTGCTGATCTTGCGGAGTGCGGACTTGTCCGGTCCCTAGCGGACTAGTCCGATCTTTCTGGTTAAATTGTGTTGAATTAATTCTAAAATTTGATCTAATCGACCCCAAACCTGTATAAACTTGTTAAAATCTATTGGAGCTAGTTAGTGATTATTAAAAGCAATCTAGTGACAAGTTCTACCTTGCATTGCATCAATCATGCATGTCATGTCATATTGAGTAATATTTGTGCACTTTTTGATTGTGTTTCTTGTTTTGTATGTTTATTGTGTGGATTAGACGGATTTGCGCTAGAGAGTGCCACGGAGGATCTACAACATCAGGAGTTTGAAGGCTTTGACCCTAATCAACAGCAAGAGCAAGGCAAGTGTCCTTGAAGCATATTGATCTTGTTTTTAAAATAAATGTTTTGTTTGCAAAATTGCATGCTTGTGTCAAATTGATGGGAATCCTATGGTAGGAAGTTTACTAGCTTTGTTTAACCAACCTTGTCACCTGGAATTTATGGTAGAGAGTCAGGATGGGATTTTTACACTTTTGCTTCGCTTAATTAACTGGGATGGGAAACAACTATATCACTCAATTTAATTATGCATGGATGAGATTATGGTTAACATGAACTGGTTAAACATGGTATGGTAATGGAAGATCTGAGCAAGCCTGGTATGTGGATGGGTTGGATGTTATGGTGGTTTGCTTGCTTTAGATCTAAGGACCGGTTCATGCGAGAATAAGCCAGGACTACAGTGCCACCACGAGGCCAAGTATGGGTGCGGCGTAGCTAATTAATTAGGGATTTGCTAGTGCTGTTTGGACCATTGTGGATGCTCGGGGAAGGGGTAGTCGGATTGGGTTTGTTGATGATTGGTGGGACTACCCTGGGATCCGAATGGCTCAAGAGGGGGCCCTTGGTTGAAGATGTGCTCTGCGGGAGACATCGCCACCGGTGAAACCTCAGTGGGGTCTAAATAGGTTAGTAATCCCTTTGTAAAGGCTATTTTGTGATCTCTTGGCCACACACCAACGGAAGTGTGTAATGTGACCGACGGGTCATGGGCATAAGGAAGGTTCTTAGTCGCCGAAGGGTGATGAAATCACAAACACGTGGGTAAAGAGGTACAAACTCTGCAGAGTGTTAACTAAAACTATCATGATAGCCGTGCTCCCGGTTATGAGCGCCTAGACAACTTCCATGATTAGAAGGAAATTGGTAATTGGGAAGGTTATGGTTTGGTAATGGTTATGGATGGTTATGGATCTATTTTGGTCATTGAATATGGTTATTGGCAATGGTGAAATCTGGAATTAATGATGGTAATGAATTCGGATTTGGTATTATGGTATTACTTACGATTATGATGGGTTTATTTCACATACATATATATATTGCTTTTCAAATGTTTTACTGTACTTTTCAGCACTTTGCCATTATTATTGTCATCATTTGAATCAGCCACATGTCGTACTTTCCACACTTGCTGAGTACGACGTGTACTCACTCTTGCAACCCCCCCCCCCCCCAACAGTTGCAGGCCAGGACTGGGATTTTAATGGTGATAATGCGGAGTTCTAGGCCGTGTCTACCGTCAGCTTGCCTATGGTGTTGATTGGAGCTGCGCATACATACCCTGTCGCTTATGCTGCATAGTTGCTTAGTTTGCTTAATTAGTTTATTTCCGCTGCATTAGTTGAACCTGTCAATTAATATTCATTAGAGCTTGTATTCAAGGATACAATGAATTATGTAATAAGAGTACTTATTTAATAATTTGAGCTGTGGTAATTATCTGTTTATCATTTGTGAATCACTCGTGTATGTGTGTTGAACGTCCTGGGCACACATATGCGTTAGCTTGGTTCATTTTTGGAACCGGGCGTCACAGATTGGTATCAGAGCCACAGGTTGACCGTAGGATGCAGCCTAGATAGAATGGACACCTTAGAGCACATAGGAGCACTCAGGAATCGATGAGTTTTCGCTTGAAGTGTTGTTTGCTATATATATATTGCTTGCTTGTGTGCTTAATAGAGGATTTTGGGATGCTTTAGCATTGTCATGTCCACCTAGGCTAGTGTAGCTAGTTGTTTAGTTTCATATCCCTTGATGCATATAGTTGGGGCGTTTTCTAATTCTTACCTACTACTTTTCTTCAGATGGTGAGGACTCGCAACCAGAGGGATGGCAATGATGAAGAGGAGAACAATGGAGTGCCTCAGAACAACAATGGGCAAGGATCTACTCATGGAGCTATCAACATCGAGCAGCTATTGGCCATGCAAAACCAGCTCATGCAGACCATGATACAGACTATGGGACAGCTGCAGGCTGGCAATATCAACAATCAGCCCCACATGCCTCCACCGCCACCCCCACCTCCTCATAACCGATTGGGAGAGTTTATGAGGACTAGGCCGCCGACCTTTGCTCAAGCTGCTGACCCTATGGATGCGGACGATTGGCTCAAGTCCGTGGAGAAGAAGCTGGCTATTGTCCAATGCAGTGACCGGGAGAAGGTCTTGTTTGCTTCTCATCAACTAGTTGGAGCAGCTGCAGATTGGTGGGATTCTTATTGCAATGCTCATGAGAACCAAGAGAGAATTACCTGGGCGGAATTCAACGAGAGTTTCCGTTCTCATTATGTGCCGGAAGGTGTTATGATATTGAAGAGGCAAGAATTTGAGAACTTGAGACAAGGAAAATCAAGCGTGAGTGAATATCTCAATAAGTTCACTCAACTCTCAAGATATGCGCCTGAGGATGTTAGCCGGGACAGCTGGAAGCAATACTTGTTCATGAGGGGATTGAACAATACGATCCAAGTGCAATTGCTCAACTGTGATTATGTCAATTTTCAGAAGCTTGTGGACAAAGCAATTGTGGTTGAGAACAAGATCCGTGAGATGGAGCAAGAAATCAAGAGGAAGGCGCCATATCAAGGACAGCAACAAGGAAGTAATGTGCGCCCTCGCTTTGCGCCGCCCAATGCGCCTCATTACAGCTCCTCTATTCCTGCTCAGCGCCCTGGTTATGCACCGCGCCCAACTCAGTTTGTGCAGCAGCGCCCTGTCATGCAAGCACCTAGGCCTCCGATGCCTTATGCACCTCGTGCTGATTTTCCTGGAGCCAATGTTCAAAACCAAGCTTGTCCCAATAATTCTGGTGGAGTTAAGAAGTGCTATACTTGTGGAGAAGCTGGACACTTTGCACATCAATGTCCTAAGTTGGGCCTTGGTCAAGGAAGCAATGCATCGAGGCAAAACCCAAGACCTAATGGAGGACAGCCACAAGGAAGCCGTGGACAGCAGAATTTTGCTAATGGCAACGTGAACCATGTCTCTACGGAGGATGCTCAACAAGCGGATGACGTGGTCATTGGTATGTTTCTCGCCAACTCCAACCCCGCGACTATGTTATTTGTTTCTGGAGCATCGCATTCATTCATTGCATCGAAGTATGTTGCCAAGTATAGTTTGCCTATCTCTCATATGAAGTTTACTCTGTTGGTTAAGTCTCCTGGGGGAGAGATGAGGACAAATATAGTATGTCCAAAAGTAAGCCTTAGAATAAGGGGGGTAGACTTCTCCGCCAACCTCATTGTTTTAGATTCTCAAGGGTTGGATATTATACTTGGTATGGACTGGTTGAGGAAGCACAATGGAGTTATTGAATGTGCCACAAAGACGGTGAAGTTGACTAATGAAGAAGGGATCACCGTAGAATTTGAAGCAACCCAACATGCACTGAAGCAATTAGAGCTGAATCATATGGACGGTGTCGCAATTGAGGAGATTCCGGTGGTGTGTGAATTTTTGGATGTTTTTCCGGACGAGTTGCCAGGTATGCCACCCGATCGAGACATTGAGTTTGTTATTGATTTAATACCTGGAACTGCACCTATAGCTAAGAGGCCGTATAGGATGCCTCCTATGGAATTAGCGGAGCTCAAGAAGCAGATTCAAGAGCAATTAGAGAAGGGTTTCATTCGCCCTAGCTCTTCGCCTTGGGGAGCGCTCGTTCTGTTTGTGGACAAGAAGGACGGATCCCAAAGGATGTGCATGGATTACCGAGCTCTCAACGAGGTAACAATCAAGAACAAGTACACCTTGCCACGCATAGAAGACTTGTTTGATCAGATGAAGGGTGCTTGTGTCTTCTCTAAGATTGACTTGAGGTCGGGATACTTTCAAATGAAGATTAGACCATCGGACATACCCAAGACAGCTTTTAGGACACGGTACGGATCTTATGAGTACACCGTGATGTCTTTTGGATTGACAAATGCACCTGCCTACTTTATGTACCTCATGAATAAGGTCTTCATGGAGTACTTGGATAAGTTCGTTGTGGTGTTTATTGATGATATTATGATCTACTCGAAGGATGAGAAGGAACATGAGGAACACTTGAGGCTTACGTTGCAGAAATTGAGGGAGCATCGATTGTACGCCAAGTTCAGTAAATGTCAATTCTGGTTACGGGAAGTTTCCTTCTTAGGCCATATTATTTCCAGAGGAGGAGTATCAGTTGACCCAGGGAAGGTGAGAGATGTGCTAAAGTGGGAACCGCCACAGAATGTCAAGGAAATTCGGAGTTTTCTTTGGATGGCTGGGTATTACCGTCGATTCATCAAGGACCTTTCCAAGATAGCCAAGCCTATGACGGAGTTGCTAACGAAGGGAAAGTCGTTCCAATGGACTGAAGCTTGTCAAGATAGCTTTGAGGAGTTAAAGAAGCGGTTGACAACAGCCCCAATTTTGGTATTGCCGGATGTAAGCAAGAGTTTTGACATTTATTGCGATGCATCAAGACAAGGGCTTGGATGTGTATTGATGCAAGAAGGTCAAGTGGTCGCCTATGCGTCAAGACAATTGAAGAAACATGAGCAGAATTACCCCACGCACGATTTGGAACTCGCGGCCGTGGTACATGCATTGATGATTTGGAGACACTATATTCTTGGACATAGGTGTGAAATTTACACGGATCATAAGAGTTTGAAGTATATTTTCACACAAACGGATTTGAACTTGAGGCAACAAACATGGTTAGAGCTCATCAAAGATTATGATGTGGGAATCAACTATCATCCGGGAAAAGCCAATGTAGTGGCCGATGCTTTGAGTAGAAAGGGAGTAATCCATCAACTTACAGTTCGAGAGTTACCGTCCGAGTTATGTAAGGAGTTTGAACGGTTGAACTTCGGGTTTGTAAACGAGATGGAGATGATGGAGTTAAACCCAACCTTGGAGCAAGAAATTCGAGAGGCACAACCCACAGATGAGGAGATCAAGGAAATCAAGGAAAGAACCGAAGAAGGGAGAGAATTCAGATTTGACAAGGATGAACATGGTACCTTATGGCTTGGAAAGAGGATCGTTGTGCCTAATGTAAAGCATATTCGGGAGACAATATTAAAGGAGGCACATGACTCACCTTACTCGATTCACCCTGGTTGTACAAAGACTTGAAGACTTGCTATTGGTGGAATAGATGAAGAAGGATATAGCTGAATACGTAGCACTGTGTGATGTGTGCCAACGAGTCAAGGCGGAACATCAAAGGCCAGCCGGATTATTGCAACCGTTGAAGATTCCGGAATGGAAGTGGGAAGAAATTGGTATGGACTTCATAGTTGGGTTACCGCGTACTCAGTCCGGGTATGACTCAATTTGGGTAATTGTGGATCGCTTAACCAAGTCAGCTCATTTTGTCCCTGTGAAGACCAAGTATACAGCTGCACGATTGGCCGAAATATACATGGAGCATATTGTGTGTCAACATGGAGTCCCTAAGAAGATAGTCTCGGATAGAGGTTCTCAATTTACCTCCAGATTTTGGCAAAAATTGCATGAAGCTTTGGGAACGAGGTTGAATTTTAGTTCAGCATATCATCCTCAAACGGATGGACAAACCTAGAGGACCAATCAGATTTTGGGGGACATGTTAAGAGCTTGTGCTTTAAAGCATGGGAAAAGTTGGGACAAAAGCTTGCCATATGCAGAATTTTCATACAACAATAGTTACCAAGCAAGCTTGAAAATGTCACCATATGAAGCGCTTTATGGGAGGAAGTGTAGGACACCTTTATTCTGGAATGAGGCAAGAGAAACTCAAGTATTTGGTCCGGACATGTTGCAAGAAGCCGAAAAGCAAGTCCAAATAATTCGTGGAAACTTGAGGGCTGCCCAATCAAGGCAAAAAGGCTATGCGGATAATAGGAGAAGGAAATTAGCCTTTGAAATAGGAGATTTTGTTTACCTCAAGGTGTCACCAATGAGAGGTCATAAGAGGTTTAACATAAGAGGCAAGCTCGCACCTCGTTATATTGGACCATTCAAGATTTTGGACAAAAGAGGAGAAGTAGCATATAAGTTGGAGATGCCAGCTCATCTTTCAGACGTACATGATGTGTTTCATGTTTCCCAACTCAAGAAGTGTCTCAGGGTACCGGAAGATCAAGTGCCAATGGAAGAATTGGAGCTAGAGGAAGATTTGACGTATGCCGAGCAACCAGTCAAAATCTTGGAAACCAAGGAGAGAGTCACAAGGAACAAGGTTATTAGATGGTGTAAGGTTCAATGGAAGCACCACACAGAAAAAGAAGCAACTTGGGAGCTAGAGGATGATATCATGAAGGAATTTCCCTATCTCTTCTCTTCCACGTCGAATCTCGAGGGCGAGATTCATTTTAAGGGGGGTAGGTTTGTAACACCCTCATTTTCATGCATCATGCCTTGCATGCACTCATATACATGTTTAACATTAACCCATAACAAGAGGAACAAGTTTAAAATTGATTGGAAAACCGCACTTAAAAATGTAGGAAAGTGCGGACTAGTCCGGTTTTGCTGAGGACTAGTCCGATTTCTCTCTGTCTAAAAACGGACTTGTCTGTTTTTGCTGCGGATTAGTCCGATACTTGCCCCTGGAAAACTTCGGACTTGTCCGATCTTGTGCGGACTAGTCCGATGTTCCATGAATCCTTGAAAATTTGCTAAGTCCCTGGACTTTTCCGGACTAGTCCGGTGTCCCAGCGGACTTGTCCGTTTTCCTTTCTGACTAAGATCAGACTTGTCCGATTTTAGGCCAGACTTGTCCGATTTTCTCTCTGGACGACTTCGGACTAGTCCGGTCCTGTCCGGACTTGTCCGATATTTCGTGACTCCGAGATTGACCTTTTGTTTTACGACTTGTTTCTTGGGTTTCACGTCAAGTGGGCCTAGGGACGTCATGCCCAACTCTTTTAGAGCCCATGTGGGACTCTAAACCGGCCTCTACTCATCCTAAACTCGAAATCCATCTAACCCTAGCCTCCACGTCTATATAAACAACCCCACCCCTTGGTTTGACATCTATTTGCCACTTTTCCACCCACCCAAACCCTAGTTCGTGGGGAGCCACCATCAAGGAGGGAGGAGAAGATCTCAAACAAGAAGAAGAAGAGGAGGAAACGAAGGAGGATCAAGATCTCCACCAAGTTTCGTCCTTCACCACCAACTCATCTCCAAGTTCATCACCAACCCTAGATCATCAAGATCCAAGTGTTACCTCCAAGTTTCATGGTTCATTGGAGTTCTAAACACCTGGTATACCTTCTATTCTCTTTTCCTTATGCGAATTCAACCCATAGTCTCCAAATTCACGTCGATCTAGAAAACCCTAATCTGCTGATCTCGCAGAGTGCGGACTTGTCCGGTCCCTAGCGGACTAGTCCGATCTTTCTGGTTAAATTGTGTTGAATTAATTCTAAAATTTGATCTAATCGACCCCAAACCTGTATAAACTTGTTAAAATCTATTGGAGCTAGTTAGTGATTATTAAAAGCAATCTAGTGACAAGTTCTACCTTGCATTGCATCAATCATGCATGTCATGTCATATTGAGTAATATTTGTGCACTTTTTGATTGTGTTTCTTGTTTTGTATGTTTATTGTGTGGATTAGACGGATTTGCGCTAGAGAGTGCCACGGAGGATCTACAACATCAGGAGTATGAAGGCTTTGACCCTAATCAACAGCAAGAGCAAGGCAAGTGTCCTTGAAGCATATTGATCCTGTTTTTAAAATAAATGTTTTGTTTGCAAAATTGCATGCTTGTGTCAAATTGATGGGAATCCTATGGTAGGAAGTTTACTAGCTTTGTTTAACCAACCTTGTCACCTGGAATTTATGGTAGAGAGTCGGGATGGGATTTTTACCCTTTTGCTTCGCTTAATTAACTCGGATGGGAAACAACTATATCACTCAATTTAATTATGCATGGATGAGATTATGGTTAACATGAACTGGTTAAACATGGTATGGTAATGGAAGATCTGAGCAAGCCTGGTATGTGGATGGGTTGGATGTTATGGTGGTTTTCTTGCTTTAGATCTAAGGACCGGTTCATGCGAGAATAAGCCAGGACTACAGTGCCACCACGAGGCCAAGTATGGGTGCGGCGTAGCTAATTAATTAGGGATTTGCTAGTGCTGTTTGGACCATTGTGGATGCTCGGGGAAGGGGTAGTCGGATTGGGTTTGTTGATGATTGGTGGGACTACCCTGGGATCCGAATGGCTCAAGAGGGGGCCCTTGGTTGAAGATGTGCTCTGCGGGAGACATCGCCACCGGTGAAACCTCAGCGGGGTCTAAATAGGCTAGTAATCCCTTTGTAAAGGCTATTTTGTGATCTCTTGGCCACACACCAACGGAAGTGTGTAATGTGACCGATGGGTCATGGGCATAAGGGATGTTCTTAGTCGCCGAAGGGTGATGAAATCACAAACACGTGGGTAAAGAGGTACAAACTCTGCAGAGTGTTAACTAAAACTATCATGATAGCCGTGCTCCCGGTTATGAGCGCCTGGACAACTTCCATGATTAGAAGGAAATTGATAATTGGGAAGGTTATGGTTTGGTAATGGTTATGGATGGTTATGGATCTATTTTGGGTATTGAATATGGTTATTGGCAATGGTGAAATCTGGAATTAATGATGGTAATGAATTCGGATTTGGTATTATGGTATTACTTACGATTATGATGGGTTTATTTCACATACATATATATATTGCTTTTCAAATGTTTTACTGTACTTTTCAGCACTTTGCCATTATTATTGTCGTCATTTGAATCAGCCACATGTCATACTTTCCACACTTGCTGAGTACGACATGTACTCACTCTTGCAATCCCCCCCCCAACAGTTGCAGGTCAGGACTGGGATTTTAATGGTGATAATGCGGAGTTCTAGGCCGTGTCTACCGTCAGCTTGCTTGTGGTGTTGATTGGAGCTGCGCATACATACCCTGTCGCTTATGCTGCATAGTTGCTTAGTTTGCTTAATTAGTTTATTTCCGCTGCATTAGTTGAACCTGTCATTAATATTCATTAGAGCTTGTATTCAAGGATACAATGAATTATGTAATAAGAGTACTTATTGAATAATTTGAGCTGTGGTAATTATCTGTTTATCATTTGTGAATCACTCGTGTATGTGTGTTGAACGTCCTGGGCACACATATGCGTTAGCTTGGTTCATTTTCGGAACCGGGCGTCACATCTTCGGACCGTCCACATATCAAAGCCTTGGCGGTAACCTCTATTGTCTCGTTATTGTTGATGACTATTCTCGCTATGCTTGGACTTTGTTTCTAGGTGACAAGAGTGAAACTCCGGAAGTGTTCAAGACCTTCGCCAACCACGCTCAAAGGGAATTTCAACTTCCCATCATCAAGGTCCGGAGTGACAACGGCACCGAATTCAAAAACTACAACATTGGGGAGTGGTGTGACCGTGAAGGAGTAAAACATGAGTTTTCGGCCACATACAACTCCCAACAAAACGGTGTCGTTGAAAGGAAGAACAAGACACTTATCACTCTTGCAAGAGCAATGCTTGATGACTACGGCACGCCAGAGAAGTTTTGGGCCGAAGCGATCAACACGGCGTGCCATGCCGCAAATAGGGTCTACCTACATCGCCTACTTCAAAAGACCCCGTACGAGCTTCTCATTGGGAGAAAGCCCAACATATCCTACTTTCGAGTCTTTGGATGTCAGTGCTACATCTACCGCAAGAAAAGGCTCGGTATGTTTGAAAGAAGATGTGATGTTGGTATATTTCTTGGTTATGCATCAAACTCAAAAGCATATCGAGTATTCAACCAAACCTCCGGTTTAGTTGAAGAAAGTTGTGATGTTGAGTTTGATGAATCTAATGGCTCCCAAGAGGAGAGTTTTGGTCATGATGAAATAGATGATGAGCCTCTACGAGAAGCCATGAAGAACATGACCATTGGAGACATCAAGCCGGAAGTTGAGGAGACCCATGATCAAGGGGGAGCTTCAAGTTCCAACAACAACACCTCTATGGCGCCTCAAGTTGACGAAGAAGAGAAGGATGATCCATTGCCGACTCAAGACTCACAAGCACAACAACATCAAGAAGAAGAAGAAGAAGTCCATGATCAAGTCCAACCACAAGAGGAGCAACACACATCACCTTCGCCAAGTGCTTCACAATCGCTTATGAGGCGTGGACACATCTCCAAGGCGCATCCAATGGATCAAATCATTGGAAGTCCGTCAAGGGGTGTAAGTACACGTTCTCGCCACGTTGCTTCGTTTTGTGAGCACTACTCTTTTGTTTCGTGTGTAGAACCCACTCACATTGAGGAAGTGCTCCAAGAGCCAAATTGGGTGATGGCCATGCAAGAAGAACTCAACAACTTCATCCGGAATGAAGTTTGGGTGTTGGAGGAGCGACCCAAGGACAAGAACGTCATCGGAACCAAGTGGGTGTATCGCAACAAACAAGACGAGAATGGCGTTGTGGTCCGCAACAAGGCAAGACTTGTGGCTAAAGGGTTCTCACAAGTTGAAGGACTAGATTTTGGGGAGACATTTGCCCCGGCCACCCGGCTAGAAGCCATCCGTATACTTCTTGCCTTTGCTTCACATCATAGTATTAGACTTTATCAAATGGATGTGAAAAGTGCCTTTCTCAATGGTTACATTAACGAGCTTGTTTATGTTGAACAACCTCCTGGGTTTGAAGATCTGAGGAATCCTAATCATGTGTATAGGTTGCACAAGGCGCTCTACGGGCTCAAGCAAGCACCTAGGGCGTGGTATGAACGACTACGGGACTTCCTCATCATGCAAGGATTTAAGATCGGGAGGGTGGACACCACACTCTTCACCAAGGACATCAACTGAGATTTGTTCATTTGTCAAATTTATGTTGATGATATTATTTTTGGTTCAACTAACGAAGCTTTTAGCCATGAGTTTGGCAAAATGATGTCTAGGGAATTCGAGATGTCAATGATTGGAGAGCTCAACTTCTTCCTTGGATTTCAAATCAAGCAACTTCAAGAGGGGACCTTCGTCTATCAAGAGAAGTACACCAAGGACCTCTTGAAGAAATTTGAGATGGGAGATTGTAGCACAAGAAGCACTCCAATGGCAACCAATTGTCATCTCGACACGGATAAGGACGGTAAACCTATTGATCAATCTAACTACCGTTCTATGATTGGTTCATTGCTTTACCTTACCGCATCTAGGCCCGATATCATGTTTAGTGTATGCTTATGTGCTCGCTTTCAAGCGGCACCTAAAGAATCGCATAGGAAGGCGGTCTTTAGGATACTTAGGTATCTTAAGCATACTCCTAGTGTGGGCTTGTGGTACCCTAAAGGTGCAAAATTCCAACTTGTGGGATACTCGGATTCGGACTTTGCCGGATGCCGTGTGGATTGCAGGAGTACCTCCGGTGGGTGCCACTTGCTTGGGCGTTCCCTAGTCTCTTGGTCAAGCAAGAAGCAAAATTCCATCGCCTTGTCCACGGCGGAAGCGGAATACATTGCGGCCGGTGCATGTTGTGCCCAAATTCTTTATATGAAACAAACCCTTTTGGACTTTGGTATTAAACTTGGTTGTGTGCCTCTCCTTTGTGACAATGAAAGTGCGGTTAAGATAGCTAAAAATCCCGTTCAACACTCCCGCACTAAGCACATTGATATTCGCCATCATTTCTTATGGGACCATGAAGCTAAGGGAGACATCTCATTGCGAGGTGTTAGGTCCGAAGAACAATTGGCGGATATCTTCACTAAAACACTTGATGAGAAAACTTTTTCTAGACTTAGGAGTGAATTAAATGTGCTAGATGCAACAAACGTCATGTAAGAATGCATATCATATAGGTCTTGCCTAACTCTCAAAGGATAGGGGTGAGCAAGGGTTAGCTTGGGATGGTGGTTCTTTTGGGTTTCCCAAGGCTTGGAGAGTAGCTCTCCCTGAAGAAGCCTTTGAAAGGTTCAAACTTGGCAAGATAGATTTACTTTATGTCTTGCATGATGCCTGCCACATAGACTTACAATTTCTTGCATTATAAAATGTTTGGCATTGCATACGGTAGATTGTCACAAAGGGGAACCCACCTCATGAGAAAGAGACTTGTTTGAAATGCAATATCTCAACTCATATAAGGTGGAAAAAACAAAATGTTAGGTGCGTTAATGCCTAGAGGAACATGTTTCAAAGAGATAGAAGTCTTCATACTCTACCTCACAAAGCATGGGCCTTACATTTTATTTGGATATTTTCCTCCTATTTTTCTCGGTGTTCCATTTGCTCTGAGGCATAGCCAAGCTATTGGCGTATTAGCATCTTTGAGGGGTAAGGGGTTGCCCAAAAAGTTCTAAGACATGTGTTCCCTTTGCTTGTTTGTTTGGTCAAAGGACATATGTGGGATGTTATTGTTCTGTAGTCATCGGATTATCCGATGCCTAGGTCAAACCCTCATCGGACCAATAGGTGTTCAATCTTCAAGGGCCAGTTCAGTCAGAATCTCAAATGATCCGACGCGTTCATTCTGTAAAACGTCGATCCATCCGGTGTTCTCTATTCTGGAGCTGTGGTCAATTCCACCGATGTTACTTTCTCCCACGTCGGACCATCCGGTGTCAACATCCCTCTTTTGAACACCCTTACTGTGCCATTCGACCGATGATCCAAACCCTAAACGTCGGTCCATCCGATGTCAACAGCAACTTTTTAATATCCTTACTGTGGCATTCGATCGATATATATCCCATCTAACATCGGTCCATCCGGTGTTAAAAAATCGGCTAGGGTTTGGGACCCACTATTTAAACCGGTTGTACCCCTTCGCCTTCCTCTCTCCCGATCCCGACGCCTCCACCGCCTCCCTCTCGCCACGCCGCCACCTCCACCGCCGCCAGATGCCGCCGCCGCCACCCACAGGCCGCCGCCGCCGTCTCAGGCCGCTGCCGCTCACAGCGCCGCCGCCGCTCGCCGCGCTGCCGCCTCCATCCACGCGCCACACACTCGCGCCGCCAACTCACCTCCAAGCGCCGCCGCCTCACCAGTCGCCGCCTCCACCACTTGCCACTGCATCCAAGCGCCGCCACCGCTCTTCCCCATCGCCACAGGGCCTCCGCCGCCCCGCGCATACATTGCCGTCGCGGTGCATTCATCACCGCTAGGGTTTCGCAACCCCGTTGATCTCCACGTCGTCTCCTTCGTCGACTCCGAGCTCTCGCGCATCGCAATGGCTCGCGACAAGAAGAACAAGGGCAAGGCTATCGTGGAGCCGGCCGCGAAGAAGCAAAAATTGTCAAAGGAGGAGAAGAAGGCCTTGATGGCCGCTCGCGCTGCCGAGGAGCGTGAGCGTGGCCGAGGGGGGTCGCTAAGGATCCATGAGGCTCGTCCGAGGCAGCCTCCCGTGATTGACGACTCTGAGGCCAAAGAGGAGCCGGTTGAGCCTCTCGTCCGTCGGCGCTCAGCCCGGACACGTGGGGGTCACACCGAGGTTGCGCCTCGTCCGAGACCGATGGATGCCCACCGTCATCAGGATAGGGAGGCCCAGCGTGCTATCTACGAGATGGACACCACTGTCCATGTCGCTGAAGGAGTCCGGTTGACCGACTACCGGAAGATGAAGGCCAAGCAGCTTCGCAAGCTCAGATGGATTGTGCTACTTGAGGAGTGGTACCCGCAGCCCCGGGAAGCTTTGGTGGATAGTCGCTTATGGACTATAACCCAAGCGTCTCTCTACGAGACCTACAGGCGTCGAGGGCACAAGCTGTTCCAACACAACTATCTGGATTGGAGACAGCTAGTATTGGCAGCAGAGACAGAGATCCGTCCTTACTTTGAGAGGTACCGAGGCTTGGTGGAGCTGATGGCATATGAGCGGAGTGCCTATGTGGAAGATCGGGTCCGCGTCTTCTATGCCACCCTCTATGTCTTGAAGGGCAGAAGTTCCATTGACTTCATGTTCATGGGTCAGCACTACCACCTAACGAGGTAGACGCTGGGACAGTTGCTTGGAGTAGACTTGCACGACACCTTTGTACATGAGAAGGTCTACGGTCAGGCAGATCCACCGAGGAGGCCGCTCACTGGAGGAGTGGCACCGCCGCTGGAGGAGATCTGTTATTTGTTCGGTCCTACTTTCTCTCCTGACCAGCCGAGAGTTCCAACCCTGTTGACTCCAGCTGCGCGCACAGTGCACCTCGCCTTGCGCCGCACGCTCCTGCCGAGGTCTGGCTATTTGGAGGGGTTCACCAGCTTGCAGCAGACTCTCCTGTTCTACATCATGAACGGGATGGAGTTTGACATCGTGGACGTACTCATATGCGAGATGGAGGATGTGATCACAGACGGTGTGGGCATGATGAGGCAGCTAGTATATGGGCACTGGATCAGCTACCTGCTTACTATGATGGTTCCCGAGGGGTCCGCCGTGCACGACCGTCTCTCTGACGAGAGTGTGACACGGTTCGGACACTACCGTGCCCCGGCTCCTGGAGACCGCTGCCTTGGCTGTCCAGTTGAGCGTCAGGTCAGGGCCTGACTGTCTGAGGAGGACTGGTCTGACCTAGAGATGGAGGATGAGAGGCTTGCCGAGGCTGAGGTACAGGGGGAGGACCTGCAGCATATCTGGTCTGAGAGCGACACCGACGACAGTGTCGAGGAGTACTTCCCTCCTCCGCCCTCTCCCAGGCAGCACGGCACGGAAGCTGGAGGCTCCACAGTGCCACCACCTACTCCACCTCCCGTCACTGAGGCGCAGGTCAAGCAGCCGTCAGAGCTGATGTCGCTTCTCCAGCAGATGATTGAGCAGCAGCGTCTGGACAGGCTGGCAGCCGAGCAGGCCCAAGCGGAGCAGGCTGCCCGTCTCCTTGAGCTCCAGCAGCAGCAGCAGGAGATGCAGCGTCAGATCGCCCATGAGAGGCGTGAAGACACTGACAGGCTGACGGGGCTCATCGACCAGATGCACCAGTGCACCCTCAACCAGCAGTAGCAGACACAGCAGGCGATGATGGGCATCCTGGGGTTGATCACCAACCTCTACACCCAGACCGGGATTGCCCTCCCATCGCAGCTGCCAGGAGTCGCTCCACCACCTCCAGTCTTGGCTCCAGCTGCCGCTCCAGTGGCCCCAGCACCTTCTACACCGATTCCCTCCTTCAGCATGTCTCCTCTTCTGGCTCCTGGTGCTCCACTTCACTCCCCGCTGCCAGCCACGACCTTGTTCCAGCAGACGCCGACCTCCGTCGTTAGTGCCCCTGCTCCAGCAGCTCCTCCACAGCAGGCACCGACGGTGGCTCCTTCGGCTCCGGCAGCTCCCTCCATCACTACTCCAACCAGCAGCTCCGACGACAGCGACGGTGACCAGTTCGTCATCGCGCCCAGCACTCAGGGCCCTTAGGCGCTCGGATCCCTTTTTGGTGTCTTGATGCCAAAGGGGGAGAAGAGAAGAGTTAGGAGTCAGGGGGAGCGTCTTAGTGTCAGGGGGAGTTTGAGTCTAGTCTCTTTTATCATTTATCGTTTATCATTCTTGTAATTCAGTGTGTTTGCTACTCATTTGCTACTTTTGATCTCTAATGAACTTATTTCCATGAGTTGTTAATCGATTGGGCTAATTTGGTGTTTATATATGTTTTTTGATCTCTTATTTTTCACTTGAGTTATTTATTGTTGCTTAAGTTTCAAGTATGACATCCTGTATTCATTGCATATTCTTTTAAGTTTCATTCTATCAAATTCATTACTATTGCGCTTTGATTATTGTGTTGTCATCAATCACCAAAAAGGGGGAGATTGAAAGCATCTAGGCCCCTCATGAAGTACAGTTTCGGTGATTAATGACAACCATTGAACTTTACTAATGAATTTGTGAATGCAAGGTCCCCACAATCACTCATAAAATGAAATGAATATGTCATTGGAGACACATATACAATCAACCTTTGAGATCAAATCAATGAGATAAAGACACGAAGTGAAAGCTCTTATGTCTAAGTCACTCAACCATAAGTTGACAACATACAATGCTTGAAGATCATCAGAGAGCCTTGTGGAACAAATGTCTAAGAGGTCATATGAGCAAGACACAAAAGATTCACTCAAAACAACTCAAAGCAAACAAAATCAACTCACCGGATCAACTGATGCTTTCCGAAATGTGCACATCGGTCGAGTTGGTTCAAATGAAGAAGAAGACCTCAGACAAATGTACTCACCGGATCATCCGATATGAATGGCTCAGTGACATCGGTCCATCAGTACAGTTTGCAATATCATTGGACCAAGTGAAGCACCGGATCATCCAATGTGCAGACTTACACACATCGGTCGATCATTCCAGTAAGCATCAAGATTAAGCAAATTCTGGAGGAAGAGCCACCGGATCATCCGCTGAGAAGACAGGGGCAACATCGGTCTAACAACGGTCATATCTGACACGATGACGTCAGCCAAAGTAATTAGACCGATGATAACTAAAGGGGAGACATCGGATCATCCGGTGTTCACAGTAAAGTTCTGTCAGCCTACTTTTCCAGCGGCTATTTCGGGGAGGCTGGCTATAAATACCCCCTAACCCTGTCATTTCGTCAAGTCTTGATCACCTGAAGCTATCCACACATCCACACGTGTTCAAGGCCAAGAGCAATCACTTCCACACTATTTTGATCATTTCTACACCAAGGTTTAGGCTAGAACTAGCTAGAGAGAGAGCTTGAGTGCCACCATTCTGGGTGAGTGGACTCTCTAGGTTAGTGTGAGAGCCTCAAGGGAGTGCCCTTGGTGTTGTAATCGCGAAGAGACTTCCGGAGCTTGCCAAGGCATGTGTGGAAGCCCGGAAGGTCGAAGTTGTACAAGGCTTGAGCTCCACCTTGCCAAGGAGGCGAACGGAGAGGAATAGTGAAGACCCCTCGTCTCGGTGACGTGGGTGTGGCAAAACCCTTTGGTGGGTGCCACAACGTGGATGTAGGAAGATCTTCACGATCTTGCCGAACCACGGGATAAATCCTCGTCTCCTTGGGAGTTTGCATCCTTCTCCTTCCCTTTCTTTTATGCATTTATATTCCGCAAAGTTTCTATCTACTAGAATGCATAGTTAGTCACGTAGGGAACTGGGCTTTAGAAATTAAGTTTCAATTGCTTAGAATTTTTCGAAGAAAGCCCAATTCACCCCCCCTCTTGGGCATTCGGTCCTTACAGCGGTCTCCAGGAGCTGGAGCACGGTAGTGTCCGAACCGAGTGACGCTCTCGTCGGTGAGACTGTCACGCACGGCGGATCCCTCTGGAGCCAATAGGTAGAGCAGGTGACTGATCTAGTGGCCAAACACAAGCTGTCTCATCATCCCAACTCCATATGTGATGACATCCTCCATCTCACAGATGAGGATATCCACGATGTCAAACTGCATCCCGATCATGACATAGAACAGGAGGGTCTGCTGCAAACTGGTGAAGCCCTCAAGGTATCCTGACCTGGGTAGTATTGTGCGGTGCAAGGCAAGATGAACAGTACGTGTAGCCAGAGTGAGTAGAGCAGGTACCCTAGGCTGGTTAAGTGTGAAGGGCTGAGCAAACAGTGACCGAATCTCCTCAAAAGGTGGTGCCACACCTCCAGTGAGCGGCCTCCTCGGTGGGTCAGCCTGTCCATACACTAACTCGTGTAGGCAGGTGTCATGGAGATCCACGCCTACCTGCTATCCCAAGGTCTGTCTAGTCAGATGGTGATGCTGGCCCATGAACATAAAGTCAATGGATTTGCGGCCCTCTGGAACGTAGAGTGTGGCAAAGAAAACTCGGACCCAGTCCTCCACGTAGGCACTCCGCTGGAAAGACATCAGCTCCACTAGCCCTCTCTACCTCTCAAAGAAAGGACGAATATCAGTGCTGGCTGCAAGTGCGAGTTGATCCCAGTCAATGAAGTTGTGTGGAAAAGTTTATTGCCCCGACATCTCTAAGTCTCATACAGCAACGCCTGTGTCAGGGTCCAGAAGCGGCTGTCCACAAGTGGCTCTCTGGGCTGCGGGAACCACTCCTCAAGCAGAATGCACCATCGAAGCTTCCTGAGCTGCTTTGCCTTCATTTTCCTGTAGTCAGTCAGGCGGACACTCTCACCAATCCGTACATTGGTGTCCATCTCATAGACGGCTCTCTCGGCCGCTCTGTCCTCCCGAAGCTCAGCTGCAGATGGTCTCTGACTCAGGGCTGTAGCTGGATGACCTCCACGGGTCCTGACTGTGCGCCGGCGAACAAGTGGCTCCTCAGACTCCCCTGTCTCCTCTGTCTGCTGTGGTTGTAGCTGCCTCTATCGGGACTCCCGGATCCTCAGGGATCCTCTTCATCCATGCTCACGCTCCTCAGCGGCTCGAGTGGCCATCTCAGCTTGTCTAGCTTTCTTCATCTCTTTCGACAGCTTTTGCTTCTTAGCTGCCGGCTCCTCAATGGCCTTTCCCTTTCCTTTCATGTCACGACCCATCTTGATGAGAGGAGTGATGACGGCAAGGATGAGATCGTGGGCTAGGGTTGACAACGGCGAATTCGGAGAATGTGCGACGGCGAACGGCGAGGAAGTGGCGTAGGTCACGGGGTCCCGCGGGGCAACAATGTCGGGCGCACAAGGCGGCAACGCAAAGTACGATGCGGCCGGGTGCAAGGGGCAATGGCTCAGAGGGTGATGCGGCCAAGTGAACCCTAGCGGCAAAGAGGAGTGGCGGCGACCGGGCAAAGTGAATGGCGCGGCGGCGCGGAGGGCGGTGGCGCGACGGGGAGCGCGGCGGCTAGGCGCGAGAAGTGGCGGCGCGAGGAGCAGCGGCGCTGAGGGCGGCGGCGGCGCTGAGGGCGGGCGGCGGCAAGGCGAGGGGCGCGGAGCGGCGGCGACGGAGAGAAGAGAGAAAAAAAGAAAGGAAAAACGGAGAGGCGCGCTAAATAGGTGCGGCCCGAACCCTAGCTCGGTTTTTAACATCGGATGATCCGACGTCAGTTGAGAGGGTGCATCGGTCGAGTGGTACAGTAAGGTTATTCTAGAGGCACCTTCAGCATCCGATGATCCGACGAGGAAAAGTTTATCATCGGTTGAATTTGGCACAACTCCAGAAATGTGATCATCGGATGCTCCGATGTTTCTCAGAATGAACTCATCGGTTGATTTGACTTTCTTTCTGAGCTGACCCTTGTACTTAAGCACAAACTGATCCAATGAGGCTTCTGCCCTAAGCATCAGATAATCTGATGACTACAAAAGATCAGCAACAGCCCATATATGTCCTTTGACTTAAACAAACAAAGAGAAACACAAGTCTTAGGACTTTTTGGGCAACCCCTAACCCCTCAAAAAGACTTTAACGCTAGTTGCCAATAACTTGGCTAAGCACTAAAGCAAATAGAACACCAGGAAAACCAAGAAAAAAACCAAACAAAATGTAAGGCCCATGCTTTGTGAGCTAGAGGATGAAGACTTCTATCTCTTTGAAACATGTTCCTTTAGGCATTAACACGCTTTACACTTTGTTCTTTCCACATCATATGAGTTGAGATATTGCATTTCAAACAAGTCTCTTTCTCATAAAGTGGATTCCCCTTTGTGACAATCTACCGTATGCAATGCCAAACAATTTTTAATACAGGATATTAAATGTGAGTGCAAGTCTATATGGCAGGCATCATGCAAGAAATAAATTAAATTTATCTTGCCAAGTTTGAACCTTTCAAAGGCTTCTTCAGGGAGAGCCATTCTGCAAGCCTTGGGGATACCCAAAAGAAAACTGCCATCCCAAGCTAACCCTTGCTCGCCCCTATCCTTTGAAAGTTAGACAAGACCTATATGTGATGCATTCTTACACGACCATGGCAACTTACATGATGTTCGATGCATCTAGCACATTTAATTCACTCCTTAGTCTAGAAACGGTTTTCTCATCAAGTGGTTTAGTGAAGATATCTGCCAAT
This sequence comes from Tuctoria greenei, assembly GCA_036927565.1. NCBI lineage: Eukaryota > Viridiplantae > Streptophyta > Magnoliopsida > Poales > Poaceae > Tuctoria > Tuctoria greenei. Next base: position 68,296,023 of record JAYESD010000003.1, on the reverse strand, counting down.
TGTTCTTCGGACCTAACACCTTGCAAGGAGATGTCTCCCTTAGCTTCATGGTCCCGCAAGAAATGATGGGGAATATCAATGTGCTTAGTGCGGGAGTGTTGAACAGGGTTTTTATCAATCTTAACCGCACTTTCATTGTCACAAAGGAGAGGCACACAACCAAATTTAAAACCAAAGTCTAAAAGGGTTTGCCTCATATATAGGATTTGGGCACAACATGCACCAGCCGCTATATACTCCGCTTCCGCAGAGGACAAGGCAACGGAGTTTTGCTTCTTACTAGACCAAGATACTAGGGAACACCCAAGCAAGTGGAACCCTCCGGAGGTACTCTTGCGATCCACACGACATCCGGCAAAGTCTGAATCCGAGTAACCCAAGAGATGGAATTTAGCACCTTTAAGGTACCACAGGCCTACACTTGGGGTATGCTTGAGATATCGAAGTATCTGAAAGACCGCCTTCTGATGTAATTCTTTAGGTGCCGCTTGAAAGCGAGCACACAAGAATACACTAAACATGATATCGGGCCTAGATGCGGTTAGATAAAGCAATGAACCAATCATGGAATGGTAATTAGATTGGCAACGGGTTTACCGTCCTTATCCGCGTCAAGATGACAATTTGTTGCCATTGGAGTACTTCTTGAGCTACAATCTCCCATCTCAAATTTCTTCAAGAGGTCCTTGGTATATTTTTCTTGATAGATGAAAGTCCCCTCTCGAAGTTGCTTGATTTTAAATCCAAGGAAGAAGTTAAGCTCTCCAATCATCGACATCTCGAATTCCCTAGACATCATTTTGCCAAACTCATGGCTAAGAACTTCGTTAGTTGAACCAAAAATAATATCATCGATATAAATTTGACAAACAAATAGTTCTCCATCGATGTCTTTGGTGAGGAGTGTAGTGTCCACCCTCTCGATCTTGAACCTTACATGATCAAGAAATCCTGTAGTCGTTCATACCACGCTCTAGGTGCTTGCTTGAGCCCGTAGAGCGCCTTGTGCAACCTATACACATGATTAGGATTCCTTGGATCTTTGAACCCGGGAGGTTGTTCAACATAGACAAGCTCGTTAATGTAACCATTAAGAAAGGCACTTTTCACATCCATTTGATAAAGCTTTATATTATGATGTGATGCAAAAGCAAGAAGTATACGGATGGCTTCTAGTCGAGTGACCGGAGCAAATGTTTCTCCAAAGTCTAGTCCTTCAACATGCGAGAAACCCTTGGCCACAAGTCTTGCCTTGTTGTGGATCACAACACCGTTCTCGTCTTGTTTGTTGCGGTACACCCACTTTGTCCCGATGATGTTCTTGTCCTTGGGTCGCTCCTCCAACACCCAAACTTCATTGCGGATGAATTTGTTGAGTTCTTCTTGCATGGCCATTACCCAATTTGGATCTTGGAGTGCTTCCTCAATGTGAGTGGGTTCTACACATGAAACAAACGAGTAGTGCTCACAAAACATAGCGATTTGGCGACAATGTGTACTTACTCCCCTTGACGGACTACCGATAATTTGATCAATCAGATGCGCCTTGGAGATGCGTCCATGCCTCATAAGTCGTTGTGAAGCACTTGGTGGTGGTGATGTGTGTTGCTCTTCTTGTGGTTGGACTTGATCATGGACTTGTTCTTCTTCTTGATGTTGTGTGGCTTGTGAATCTTGTGTCGGCAATGGATCATCTTTTTCTTCTTCGTCAACTTGAGGTGCCATAGATGTGTTGATGTTGGAACTTGAAGCTCCCCCTTGATCATGGCTCTCCTCAATTTTAGGCTTGATGTCTCTGATGATCATGTTATTCATAGCTTCTCGTAGAGGCTCATCATCTATTTCATCATGACCAAAACTCTCCTTTTGGGAGCCATTAGTTTCATCAAACTCAACATCATAACTTTCCTCAACTAAACCGAAGGTTTGGTTGAATACTCGATATGCTTTTGAGTTTGATGCATAACCAAGAAAGATACCAACATCACATCTTCTTTCAAACTTACCGAGCCTTTTCTTGTGGTAGATATAGCACTTGCACCCGAAGACTCGAAAATAGGAGATGTTGGGCTTTCTCCCAATGAGGAGTTCGTACAGGGTCTTTTGAAGTAGTCGATGTAGATAGACCCGATTTGCGGCATGGCACGCCTTGTTGATTGCTTCGGCCCAAAGCTTCTCAGGCGTGCCATAGTCATCAAGCATTGCTCATGCAAGAGTGATGAGAGTCTTGTTCTTCCTTTCAACTACACCATTTTGTTGAGGAGTGTATGTGGCTGAAAATTCATGTTTCACGCCTTCACGATCACACCACTCCCCAATGTTGTAGTTCTTGAATTCGGTGCTGTTGTCACTCCGGACCTTGATGATGGGAAGTTGAAATTCCCTTTGAGCACGTTCAGCGAAGGTCTTGAACACTTCCAAAGTTTCACTCTTGTCACCTAGAAACAACGTCCAGGCATACCGAGAGTAGTCATCAACTATAACAAGACAATAGAAATTACCACCAAGACTTTGATATGTCGACGGTCCGAAGAGGTCCATGTGGAGCAGATCAAGTGGCTTGGAGGTTGACACCATTGTCTTCATCGGGTGGTGTGAAGCAACTTGTTTCTCGGCTTGACAAGCGCTACAGGGCTTGTTCTTCTCAAATGTGACATCCTTCATGCCAGTCATCATCCCGGGCTTGAATGACTTCTTGAGATTGTTCATTCCAATGTGAGCAATGCGTCGATGCCATAGCCAACCCAAACTCGTCTTGGTGAAAAGACAAGTGGTCAAGATAAATCCTTGGCGGAAAAGTCTACTAAGTAGAGGTGTCCATGCCGAAACCCTTTGAAGATTAGTTCTTTGCTTGTTTCACTAGTCACAACAACATCATTCTTGCCAAAGGTGCACGTTAGTCCATGATCACATAATTGTGCAATAGAAAGCAAATTGAAACTAAGTGACTTAACATACAGCACATTGGAAATAGATAAATCATGTGAAATTGCAATCTTACCCAACCCAATTACCTTCCCTTTAGAGTTGTCACCAAAGGTGACTTGTTCATGATTGTCGGGGTTCTCTATGGAGGTGAACAAACAATCGTTGCCGGTCATGTGTTGAGTGCACCAGCTATCGAGTACCCAATGCTTTCCTTCGGCTTTGTAGTTCACCTACACACATGAATTTAGTTTTTGATTTTAGGCACCCAAGCTAACTTAGGTCCTTGCATGTGTGATACAAGTATTTTTGGGACCCAAAGTTGCTTGGGAAGCTTCCCCTTCAGGCCCTTCATGTCCTTGCCAATGAACCTTGCCTTCACCTTGCCATCTACTTTACTCAAGAGATAATAGTGATCATCAAAGGTGGACTTGTAGTTAGTAGGCAATTTTGGAGAAGGCCGGTTAGGAAGAGGACACTCCCTTGTATGGTGACCGGTGACCTCGCAATGTTGGCAATAAGAACCAACTTCCTTGATGAAGCTTGTTTTAAGCTCCGGTGAGGGCACCTTTCCTTTGTTAGGCACCGGGAAGGATCCAAGTCCTCTCTTGTTGAAGGCCTTTGCTTGTTGGAAGAGGATTTCTTTGTTCTTTACTTCTCTGTTAGATAGTCTTGCCACACTAGTGCGGAGACTTTCAATTTCATCCATCAAATCCTTCTCCCTAGCATTCTCTTTCAAAGGCAAAGGCTTATGCAAGACATTAGTGGCATGTGAAACAATGGATACCTTATCATTAAGGGTTTCTTTCTTTATGGTTTTCAATTCTTGATCAATGACTTCATAGGCAAGGTTAAGTACTTGATGCTCTTGTATTAACTCATTACGCTTTCCCAAGAGTGCTTTGTGTGCTAAGTCAAGCTCATGATGATCTAGCTTGATTTGAGCCTTATCCTCCTCAACTTGCTTGACATGAGATTTGAGCGTGTCATGCTCCTTAAGTATGCTTTCATACTTGTCAAGCAAATCGAGGTTAGTACTCTCAAGCTTAGCACGAGCTTCTTTAAGAGCCTTGACCTTACTCTTTTCCGTTTTAATGATAGTGTGGTATTCATTTATTATTGAAGCAAAGTCATCGGGGGAAAGCTCATCATCGCTAGAGTCATCACATACCTTGGTGTTACCTTTTGCCATGAGGCACATGGGAGGTGGACGAAGAGATGAATCATCATTGTTGACAATGGCATGGCCGGCCAAGCTCTCTTCTTCAGCTTCACTGTCTTCATCACTAGATTCTTCGTCGGTGATCCATTCATTTGCCTCACACATGAACACCTTTTGTGGACCTTTTCTCTTCTTTGGAAAGAGTTTTGTCTTTTTTCCTTTGTCATACTTCTTCTTCCCAAAGAATCTTGGCTTGGGCTTGACCTCTTCTTCATCATCCTCACTATCCTCAAGCTTGCAATGCTTGCCCTTGTGGTTCTCTCTTCTTTTGTCCGGTTTTGGACAATCATAGGAGATGTGGCCTTGATCACCATAGTTATAACAGGTCTTGTTGTCATCTTTCCTTGGTAGAAATGCTTTCTTTTTGGGATCAAAGTTGTATCCCTTCTTGGCAATCTTGGAGTTCAAGTGAGAGAATTTTCTCATCATCAATACAAGCTCATCATCGTCATCTTCACTTGATGCTTGCTCTTCTTCACTTGAGCTAGGCTCGATCACTTTTTTTTTCTTGAGATTTGTTCTCTTGGTGGAATCCTTTAGAGCAATTGTCTTTGAAGATGATTCCTCCATCATCCCAAGCACACTCATCTCATGAGCGCGAATCTCTCCAATATGTTCAGAAACTTCAATGTGATCAAGAGATTCCTTTTGAAGCATGGAGTTGATGATGTTGTACTTGGCTTAGGAAGGAGCATAAGAATCTTGCGGTTGATGAGTCCCTTGCCAAGAGGAGCAATATCAAGAGCATTAATTTCCTCAATAAGAACATTCAAGCGAGAAAACATTTCATTGACATTCTCATGAGGTAGCATTTTGAACTCATCATATTTGGCCTTAAGCATGTGATACTTTAGTTCTTTAATACGAGAAGAACCCTCATGAATTTCAATCAAGCAAGCCCAAATTTCACAACCTTTTTTTTTGCTAGCAATTCTAGCAAACACATCTTGACTAATGCATTCGTAAATAGCATTTCTAGCCTTGGCATCCCACTTGATTTGATCACCTATGTAGTTATGCTCACCAAACCCCGCATGGGTCGCTTCCCATACCTCGGGAGCAATATCCTCTAGATAAGCACGCATACGTGCTTTCCAATAGGCAAAGTTCTTGACCTCGAAGATGGGAACCGAACCCCCTATATTGGCCATTTTGGCTCTCTAGCGGTGAAGCTAGAATGATCCAATGAGCAGCCTTGCTATGATACCAATTTTAAGGATCGAATGCCCAAGAGGGGGGTGAATTGGGCTCCTTTTTAAAAAAATAACTAATGTAATAAAAACTCAAGTACTAAAAGCCCAATTCCCTAAGCAAACAACCTATGCATTCAAGTGAATAATAAGTTTGCGGTATATGAAATGCATAAGTATAATGAGAAAGGAAGAGTATGCAAACTCCCGAGAAGACACGAAGACACGATGATTTATCCTGTGGTTCAGCAAGATCATCAAGACCTTCCTACATCCACGTTGTGGCACCCGCCAAGGGTGTAGCCACTCCCGAGTCACCTAGACTAGGGATCTCACTAAGAGTCTCCGTTCACCATCTCCGGCAAGGTGGAGCTCACACCTTGTACAAGTTTGATCATTCGGGCTTCCACAACCGACTTGGCAAGCTCCGGAAGGATCTCTCCGATCACCGACTGATACACGGTGAATGCAATCACCAAGAGACACTCACTTACAGCTCTCACTAGACTAGAGACTCCAATCACCAAGAATGGAAGCACACAAGCATCATCTCTAGTAAGTTCTAACCTATATCTTGGTGTACAAGTGGTGTAAATGATGTGGAAGTGGTTGTTCAATGTCTTGAATGCTTGATAATGTGTAGAGTAGCTCAGGGCATCAAGGCTTATCTAAATGACTGGTTGAAGGGGTACAAATAGCCAACTTCCACGAGATATCCGTTGGAAAAGTAGGCTGACATCACTGTTCTGCAAACACCGGATGATCCGATGTTCTCCCTTCATCTATCATCGGTCGAATACAAATTAGCTGAGGTCACTGTGTCAGATATGACCGTTGATCGATCGATGTTGTATACACCTATACATCGGATAATCCAGTGACACTTGCTCTAGGATGGTCCAGAAATAATGCTTACTGGAATGATCGACCGATGTGGCATATTTGTACATCGGATGGTCCGGTGTTACTTGGTCCAGGGAAATTGCTTACTGGAATGATCGACCGATGTAACACATGCTTCAGCATCGGATGATCCGGTGTATACCCAAGACTGAGGTCTTTTTCTGCTGCAGAGCCAACTCGACCGATGTAGTTTTTTCTGGATACATCGGTTGATCCGGTGAGTTGATTTTGTCTGCTTCGAGTTGTTCTAAGTGATTCTTTTGGAATTTGTCCAAGTGACCTCTTAGACATTGGTTTGAAATGTTCTTCTGATGACGACTAAGTCTCATGTGCTGTCAACTTTGATGCAATAATTTTGACATATATGTTTTTTCTTTCAGTCTTCATGAAAATCGATTGACCTCGTAAAATAGTTTGCTGAGAGATCTCCAATTGTATCCAATGAGCAGTAGATGATATAAATATAGAGTCCATTAAGTGTGATGAGTTATATGAGAGACCTTGCATCCACAAACTTATTAGTGATATTCAACGGTTGTCATTAATCACCGAAATCATACCTTATGGGGGCCTGGATGCTTTCAATCTCCCCCTTTTTGGTGATTGATGACAACACAATGAGTAAAGCATAACAGTAATGAAATTTAGAATACGATACTCAAAAAGATATGTAACAAGTACAAGATCCAGCAAACGAAGCTCGAAGGCTCAAAAACGATCAATAAAACATAAGAGAATTAAGTAGCACACGGATACTCAAGGATAGCAAAAGAATAGCAAAGCTCCCAAATTACAAAAGCTCCCAAAAAAAATACTCCCCCTATAGCTAGGACTCCCCCCTAAGACTATGCTATCCCTCTCCCTGACTCTGACTCTTCTCCCCCTTTGGCATCAAAACACCGAAAAGGGAAGTCGAGTGTCTAAGGATCCTGAGCGCTTGGGGCGATGATGAACTGGTCGCCGTCAGGGGTGCTATTGTCGGTCCATCTCGTGGAGAGATGGAGCTGGTGCCTGCTGCTGCTGAGGCTGGAGTACTGGAGCTTCCCTCTGTCCGGGGTTAGGTCCGTGGGTGCCACACAGGTATCTAGTCCGAAGCTTTCCCATGTATGGAATGTAGCTCCGGTTTTACGATACACGTAGTGGCACTGGGACTAACCATAGAAGGGAGGCAGGTTCGGTTCCGTATGACACGTGGGGCCTTCGGAGGTCTTCAACTCAGATAGGTGGAGTTCCTTCGCACTCTTTGCATTACCAAGGGGTATCCGGTACGTAGGGTACCAACAGTACTGGATTCCTAAATACCTTTTGACTAACCCCAGTATTTGAGTCACTAATGTATTGTGCTTCTATGTAGGTTACACGCTTGAGGAAGGAGGTCATTTGGATTGTGTATTAAGGTTACTCACGCCACATGACCGGTAACATATAATTTTTCTCCTCCCTCTCTTTTGTGTCACGTGTAGAGAATGTTACTTCTGCCAATAATTCTTCAACTCCTATAATTGCTAAGGGTTCGGTTATGATAAATGGTCTAAACTTTGAAAGATGTGGCACTTGCAAAAATTTGAAATACAACTTGCTTTATGTTTCACAATTGCTAGATGAAAATTTGGAAATTATTTTCACTAAATTACTGCAAGGTTGTATATTCAAGCAGTGAGCTTATTTTTAACATGTCTCGGTTTGGAAGAGTTTTTAAATCTGATTTTGATATGTCATCCTCTAAGCATAGGTGTCTAGTTGCAAATGAATCGAAGGACTTATAATTTTGGCATCGTAGACTTGGTCACGTAGGCTTTGTTCATCTAACGCGTGTCAGTGCTCTTGTAGACATGTTGATATGGTTGCAAGTTGACATGCTCCTCTCACAATGACCATGACAACTGAACTGAGACAACTTTTGCACCTTGACACCGTAGGACCTTCATGTGTTCAATCCTTCGGAGGTAACTGGTATGTTCTTGTGATTGTTAATGATTTTTCTAGATACTCTTAGGTTTACTCTAGGGCATCTAAGAATGAAGATTTTAGTCACTTTAGAACTTTATTTCTTTGATTATCAATTGATCACCCAGAAGTGATAATGGAACTAAATTTAAAAATCAATCATTTAATCACTTTTGTGCTGAAAATGGAATAGATCTTTAATTTTCTTCACCTAATGTACCTCAAAAAATTGGTGTTGTAGAGAGAAAGAACAGAACCTTAGTCGAGATGGCTAGGACTATGCTTGATGAATATCAAACTCCTAGAAAATTTTGGGCAGATGCAATTGCAACCGCTTGTTATGTCTCAAATCGAGTGTTCTTGCGTACTAAGTTAGGAAAAACACCATATGAACTTTGGTTTGGAAATAGGCCTAGTGTCACACACTTTAGGATTTTTGGTTGCAAATGCTTTGTTAATAAACATGGTAATCTTGATAAATTTGAAGCTAGATCTGCTGATGGCATGTTTCTTGGTTATCCATCTCATACTAGAGGCCACCGTGTGCTTTTACTTGATACTAACAAATTTGTAGAGACTTGTGAGGTTTCTTTTGATGAAGCTAGTCCAGGTACTAGCTCAAATTTTGCAGGTTCAGATCCATATCCGAAGGGGGAGAGTATTTTCATTGAAGATGAGGAAGAACTGGTGCTGCTGCCCGAAAATTCAGCAGCTAATAACATTGTTCCAGCTCCTGATTTTGATTCACAACAAACACCAACGACCAGCATTGCTGGTCCAGATCATCCTCAAGTCACAAGCTCATCGATTTGTGATGAAAATGAAGAAGAAGAAGCTTGTGAGGTGTCTATTCCCCTCCGAGTCCTTAAAAGTCATCCTCCACAACAGATTATTGGAAGCTTGCATGAACGAGTCACACGGTCCAGGTTTCGCGATCCAAACTCTCATGCTCATTCTACTTTTGTTGCTTATTTTGAACACAAAGAAATATCACACACACTGACTAATGAATCATGAATTATTGCCATGCAAGAAGAGTTAGAATATTTTGAATGAAATAATGTTTGGAAACTTGTAACTCCACCTCAAGGTCGCACTTTAATTGGAACTAAATGGGTTTTTATAAATAAACAAAGTGAGTATGGGGTTGTGGTTAGGAATAAGGCTAGGTTGGTTGCTCAAGATTTCACACAAGTTGAAGGTCTAGCTTTTGATGAAACTTTTGCTCATATTGCTAGATTAGAAGCCATAAGAATTTTGTTAGCTTTTGCTGCATCTAAAGGATTTAAGTTATATCAAATGGATGTTAAAAGTACTTTTCTAAATGGCTACATAGATAAGGAGGTTTATGTCAAGCAACCACCGGGTTTTGAAAATCCAGATTTTCCAAATCATGTTTATAAATTGTCCAAAGCCTTGTACGGTCTCAAACAAGCCCCTAGAGCATGGTATGATAGGTTAAAAACATTCTTACTTGAAAAGGGGTTGACCATGGGCAAGGTTGATAAAACTCTTTTTTGTGCTTAAGCATGGCAATGACTCAACATCCATTCAAGCTTATGTGGATGATATTATCTTTGGTTGTGCTTCTCATGATCTTGTGTCCAAGTTTTCAGCTATGATGAGTTCAGAATTTGAGATGAGTATGATGGGAGAACTCACGTACTTTTTGGGCCTGCAAATCAAGCAAACCAATGAGGATACTTTTGTGCATCAAACGAAGTATACAAGAGATATCCTTAAGTGCTTCAACATGGACAAAATCAAGCCTCTTCAGACACCAATGGGAACAACGACAACACTTGACCTTGACGAAGAAGGTGACCCGATCGATCAAAATGAATATCGAAGCATGATTGGATCACTTTTGTACCTCACGACATCAAGACCGGACATACAACTCAGCGTATGTCTTTGTGCACGGTTTCAAGCTTCCCCACGTGCTTCACATCATCAAGCCATCAAAAGAATTATCAGGTACTTACATGGAACTCGAGAATTTGGCATTTTTCTTTCTTCTTCCTCAACCATTACTTTGAAAGCCTTTTCGGATGCTGTTTTTGGAGGTTGTAGGGTTGATTAGAAAAAGTACTTCGGGTGCTTGTCATTTTCTTGATAATTCACTTGTTGCTTGGTCCTCTAGAAAACAAAGTTTAGTTGCATAATTCACAGCCGAATCTGAGTATGTAGCTGCTGCTAGCGCTTGCTCACAAATTCTTTGGATTGTTCAAACACTTAAGGACTATGTGGATGATCTACATAGTGTTCTACAATTTTATGATAACACTAGTGCTATTTGCATTGCTAAAAACCCCGTGCAACATTCGAGAACAAAGCACATTGACATTAGGTATCACTTTATTTGTGATAATGTTGAAAAAGTAAACATCGTGCTTCACCATGAAGATACCGAACAACAATTGGCTGACATTTTTACAAAACCTTTGGATTTCACTCGTTTTTGTTACATTCGTAGTGAAATAGGGGTTATGCATCCTCATGGCTTAAATTTGAGGGGGAGTTTTGAAACTTGAGAAGTCTATGTGTGAATCTGAATTTAAAATAATATGAGCATAGTATTTCATACATATATGACTTTGTGATTCTGTTTACATGCTGAAAGTTCTTACTACATTACTCATGTTATACATTTTGTAGTTTTTGCCATGGCAAGTAATTGGAATAATTACTTACACTAAATTTGGTCATGGTCGAACTTTCTTGCTATTTTGAACTTGTTGCATGCTCACAAGTGCTTTTAATAATGAAAATTTAATCAATCAACTATCCACATGTTGATCATTTATGATCAAATAAAAATAAGAAAAGATCAAGAGAATATGCATGCATCGCACTTCTTCTTTCAGATGGCTTATCATTGCACTTAGATATGAACTTGGAAGAAGTGTTGTATGACTAAACCCATGTCCTTAAGCTTATCATTGTCAAATGACATAGGCTTGACTTGGTTGGTTCGAATAAGGCAGATGCGGCATATAATGTCTTGCAAATGTCATATGATCTGAATTTGTGCTTTGAAAAATAATAAAAATGTAGCAACAAGTGTCATGCTTTCAAGTTTTGAAATAGTTAAGTTTGTGAGATCATTACTTGCTTAAATTGAAAATTAGATTTGATCTCTAGCATTGCTCACACTACTTTATGTATTTCATTGGTGTATTAGTGTAAGGTACTTCATAGTATGACTTGGATTAGCTTTGTTTTATATGTATATGTCAAATTATTCTCATAACAAATTAAAATTTCTCTTTTTTACCTTTCTTAATACATTATCAAAGGGGGAGAAATTGATCACACATTGCAAACATTCACAAGTATTTTGGCATGATTCTTCTCAGGGGCAGTGTACATCCTTAGGGGGATAATTTTTGTTTTTCTTCTCATTTTATTTCATATTTACAAAGGGGGAGAAATATTTCGGGGAGAAATTTGTTTTCAAAACTTTTCATGTGAATAAGCCAATGTTCGGATTTTAAGTGGTGTTGCCAATGCATTCATCAAGGGGGAGATTGTGAGACCTATGTGTGTTGAATACATTGGCTATGACGATATAAGTTTTGAGTACTGCCAAAACACCCGTCTCAACAAGGTCCGTCTCTAGGTCCGAGCTCTTGCAAGCTCCGACAATAGGTCCGACTTGTTTTGGGTAGCTCCGGCAAGGTCTGATGTAAGGTCCGACTTGCTGAGTCTAGGTCCGACTATCTTTGATAAGCTCCGATTCAAGGTCTGGTTAGCTTTGGCAAGATCCGATGCTAGATCACATTGGTTCTGCTTTTATCTTGCAATGTTTCGAACTTGCTTTTTAGATTATGAAAAGTTTGCTTAGTATTCTTTTACTAAGTTTTTGGTGTGTTTTGGTGGTTATGGCTGGTATCATTTTGCTATGGTTTGCAACATTCTTATGTGAGGTGCTCACATAAGGTGTTGTGATTTCAGAACTAACGTGAGTCAAGTCGAGGGTTTGTGCTCAGAAATATCAGTTGTTTATTCATGTGAAGGTGTTGCTTGAGTTTGAGACATGGCCGGTGACGAGATCCATTGAACTAGTCTTAGGAGAAGATGAGGTTCAACAACCAATTTTGGGAGGAATTGTGGTTGAGTTGATCGAGAGGTCGCGCGACATGTTTGAATCAAGAACAATGCATATGAAGGTATCGTGGACATCATTGGAAGGTGTCTGCACGTGTGCAAGGAGTGCATAGATGTGGCAATATGGTTCCAAGGCGTGATGAAGAGATGTGGACGTAAAGAATTGGTCAGAAAGATTCAACCGACTAGGTTATGGACTCAGGTTGCGGCTGAGTCATGTTTGACTCAAATATGGAAAGATTTGAGTTGGTTACGATAGAATTTCGTGTGGGTCACAAAGTTGAGTTGTTTTTAGGAATGTGAGATATGTTCCTAAGGTGTTTGGAAGTCTTAAGATTGCTTCTATCTGCGTATAGAAGAGTCTTGAGCTGTTATGGAAAGTTTCGGTGGAAACTGAGTAGGATATGAGTCCTAGTTTATTTTGGGTTGGCCTCATGTCTGGTTATATAAGCAAGGGAGGCCAGAGCTCATGGTGAATGGATTTTGGGGCTGTTCCTCTTGTGTTCTATTGAATAAAGATCGTAGTTTAAAGGAACTTTTGTGCCTTGTTCCTCCGATTTGTTTCAGACAAGTTTTTCTTGTTGAGTTCCTGACAGCACTACCTTACTACGATGGTTTTATCATAACTCGAGTTTTACAGGTCCAATAGATGTGATTCTTTTTGGGTTGTCCACACAACTTGATTATCTATCATTTTTGAAAATGTCACGGTCATTGGATTTCTTTGCAGTGTTGTAGATCTAATTTTTGTCGGGTAGAACAAATTGACCTTTGTTCGATCTTTCGATCGTAACATGAGTTTTTCTTGATGGTTTTTTGTGATTCTTGTTGTCGTGTATCCATGACCTAATTGTCTGTAGTATCTACCACTTTTGTCACGATTGAATACATTTAGATTAGTCGTACACATTGTTTCTTAACGGATTGATTTTCTGTCGAGGGTGTCGGTGGTTTTGATCCGGCAGATCTCCCGACACTACTAAAGATTTAGAGGAGTTTGAGGTTCAGTGTGGGTGCGCGGAGATTCAAGAAGGTGTATTGTAAATGACACAGGAGACACGGAGATTTACGTGGTTCAGGCCGCCTGAGCGTAACACCCCACTCCACGGATGTGTTGGTGTTGTATTGGCTATATGAGCTTGTATCGAGCGTCTATGGATCATAGAGAGTCTGTAGAGCGCGTATGTGGACGTGTCCTATGTATCGTCGGCCTGTCCTTTTATAGTACAAGGGCAGGCCGTTACAAGTGAGCCTGGCCCGACATGTGGCCCCGACGGTTACTGATATTGTTACATTCAACACGTTTAATTACCCTTAATGACCGAGTTATGGGCTTTGACAGCATCGTTACTGGTAATTAAGGTCGTCCGATCGTGTGTCATTAATACAGTATTAATGACACTTGGTAGGGTCTTGAAGTCCTTGATTCCCCTTTGAAGATCCGGAGCCGTTGTGGAGTCTTCCGGAGGTTAGAGGCTGAATATCCGACGGTTGGACATGTGGCAGCACCGGAGCACACTGTGGAGAACAGATGGCTCCGGTGTTACCTAACACGTGTCAGCACCGGAGCTTCCCTCGGTCTGGGGTTAGGTCCGGGGGTGCCACTTCGGTACATAGCCCGGAGCTTCCCCCCTTGCGGGTGGTAGCTCCGGTTTGATAGTACACGTGGCGACCCTGGGACTAACCATGTTGGAGAAGCGGGTCCAGACATGTCTGACATGTGGGCCTCTGAAGGTCTTCAAATCAGGTGGATGACTTTCCCTTGAGATCATTGCAATCCCAAGGGGTATATGGTACCCAGGGTACCGACAGTGGCCGCCTGGGCCCACCTCCGGGGAAGACCCCTTGGGTGAAATCATTCCGCCGGAGGTGGGTCCATCCTTCGACTTTTGAACTGAGTCTTCAAAGGTCTTCAGATGTGCCGTTGGCGATGGTTCGGAGTTAAATCCTCGCCTCGTGGCGTATCCCGTGTGCGGCAGGTGAGATCTTTGGCGTGCGGATCTCACGCAATTGAAGGTCGCCGGTTCCCGATACAAAAATCGTATCGGTTCCGCGCGCCTTGTCAGGCCACCGCCTTCGGGCTTCTCGCCTCATGATGACAACCGTTCGCCTGGGTAAGAACCTCGACTTGATTGTCGGGGTGGTCCCGGGCCCTCTTGTCATTGGCTGGGTGAAATTTTTGAGTAGTATCTTCGACTTCCTTGCGGTTTCCATCCATGTGGCGATCCCTGGAGCTTCCGAGGGTGGCTCCAACCCTACCCCGAAGCCAAGGGCCGAGGTCGTCAGCAAGGGTAAGGAGCCAGCGGAAGAACCCTTGAGCCGGAAGAGGAAGCTGCAGCATGCCGATGAAAAGGTCCGTCAGGCCTGTCACCTCTGCATCGGCTCCTTCTCCCCGGAGGGGGAGGTCTTCTACAACCGCGGCGACTGTACCCGTAGCGGGGTCCTCCCGGGGTGCTAGCTCCGGCCATGCGACTCCTGCACAAGGGCCGGTTGAGGCCTCTAGGTCCGGAGGTTCTTCCCGATCGAGGAGGGCCTCGACTAGGGAAATGCTCGCGGCTGCAACGAGTTCCGGGAGGCCTTCCGGAGCTTCCACGCCGGTTATGACCAGCTTAGAACGCCCGGGAAAGAGGTTCCGCGCAAGCTGGTGCGGAAGCCTCCCAAGGTAATTTTTAATCTTTACCTAGGATAGTTGTTTAGTTGTAGTAGCTATTTTTTAAGTTTCTTCGTCCATCATCTGCAGCGTTCCCAAGAAGAGAAGTGAGGCTCCACCCTCAGCCACAACAGCTGAGGCTGTGAGGGCGGGAGCTTCTGCTCCTGTCCCGGTGCCGCCCCAAGTGGTGGCTAAAGCTGCGACAGCTCCGGCGCCAGCTGTCGTGGTCATGGACCTCGACTCATCCCCAGAGACTCCCGTGGTAGCGCCGGACCGCGGGAGAGAAGATGCGCCAGCGGCACCTGTCCCGGAGGGTGAAGCTCCGGGTCCTGGTGCTGAGATGATGGGAGCTCCGACCGTTGAGCCGGAGGAAGCAGTAATTCCGGCCTCAGAGCCAGAAATTGTCGAAGCTCTGGCGGTTGAGCCGGAGGTGATTGAAGTCCCGGCGTGCGCGTCGGATGTTGAGGAAGTCCCGGCGGTTGGGCCGGCTACCTCAGAAGCACCGGCCGCAGAGCCGGTAGTTGTTGGAGCTCCGGCCGTAGGGTCGGTTGATGATGAAGATCTTCCGGCTCCCGAGCCGGTTGTTGCAAAGGCATCGGGGCTCGAGCCCCCATCGGAGGAGGTGCCCAGGCCGGAGCCAGAAGCGGCCCCTGCTCCGGAAGTGACGACGTCGGAGGTACCCGCGGCTGAGCCAGAGTGCCCTGGTGAAGTCGCTGCCCCCTGCCTGAGGGGGTGAATGAAGACCTGGCGGCGAGGCCTTCCTCGATGGTGACTGAGGCCATCCCGGAGGACGGCCCTAGTGCCATGGAGACCCAGGGGACCACTCTTGTGGAGTGGGACCCAATTTTTGTATCTGAAAACCCGCTGGAACCAGCGGAGGAGACCCCAGCAGGTCCGGAACCTATCCCGTTGTCATTGTCTATTGACAACGCCTGTTCCAGTCTGCGTCAAGTTCAACTGGCCTTCTTCCACAACAGCAAGGCTCTTGAAAAGGAGCGCCAAACCCTTAGGCGGTGGCGTAACTGGCTCTACTTCGAGACCAAGCTGGCACAATCGAGGCTAGCGGATGACAAAGAGTGGATCAAGCGGGAGAAGGTCCGCCTGGAATACTGGGGTAAATTATTGGATGACAGGGAGAGTATGACTCGCGCCCTCGACGCTCAATTCCGGGAGATCTATGAGCAGACCAAAGCAGCTAACAGTGCGGCCAATGAACGCCAAGAAAGGCTTCAGGCCATTAACACTACACTCATCAAGCGCCGGGAGGTACTTGAGGAGAGGGAGAAACGGCTCGAAGATGAAGAGCAGAAACCCCTAGAGCTGCGGGATGACGTCCTAAGGAGGGAGGAGGAGCTCACCGAAAAGGTGGCTCTGGCTGACAAGGGCCTCAAGGAGCGCGCCAAGAAATTGGAAGAGCGCTGCACTGAGGAGGAGGAGAAGGTCTGGGTGCGAGGGCAGGAACTCTATGAGCAAGAGTGATCCCTTGCTGCCAGGGAGAAGAAAGTGAGGGGCAGGGAGAAGGACCTGGTTGACCGCCAGAACAAGATCCACCTCCGGGAGGAGGAGCTCGGAAAACTCGAGAAGCGGGTTGCTGAGAAGATTCAGCAAAACACCAAAGAAGTTGAGCGCCTCGCTCGTGAGAATTCTGAACTGGTGGCGGCCAGAAGATCCTTGGAGAAATTGAAGGGCTTGAGGATTGCGGACTCCCTACAGATTTGGGAGTTCCTGGGCAAGGCTAATGACGCGCTGACACAGATGGGCTTCAGCCCCGTGCGTCCGGATGATCCGGAGCCAGAGCCGGACCTAGCATTGCAGGCGTTGAGCTCGGCAGGTAGCAAACTCGCCAAGGTGTGCGATGTCATCGCGGACCAATTGGAGGTTGAGGGGCAATCCTGGTGAAGAACATCGCAGAATATGTGCTAACGTGCTACACCAGCCGGAATCCCCAATTCCCTCTGGACCCAGTGCTTGAAGGTCCCGTTGAAGGAGAAGGCTAAGCTGCCTGAGCCAACGTGTCGGAGGTTGCCCAGAAGGTCGCCCAATTCTTCCATAGGGTCTAGGACCATCTCTGTAGTTCCCACTTGTATTCTCTCTTCTTCTTCCTCGATTTTGTAATCATTGTCTCCAGATGAATGAAATCCCCAAGTTTTTGTGAATTTCACTTTTTGTCTTCAACACTTTTTGTCTTCACTTGGCCCCCTGGTAGATGTACACAATTTGATTGTGAACATGTACCAAGAGGATATTGTGTTTCGTTGAAGACTCATTTTCTTCGAACTTGTAGAGTGTAGGTCCGAAGTCTTCGATAGTGAAGGCCACCTGAGGTCAAATTGACTACCGTTAGAGCTTAGTAGCTCCGGCAATAGTCCCTATCAACGCATAGAGCATCAATAGTTAGCCCTCTGGGGTGTCGGAGCTTAGTAGCTCCGGCAGTGACCTTTGCCAACGCGTAGCTTGTCGGCAGCAGACTCCACTTATGGGGTCTTCTCACCATCTTTTATTTTACGTCGACGGCTGGCCCCCCTAGCTTTACCGGAGCTTGGTTGCTCCGGTGATGCTCGTTTTCAATGCCTAACATCGATTACAAGCCATCCAGGGGAGTCGGAGCTTTGTTAGCTCCGACTTTTCTTCATCAACATGGATTTTATTTTTCCTGCACACTGAAGCCAAGAAAAATAGTAAAATTCGTTTCTTGCTATAACTTCATCGCGGCTTACGATTCTCGAGAAAATTTTAGGTCAAACGCGATTCTAAATACAATCGAATGCGTTGCCTTTTCTTCCAGATCCAATTGTACTTGGACCCGCCTTACTTCGGCCTGCCGGGGTGTAGGTAGAGTGGCGTACTTAGGGTGCTTGACCAAGCTAAGTTGATAGCACACTCCGGCCCTAGATTGGCTCGGCGGCATTCAGGCGAGTGGGCCATGAACAATATTTGAATCCAAAAGAATCGACAATACAACTCAAATCGTATATGAAACGATCGTACTAAAATTTCTTAAGAATTGCACGTCTTTGTTATAGACAAGAAAGAGAAAAATAAAAATGTTGAGCCTGTACAAAATGAATGCACGTAGAGTCTGTTTCACATGAAGATGTCTTTCATTATAGGTCCGGGGTACAGGGGAAACATGTACACTCTTAGGGTACGGAACCAGGCTAGGTGTGTTTCATTTCTCGTTTAACCCAGGGTAGCTAGCCACACTTTTAGTCCTGAGACTGTGACAAGTGTTGCATGAACTTCGCGAACCTTATGGGAAAGGTCCGGCTGTTCTCCCGGAGGAGCTACCCGACTCTGTACATCGACTCTATAACATACACCTCAAGTTACTACAGACTCACCTCCGTGATATTAAGTGTAGAACTTACGGAGGTGCTCAATGTTCCAAGGATTTGGGAGAGGTGTCCCATCCTCGGTAGCCAAGCGAATGCTTCCGGGACGGGATACTTTAATCACTCGGAAGGGTCCCTCCCAGCTGGGTGAGAGTTTGTTTAACCCTTCTTTGGATTGTATTCTCCGTAGCACCAGATCATCTTCCTCGAGCTGTCAGTTGTGTACATGCCGCTGATGATAGCGCTGTAGGGCTTGGCGATATCGGGCATTCCGAACAGCTGCTTGGCACCTTCCCTCCTCAAGGAGGTCTAGGACTTCACGCCGGAGCTGGTCCTGCGTGGCTTCGTCGAAGGTCCAGACCCGGAGTGAACCCAAGGTGATTTCCGGAGGAAGGATTGCTTTAGGTCCATACACCAGGAAGAAGGGTGTCTCTCCAGTTGACCGGTTTTGAGATGTCCTGTTGGCCCATAAAGTGGGCGGAAGTTCTTCAATCCAATTGGCTCCATGTTTTTCAAGCGCTCATAGGTGCGCGTTTTGAGTCCTTTAAGGATTTCAGCATTTGCTCTCTCGGCTTGGCCATTACTTGCTGGGTGAGCTACGGAGGCGTAGCAAACTTGAATGCCGAGGTCTTCGCAATATCCTTGAAATGCAGAGCTTGTGAATTGGGTCCCATCATCAGTGATGATTTTGTTTGGGACTCCAAATCTGCATACAATGGACTGCAAAAAGTTGATAGCAGATTGCTTGTTGATTGTCACAACTGGAGTTGGTTTCGGCCACTTGGTGAACTTGTCAATGGCGACGTACAGGAACTTGTAACCTCCAACGGCTCTTGGGAAGGGTCCCAAGATGTCCATCCCCCACACAGCGAAGGGCCATGTAGGAGGTATCATTTGTAGGGGCTGAGCCGGTGTGTGAATTTGCTTTGCATGAAATTGACATGCTTCGCATTTCTTCACCAGCTCAGTTGCATCCTGGAGTGTTGTAGGCCAGTAGAAGCCATATTGAAAGGCTTTACGAACTAGCGTGCGGGAAGACGCGTGGTTCCCACACTCGCCTCCATGGATTTCTGCGAGGAGCTCGCAGCCTTCTTCCCTTGTGATGCACTGCATTGGGATGCCATTGGCATCGCTCCGGTAGAGATCCCCTTCTACCAACGTGTATCTTTTAGCCAATCTGACTACCCGGTCAGCGGATACATCATCGTCAGGAAGGATGTTGTCTTTCAAGTAGCTCCGGATCTCAGAGATCCATGCATTGCAACTAGCTTGAGCATTTGAGTCTTGCGTGCTGGGTTGCTCGAAGCTTCCGGCAGCACCTACGACCCTTGATGGCTGCCATGGTAACAGGGCCATCGGGACCGTCAGCTTCGGGATGCTGTTCTCGCCCCCTTCGCTCAGTTCGGCAGGCTGAGCTGTTGGTTTTGACAACCTCCGGACAAAAGTTCCGTCAGGAGCCGGAGCTCCGGTTGACGCTTTCGTCGAGAGTTCATCAGCTTCAGCATTATGGGCACGTTGAACATGGTGGAGATCTAGGACTTTGAAGTCCTTCTGAAGCCTCTGGACTTCAAGGAGGTAAGCAGCTAGCTGGAGATTGTTGCAGGAGCATTCACCCTTCACTTGTTTAATGATGAGCTGCAAATCTCCCTTGACCAGCAGTTGCTTGACACCATATGATAGTGCCACCTTTAGTCCGTAGATGAGTGCTTCGTACTCCGCCATGTTGTTGGTCGCCTTGAAGTCAAGGTGTACCATGTATTTTACCTTCTCCCCGATTGGTGCGAGGAGAAGGATTCCAGCTCCGGCCCCCTGCTTTTGCATGGAGCCGTCGAAGTAGAGGGTCCAGTGAGGCTCAGTGAAGACTGGAACTTGATGTTCCGGCTTCTGCTCACTGGGGCCCCCAGGGTTTGATGGAGAGGGAGTCCATTCCGCCACGAAGTCTGCCAATGCTTGACTCTTGATTGCTTGCCTTGAAATGAATTCGAGATCAAATTAGGCCAATTTCGCTACCCACTTTGCAACATTCCCAGTAGAATTGGGATTATGCAAGATTGCTCGAAGTGGGTAAGAGGTCACCACTGAGATTTTGTGAGCTTGGAAATAATGGCGAAGCTTCCTGGAGGCAATAAGAACTGCATAGAGCAGCTTGTGCACCTCTAGGTATCGAGTCTTGGCATCATGTAGTACTTCACTGATGAAGTACATCAGGCGCTGAATGGTCCAGACCTTCCCGGAGGGGCCCGAAGCTTCCTCTCCACTGACCCGGATCCTCCCGGAGGGATCCGGATTTTCTTCGGGGACCTCCGGGTCCTGGCTGGAGGAACCCGGAGCTTCTTCAGAAGCGACCTGGACCCTCGCGGAGGGGTCTGGGTCTTCTGAAGTAACATCTTGTGGATTTGAGTCTGGGAGCTGGGACCCAGACTCGCTTTCAGGGACCTCTGGACCCTCCCGAAGGGGTCTGGATTCCTGAGTATGGGGTAGCTCTGGTCTCTCCGCGACCAGGACCATACTGATGACTTCGTCAGTGGCTGAAATGTAAAGCAGCAAAGGCTCACCAGGGTTCGGAGCTACCAGAATTGGTAGGGTGGTGAGGAACTGTTTCAGCTCCTGGAATGCCTTCTCTGCTTCTTCAGACCATTGGAATGGTCCGGACTTCCTCAATAACTTGAAGAAGGGGAGTGCCCATTCCGCCAGTCTTGAAATGAACCGGCTGAGGGCTGCTAGACATCCAGTTAGCTTTTGGACATCTTTGATGCAGGTTGGTGGCCGCATGTCTTCAATGGCTTTGATCTTCGCCGGATTAGCTTCTATACCCCGGTGACTTACCAGGAAACCAAGAA
This sequence comes from Tuctoria greenei, assembly GCA_036927565.1. NCBI lineage: Eukaryota > Viridiplantae > Streptophyta > Magnoliopsida > Poales > Poaceae > Tuctoria > Tuctoria greenei. The sequence goes on along the minus strand of JAYESD010000003.1, from coordinate 68,274,904 downwards.
GTTTTCCGGAGCTAACCCTGAAGACACACTTGTCTGGGTTTAGCTTTGTGCGGGTGACCCGCAGCTTATCGAAGACAGCCTGCAAGGTGTCAAGGAGTGACTCCTTGTTCTTGACTTTGACCACGATGTCATCGACGTACACTTCCACTATGTCTCTAATGAGTTCTTCAAAGGTTTTGTACATAGCTCGTACAAAGGTTGAAGCTACATTTTTGAGACCAAATGGCATGGTTGTATAACAGTACAATCCATCTACTGTGATGAAAGAGGTGTGCTCTTCATCTTCCCTAGACATTCTGATTTGATGATACCCAGAATATGCGTCCAGGAAACACAGTAATTCACACCCGGAGGTGGAATCCACTATCTGATCTATTCTAGGTAGTGGGAACGGATCTTTTGGACATGCCTTATTTAGTGTGGTGTAGTCGATACACATCCGAAGCTTCCCGCCGGCCTTGGGCACAACGACTAGGTTTGCTAGCCATTTTGGATGGAAGACTTCTCGGATGAATCCATCTTCAAGCAACTTCTTTACTTCTTGTCAGATGAAGTTTTGTCGCTCTACGGATTGCTTTCGAGGCTTCTGATGCACAGGCCGGGCGTCGGGGTAGATCTTCAGATTGTGCTCAATCACTTCCCTGGGGATCCCAGGCATTTGTGACGGTTGCCAGGCAAACACGTCGACATTAGCCCAGAGGAAAGTGATGAGCGCGAGTTCCTATTTGTCGTTCAATCCCCCCGATATACGGGTGGTCTGAGCGGCATCGGAACCAATTTGGACGACTTTGACGGGAATGTCGGTGTCGCCGCTTGGCTGCACACGAGGTGCAGAAGTCGAGCCTTGCTTACGAATGCTCGGGAGTTTTGGAACTTGCTCCTGCATGGAGTCCTCCTCTTGCGCCGTGGTGAGTGCATGGAGTTCTTCCAGAGCAGTTACTCCGGCAGTACGATCTCCACGGATCCGGAGAACGCCTACTGGTGTTGGCATCTTTAACACCAGGTAACCATAATGAGCAGCTGCCATGAATTTGTACAAGGCAGGCCTACCCAAGATGGCATTGAAGGGTAAGTTGATCTGAGCAACGTCAAAGACCAACTTCTCGGTGCGATACTTCTCCCGGGTCCCGAAGGTAAGGGGAAGAGTAATAGCTCCGAGTGGGGTAATAGCTCCCAGACCTACTCCTGAGAAAGGTCGGGAGGGGTGGATATCCGAAGGTCGGAGCTGAAGCTTCGTAAAAGCTTTGAAGCTTATAAGGTTGAGCCTCGAACCTCCGTCCACCATGACATGGTGGAGCTGGATGTTATTGATGGTAGGAGATACCATCAAAGGTAGTTGACCCGCTCTAAGCATGCTTCGAGGGCAGTCCGAAGCATCAAAAGTGATGGCTGTGTCCATCCACTTTCAATGAGGCTCCGCCCTGGCTGTAGGAGCTACAGCAGCCATGTCCCGACGCATAGTCTTGATGACGCGGCAGGAGGTGATGTCCCATGATCCACCAAAAATGGTGTTCATGGTCTTCCGACGCTCGTTGTCAGAGACGTCAGAATCGTCGTCGACAGAGGTGTAGACGGCCTTCAGGACCTTTTTGGGATCCTGAAAACCTAACTCTTCTTCAGCCAGAGCTTCGTCGACTTTTTGTTTTCCTTCCCTCTGTCGGAAAGGAGATTCTTCCCGACACTTGTTGTAGCGCTCGGCATGGTATTGGACCTCCCGGCAGTCTTCCAAACTGTGGCTGCCCATTTTGTGAATTGGAAACCACACTTTGGGTTTGCCACCGTCTTCAGAAGATGGTCGAGGTCGCTTCTCGGGGCGTGGCCCCCGGCCACCCGGAGCTGCAGCAGCTACAACATTGGATGTACCGGCCGACGGCTTCTTCTTGCCGTTGGTCTTTTTATTCTTCTTGCCATTCCTGGAGGTAGCGGCTTCTTCTTTGGAGGATTTCTTGTGACCCTCCGGAGTTGGTTTGGAGTGCATCTTACGGCCCTCCGCAGCTCTGGCACATTTGTCAGCCAAGCTGAAGAGTTCCGTGACACTGGTAATCTCCTTGATTGCCATTTTCTCCAGCATCTTCTTATCCCGCGCTCCCTGTCTAAATACCACGATGACAGAGGCGCTAGAGATAGAAGGGATAGTGTTTCGTACTTGAGAGAACCTTTGGATGAATGATCGCAGGGATTCTGCCCCTTTTTGCACGACTGCAAAAAGGTCCAGTTCAGTGCCTGGTCGGGTGTATGAACTCCCAAAGTTGGCGGTGAACTGCCGGCACAGCTCCTCCCAACTATTGATGGAGTTGGGTGGGAGGCTCATAAACCAGGACCTGGCGGTACCAGTTAAAGCCACTGGGAAATAATTGGCCATTACGGCCTCATTTCCTCCAGCTGCCAAGATAGCAGTGGAGTAAATCTGAAGAAATTCGACAGGACTGACGATCCCGTCGAACTTCTCCGGTAGGTGAGGCTGGAACTTCTGTGGCCACCTGACCATACGCAGATGCATGGCTAGGGCTGAATAGCCTCCTCCTACTCCTTCAGGAGCAAGAACATCTTGAGCTTCTCGTCTTTCACGAGCATGCTCAATATGGACTCGGCCATCCTATTGACGATATCGGTGATCAAGCTCCGCCCGGAGGTCATGAGTTGAAAGCCTGGATACCGTGTGAGTGCGTCGTGCCCCGGAGGGCAATGACGTCACTTGTTGTGATGCAGCACGTCTCCTGTTGTTGGAAACGTGCGGACCAAGTCTACCAGACAAGGTCCGCCGCTGCGACGGGGCCCATCCTGAAGGAGGAGGACCCTGTTTACTGATGCGGTCGGCTACTGCTGCAACCAAATGTTCCACATCGGCCCTCCACTGCTCCAGTGCATCCCGGGATGCATCCGGAGGTGGTGGGTGTTGGAGAAGAGCACGTGCTGCATGGAGCGCGTGTTCTAGGTTGTCATGATTTGCCGACGCAGTTATTGATGCCGGTGCACCATCGTGTTGTCCAGGTTGATTTGCTGGTGGAGGCGGTGATGGTGGCAGTGTGACTCCTACTAGCGCTGAGGCCCCTGCTGGTGGCTGCATATTGGAGGGATTGACCCCAACAGCTTGAACAGTAGGATGACCATTAGATGATCCAGCAGCTGAGTTCACCATTCTTGAAATCTCAGGCGCCCCTACCTGGCGCGCCAACTGTCGGTGGTTTTGATCCGGCAGATCTCCCGACACTACTAAAGTGTTAGAGGAGTTTGAGGTTCGGTGTGGGCGCGCGGAGATTCAAGAAGGTGAATTTTAAATGACACAGGAGACACGGAGATTTACGTGGTTTGGGCCGCCTGAGCGTAACACCCTACTCCACGGATGTGTTGGTGTTGTATTGGCTGTATGAGCTTGTATCGAGCGTCTATGGATCGTAGAGAGTCTGTAGAGCGCGTATGTGGACGTGTCCTATGTATCGTCGGCCTGTCCTTTTATAGTACAAGGGCAGGCCGTTACAAGTTAGCCTGGCCCTACATGTGGCCCCGGCGGTTACTGATATTGATATACATTCAACACGTTTAATTACCCTTAATGACCGAGTTATGGGCTTTGATAGACCGTTACTGGTAATTAAGGTCGTTCGATCGTGTGTCATTAATACAGTATTAATGACACTTGGTCGGGTCTTGAAGTCCTTGATTCTCCTTTGAAGATCCGAAGCCGTTGTGGAGTCTTCCGGAGGTTAGAGGCTGAAGATCCGATGGTTGGACATGTGGCAGCACCGGAGCACACTGTGGAGAACAGATGGCTCCGGTGTTACCCGACACGTGTCAGCACCGGAGCTTCCCTCGGTCTGGGGTTAGGTCCGGGGGTGCCACTTCGATACATAGCCCAGAGCTTCCCCCCTTGCGGGGGGTAGCTCCGATTTGATAGTACACGTGGCGACCCTGGGACTAACCATGTTGGAGAAGCGGGTTCGGACATGTCTTACATGTGGGCCTCCGAAGGTCTTCAAATCAAGTGGATGACTTTCCCTTGAGATCTTTGCAATCCCAAGGGGTATATGGTACCCAGGGTACCGACAAAGGGGTTTTCGTTGCTTTCGCTAAAAAAGTTTTAAATCTATCATTCACCTCGTCCGGTAGCTTTTCACATGCTCTTCAATCCTACACGAACGGAGCAGTTCCCCTCAAGAGCAGTTTTGAGTGTATCTCATATGTCTTTGACAACTTTAAGTCCATCCACCTTGATAAACTCTTCTCTACTTAAAGATGAAGTGATCACCGCAACGTCGTGTGCATTGCGATGTATTTCTTGTTCTTGCTCTGAAGTGAGTTCTTTGTTGTTGTCAGCGATGTCCAAACCTTTGCAGACTATATGACAAAGACTTGGGTTTAGTGAAATAAGATGCATCCTCATATTATATTTCCACATTGAATAATCATTGTCGTCAAGCTATGGAGGTCTTCCCATGGGAATAGAAAGATAGTGATTGTAGTTGTTAAGCTTATCATAATTAAAAGGATACTAGGAGTAGTCTTTATGACTACCCCTTTTGGCTTTTCATCCTCCTTCTTTCCCTTCTGGCTTAGAAGCTTCTTCCTTCAAAACGCCTTGAGTTCATGCACTTCTTTATCATTGTGTTCGTGCTTCTTGAGCACATCGAACGCCTTGATGTATTGTTCGTTTCAAATGATGGCCATTTCCGGGATCTCGTTGGTCTTGTTTAGTGGCCATTTGTCTCTTGAGCGTTGAGTCTCGTAAAAGAAGAGTCTTGCTCTAATACCAATTGAATCTGGCCTACAGTGGGGGTGAATAGTCATTGAATACTTTTCCTGCAACACTTTACCAAAATCGTCAAATACAGGAGGGTCGGACTAGTCTGGTAGATAGTGTGTAGAGAGTGCGGACCAGTCCATTGTGCTTGGTGTATCTACGAAATGAATAATTGTTTTATGAATCTTTCTCAAATGTTATCGCAGTGGGATGTAGTAAACTATCCTAACAACTTGATGAAGTAATTAGGATGAGTAATTAGCACATGGAATACAAAATTAATACAAGTTGTAAGTTTGATTAACCCTACGTCCTAGATGATGATGATTGCAAAAATAAAGAACTAGAACACACAAGATAAGAATTTTTACCGAGGTTTGATCTCACCAAAGATATCTACGTCCTCATTGAGGAGCTCACACAGAGTCGGATCTCGATCAACCCTTTACCTCTTCAAGTCACCACAAAGGCCAACTTGAGTTCCACTATCAGGAGTGATCACCGAGTCAATGGAGGAACCTCACACCTTGAGGGCTCCTACAAAATTACAACGAGAAAAACGAATCAATCCTCATTTTTCACCTTTTTGTGCATCATTATTCATATACCTGTTTTCATCTCAACAAATTCCATTAGAACCTCATTTGTTTGTCATCAATCGTCCAAAACCCATAAGAGAATGCATTGCACTTTCACGAACGACCTGATCAGCCCCGCTGCATGCTAACCAAGTTATTTTTGGGTGCCCGTCAAGCCTCACCCGTTGATCTTCGTCTTTGTAACTACCAACTTAGTAGTCCTGTGAATCTAAATTAGATGTTCTAAACGTCATTTATTTCAATACAGAGAGAATACTTGACAACAATGTTTTTTGTAACTTGCATACAAAGAAAAACTGTGCGCCATGCTTACGCATCCTGTCTGTCCTGCTCCTGCTTCCTTTGGTGCGTGTTGCCCTGGAAGTTACGCTCGTGGAATCGCCAACCCTGCAAGGTACCTGCCATGTGGTTTCTCTTCGGTAAAGTTAACATAGGCAGACCAAAGAGAAGGCAGAATAAGCACACGGGTATCAGAAAATGATCTGTGCCGCAATTCCAACAGCTATGTTAGAATATGTGTTGTGTATAGAGTTGTATACATAGAGGACAAGCTTGCGGCGTTAGTTTGAGTAGCGCACAAGTCTTAGAGTTTAAACCTCATGTAATCTAATCTGTATTGTTTCCTCTCAACTACTCCATCCGTTCTATTTTACCTAATTTGACACTGGCTTGTTTAGTTTAAAATAAAACGTGAGGAGTATCACTACAGGAAATGCTAACAATTATGTCGGCCACCGTAACTTACGTGGCCCAGCCGACGTAATTAAGTAACTTACGTCCATGCCTGGTAACGGAAGTAAGTTAAATAAATTACGTCAGCTTCTCTCCCATGGCCGACGTAAGTAAAAGAACCGACGGCAATTAACGGACACTAACGCCGGCCGTGGCCCGTAGCCGACGTAAGTTAAAAGCCCGACGTAAGTTAACCTTAACTTACGTCGGTCTTGACGTCGGCCGACATAAGTAACCGTGACCGAAGTAAGGTATGGATTTAACCTAACTGCGTGAGCTGCGCGCGCACACGCGCCTGCTTCATTTCCCCGCGCCGCTTGCTTTCCCAACCGCCGCCGCCGACCGACGTACAGCCGCCTGCTCGCCGTCGCCGCCCCGCCGCCAGCCCGCCCCCCACCATCGCCGCCCCGCCGCCAGCTCGCCGCACCGCCATCACCGCCCCGCAGCCGCCCCTGCTCCCGCCCGTGGCCCCGCCCCCGCGGCGCCGCCCCGATCCCGAGCCGTGTCACCGCCCCACCGCCGGCCCGCCGTCGCCGCCCCTGCGCCCCCGCCGCCAGCTCGTCCATGGCATCCACCGCCCCTGCGCCCCCGATCCCGCCGCCAATCTTCGTTGCAAGTATTTCTCCCCTTGCTCTCATTGTTTCGAATTATTGCACACGCATTTGCTTGAAAATTTGCCTGAATTGTGAATTGCACATGCATTTGCAAGTGTTTACTCTTAATAGAAAATTGTGAATTGCTATGCTTATGTTAGAAATTGATGAATTGCTATGCTTATGCTAGAAATTGATTAGAAATTATATAGATACACAAATAACGTTTACTATGCTTATGTTAGAATTAAATCGATGAATTGATGAATTACAATTGATGAATTTTTATGCTTATTTGTTATGCTTAGAATTATGGTTAGAATTGAATTGCTTATATTTAGGTTTAATTTAATTGAATTGAATTGCTTATGTTAGAATTGAGTTGATATATTGATGAATTACAATGGATAATTGTTATGTTTAGGTTTATTTTAATTGATTAGTTTTTGAATTATGGTTACAATTTTAATTTTGATTGCTTGAGTGTTTAAGAACTATATATACATAAATGGGCTTCGGACCGGCTTTACAAGGCTCGACAAGGCCCATTTAGCGGTAAGGTAAAGTATGCTTGTAGACGGGCACGAAGGCGAACGACGACGGTGAGGATGGCAAGCACCTGCGCGTGGATGGCGTGCCCCGATGAAGTGGTTTCATCTCTGATCTATTTACAACAGCTAACCCTAAAGCCGTCGTGGAATTGTCATCTAAGACCAACTTTCCTCTCACTCTTTCTCTAGTTCTTTCCTATCTCTTAAATGACCTCAAAATGAAAATGAGCAACATAACCTATAGTAATGTATTACCCGTTTCAGATCGGCACGTCTCACATGCCATTGGCATGTGAGACGTGCAGGTTCGGAATTGTCCCTTTTTGGACAACCTCGGAGTGACCAAGGGGGCGTGGCTTGTGACGAGATGCGGGTCCGGATTTGGACGAGATTTTGGTGGCGTAACCCTGTTGTTCTCTACTGCACTATTTTTGGGCGTGCAGTGGAGAACAGCGGGGTTATGCTGCCGAAATTTCGTTCGAATCCAGATCATGTGTCTCGTCATGAGCACGCTCTGCTCGGTCACTCTTGGGTGGGTTTAGGATCTATCTGCCTAGGTTGTAGGGCCGTGAGATAACATAACAATACATTAATGACAATTTCTTTCGCGTTAAACTGCAGAGCCAAACACGGGTGAAGACCGGAGTTGGATGTATACTGGCTGGAAGAGCAGAACTAGTGGTCACTCAGATGAGTGGTACACCAAGACAGAAGCTTTTGTGGAACGAGCTTTTTCGTTGTCGAATAGCGATAAGGCGCGGTGCCCATGTAAGAAATGTCAAAACGGAACGTTTTTGGAGAAAGTGGAACATACGATGCACTTGTGTCAAAACGGTTACGTGTCACATTATGAGTTGTGGAACTTCCACGGCGAGACAGCTTCTCAAGCTGCACAAGAAGTGGAAGCGGACAATGATGATGTCGCAGAGGTTGATATGATGGATGAGATGCTGGAAGCTATACAACCAGAGCTTACAGAAGATCCTCAAACAGCAGAGGTTAAAGAGTTCTTCAAACGTCTCAAAGATTCAGAAGAGGCACTACATGGATACACTAAAATGTCAATCCTCAATTTTTTGACTAGACTTAAGGCAATTAAGTCTAAGTTCTTCTTTTCTAAGAATTGTTACAACATGCTCATCGATTTTTTCAAAGATGCCCTTCCACAACCCAACAAAGTGCCTAAGGATATGTACAACTCGAAGAAAATTCTTTCCGGTCTCGGTATGAAGCACGAAAAGATTGATGTGTGTCCGGACAACTGCATGCTTTTATGGAGAGAGCATGCCAATGAGAACAATTGTTTGAAATGTGGTCAACCGAGGTTTGTCGAAGTTGTTAATAACGATGGTAATACTATGATGACGGAAGTCGCACGTAAGCAGCTTTGTTACTTTTCTGTGACACCAAGGTTGAAGCGGTTGTTCCTTTAAAAAAAACGGCCAGACATATGAGATAGCACAAAGAAGGTGAGCATGAGAACAATGGAGTCATGACGCACCTATTCGATGGTGAGGCATGGAAGGCGTTGGACCGATTCGACCCAAAATTCGCTCGTGAAGCGAGAAATGTTTGCATCGGGTTGGCGACAGATGGGTTCACGCCGTTCAGCACAAACGGCGCACCATACTCCTGTTGGCCCGTCTTTGTCATTCTGTACAATCTTCCACCGGATTTTTGCATGAATAATGAGTTTATGTTTCTTAGCCTCATTGTACCTGGGCCAGATCATCCTGGGTCACGTCTCAACGTGATGTTGAAACCGTTGATCGAAGAGTTAAAAATGTTGTGGACAGGAGTCGAAGCGTACGACTGTTACAAGAAACCGAAATTCAACCTCCGAGCTGCTTATTTGTGGTTCGTTCATGATTTTCCGGCATACGGCATGTTTTCTGGATGGAGCACTCATGGTCGGTTGACGTGTCCGATATGTGCCTCAGATACTGATTGCTTTCGACTTACCCATGGAGGCAAGATATCTTACTTTGATTGTCATAGACGTTGGCTTCCTCCGAATCATTTGTTTAGAAAACAGAGGAATGTCTTCAGAAAGAACACCGTTGTCACTAAAGGACCACCGAAAGTCTTAACGGGTCAGAAATATCTGATATGTTGGAAAAATTGGTGTCATATGAAGGTCGTCCTGGATATTTCGAAGGTTACGGAGACAAACACAATTGGACTAATATATGTGGACTTTGGGAGTTACCGTATGTGAAGTCGTTGATTCTAAGACACAACATTGATGTTATGCATCAAGAGCATAACATGGCCGAATGTATCATAAGCACATGCATGGACATGACGGGCAAAACAAAAGACAATTTAAAGGCTCGAAAGGATCTTGCCGAGCTTTGTAACCGTCAAACTCTTGAGCTCCCCGAAAATGGTGGTAAACCATGCGCTCCTTTCTGTCTTCGACCTAAAGAAAAAAAGACGTTCTCAAATGGTTGCAAAGGTTGAAATTCCCATATGGTTATGCAGCTAGTCTGAGAGGAGCCGTGAATGTGAAAACGGGAAAGCTCATTGGGTTGAAGATTCATGATTATCACATAATCATGGAAAGACTTCTGCGTGTTATGTTTCGAGGCTATTTTGACGATGCAGTGTGGAAGATGTTAGCCGAGCTTAGCCACTTCTATAGGCAACTCTGTGCTAAAGAAATCACACCAGAGATGATGACTAAATTGGAAAAGGAGGTTCCGGTACTTTTGTGTAAGATGGAAAAAAATTCCTCCAGGATTTTTCAATCCAATGCAACATCTCTTAATTCATCTTCCATTTGAAGCGAAAGTGGGTGGTCCCGTGCAATATAGGTGGATGTATCATATTGAAAGATCACTTAGATGTCTAAAACCAATGGTTGGTAACAGGGCAAGGGTTGAAGGTTGCATCGCCAAAGCTTTTACTCTTAAGGAAGTAGGATACTTCTCAAGTGTTTACTTGCAGAGGAAAACAATGTTAATACTTCGGTAACGCGGTACAATATAGATGAGCAACCTCCTTGTAGCGATCTCTCCATTTTTGCAACAAGAGGCACTACTGTTGGTAGTTACACTTCGTACGATGTTAGCGAAAAAGAAAGGCGTGCTGCATTCTTCTACATGTACGCTAATATGGAAGAAATGAATGAATATTTCAAGTAAGTGTTTCTCCTACACTTATGCTTTTCACCATCTTTTCCGACTCATGTATTCTAAAAGGTTCTCTTTGTCGTGTAGTATGTTCGACAAGCAAAATTGGAGACATAGACATCAACCCACGAGCAAGCAAATAGAACATATTCGATGGGAAGGAATAAACGGGGGATCTAATTTTCTCTCCTGGTTTCGAGATCATGAAACGTTTTCTCGATAACTAATCAATGTTAACAACATTTTCTTATAACTTAAGAATGCTTACGTTTTCTAATAACTCCATATCTTGGACAGTGCCAAAAAGATGCCAACGTCCATGAAGATTTGCGACAACTATCTCGTGGAGTGGTTAATGTTAGAAGATATGGTCGATATGACGTCAATGGCTTTTGATTCCGTACAACTCAATTTGAATCTCTTCATCCTCTCATGACAACATGTAATACCGGAGTTGTGATGAGGGCAATCGATTCGCAAGATCATGAAACGCAATACTACGGGGTTATTAAAAAATCCTTGAATTCACTTTTGTCGCAAACAAGCCAATTCGAGCGGTATTCTTTGACTACGAATGATTTGATTCCATTCGTGGAATTCGAGTAAACGAATTTGGCATGGTCGAAGTAAAACACAAGGAACGGTTGAAAGGATTCGATTCATTAGTTCTTGCACACTAAGTAGAGCAAGTGTACTATCTACCTTATCCATGCAATAAATTCAAAGCTTGGTGGGTGGTACATAAGGTGAACCCTCGTGAGCGGTTATACACTCCAGGAGATGATGATTACCACGACGAAGCTGAGGTTGATTGTGTCTACCAAGAGGAAGAGTTGCTAGACTCCTTCTCAGATGAGCCCGGTGTAGTACTCGATGACTTAGTTGGAGACGCTCAAGATATCGAGGCTGGCACGGAAGAGGAAACAGAATCAGAATCGAAAACTGAAGATATCGATGACATAGTCGAACCTGCTGATTTGCGCAAATGAAAATGATATGCGGAAGAAGAAGAATGATGGGCTGGTTTAAGGAGTAGGGTGCATGATCGTGATGTTGATGAAATTTGAAGTAACTTTTTATTCACTAATTTAATATTAATTTTGTATATTATCTTTGCATATTAATCATTTATTCCTTGCAACAGGATGTCGTCAAAGGGGAAGGGGAAGGGGAAGCCAGTGAGAGGGTTTGAGCCGCCACGAGACCCTTGCTCAGGGACCTCGTTCCTTTCTAGCCGACGTTCCCTCTTTCTGGCACACGCTCCTTTCTCAGTTGTCGTGTGCTTTAAGCGGAGTGAGGTAAATTTTAGTTACAATAAAGTTATTTTTGAAATTGCAATTGTTATTAATTATTTATTGTCAATCTTTTCCTCTTGTGCAGTCTGACTTAGAGACTTCTGAGTCAGATACAGAGTCAGAGGCTAGGGGGGCGCTATAGGAGCCCGACTCAGAGGCTAGGGGGCCACTACAAGAGCCCTCTAGCACTAGCCTCCCTTCGGAGCCAACTAGCGCTAGCCTCCCTATGCACCTGGCTACCACTAGCATTCCTGGAGACTCTGGTGGTTCCGCAGAGCCTTTAGGGTCACAGGATGCGGCAGCGTCGCAGCAGAGGCAACGGACGAGAAGGACCCACTTTGCGGCTCCTCCTCCGGTTACTACTCAGCGGACCACGATCCGCCCTGTTGGAGACAGGTAAATATTGTATTAGTATATTAAATACTAGATGTTGTTTTCCTTTACTTAATGATTTAATATATTTTGTAGATGTTGGTATGACTTTTTATTCATGGGGGTCGAGAAGAACCACAGGCAGGTTAACAGTGTCCTGGGTGCTATTGTGAAGTTGCACTACCCCGGTGTGATTGACGATTTTCCTGCCCTATCGTGGGATGACTACGCTCGTGTCTCTCACTCGGTCCATGGCACGATTCAGGGAGCCGTGTGGCATGATTTTATGGTAAGTTTAACTGTTTCATTTTTTCAACTCGTTTGAATTGTTAATTCATATCACTTAAATATTTGTTTGCTTAAAGCCGAGGTACCAAGTAGAGGAACCGGGCATGGAGGACCACGCGAGACGCGTGTTCCATTACAACGCTCGGAAGCTCACGACGGCGGCATTGTCGTACGCCCGAATTCAGGCTGTCAACGCGTACTACAAGCGGCACCCCCGGGAGCAGGAGCAGGAGCAGCAAAGGTGTGTATTTAGGAAGGACTCCGACTCGTACTTGACAGAGGAGCAGTATTGCGGAGGTAAGTTTTTAATATTGTTAAATATTTACAATATCTACGTATGTTAACTGCGTTGATGAAAAATGAAATATGTGCAGGTTAGTATTTCCTGGTTACAAGATAACATGGAGGCGTACTTAGCTCTCTGTCGGTACTGGGCTAGCGACGTTTTCATCAATAAGTCCACGAAGGCTAGACAATGCCGCATGGGATCCGAGAGCAAGCACAACTATGGCGGCGACGGCTACTTGCATTTGGCTAAACGCATGGTAAGTACCTTTTCAATTTATTTATGTGTAATATATTATTTATCTCACTGACACGGCTGTACAGGAGCGAGAGATGGGTCATGAGCCGACCCCGACCCAGGTTTGGAAGACAGGTCACAAGGGAAGTGACCCTTCTCAGCCAGGGCAGTGTAGTCAGGTCGCAGCCGACCGACTGGTAAGTTTTCGAAATTCATCAATTTCATTATAACTAATACTGTTATTGACATGCTAACAAGATTTATTTGTTTTGTAGGCAAAGTATGCGCAGGAGGTCACGAAGATACACGGTGCAGATTACGATTGGGAAAGCGCGCCGATCGACCCCCAAGCCGCGTACGCAAGCGGAGGTGGAAAGGCCCACGGACGGTGAGTTCTTCATGTGTTTCATTTCTTTTTCAATTAATCTTCTTCTACTTAGTATTTTCATTCTTTTGCAAGTTTACCATTTTTGATGGAGTTGTCGACTCGAGGTCGATGCGACCTTTGAGAGGCGCTTCATCGTCGCAGGCTTCGTCCGTTGGGACCAGTGGTCGTCTCTCGCAGACCCAGCTGGAGCTCCAGGCCATGAGGGAGACGCTGACGCAAACCTAGGCAGAGCTGGAGAGGACGGGAGCGGAAGCAAGGGAGGAGCAGCAGAGGACGGCCGCCATGATGGTGCAGATGTAAGCAGCGGTGGCGGTAGGTAATTTAAAGTACCGTAGTTAAATTTCACATCACTTCAATAACATATATATTCTAATATTTTGCAATGGCAGGCTCTTACTCGACACAGTGGTCAGGATATCGAGATTCCTACTTTTCCGCCGCAACAGACACTGGAGCAGGTGATAAACTCTCTCTTTAATATCAGTTCGGCCTCCCTTTAGTTTCAGTTTCAATTTATTAGCAATCTGCTCGGCCTCCCTCTATTAGCAATCATGTCTAACCAATTCAAAGCACTGCCTAACTGTTTTAGTTTCAGTTTGGGCATTCTAATAAAAGTTCAGTTCAATTTCGGCACTATAAGTTTCATATTCACATCTAGGGCAGATTCTGACTTTAAAATCATGAAAAATGACATAAGAACATGAATGTAGGCCTAGAGGGGGGGTGAATAGGCCTTCTTGAATTTTCTCGGTTCCTGTAGCACTTCAACAACAAGGTCAAAACCAGATATATCGGACTAGTCCGGTAAAGTGCGGACTAGTCCGGATTTCACGGGCTAGGTTGATCAAGTTAGGTCAATTTGATTGTTTCGTTGACGTTTGCAGCAGAAATATAAACTTTAATAACAGTTCAATAGTTTTATGTCAAGTTCTATTGCAAGTATGATTCTTGTTCAACTATTTAACTTGAATTCAACAAAATGTATCAAACCCTAGATAATTTTGATCAACTAGAATGAAGAACACAAACGAACAAGACACAAGATTTATCCCGTGGTTCAGTTACCACGAAGGCAACCTACGTCCACGTTTAGGAGACCACAAAAGGACCGGGTCTTCACCAACCCTTCCCTCGTCAGATCGCCACGAAGGCCAATCCTCTTCCACTAATCACACAGGGGTAAATCACCAAGTTGAAGGGGCGATCTTACAAGTTGAGAGCTCCCTTGATTACAAGTTTCAAGACCACCAATAACACACTTCGAAATATACAAATTGAGATGCAAGAGTGTGTTAGAGATTCAAACCAAGAGCTCGATCGTGTGCCAAGTGCCTCTCCAATGATCTAGAAGTGATCTTCAATGGATTGATTGATTTTGCACTTAATTTCGTGGAGAGAGATGGTTTTTGAGTCTCTTGGGAGGTGTGACGGCGCTAGGGTTCGAGAGTTGGTGAAAGTGGGTCGTGCACCTCTATTTATATGGGGTTTCTAAAAGTGACCGTTAGGGTTCAGAAAGATCGGACTAGTCCGTGGTGGTCACCGGACTAGTCCGGTGTGGTGTGCGAAGCAAACCCTAAGTGTCCAGGAATATCGGACTAGTCCGGTTGAAAACGGACTTGTCCGATTTAGCTACTGGAAAGCTTCGGACTAGTCCGATTGCCATCGGACTTGTCCGAACCTGTGAAACCCTAAGTGTTTAGGATGACAAGTCCGCACTTGGAGGACTTGTCCGATTTAGATCAAAGTGTATATCGGACTAGTCCGTATAGACACCGAACTTGTCCGAAGTGGATCAGAATGAATATCGGACTAGTCCGGGTCACAACGGACTTGTCCGATTTTGTGTGACTTGTGCATTGTGTTAAGGACTAGTCCGCACTGGGGAGGACTAGTCGAAGTGGAACAGAAAGATATCGGACTAGTCCGGCTGATATCGGACTAGTCCGGTCCTGTATAGCTTTGTGCATTGTGTGTGTGATTAAATGAGATTGAGCTCTTGGGTGTGTTTCCTTAACACACTCCATACATACTAAACTACTAATTTCTTCTCCTTGAGCTCAAATTCATTTTCCTTCTCAATTTCCCTCTTTTTGGCACTTTGCTCATTTTTCATCATTTTCCTGCATTCATCTCAACAAAAGGATTAGGATTCCAATTGCTTGTCATAAATCATCCAAAACCCACAAGGGAGTCCTAGATGCACTTTCAATCTCCCCCTTTTTGGTGATTGATGACAACCAATTGAGATTTCACAAAATGAGGTATAAAATGAGATTTTCATAAAGTATGCACATATGACTCAAAAATACATCAAGCAACAAGATAATTATTCATATGTGCATTCTTTATGGTGGGATGCATACTAAGAGCATGAATGCATTAAGAATGACAGAGTTTGCATTGATCAACTAATATCAAGTGAATATGGCATTTCAGGAGCAAAGATTCAGATTTCATCACACACTTGCAAATTAATTGAGCAATTTAACAAAGGACCAAACATGATATGAAAATAGTGTTAAGCAAATACAATCACAATTAAAAAACATAGAGAGCTCTCTCCTCGCATCCTATTCAGCTAAAGCTAAGACTAGAGACTCCCCCTCAATCTCTCCCCCTTTGGCATCAAGACACCAAAAAGATAGAGAGGAAGGTCCTAGGGCTTCACTCTTCGCTGTCAGTCCTCTCGTCGTCTTCATCGTCGTCATCGCTTTCCGCTTGACGAGGTTGAGAGGGAGGAGGAGGAGCGGAGCTGCTCGAGCCCCCAATGCCAAAATAGGCAAGCTCGGAGGTAGTCAAGGGGCTGAGCTCGGTGATGTCCGGATCAAAATCTTCAGAAAGTACTGGAGATCCAATTGGGTTGATCTCCAGCTTCTCACTCAGCTGCTTCACATTGGCTTTTATGTACCTCATGTTCTCCTTCCTCTTCTGATTTAGCTTGTGAAGCTTCACTTCAGTTTTCTTGCATGAGGAGAAAATTGCAGCCAAGTACTTGAGGATCCCACTGGCGGATCCTTTCCGAGGGGCTTCCCTGGAGGGAGGAGGAGCCCTAGTAGCTTCTTCTTGCCTTGCCGGTGCCTCGAGGCTTGAGGCCGGCGATGGAGCAGCCTGGACACTCACTGGTTGAGGCTTCTGAGGCCTCAGTGGAGTGTGCTCCACATCCTTCACAAATTCGTTCCCTGTGACCTTCTCAATCATAAACATCAAGTAAGGGGCATAGCCACAGGATCGGTTGGGGGTACTTGAGATATTGACCATATCATTCCAAATATAGTCTGCAACATCAAACTGTCTCCTCTTGCTTATGACCTTCATCAGGGTCCGGAGGTAGCCTTGCACACTCCCTGCATCCCCATCCTTGGGGGCAATTGTCTTCCTGAGGACTCTGTTGAGGACCACAAAGAAAGGCTTCATATTCTTTGTGGAGGGAGGAACATACTTAGAGTTGGGCTCATACATGAACTTCATTCTGTCCCTCTCAATGACCCCAATGTTGTGGATAATGAGGTGGTCATGTTCTCCAGAGTCAAGGTGCAGCAGGCTGGCAAACTCTTCCTGAGTAATAGAATACTTGGATCCATGAGTCATCCAAGTCACACTTTCTTCGTCTTCGCTTGAGAAGTGGCACGTTGCATAAAATTGTGCTATCACTTCATCATTCCAGTTGTGTCTGAAGGCAAAGAGATCCTTCAGACCATGTCTCTCTGCAGTTGCTATCACTTCATCAAAGGCTGCACATTTCTTCTTCTCAAGGTAGGCCCAGTCAATCCATTGACTGCGCACCACCGGGTTCTTCATCGGCAAGTAGACCAGCTTGTAGAAATCAGCATGGAAATTTGACCAAAATCTGCCATCAGCTGCTTGCTTGGGCCTTGCATAGCAATCAACACTTCTCAACTTCGCAGCCACATCCCTGCCCTTGCCAGTGAATCTTTCCTCATTGGGGTCCCGGACCCCCTCTCTGGGAGTATGCAGCTTCAGGGGCCCAACAGGCCCTGTGGCATCCCCCTTGCCCTTCCCTTTTGCTTGGCGAAGGCCGCTTGTAGACGGAGCAGCCTTCGAGGCAGGCTTCTTGGCGCACACCTTCCTTCGAGCTTGGGGAGGTGAGGGAGCAGGCTCGGAGGGTCTCTCTTGGCGTTTCTTGCCAAGACCCGCCGAGGACCGAGGTGCCAACTCGTGGTCCAATCGGCCTCGAAATCGGAGATTTTGGTGTCGGAGCTTGACATGATCTGAGAATAAATGATCAAGAGAAAGGACAAGTTATACAAGGTATTGATGAGGTAAGATGGCAATGGGAGGCATTAGGGAATTAAAGAATTAGGTTTTGGTTCAGAAACAACGGACTTGTCCGGTGCACAGGCACGGACTAGTCCGGGGGACAGGACTTGTCCGTACCTGGACCGGACTAGTCCGGTGTTCATCTGCAAAAACCTAACAGACTGGACAAAAATTGATCCCTAAGGTAAAACTAGTCTAGCATACACATAGTACATCAACTAGACATGTAACAAGTGAAGAATGCTAGGCCAAACGATAAGCAATAGAGAAATTTGTGATTTCTTAGGGTTTTGAAGAAAATTTACCAAGAAATCAAAGGAAGCTTGAGATTTTGGGGGTTGGAGGCCGGACTTGTCCGCTAACTTCAATCCCCGAGTCTTCAAGCTTGATCTCCGCCCAAGATTGAGGCTTTTCGACGGAGGAATCAAGGATTCGCCTTGGGAGCTCGAGCGCAAGAGAGAGAAAGCTTGGGGGCGAGTGTGGGGTGAAGGGATTAGGGTTTGGTGGCGGCTAGGGTTATGGACACGAAAAATCGGACAAGTCCGGACATGACCGGACTAGTCCGAAGTCATCTAGAGACCTATATCGGACTAGTCCGTGGTCTGTCGGACTAGTCCGGCCTACCCGGCACTCTGCGGACTAGTATGCAAGGGCGGACTAGTCCGGGTAACCACGGACTTGTCCGTGGTCACCAGGAAAGAATTGCATAGCTCATTCATATATATTTGTAGGTCCAATAATTGAGAGTAGAGAGGCAAAACAATTCAAATAATCTTGATGAATTTGACCAGTAAGCAAACAACAATCATACTATGATCAAAAATTCATCAAGATCTAATAATTGACATAGTTTTTCGAGAGAAAAATGGGGAGGGGAAATTTTCACAATTCAATCAATATTTTGAAGCAATCACACAGGTATGCAACTTTTCAAGCCACACTCCGAGAATCAAGAATGTTTAGCTCATTTCGGAGTTCGCAAAAACGTTTTTCATCAAGTGGCTTGGTGAATATGTCGGCCAATTGTTTTTGGGTGTTGACATGAGAGATGGATATGTCTCCTTTCATGGAATGGTCTCTCAAGAAATGGTGTCTTATGTCAATGTGTTTAGTCCTAGAGTGCTCAACCGGATTGTGGGCTATTTTAATGGCACTCTCATAATCACAAAGGAGAGGAATACGGTTCATATTGTAACCGTAATCCCTTAGAGTTTGTCGCATCCAAAGGAGTTGTGCACAACAACTCCCGACTGCAACATACTCCGCTTCGGCTGTGGATAATGCAATGGAATTCTGTTTCTTGGATGACCAAGAAACTAAGGATCTTCCTAGGAATTGGCATGTGCCAGAGGTGCTTTTTCTATCAACTTTGCACCCGGCATAATCTGCATCGGAATACCCAATGAGATTGAATTTTGAGCCTTTTGGGTACCAAAGACCAAGGTTGGGTGTATGAACTAAATATCTTAGGATTCTCTTTACAGCCGTCAAATGACATTCCTTAGGGTTGGCTTGAAATCTTGCACACAAACATACTCAACATAATATCTGGCCTAGATGCACATAAGTATAGTAAGGATCCAATCATGGAGCGATATACCTTTTGGTCGACGCTCGGTCCATCTTCATTGAGATCCAAGTGGCCATTCGTAGCCATGGGAGTCTTTATGGGCTTTGCCTTGTCCATGCCAAACTTCTTGAGTATGTCCTGCGTGTACTTGGTTTGGCTTACGAATTATCCCTCCTTTTGTTGCCGCACTTGGAATCCCAAGAAGTACTTCAATTCTCCCATCATTGACATTTCAAATCTGTCTGTCATAATTTTACTAAACTCTTCACAGAAAGATTGGTTAGTTGATCCAAAAATTATGTCATCAACATAGATTTGGCAAATAAAAAGATCATTATCCAGATTTTTTGTGAATAATGTATAGTCTACTTTGCCAATTTGAAAACCATTATCAATTAAAAAATCTCTAAGACACTCATACCAAGCTCTAGGAGCTTGTTTGAGGCCATAGAGAGCCTTACACAGTTTATACACGTGGTCGGGGAACTCTTCGTCTTCAAATCCTGGTGGTTGCTCCACGTACACCTCCTCCTTGATCGGTCCGTTGAGGAAGGCGCTTTTCACGTCCATTTGATACAGCTTGAAATCATGGTGAGTAGCATATGCAAGTAATATTCTAATTGATTCAAGCCTAGCTACTGGAGCAATGGTTTCATCAAAATCCAAACCTTCGACTTGTGAGTAACCTTTGGCCACAAGTCGTGCCTTGTTTCTTGTCACCACTCCGTGTTCGTCTTGCTTGTTGTGGAAGACCCACTTGGTGCCCACAATGTTTGCATTGGGTCTTTCCACAAGTTCCCAAACCTCGTTTCTCTTGAAGTTGTTCAACTCTTCTTGCATTGCCACCACCCAGTCCGGATCCTTCAATGCATCCTCAGTCCTGCGTGGTTCCAAAAAGGAGACAAACGAGTAATGCTCACAGAAATTTGCTATACGAGATCTAGTAGTTACTCCCTTTTGGATGTCGCCGATGATGTTGTCGATTGGATGATCCCTTTGAATGCATTGGTGTACTCTTGGGTGTGGCACTTGGGGGGTCGTATGTTGGTGATCATCTTCTTCTCCCCCTGAGTTGTTGTCCTCGTTGATTTGTTGATCATGTTCATATTCCTGTGATTGATCTTGTATCGAGGCTCCCCCTTGATTGTTGATCTCCTCTTGTGGTTCACTTCCCTCTTGTATTTGTGACGATGACTCTTGTTGTCGTACTTCGCCTAGAGCCATCCTCTTCAATGCTTGATAGGGGGCTTCCTCTTTACCTAATTCACATTGATCAACTTGCTCCTTTTGGGAGCCATTAGTTTCATCGAACACTACGTCACGTGCCACTTCAACAAGTCCGGTGGCCTTGTCGAAAACACGATAGGCGTAAGTGTTCGAATCATAACCAAGCAAGAAACCTCCATCGGACTTCGAAGCGAACTTTGAAGTCCTGGGCTTCTTGTTCAAAATATAGCAAGGAGAACCAAAAACTTGAAAATATGAAATGTTCGGTTTGTTACCGGTGAGTAGCTCATAGGGGGCCTTCTTTAGTAGTCGATGAAGGTAGAGTCGATTTGTGGCATGGCAAGCGGTGTTGATTGCTTCCGCCCAAAATCGATCCGAAGTCTTGTATTCATCGAGCATTGTTCTTGCCATCTCTATGAGCGTTCGGTTCTTCCTTTCGGCAACTCCGTTTTGTTGTGGAGAGTATGGTGCTGAGAATTCGTGCTTGATTCCTTCCTCATCAAGGTACTCCTCCACTTGTATGTTCTTGAACTCCGTGCCGTTGTCGCTCCGAATACTCTTGATTGATAGTGAGAACTCGTTTTGCGCTCGCTTGAAGAATTTCTTGAGTGTTGCTTGTGTTTCTGACTTATCATGCAAAAAGAACACCCAAGTGAAGCGGGAAAAAACATCAATAACAACTAAACCATATTTATTACCGCCGATGCTTATGTAAGCAATTGGACCAAACAAGTCCATATGAAGTAGTTCGAGCGGTCTTGTCGTGGTCATGATGTTCTTCGCGGGATGTTGTGCTCCAACTTGCTTCCCTGCTTGGCACGCGCTACAAGGCCTGTCTTTCTCAAACACAACATATTTCAAACCTCGGATGTGATCGCCCTTGAGGAGTTTTTGAAGGTTCCTCATACCAACATGTGCTAGCCGTCTATGCCACAGCCAACCCATGTTGGTTTTTGCAATCAAGCATGTGTCGAGTTCGGCTTTATTCTTGTTGAAGTCAACAAGGTAAAGCTTTCCCTTTAACATACCCTTGAATGCAACGGAACCATCACTCCTCCTTGAAACGGTCACACCCTCGTTAGTAAACAAGCAATTATAACCTTTGTCGCATAATTGAGATATGGACAGCAGGTTATAATCTAAAGATTCAACGTGTAAAATATGCAAAAGAGTATGTTCACAGGATATTGCTATTTTACCGGTACCGAGGACCCTTCCTTGACTGTTATCCCCAAAGTAGATGCCTTCGTTTGGGTCCTTGTTCACTTCATACTCCACAAACATCCTCCTTTCTCCGGTCATGTGGTTGGTGCATCCACTGTCTTGCACCCATTTGGATCCACCGGAGGAGTAGGCCTGCAAAAACAAATTACGCCTTGGTTTTAGGTACCCAAGCTTGCTTGGGTCCTTGGAGGTTAGTAACAATACATTTGGGCACCCACACATGGGATTTTGTGTTCCCATGGCGTGGCCCAGCATAATAAGCATACACTTTACCAACATTATTTTTCATTAATACATAAGAAGCATCAAAGGTTTTAAACAAGAGTTGCTGTTGATTATGGGTCGGACTAGTCTGTGTGACCGGACTTGTCCGGATGTCTGGACTTGTCCGGACCACAACCGGACTAGTCCGGTTTTCATGCGAGTTCAGGTTTTTAGTTTTCGAGTTACCAGGTTGTGAGGGTCCTCCCTTCACAAAGGTAATCCTTCCCTTGTTATTCTTATGATTTCCAGCTCTTTGCTTTCCATCATAAGAGTAACCAATGCCATACTTGACATTTGGAGGTCTTTGGACCAAATATGCACTACGTGCATAGTTGATCCTCTCCTTGTCAAATATTACACATTGGGTAGGATTTTTGTCCTTTGTGGAGGTAGAATTTTCCTTCAACCTGGTGTTAATTTTATCACATTTGCAAATATGAGCGATATTAGTTGAAGTGGGTTGAGAAGGTAGGCTTGAAGAGGAGGAAGGTTCACTAAGCTTGAGTGACTCAACCTGCACTTCAAGGATCTTGTTGACCTTGATTAGGTCATCAAGTTGATCCTTGATTGCAACGTTTGAGTTGGTTAACTCCAAGCAAGTTTTCTTGCTTGAAGCTAGCTCAAGCTCTAGTGAGTGGTTTCTCTCCTTTTCAAGAACTAGAAGATTGTCAAGTTCGACATGCTTCTCCTTTTGGGAGATAATCATGTCTTCTTGACGATCAATTAGCTCTTCCTTCTCAACAAGTTGGTTAAGCAAGAATTTCATTTTAGCAGCAGTTTTTCTATCTAAACCAATTAGCATATCTTCATCATCACTATCTAGATCATCATCACTTGAGTAAGAATGCAAGGAAGGAGTTTTGATGTTTACCTTGCGTTTACCTTCCTTAGCCATGAGGCAAGTTCCATTTGCCTTCTTTGCACTGAGCGTGGGGAAGAGTGTGGGTTTCTTGGACATGCTTGCAATGGCTATGCTAGCCATTTCTTCTTCATCGGACGATGAGGACTCATCGTTTGAGTCCCACTCCTTTCCGATGTGTGCTTGTTCAGCTTGTTTCTTCTTCTTGAAGAATTTCTTCGGTTGAGGCTTGGACTCTTTACTCTTCTTCTTGTTGTCCTCGTACGGGCAATCAACTATAAAGTGATTGTACTCACCACAATTATAGCATGCCCGCCTCATCTTCGGCTTTCTCTTCTCCTTGTATTTTCCTTCACTCGATTTTGTTCCTTGTCTTTTCTTCATAATTCTTTTGAATTTCTTCATGAACAGAATCATATCTTCTTCGTCCAGCTCGCTGCTTTCATCATCGCTGTCCTCCTCAAGCTGTGCTTCTCTTGCTTCTTTGGATAGAGGCTTGAGTGAGGACTTTAGGGCAACTCCCTTCTTCTTGGCTGATGTGAGGTCGGCTATTTCTTTTACGTGCTTGGCTTGCTTCTCCATCATCTCAAAGTTGATGATTTTGCCAAGCAGTTCATCTGGAGTCATTTTCTTGTACCCGGGACTTTCTCGGATCATAGAGCAAAGTGTGACGTTGCGAGGCATAAAGGCTCTAAGGATGAGCTTTACAACCTCGTGGTCATTCCACTTTTTGCTCCCATATGATCGAACCTTGTTCACAAGAGTCTTCAGTCTGTTGTACATGTCCTGGGGAGACTCATCTTCCTCAATCGCGAACCTTCCAAGTTCGCCTTCAATCATTTCAATCTTTGCCTCCCGCACATGCCGGTCACCTTCATGTGCTGTCTGTAGTGTGTCCCAGATTTCTTTGGCAATTTCCAATCCGTCCACCTTTGTGAATTCATCTCGACTTAGAGATGAGGTGATAACGGCTGCGGCTTGGGCATTCCTATGGATGGCTTGCTCTTGACTTGGCGTGAGCTCTTCATCGTCATCAGGGATGTTTATTCCTGTGCACACAATATGCCATAAACTTGGGTTAAGGGAAATCAAGTGCATCTTCATATTTTGCCTCCACATGGATTAATCACTCCCATCGAAGTGTGGGGCTTTTCTGAGAGGAATAGATAGATAATGACTGCTGTTAGAATTTAAACGGTCATAATTAAAAGGATATCGGGAGTAGTCGGTGTGACTACTCCCCTTCTTCTTTTCTTCGACTTTAGATTTTCCTTTGGAAAGCGCTTTCTTTCTAAGGAGTGCTTTCAGCTCCAATGTCTCCTCATCATCATCATCGAAGTCTTGAATGGCTTCGAGATACTTTTCAAGCTTTTGGTGCTTGTCATTGTTCATTTATTCCTGGTTGTTGATTTTCTGGACTTCCTTCATGTCTGACATGATCTCTTCGAGTGGTTGCACTCTTTCTTGAAGAACCTGCTCTGATACCAATTGAATGTAGGCCTAGAGGGGGGTGAATAGGCCTTCTTGAATTTTCTCGGTTCCTGTAGCACTTCAACAACAAGGTCAAAACCAGATATATTGGACTAGTCCGGTAAAGTGCGGACTAGTCCGGATTTCACGGGCTAGGTTGATCAAGTTAGGTCAATTTGATTGTTTCGTTGACGTTTGCAGCGGAAATATAAACTTTAATAACAGTTCAATAGTTGTATGTCAAGTTCTATTGCAAGTATGATTCTTGTTCAACTATTTAACTTGAATTCAACAAAATGTATCAAACCCTAGATAATTTTGATCAACTAGAATGAAGAACACAAACGAACAAGACACAAGATTTATCCCGTGGTTCGGTTACCACGAAGGCAACCTACGTCCACGTTGAGGAGCCCACAAAAGGATCGGGTCTTCACCAACCCTTCCCTCGTCGGATCGCCACGAAGGCCAATCCTCTTCCACTAAGCACACAGGGGTAAATCACCAAGTTGAAGGGGCGATCTCACAAGTTGAGAGCTCCCTTGATTACAAGTTTCAAGACCACCAATAACACACTTCGAAATATACAAATTGAGATGCAAGAATGTGTTAGAGATTCAAACCAAGAGCTCAATCGTGTGCCAAGTGCCTCTCCAATGATCTAGAAGTGATCTTCAATGGATGGATTGATTTTGCACTTAATTTCGTGGAGAGAGATGGTTTTTGAGTCTCTTGGGAGGTGTGACGGCGCTAGGGTTCGAGAGTTGGTGAAAGTGGGCCGTGCACCTCTATTTATATGGGGTTTCTAAAAGTGACCGTTAGGGTTCAGAAAGATCGGACTAGTCCGTGGTGGTCACCGGACTAGTCCGGTGTGGTGTGCGAAGCAAACCCTAAGTGTCCAGGAATATCGGACTAGTCCGGTTGAAAACGGACTTGTCCGATTTAGCTACTGGAAAGCTTCGGACTAGTCCGATTGCCATCGGACTTGTCCGGACCTGTGAAACCCTAAGTGTTTAGGATGACAAGTCCGCACTTGGAGGACTTGTCCGATTTAGATCAGAGTGTATATCGGACTAGTCCGTGTAGACACCAGACTTGTCCAAAGTGGATCAGAATGAATATCGGACTAGTCCGGGTCACAACGGACTTGTCCGATTTTGTGTGACTTGTGCATTGTATTAAGGACTAATCCGCACTGGGGAGGACTAGTCCGAAGTGGAACAGAAAGATATCGGACTAGTCCGGCTGATATCGGACTAGTTCGGTCCTGTATAGCTTTGTGCATTGTGTGTGTGATTAAATGAGATTGAGCTCTTGGGTGTGTTTCCTTAACACACTCCATACATACTAAACTACTAATTTCTTCTCCTTGAGCTCAAATTCATTTTCCTTCTCAATTTCCCTCTTTTTGGCACTTTGCTCATTTTTCATCATTTTCCTGCATTCATCTCAACAAAAGGATTAGGATCCCAATTGCTTGTCATAAATCATCCAAAACACACAAGGGAGTCCTAGATGCACTTTCAGAACATAAATTGTTCTACTAGCAAATCATTCATTCTTTCATGGTGAAATGGTGTTTTATTTTTGCCATAATCTCAATCTGTTCATATACTTTACCTCCATGCTTTAGGATTGTGAATGAATGTATTGTACATGGTTGGAAATATATGGAAGTCATCTAAAACTAAACTTTTGTATGTATTGTTTCTTCTGCAGAGTTCGAGAACGCGTCGAGAGGATCCCGAAGGTAGTGGAGGGGCTAGCGTGTAGCCCGATACTGAAATTGCGTTTTTCTCGATGTTTGAATATTATTTTGAAACTGTGTGGTCTGTTCTGTGTATATGTATATATGTTTGCCTGTTCTGTGTTCTCGCCATCGAGCGAGGTGGTCAGTTTCTGTTTTTAAAAAAAAAATCGAAAACTTTACTTACGTCGGCTATGGCCTTGCCGACGTAAGTTAGCCCAGTTTAACTTACGTCGGTCAGGCCATACCGACGTAAGTTAAACCACTTAACTTACGTCGATTTGGAACAACCGACGTAAGTTAGAGCACTTAACTTACGTAAGTACTCCGACCCAGCCCGTGGCCCATCCCGGTACGTGACTTACGTCGGCTGCTGCAGACCGACGTAATTAAGGTAACTTACGTCAGTGGCCGACGTAAGTTACCTTAATTACGTCCAAACCGCTATGTCGGCCAATGGACGATGTAATTAAGGTAAAACCGACGTAATTAAGTTACTTAAATCGGTTTAGACCTTAATTACGTCGGCTTCGGCCGACGTAATTGATCCATATTCCTGTAGTGTATACAGGTTCAACAGGGACTAGAATGCAATATGAGTTATGATGCAATCTTGCAATCATCCCCAATTATTAGATTTGAATTCATCCTACGATTATTGCATCTTTTTTATTTAACACCCTCCGCCTGAGTGTTCCTATGTTATAGTCTTAGAGGGGTTAACTAAAAAAGATGTAACAACCGTAGGATTCAGATCTAATGGTTGGGATGTTTGATTGCAGGATTACATCATAACTTAGATTGTATTCTAGTTGCTACCTAGAGTTCCACAAAGTGGGTGGGGGCTTCAATTTCGTTTTACCTTTCTTTTGTCCGCTTTTGCTTTTTCAGTTTTCCTCTATGAACTTGGTTTGCTCTTCTACTATTTTAATATACCGGAATCCTCCCTGTCAGGTGTCTGGAATCTAATAATTTTTCAAGCGATCCTTAGATTTGCTTTAAGATTTGTGTCAGAAATGTATCTTCTTCCTCCTCCTTCCTCTTACTCTCATGATCCTTCCCCTCGATCCCCATTGGCGGTGAGGGCGATTGGACAGGTAGCAGGCTGGCAGCGCCTGCGGCGAGAAGCAAGGGGCGACGGAGCAGGCTGTCAGAGCATGCCGGCGGCCGGCTGCGGAGCATGCTGCGGTAGCGACGATGTGTGCTGCAGCAACAGGGCTAGGCAGCGCCACTAGGCGTGCGGCGGCGTGGGCAGAGGTTGTCGGAGAGGAGGAAGAAGATAAGTTTCTGTTATATTTGTATTTTTTTGTTTTAATAATTTGTTGTGGCTATGTTAGTTGTAAAATAGTTAATCAAAATAATTTTGTACAGTATAGCCTATATAAAACTATTATTTTGTTAATTGATTGAATTAATTTTTAATTATAGATATCAGTTGTTAATAATAGTAATTAGCGGTTAATTACTCAGTGCCTAAAATCTTTTCGATTTTCAGACGCATAAAATCTAGACAAACCTTGTCTTGTAAAGGATTTGTTAACGATACTGTATTATCCCTTCCCTTTCGGATATTATTCAGTGCAAGTCATAGTTTATCCCTTCTGTTTCTAAAAGAAAAATATTTGAAGAATTCCTCATTAACCCAGTGGATAACCTGCACATGCCAGTTGGGGGTATGCTCCGTGGGCTAGATCCAGACATCACATGCGCAGATGCGCTCCAACATATGCAGCCTTTCTTTACGCTAACTAAATCCTTAGGCCTTAAGTATTTTTCAGTCATTTTGATAAACATATACATATCTTATACTTTTTAAGTCAGATATGGGCCATGTTTCAGTCTAAATAAAAAATAAAACAAAATGTTGCGATAAATCTTACATTCTATATACATCAGCTGCAAATTACATGCAGGTGTATGACCCCTACTAGAATGAACAAGCTTCAGTTCATTTCATCTTATAGGAGTATCTCGGTAAGGATATTCAAACATCAGAAGCGTTCAGCTTTGAAATCAGGATTGATCGCTGTAACGGAAGTCAAGTTACCATTATTAGGTGCCAAACCAGTTCCAAACTGATGCATGTATCGTCGTCATCCAATTGGTTAATAGATGTCACGGGCCATGATGATCCTTCCCGTCCAGAATGTTTTTGGTACAGCAAACACATAACATTCAAATCCACGTTTTGAACTGAATTAAATAGTAGAAACCCCCACAGAGATTGATTGCCCGACATTGATGAATGAGGAATGCTGCCTCGCTCCCGTCCTGGGCGACTACTGTCTGCTCCACAAATACAAATGTCCAGGCCTGCACATTAATACCGGCCTGACCGTAGTCGTCCCACGCCTGATGAGGCCATATAGCGAACCCGGGCACGGTATGCTGCCGCGAGCACTGCCGCCTGCGATCTGGCTCGTTGATTGCTTCATCGGAGGGCTAAGGAATAGGGGTGGGCATTGGTTAACCGATCTAATTCGGTTCGGTTTTTTATTTTTTTTTTGAAAATTCGGTTTTTAAGAAATGGGAACCGGAATATAAAATACAAAAAGAGAAACCGGTCCGACGGTTAACCGGGAAATTCGGTTCGATGTCCGGTTAACCGAAAAACCGAACTTCATCCCTAACCTCACGATCTCTCATCAGGGGCATGGGCAGGGGCGAGGGCGCCCATCTACGGACTACCTGAGCGTGCGCTGGCGTCGGGATGGCCGTCAGGTGCGGAGGATTTCGGGAGCTAGAGAGCGCGAGGGACAGGATACTTCGGAAACGCGGCGCGCAGCGTCCAAGCGGAGCACGGGCAGCGGCCAATGCGGCGGCGCAAAGAGTGACGCAGGGCGGGGTGGCTGCGCGAATAGCGGAGCGCGGAGCGGAGGCCGCCGCCGGCGGCGGCAGCGCGAGGAGCGATGGTGCGTCGGGCGCAGGCTGGCGGCGATGGGAGAGGACCGAAGGAACGCAGGGCTCGGCTGCCACACCTCGGCTGGACAGGAAGGCGGCGTGGAATTGAAAAGAGGGGTTGGATGGGCCGGACTCTACTGGTTAGGGTTAAGGTAAATGGGCTGGGCTGGTTAGGATGCAAATTGGGCCAAATTCCGATTAACTGGAAATAAAAACCGAACCGAAAAAAAAGTTCGGTTTTCGCATACTGAGAACCGAAATTTGCTCCGGTTTTGTCCGGTTTGGTTTGTTCGGTTTCGGTTCCGGTTTATTCAGTTATGGTTTTCAGTTTTTTTGCCCACCCCTACTAAGGAAGACCGAGCGAAACCAATTGCGTATTGTGCACGTAAGCCAGTCTTTTCCAGTCATGTAATCACACACTTGAGAAACCCATGCAACAAGCTCAATGATAGCAGCAGCATGGAATCTCGAAGATTTGCAATGGCCATGCCATTATAAATAAGAAAAAAAATGTCGCAAATAAACAAATTGTGACGGTTTTCCTTACTTGCAACGGTTTACAACCGCTGCTGGTTTTTCGTCGCAATTACTCTAATCTGCAACAGCCACCGTCGCAAATAAGGTCATTTACGACGGCTTGCAACGGACATCAAACAAGAGTTCGGGTCTGACAGATGGGCCGGGCCCAACAATTTGCGACGGCTGGCGATGGCCGTCGCAATTGAGGCCCTATTTGCGGCGGCTTACCGCTGCCGTCGCAAATAACATGTGTAGCGAAATATGTAGATTAACATAAATGTAGGACAAATATTTACTCGAAGTATTTCTGCATGCTATTTATATTTGTATATATGTAGAGTAAAGCAACAGTCCTGTAATATTCGGATAGGATGTAGGTCGTGTAGCATCTAACGATAGTGCCTCTCTTTGAAAAATGGAGAGGTCGTTTAATGGAGGTGTTTCGTCCACATTGTAAAGCATCGCCAAAGTATTGACATTGTGTTCTTCTACAAAGTAAACACTTGAAAAATATCATACTTTGTTAAGAGCATATGTTTCAGTGTGATACACCTACCTGTATTGCACAGGACCGCCAACTTTAGCTTTGAATGGAAGATGGTTAAGCAGACGTTGCATTGGATTGAAGAAACCCAGAGGAAAAAAAATCATCTTAAGTACATGTATCTCCTACTCTAACTTATCCATCATCCCTCTCTTGATTTCTTTAGTATAAAACTGTCCATAGAAATAACTGAGTTCGGCTAAAACCTTCCACACCGCATTATCTAGATAGCCCCAGAACATAATAAGTAGGAGTTTTCCAAGGTAATATGATGATCTTGACTCTTCAACCCAGTGATGTTTCCTGGGTTCACATTCACAACTCGTTTCAAGCTAGTTGTGTAATCATCTAGGAATTTCAAAGTTTTTAACCTTTTACGACTTCTTTCTTTTCTTTAGGTCAAGACATAAAGAAGCATGTGGCTTACCACCACTTTAGATATTTCAAAAGTTGGACTGTTATAAATGTCTACCAAATCTAGTCTAGCTTTTATATTGTCTTTCGTTTTTGCCAGCCATGTCCATGCATGTGATGATGATACTTTCACTCATGTTACGCTCTTGATGAATGACATCAATGTTGTGTATTAGAATCAACGACTTCACATACGGTAGCTCCCAAAATCAACATATGTGAGTCCAATTGTGTTCCTCTCCATATGCTACGAAATATCCAAGATGACATTCATCTGGCACCAGTTTGTCTAACATATCAGAAATTTCTGACCCGTTGAGACGTTTCGGTGGTCCTTTAGTGACAATAGTGTTCTTTCTAAAGACATGCCTTTGTTGCCTAAATATGTGATTTGGAGGCAGCCAACGTCTGTGACAATCGAAGTAAGATATCTTGCCTCCATGAGTTAGTTGAAAGCAATCTATTTTCGAAGCACATAGCAGACACGTCAGATGATCGTGAGTACTGCATCCAGAAACCATGTCGTATGCCGGCAAATCATGGACGGACGACAAATAAGCAGCTCGAAGGTTGAATTTCTGCTTCTTGTAACTGCCGTACACTTTTACTCTTGTCCACGACATTTTCAATTCTTCAATAGCGGTTTCAACATCACGATGAGATGTGACCCAGGATGATCAAGTCTAGGTACAATGAGGTTGAGGAACATGAATTCGTTCTTCATACAAAAAGTCGATGGCACGTTGTACGGAATGACAGAGACGGGCCAACAGGAGTATGACGTGTCATTTGTATTGAATGGTGAGAATCAGTCTGTCGCTAACCTGATGCGAACATTTCTCGCATCACGAGAAAAATCTAGATCGAAACGGTCTAACACTTCCCATGCATCACCGTCGGACGGATGCGTCAAGAATTATTTGTTCTCAAGTTTACCTTTTTTGTGCCATCTCATGTGTCTTGCGGTTCTTTTTGAAAGAAACAACGACTTCAACTGAGGAGTCACAGATAAGTAACGAAGCTGCTTATGTGCAACATCTGTCATCATATTATCGCCATCGTTATTAACAACTTTGACATATCTCGGTTTACCACATTTCAAGCACATGTTCTCTTTGGCGTGCTCTTTTCAGAATAGCATGCAGTTGTCTGGGCACACATCGATTTTCTCATATTTCATACCGAGACCAGATATCCGAATCTTCGACTGATACATATCTTTAGGCACTTTGTAAGGTTGTGGAAGGATATCACAGATCAATTTCAGGAGATCATTGTAGCAGTTGATGAAAAAAGTACTTACACTTAATTTCCATAAATCTGGTCAAGAAAGCAAGGACGGTCACATCCGTGTGTTCATGCAACGGCCGTTGTGATTTTGTGAGCTCCTTGAAGAACTCTTCTGCCTCCATTGTAAGAGGATCCTATGCTTTCAGAGCTTCTAGCATCTCATTCATCCTATTAACCTTTGTTATATCATGATCCTTATTCACTTCTACTATGACTCGAGATTTAGTCTCGCCGTAGAAGGTCCAGACCTCATAATGTGGTGTGAAACCATTTTGACATAAGTGAAACGAAAGATCCAATCTGCTCAGAAATTTAGTGTTCTGACATTTTGTAAATTGGCACCACACCTTCTCATCCGTTGACAACAAAAATGCTCGATCCAAAAAATTATCTAACTTGATGTACCACTCATCCGAGTGACCACCACTTTTGCTTTTCCAACTAGTATATATCCAATTGCGGTCTTCACTCATGTTTGACTATACAGTCTAAAGCTGAAGAAATTATCGTTAATGTATGCAAGATTTACCCTGCTTCTGATGAGACACAAAACCTGAATCCAAAAAAATTTCTGCAGCATAACCTCGCTTGTTTTACACTGCACCCCAAAATGGTGCAGTTCTTCAATCTTTGGGGTCAAGTATCCAAGAACGACAGAGGAGGCGAGGAAACAACGGGTAGGGAGGAACGAACAGAAGAAAACCACCCATTAGGGCCCGCCGCCACGCAGGGAGCTTGTCGTAAGTAACGTCATGGTTCCGAGACATTATTTGTGACGGTTAATGTCGTGGTTCGCTTCCGTGCTGTCTCGGAACTGCCGCGTGTGCCGCTCACTGGCGCTGCCAATTAGGGCTCCGAGACTTTATTTGTGACGGTTAATGTCGTGGTTCGCTTCCGTGCCGTCTCGAAACCGCCGCGTATGTCGCTCGCTGGGGTCGCCGCCGCGTACGCCGCTGTCGCGTCCGCCGCTCGCCGAGTCTAACCCAGCCCACTAACTAATAAACAATTATCCTAACTAAATAACATAATAAACAATATAGTATAAAAAACACTATAAATTCAATTGCATAATTAACAATATAATATAAACATAATATTGTATTGCATAATCAACAATTCAATTGTATTTCAAAATTCAATTGTATAATCAACAATTCAATTGCATTTCAAAATTCAATTACATTTCAAAATTCAATTGCATAATCAACATTCAATTGCATAATCAACAATTCAATAGTATTCAAAATACAA
The DNA here is from genome assembly GCA_036927565.1 of Tuctoria greenei. Lineage (NCBI taxonomy): Eukaryota > Viridiplantae > Streptophyta > Magnoliopsida > Poales > Poaceae > Tuctoria > Tuctoria greenei. Next base: position 68,242,133 of record JAYESD010000003.1, on the reverse strand, counting down.
TTGCGTTTCAATTCAATTGCATAGGTGGGGGGGGGGGGGGCGCTTGGCTATGGAGGGTGGGAGGCGCCGTCCATGGGAGGGAGGGTGGGGAGGAGGCTCGACCATAGGAGGGGGAGGGTGATATGCACCGAATTTGTTTCGGCGAAGGGTGGCCCGATCTTCACGACAGGAGGTTCAAGAACAAGATAACTTGCTGTAGAAACAGCGCGGATAACTAGCTTTATACCTGACCAAGGTTGGATGCGACCAAGCGACGGGGAGAGAGACACCGAAACCGCGAAGACTTCGACTCGATCTCCAAACGACCGCAGAATCACAACCGGAGCTAATCCACACAAGACGGGGCAGCCGTACTGGAACCCGCAGAGCACGAATTAGTGGATCTCAGAGAGATCTCTCCACAAGTTCAAGAAGAACAAGGAAGAACAAGGGTTGAGTAAGACACTCAAGCAGCTCAGCTGCAAATTTCACTGGAATAATCTTAATTCATCTAAGAGTTCCTTTTGGCTTACAAAAGAGGGATATTTATACCAACAACTAGTCTAAGAATATATGTGAACTGAAAAAGCCACGTGGGAAGGTGGAAGGCCAACTGGCTTGATCATTCATGCAGTGGTCATCAATTTCCCGCATGTCTTCTGGCCTTCTGAGTGGTCTTCAGTGTTTTAATCATAACTCCACCTAGGGACATCCAAAAGACATGGGACCAGATGCGTTGGAAAGATAATTTGATAACCTTTCACACAATGTGTAGCATGCTTCACGAAATATTGTAGAGTGATACAGTTTCTCACGGAAACTTGGATATCAGGCTGACTATTGATCTTCTAAACAGTCTGCACCAAAACCACTCGGCTGCCAAGCTAGGACCTCTAAAGCACTTGGCACTCAGTGGCATTAGAAAGTTGACTTCAACACCTTTCCAACAAGTACTCATGGACCTTCACAGCTTCTATGAATCAAGAGATATGATTGTTTCTTCATGACAGTTCTGCCAGGCCGAACTGGTTCAACGTAGTTCTCCTCTCTGGTTCAGTCTTGGCATGTCTTTGTCATCCTCCTTGGTGAACCTGAGTAATAGAAACATGTACGATTTAGGAAGTATATAATTCTCATTAATAAATGGAATTTCACAAAGTAGCGCGTGCACCTCTTGTTGTAGTTGTTTAGCTCGGCTACGAGTAATTGGTCCATCGAAAACATGAGCTGGTGCAGCTTGACTTGATGATTGTTCCATCTTGCTTGATGTAATCGGTATACTTGATGGTGTGGTCGGCGTGGGCATATCATCCTCCCCCCCTTGAAAAAGAGTCATCCTCGACTCTTCCAATCCAAAGAATGGAGAGAGGTCGGACACATTGAAACTGGTACTTACACCATAAGTACTTGGCAGATCAATTTCATAAGCGTTGTCGTTGATCTTGCGCAGAACTTTGAATGGTCCGTCAGCCCGAGGTTGCAACTTGTTCTTGCGCAGCTCTGGAAAACGATCCTTTCGAAGGTGTACCCAAACCAAGTCCCCTGGTTCGAACAACACCTTCCTGCGACCCTTGTTAGCGTGCTTCTCATACTTCTTGGTCATCTTTTCAATATTGGCCCGAGCCCCATCATGAATGTTCTTGACAAATTCAGCTCGCTTGCTTGCATCGAAGTTCACACGTTCCTGCATGGGTAGAGACAAAAGATCTATGGGAGCAGTGGGTGTGAATCCATATACAATTTCAAATGGACAAAATTTAGTGGTTGAGTGTACTGCCCTATTGTATGCAAACTCAACGTGTAGCAAGCTTTCTTCCCATAGTTTCAGATTCTTCTTAAGGACAGCTCGGAGCAACATTGATAGTGTTCGATTCACAACTTCAGTTTGGCCGTCTGTTTGCGGATGACATGTTGTGGAGAACAACAGTTTTGTCCCAAGTTTGGCCCACAATGTCTTCCAAAAGTAGCTCAAGAACTTGGTGTCACGATCCGACACAATGGTACGTGGCATTCCATGTAGTCGCACGATTTCCCTGAAAAATAATTCAGCAATACGGGAAGCATCGTCGCTCTCGTGGCAAGGAATAAAATGTGCCATTTTGCTGAAACGATCAACCACGACAAAAATTGAATCCCTTCCCCCTTTGGTTCGTGGTAACCCAAGAACAAAATCCATTGAAATATCCTCCCAAGGTGCATTAGGAATAGGAAGGGGAGTATATAAACCATGAGGGTTCAGACGAGACTTAGCTTTGTGGCAGTTTTCGCAGCGAAGAACATGTCTCTCTACATCTCGTTGCATTTTTGGCCAAAAGAAATGGTCAGCCAGCACTTGCTCCGTCTTCTTGGCTCCAAAATGGCCCATAAGTCCACCTGCATGAGCTTCCTGCACGAGTAAAAGTCGAACAGAGCAATCTGAAATACAAAGTTTGTTAGTGCGAAATAAAAATCCATCATGCACATGATACTTTTCCCATCCTTTGCCAATACGGCACTTGGCATATGGTTCAGCAAAGTACGAATCAGTGGCATATAATTCCTTTATACTTTCCAATCCGAGAATTTTAGCATCAAGTTGTGTGAGCAAAGCATGACGTTGAGATAAAGCATCAGCTACAATATTGTCTTGACCTTTCTTATATTTGACAATATAAGGAAAGGGCTCAATAAATTCACTCCACTTAGCATGTCGTTTATTCAGTTTTAGTTGTCCCTTAATATGTTTCAATGATTCATGGTCTAAATGTATTATAAATTCTTTAGAATAAAGGTAGTGTTGCCAAGTTTCCAAACTCCGAACGAGAGCATATAATTCTTTATCATAGACTGAATAATTTAAAGTCGGACCACTTAGCTTTTCACTGAAGAATGCAATTGGTCTCTTTTCTTGCATCAGCACGCCTCCAATCCCAACTCCACTTGCATCACATTCAATTTCAAATGTCTTGTTGAAATCAGGAAGTGCAAGGACTGGGGATGTTGTGACCTTCCTCTTTAATTCTTCAAAATCCTTTTGTTGTGCTTCTCCCCATTTGAAAGGTACGTCTTTCTTGGTCAGCTCATTGATTGGAGCAGCAATCGTGCTGAAATCTTTCACGAAGCGCCGGTAGAAACCAACAAGTCCAAGGAAGCTTCTCACTTGGCTCACATTCTGTGGGGGCCTCCATTCTTGTATAGCCTTGACTTTCTCAACATCCACCTCCACGCCTTGTCCTGAAACAACAAAACCAAGAAAAACTACCTTGTCGGTGCAGAAGGTGCACTTCTCAAGGTTAGCGTACAATTTTTTGTTTACGCAGGACAACAAGTACGCTCTGGATATGTGCAACATGTTCTTCAAGAGTCTTGCTGTAGATTAGGATGTCGTCAAAATAAACCACAACAAATATACCAATGAAAGTTCTAAGCACATGATTCATTAATCGCATAAATGTACTAGGTGCATTGGTTAAACTGAAGGGCATCACTAACCATTCATACAATCCAAATTTTGTTTTAAAGGCTGTTTTCCACTCATCTCCTTCTTTCATACGAATCTGATGATAGCCACTTCTTAAATAAATTTTAGTGAAAAAATTAGCACCACTAAGTGCATCAAGCATATCATCTAAGCGAGGAATGGGATGCCTATATCTTACTGTGATGTTGTTAATTGCACGGCAATCCACACATAGTCTCCAAGACCCATCTTTCTTAGGCACTAAAAGAACAGGGACAGCACAAGGGGAAAGACTTTTTTGTACATACCCTTTTTTCATCAATTCCTCCACTTGTCGCTGAATTTCTTTTGTCTCCTCTGGGTTGGTGCGGTATGCAGCCCTGTTCGGAAGTGACGCACTAGGAACCAAGTCAATTTGATGCTCGATCCCTCTCTTAGGTGGCAGTCCTGGTGGTACTTCGTCCGGAAAGACATCTTCATATTCCTGCAATACATTCAAAAGAGTACTCGGCAGGGTATAGGGTAAGGCATTGGTAGAATGAAAAGTGTCTTTGTACATAAGTACAAAGAACATGGCATTGGGTTCACTCAATGCTTTGATATCCCCCTTCCTAGCCATCATTACTAAACCCTCTTTTCCCAGTTTCTGGGTTCCTTGCAGCTGTGGGGTTTGATTTGGCTGTGGACACTCTTCCTTACTATTTTTGTGGCTCACTCGCAGTGGTGCTCGCTCTCGCGCTATTTCTTCCTGATATCATCCTTCAAAATTTCTTCCGGTGTCAAAGGAAGCAAGGAAATTCGCTCTCCTTTGTACACAAAAGACAGCTTGTTGGTCCTTCCAAAAATCTGGACATCACGATCATATAGCCATGGTCGACCGAGCAGAAGCTGGCAGGCTTGCATAGGCACCACGTCGCACTCCACATGATCATTGTATTTACCAACAGAGAATGGTACAGTCACAGTATGACTGACACGTAGCGCACCACAATCATTAAGCCACTGCATCTTGTATGGACTAGGATGACGCCGTGGTTTCAGTCCCAATTTGTGCACCAATTCTTGGCTAGCAATATTGTTGCAGCTACCATTATCAACGATGATGCGACACACCTTATCTTTGATTATTCCACGGGTATGGAACAAATTATGTCGCTGCCCGTTGTCTTCCTTTTCTGCTGTTACACTAAGCACTCGTAGAGAAATAAAGCAATTATATTCTCCTTCTTCAGGCTGGATCTCATTCCCTTGCTCCTCAATTTCTTCATCACATATCTGTCCAGCATCCTCCAGATCACTCTCGGATTCCCATTCACCTTTCTCATTCAACAACATGGTCCTCTTGCTTGGGCATTGGGCAGCAATGTGCCCACGGCCATGGCATTTATGGCATACAATTTCTCTGCTTCGAGAAGAAGATGTAGCTCCCGAGGCATTGCTGTGGGTGCTGAACTTGCAGCGGGTCGCTGCTTAGTTGTTGGTGATGACGCGGTGGAGGCTGCCATCTTCGATGGAACAAATGATTGAGAAGACTTGGCTGCAGCTCCTTGAGATCGTCCACCACCATAGGAAGTACTTGACTGCTGTTTGCGCCATGGGGCAGCAATAGAATAACTGCCATAAGATTTTCCACGTGACTCTTGCTGAATCTTTTTCTCTGTTCGCATAGCTTGATCAACAAGATCCTGCAATGTACGATATGGAAACATCTCCACAAAACTAGAAATTTCTTCATTAAGACCTCCTAGAAATCTTGCCATTGTTGACTCTGCATCTTCTCTTATTCCAGCCCGCACCAACAGCAGCTCCATCTCCTTGAAATACTCATCAACTGATCTCTTCCCTTGCTTTAACATTTGCAACTGGTTCCTGAGATCACGCTGATAGCTAGATGGCACGAATCGCCTTCTCATCACTTGCTTCATCTCCTCCCATGTATTGATATATCCACGTCCCAAATCAAGTTGATTCTCCTGCACTTGGTTCCACCAAGTGAGGGCGTATCCAGAGAATTCCACCAAAGCAAGATTCACACGGCGTTGAGCCGAAAGATTATGTACTCGGAATATTTGATCACACTGCTCAGCCCATTCAAGAAATTCATCAGGATCCTCCTTTCCAGTAAACTTTGGAATACTCAATTTGACACGAGCGATGTTATCTGGGTTGTCATGAGGACGTCGACCACGATGGCATTCCCTTTCTTCAAAATCAATAGGGCGGCGATGATGACGCCGAACAAACCTGCCACCTTGACCGAAAGGATTTTCATCATCATGAGATCCTTCTTCATGATCTTGATCTTCAAACTCTTCGTCTTCATAATGCACGCGGCGACCATCAGCATTGCGCCTATGTGCGCGATGCCCACCATGGTAATTATTAAAATCAGCATGGCGACCACCACCAGATCCGTCAGGGCCATGTCCGAAGCGATTGAATCCATGGCTGAAACCAGAATTCTCATCGCCGGACTCCTCTCGATGACGGTCCTCTTGATCATGACATGCTCGACGTCCTCCAGCCGCGGGAAGACGCTCATCGAGGAGCCTGCCCATGGCCTCCATGAGTGAATCAGCCATGCGACGCATCTCATCCCGTGAGACAGGGGGTTCCCTATCACCATGGTGTCCACCATGAACACTTGAATCTGAGCCTGCCATATTAGGAGCAGCAAGAAAAAAAACTATATATGTGGACACACTCGATCTCACCTCTTACTTACCCAAGTTCTTGCCTGATCTCAAGAACTGTGATGGTGCTGGTGTGACAGCTTCAACAGAGGTGGTAAAGAGGCCGTAAGGAGTACAAATCGAAAATCCCGGTTTATGTTTTTGGTGGAGCTATAGGTGGCTGAACAAGACGGGCTACGGTACTGCCAATCAAGTGAAAAAAGATGTGCTCAAAAGTTAATTTTTTTTTTTGCTGCTATCAAGATTACCACCAACTTGGATATGAAAACCGAAAATTTCAACACCCAACCGTAACACAAAATTCTTCAGAATCTTTTCACTTGTGCTCTTTTTTTTTACTGTATTCTTTCTTCCTTTTGTTTTTATAACACTAAGAGGGGTGCTGATTACAAAAGATATAGGTAAACGGTGGTGACAAGCAACTGGAAGAACACAAACACAAGATAACAGTACCGTCAAAAGGGCTATAGGTATATATTTTTAGGCTTTGGACTATAAGACAAACAAATATATGTAAAAGATAAACACAGGGATGAATATGTGGATGGTGAAAACTGTAACAGATTGAAAAAGGGTGGGAGGGTGGGTGATAAAATGAACCAACTGTGACAACGATAGCTCTGATTACCACATGATATGCACCGAATTTGTTTCGGCGAAGGGTGGCCCGATCTTCACGACAGGAGGTTCAAGAACAAGATAACTTGCTGTAGAAACAACGCGGATAACTAGCTTTATACCTGACCAAGGTTGGATGCGACCAAGCGACGGGGAGAGAGACACCGAAACCGCGAAGACTTTGACTCGATCTCCAAACGACCGCAGAATCACAACCGGAGCTAATCCACACAAGACGCGGCAGCCGTACTGGAACCCGCAGAGCACGAATTAGTGGATCTCAGAGAGATCTCTCCACAAGTTCAAGAAGAACAAGGAAGAACAAGGGTTGAGTAAGACACTCAAGCAGCTCGGCTGCAAATTTCACTGGAATAATCTTAATTCATCAAAGAGTTGCCCTTGGCTTACAAAAGAGGGATATTTATACCAACAACTAGTCTAAGAATAGATGTGAACTGAAAAAGCCACGTGGGAAGGTGGAAGGCCAACTGGCTTGATCATTCATGCAGTGGTCATCAATTTCCCGCATGTCTTCTGGCCTTCTGAGTGGTCTTCAGTGTTTTAATCATAACTCCACCTAGGGACATCCAAAAGACATGGGACCAGATGCGTTGGAAATATAATTTGATAACCTTTCACACAATGTGTAGCATGCTTCACGTAATATTGTAGAGTGATACAGTTTCTCACGGAAACTTGGATATCAGGCTGACTGTTGATCTTCTAAACAGTCTGCACCAAAACCACTCGGCTGCCAAGCTGGGACCTCTAAAGCACTTGGCACTTAGTGGCATTAGAAAGTTGACTTCAACACCTTTCCAACAAGTACTCATGGACCTTCACAACTTCTATGAATCAAGAGATATGATTGTTTCTTCATGACAGTTCTGCTAGGCCGAACTGGTTCGACGTAGTTCTCCCCTCTGGTTCAGTCTTGGCGTGTCTTTGTCATCCTCCTTGGTGAACCTGAGTAATAGAAACATGTACGATTTAGGAAGTATATAATTCTCATTAATAAATGGAATTTCACAAAGTAGCGCGTGCACCTCTTGTTGTAGCTGTTTAGCTCGGCTACGAGTAATTGGTCCATCGAAAACATGAGCTGGTGCAGCTTGACTTGATGATTGTTCTATCTTGCTTGATGTAATCGGTATACTTGATGGTGTGGTCGGCGTGGGCATATCAGAGGGAGGGTGGGAGGTGCAGGCACGCGGCCATGGGACGGCGGTTGGGGGGGGGGGGGGGGGGACGCTCGGCCATGGGTGGGGAGGGGGCTCGTGAGGAGGGGGAGGGAGAGAGGAGGAGGACTTACCTGATGGGATGCGCGGCGGCGGCGACGGCGGGAGCGTGTGGGTCGAAGCAGCGGCGGGAGGGCGAGTGAATGAGTCGCGCTGAGGGTGGATCGAGGTATATCCTTTTAATTTGCGACGGCCTCGTAAATTGCAACAGCCCTAGAGTTGTCCGTCGCAATTAAATAAATTTGCGACGGTTTTTTTTTTCTGACCGTCGCAAACAACCCCTATTTGCGACGGCTTTTGGGCCAGCCGTTGCAAATTAACAGTCTATTTGCAACGGCTTTATGCATTTGTGACGGCACGAAGCTGGTCGTCACAAATTATGCTATTTGCTGCAGCCTGCCGTCGCGAATAATTTTGGCCACCGCAAATGATCGTGTTTTCTGTTGTGGTATCAAAAGTCGTGAGTAGTAGGCTCCATCGGATCATGTGCCTGAACAGCTTTGCTTATGGTGGTTAAAAAGGGTTCCATCTGATTTGACGCGGCTGAGTTTTCTAATGGCGGTGTAAGAAGATTAGTCACCACATGCTGCTTCTGACTTGTGACTGCTTGCACTTGGGATGCTGCTATTTGGATTAACTAGAGTCTAGGCTATCCCGTTATGCGTTATGGCGACGGCGTGGCGTCATCCTTATCATGGATCTCAGTAAACTGTAGTAGCAACGTGTTTAGCAGACAACAGCGATTGAGTTGAGGTTCAGAGCAGAGCTTCCATCGAGACACGCGCCAGAAGAACGGAACAATCAGAGTCCGCGTGGCACGGGACGCGGAGGTGATACTGTCTGTGAATGCCGCCACTGCGGCTCTGCAGACGAACCGTGAGCGCGCCATGGGATCGGAGCATGCACGACGTACGTACTAGATCCCCTGCTGTCCTGGCTGCTGGCCTTAGTTATTACCGGCGTGATCTGCAGCGTCCAGCGCTGCGAGGCGCACATGGCGTTGTGCCCGGTACCCCTCTGCCGGTGCCGGTGTATATCCCGTTTCCCCCGCTGGCCTCCAGTGCACTCCTCCGGTCGTCCACCCCCAACCTGGCAGCACTGCAGCAGCTCGCACATGGCGGTGCCGTGAGGCGAGGCGACGCCAGCGGAGCGATCCATTCCAACTGCTGGTTGCTTCTACGCGCCCCAACTCAGCTCATTCGCGGCAATGCCGGCAGCGCGAGATCCACCACTGGTTCAGTGAGAGCTTCCGTTTGTGAATAAGTGTTTGTGAATAAGATGGGCAAGGCGGCCAGGTGGCTGAGGCACTTCCTGCCCGGCGGCAGGAGGGACAGGGGCAAGGTCGACAAGCCCGCCGGCCCGTTACTGTCGGCAACGGAGCCGGACCAGGTGTCGGTGTGGCCGGGTACGACGACGACACCCGGAGCCAAGGAGAAGAGGCGGTGGAGCTTCCATCGCCCGGCCGCGGCGGCGAAGGACACGGACGGCCGCGCCGCTTACGGGTCCCTGGAGCCGCGTGTGGACCCGGACCAGCACGCCGTGGCCGTGGCCATCGTCACTGCGGCGGCAGCCCAGGCGGCGATGGTGTCCAAGCAGGCCGCCGCGGCCGCGTTTCGGCTGTCGGCGGCGTCCAAGCGCACCGTTGTCGGCATCAAAGACGCCGCGATCAAGATCCAGTTCCGTCTTCAGATCCTACCTGGTAAGTGAGTGTGGTGTCGCGCGTTGACCATGATCGGCCCTTGATTTCCGGGACCGTGACGTTCTATGACTGATACTGGGATCTGTGTCTTATTCGTTTCATTGGAGAAAAAAGGCAAGGAAGGCGCTGTGGGCGCTGCGTGGGCTGGTGAAGCTGCAGGCGCTGGTGCGCGGGCAACTGGTGCGGGGGCAGGCCAGCCACACCCTGCGCTTCATGCAGGCGCTCGTCGCCGCGCAGAACAGGGCACAGGAGGCACACCTCCGCCTACTCGAAGACGACAAGCAGCCCCTCCTCCGGACGCCGCGGACCACGCCATCCCGCCGGTCGCCGCACCATCCACGCCCCCGGAGTCAGGAGACTGAGGAGAACGTGAAGATCGTGGAGGTAGATACCGGCAGCGAGGCGCGCACCACGCCACGGATGTCCCGGCGGAGCAGCTGCTACGTGTTAGAAAATAGGAGGCAATTTACTAAACAATTCCGGAAGAACACGAAAAAATCAGCAATGATCGGCAGTTCGACGGGACGAGAAATAATGCGTACCGATTTGAATCCGGACGCACCGCTGTAAATCCGACAGCGAACAGGCGCTGTAGGCATTGGTGATGACGATTAACCGCAGTGCCCGATCTCCTCGGTAGACGAGCCGTGGTGAAGAACGCGAGCAGTCGCGCGAAGCGCTTTCCAAAAACCTTATTCGCCCTCTCTCGGTGCAGGATCGCAAGGGCGAGCGGTTCCGGAGACCTGCTCTTCCGATCGTCGGTGCACGCCGGCGCTCGGGATGGAGTAGACTAGAAGGCGGCGCAAGGAACGCAAACGTGGAAACAATCTGATCGTGGGGTTCACTACCGTACCGCGAACGCCTGTATTTATAGAGTCCCACGAAGGCGGTTCGTATGCGATCTAAATTCGAAATGACTCCGCAGTCGTAGACGCGTCCGTCTCCAACGACATGGACTCTGACTCGGTAGTCCCAAAAATTCGGAGGCCAAAAGATCAAAGCCCAATTTAAATTTTTTTTTGTAAAAATATAAAACCTGGGCTCGGCTCGAGGCTCGAATTCACACGAACACACGCGCGCGCGCGTGTGCTGGGCGGGGCGAGGCGAGGCAAGGCGAGGCGTGGCGAGGCGAGCAAGGAGGAGGAGGAGGAGCACGCGTGGGCCACCCCTCTCTTCCTCTCTTCTCTCTCACTCAAGCAGTGGAAGAGCAACCTCCCTTATATGTAGGGGTTGCTCCACTTCCACTTTTTATGTGGGACTAAACACTTAGCACCCTCCCTCTTGCCCTAATGGGCCTTTGAGATTTATTGGAAATTATTCTGAATATTATATGGGCCAAGCCCATTTATTCCAACAATCCCCCACCAGATCTCAAATCCATTAGAAGAGAGGTCATTCTCGTTCCTTGTTTGATATACTAGTGTTTTCGGTAAAGACTGTGAAGTTGAACTTCTGCCTAGATCCTCAAGTTTCATCAGGTCACAACTTGAACAATGGACTACGCCTTGAATTGCAAGTTTTGTGTGAACTGACTTCTCCCAAAGACCATTACCAATACTTGACTACCAGTAGTCTACCCCGCGGGTGGAGCATATGCGTCGTACTCCCTGGTCTCTTCATGAGCTTTCCACAGATCACCCAAATCTCACAGACTGCGACGTTAGACATATAGGTGTGTTTCCTTCAAGACTGCCCTGTAGGACGGCATATTTGCTACACATAGCCAACAAAAACACATTAAAGCAAATCGCCAACCTGCCTTACAGTTTGAGAGTATAAGTGTGCATCTTCACATAGAGAGGGTATAAAGGAAGTACTCTCCTCGGTGAACCACTAGCTTGTTTTGCCATGTCCTAATTCACGGGATCTCCGATCACATAGGTTGGGTTACTACTATAGTGTCACATCAATGGGTCTCAAACACATCTCCCTCGATGCACTTTCTATCACATTACATGATAGACCCTTCGTAAAGGGATCTGCTAGGTTTTTGTCTGTTTGTATTTACGAAATAGTAATAACTCCATCTCATTTTTCTGACAGATTTTAAACGTCTCTTGACGTGTCTTGATGATTTTGCATTATCTTTAGAACTGGTCACTTTGGAAATCACCGTCTGATTGTCACAGTTCATAAGGATTGCCGGCAATGGTTTCTCAACTATAGGCAAATCCATCAAGAGCTCTTGCAGCCATTCTGCCTCTGCAGTGGCTGTCTCTAAAGCAGTGAGTTCTGCTTTCATGGTTTACCTCGTCAAAATGGTCTGTTTGCAAGACCTCCATGATATAGCGCCATCAGCTAGAGTGAATACATATCCACTCATGGCATAGAGTTCATCAACATCAGAGATCCAGTTCGAATCACTATAACCCTCAAGCACGGACGGATGCCCAGTATAGTGAATTTCATAACTCATTATACCTCTCAGGTAGCGCATAACCCTTTCAAGTGCATGCCAATGATCTGTACCCGGGTTTGACATGAACCTGCTCAATTTGCTTACAGCAAACGAGATATCAGGACGGGTTGCGCTAGCTAAGTACATGAGTGAACCGATCATCTGAGAATATCTGAGTTGATCTCTTGACTCTTTCTTGTTATTTCTAAGTATCACGCTGGGCTCATAAGGCGTTGGAGAAATCTTGCTATCGATAAAGCCGAACCAGCTCAAGATTTTCTCAACATAGTGGGGTTGACTTAAAGTAATTCCACTCTCATCCTTATTCAGCTTAATGTTCAAAATAACATTTGCTTATCCCAGATCTTTCATATCAAAACACTTTGATAGAAAAGACTTGACCTCAGAAATTATATTAATGCTCGTACCAAAAATGAGTATATCATCTACATACAAGCATAATATAACGCTATCGCCCACACCATGGCAATAGTACACGCACCGATAAGCCTCATTAATAACAAAGCCCGCAAACGTTAAAGTACTATCGAACTTCTCATGCCATTGCTTAGGTGCTTGTTTCAGGCCATACAAGGATTTCAACAATTTGCACACCTTTGACTCTTTACCTTTTACTACGAACTCATCAGGTTGTTCCATATAAATTTCCTCTTTCAACTCTCCGTTCAGGAAAGCTGTCTTTACATCCATTTGATGGATGATTAGACCATAAGAGGCAACCAAAGAAAGTAGTACATGAATTGTCGTCATTCTGGCGACAGGTGAATAGGTGTCAAAATAGTCTTCACCTTCCTTTTGAGTATAGCCCTTTGCAACTAGTCTTGCCTTGTACTTTTCAATAGTACCGTCAGGCCCGAGCTTCTTCTTGAACACCCACTTGCAGCCTACTGGTTTGCACCCGTATGACCGTTCAGTTAACTCCTAGGTTCCATTGGAAAGAATTGAGTCCATCTCACTATGAATTGCTTCTTTCCACTCATCTGCATCAGGTGATGCATATGCCTCTGCTATGGATCTAGGAGTATCGTCCACAAGGTACACAATGAAATCATCACCAAAGGATTTTGCAATCCGTGATCTCTTACTCGACTGAGTTATTTCATTGTGTTCCTCCTCTGGGACATTCTCAAACGGTGTATCAAGAAACTCGCTAGTTGTGGTGGATTCACTACAAATTTCAGCAGTGCTATGCATATCTTTCATAGGAAAAATATCCTCAAAAAATGTTGCATCACGAGATTCCATAATAGTATCAACATGCATATCAGGTAACTCATATTTGACTACTAAAAATCTATATGCGATGCTCCGATGAGCATAGTCTAGAAAGATACAATCCACTGTCTCTGGTTCCAGCTTGCGTTTCTTGGTAATTAGAACATTGACCTTTGCCAAACATCCCCAAGTACGCAAGTATGATAGTGATGGTTTTCTCCCAACCCACTCCTCATAGGGGGTTTTCTCTTTATTCTTGTTTGGAACGCGGTTTAAGACATGACATGAAGTCAATAGAGCATCCCCCACCATGCCTTAGATAAATCGGACGTGTCTAACATTGCATTCACCAAGTCACACAGTGTGCGGTTTTTCCTCTCGGCTACCCCGTTTGATTGGGGTGAATAGGGAGGCATCCTCTCATGTATAATACCGTGTTCTACACAAAAATCATCAAATATTTTGGGAAAATACTCACCACCACGATCTGACCTAAGACGTTTGATCTTTCTCTCTAATTGAGTTTCTACTTCAGATTTATAGATTTTAAGGTAGTCTAAAACTTCATCTTTAGTTTGCAACAAGTAAAGTAGAATCGTCTATTAATGTCATAAAATATTTCTTTCGACCTTTTGTCAACACACCATTCATCTCGCATAGATCAGAATGTATGAGTTCTAATGGTGCCAAGTTTCTCTTCTCGGCTGCCTTGTGAGGCTTTCGAGGTTGCTTTGGCTGCACACAACTATGGCACTTAGAACCTTTGACAATAGTGAATTCCGGGATTAATTTGAGACTAGATAGCCGATTCATTAAACCAAAATTAACGTGACATAAACGAGAATGCCAAACACTTGCATCATCATTAATACCGCCACAAATATGATTTACTGACTTATTATTAAACTCTTAAAGAGAAAAGCGGAACAGGCCTCCGCATTCATAGCCTTTACCAATAAATTGTCCATGCTTAGACACAACTATTTTATTGGACTCTAAAACTACTTTAAACCCATCTCTGCATAGAAGGGTACCGCTAACAAGATTCTTGTTCATAGTAGGGACATGCTACACGTTCTTCAGCTGGACAATCTTTCTCGAAGTGAACTTCAGATCGACCGTGCCAACACCACGAACAGAAGCATGTGACCCATTCCCCATTAGGACGGCGGAATCCCGGACGAACTGGTAAGAAGTAAACATGGACATGTCAGAACATACATGAACATTAGCACCCGTATCAAACCACCAAGATGGTGTTTGAGAAATAGAAAGAACAGTAAAGGAATTACCGTACCCATCTACATTGTTGGATGTCACGATGTTGACATTCTTTTTCCCTTTGCGATCTGCCCTCTCAGGACAGTTCTTGGAAATATGTCCCTGCTCCCCACAGGTGTAGCAGCAGCCATCATTGGCTTTGTTTGACTTCTTCTTCTTGAAAGCATTAGTTTTGTTTGGCTTGAGTAGAGACTTATTCCCTTTGTTCTTGACATAGGGTTTCTGCACCATATTAGCATTGGCGCTAGATTGACCCTCGCCTCCTTTCTCAGTAGCGTCCTTAGCCCGAGCCTTCTCCTAAACATCAAGAGATGCTATCAGGTTTTCAACTGATATTTCCTGTCTCTTGTGTTTGAGGGCTGTGGCGAAGTTCCTCCACGATGGAGGTAACTTTGCAATAATGCACCCAGCCACAAATTTGTCGAGTAAAGGACACTTAAGGAGATTGAGCTCTCTCGCAAGGCACTGTATTTCATGAGCTTGTTCAACTATAGGACGGTTGTTAACCATTTTGTAGTCACGAAATTTCTCCATGATATACAGTTCACCTCCTGCATCGGCTGCACCATACTTAGCGTTAAGTGCATCCCATAGCTCCTTCCCATCTGTGACTGTCAGATAGACATCACAAAGTTTATTATCAAGAACACTTAAGATGCATCCTCTCATGGCAGAATTGGCTTCCTCGAACTTTGTCTTTTCTTCAACAGACAAAGGACCTGGAGGTCTGCCCTCGGTTACCCAGAAGATCTTAAGTGATTGGAGCCAGAGCGTGGCCTTAACTTGCCACCTCTTGAAGTGCACGCCAGAGAATTTCTCCGACATTAGTGCATCGGCTAGAGTCATCATGTTCAACTTAGGAAATTGCCTAATAAGGTTTTTAGATTGTTAGAAAATAGGAGTCATACTGAACAATTCTGGAAGAACACAAAAAAATCAGCAACAATCGGTAGTGAGACAGGACGAGAAATAATGCGTACCGATTTGAATACGAACGCACCGCTGTAGATCCGACAGCGAAGGCGCTGTAGGCGTTGGTGACGATGATTAGCCGCAGCACCCAATCTCCTCGGTAGATGAGTCGTGGTGAAGAACGCGAGCAGTCGCGCGAAGCGCTTCCCAAAAACCATATTCGCCCTCTCTCGGTGCAGGATCGCAAGGGCGAGCGGTTCCGGAGACCTGCTCTCTCGATCATCGCACGCCGGTGCTCGGGATGGAGTAGACTAGAATGCGGCGCAAGGAACACGAACGTGGAAACAATCTGATCGCGGGGTGCACTACCGTACCATGGACGCCTGTATTTATAGAGTCCCACGGAGGCGGTTCGTATGCGATCCGGATCCGAACTGACTCCGCGGTCGTAGACGCGTCCGTCTCCAACGACTTGGACTCTGACTCGGTAGCCCCAAAAATTCAGAGGCACAAAAGCCCAAAGCCCAATTTAATTTTTTTTCTGCAAAAATATAAAACCTGGGCTCGGCTCGAGGCTCGAATTCACACGCGTGCGCGCGTGTGCTGGGCGGGGCGAGGCCAGGCGAGGCGTGACGAGGCGAGCGAGGAGGAGGAGGAGGAGCGCGCATGGGCCACCCCTCTCTTCCTCTCTTCTCTCTCACTCAAGGAGTGGAAGAGCAACCTCCCATATATGTAGGGGTTGCTCCACTTTCACTTCTCATATGGGACTAAACACTTAGCACCACTCCTTCTTGCTCTAATAGCAATTTGAGATTTATTGTGAATTATTCTGAATATTATATGGGCCAAGCCCATTTATTCCAACACTACGCGACGCCGCTGTCCCGCACGCCGTCCAACAACGATCTGCAACACCAGAAAATCTCGCCGACGCCATCGGCGCTCACCGACGCAAGCGCGCGGTCGTTGAGTGGAAGGTACTACGGCGATGACTTCTCCTTCGCCACCGCGCGAAATAGCCTGTACCGCTACTACTCTTCGAGGCAGCTGCAACAGCAGCACCGCCAGCACCACAACTACCACCACGCGGGCGCGGACCACCCGCTCCTGGTCCCCAGCTACATGGCCAACACCGAGTCGTCGCGCGCCGCGTCAGCGCCACTCGGTTTCGTCATCGTCCGGCACGGCCGTAGTCGAGGTTTCCTGGGAGCGACAGGGCAGCGGCCGGCGCAGGGCGTCGCTGGAGGGGCAGGCCACCGCCGCGCACGGGGTTATTATGGTGCCCAGGTGCGGTGCTGGCGTGCAGCGGTGCCCGCAGCAGGCGAGCGCGCCGCCGTGCCCCTTGGGCGCGCGGCTGGACAGGTGGAGCGCGTCGGCACACGACAGCAAGTGCGGGTCGACGAGCACTGTGTTGACCGCCGCTACCACCACCTACTGCTGGTCCATGGCCACGGACAACGCCGGCATCGCGTGACGAACAGGGAAGCTGCTGCACCAAGACTGAAATTTGTGTGACACTAGTAGTTGACGGTAGAAGAAGAAGCTGGGCTCGAAATTACTCTGCTAGTTTCTCTGTAATCTGCGCGATTCATGTTTCTCAGTTTTGACAATGACAACGTATTCGTGTTTTTGCGTGCCAACTGCCAAGGACCAAACGAAGACTCTTTTCGTAGGAGTACTTTGTTTCTGTTTCTGTTTCTGTCAGCCTTCTCGTTCTGTTGTGCTCTTTCAGTGCGTCCATTCCTGACCATTTCGGAATCAAATGAAGCAGAGAAAACGGGAAAGAAGTTTCAGTGTCTTGTTACAACTGTATGAGCGTGCCCGAGTGTCATGTTCTTGCTGCAGAGTGACCAGTGCCTGCTGAAAGGAGCTATTAACAGCTGACTGATGAGTGCTGTTTATGAACAATCTCTTACCAATTTTAATTTAGATGGAGTGATTTGTCGTCAGCAAACAGAAGAAGTTGATGAGAGGTGGCAGTTGGACCTGAACATCGTAAACCTATCATAGATTGACTTGTTTATAAATGTTAGGGTAATACTACATTGCCTATGTAACCAAGTGAGTTCCTCTGACCCCTTATATATATGTACCACCCCTAAGAGTTTTTAATCAATAAAATACAATAATTATTTTCTCCCCAATATTTCCATCATGGTATCAGATTATGTTCGTTCCTAACTTCCACTAGCTATGCCCAACTCCGCCTCTTGCGTCGAATTTGGCTCGCGGCGAATCGCCGCCCTCCGCACGCGATTTTTTTTTGGCGTGCTTGTGCTGTCGGAAAAATTCCGCGCACACCGCACTCTAGAGCGGGGTCCTTCGAAGACCGCCGCACGCCTACGTGCGGCCTTCCGCGCGGCTCGCGCCTGGTCTGAAGTCTTCGTCGCCATGCACCGCGCGTCCGCGGTCTCCGCTGCAGCAGATTGACGCTCGCTCATCGTGTTTCTTACTTCTTGATGTCTTCTATTAGCGATGGCTCCCCGGACGCACAAGCAGCATCACAGAACATCGCCTTGGCTGCCGAGCTAAGTCGATTGACCGAGGAGGCGGATCGACTGGCCGTCGAGGAAGAACGTGCATGTGCAGCGGCCGACGAGGCGCGTCGCAAGTTGCTTCTTGCAGCCGACGAGATTCGTCGTGACTTGATCAACCACGACCTCCCTCCTCCGGCGGTTGACGACGTTGCTTCTCTGCATGCTCAAGCAATCGCCGTCCTCAACATCAAGTCAATGATCCCCGTCGTCCTCAACAACCTTTCGCCGCACTATAATCGGTGGAAGAGTCTCTTCCTCAACACCCTCGGGAAGTACGAGCTCTCCGATCATGTCCTCACCAACATTGATCCCACTGTCACTGACTCTCATTGGCGACGCATGGACAACACCATCATCTCCTGGCTTCACGACATCTTCTCTCCTGATCTTATTG
This sequence comes from Tuctoria greenei, assembly GCA_036927565.1. NCBI lineage: Eukaryota > Viridiplantae > Streptophyta > Magnoliopsida > Poales > Poaceae > Tuctoria > Tuctoria greenei. The sequence goes on along the minus strand of JAYESD010000003.1, from coordinate 68,223,709 downwards.
AGATCGCCTCGGCGGGCATACCCACAGCTCATTCCATCTGGCTTGGGCTTCAAGAGCAGTTCATCAGCAACCGGGAGACCCGTGCTATGATTTTGGACGCCGAGTTTTGCATGTTCGTCCAGGGTGACCTCTCCATCACCGACAATTGTCGTCGTATCAAGTCGATGGCTGATGCACTCGATGACTTGGGCGAGGTCGTCCCCGACCGCACTCTCATTCTCACGGCGCTTCATGGGCTGAACGAGCGGTTCTCTCACATGGCATCCCTTCTCAAGCGACAACGCCCCTTTCCCACATACGCCGAGGTCCGCAACGACCTCCAACTTGAGGAGATCGAGATGAAGTCCAAGTTGGGAAACATCAATGCATTGGCGGCTACCTCCGTAGGTGCGGGACGCACCCCGTCTTCTGCATCATATGGTGGCGCTCCTCCACGTGCTCCCATTTCTGGTGGCCCTGCATCAAGCACTCCTACCTCCGATGCTGCTGTCTCTGGCCTCTCGTCCTCCAACCGAGGTCAAAATTGGCATAATCGGAACAAGCGTAATGACACCAGTAACAACGGTGGATTTCCCACTCTGGGGAATCCATGGAACGGGACCCTGCAGCTTTGGGGTGGTGCTTCGCCCCGTCTCGGTCCTCCTCCAGGCTTCCCGACACGTCCATGCACACCTGCCCCTCCTCAGCCGGCCCTTCTGGCGCACGGAGGATCCTACGGCGCACCTGCCTATCAGCCACCAGGCTTCTGGACACCAGACAGACTGCCAATATCTTTCTACTACAACCCGACTACACCTGGTGGTAGTGAGACCGCCTCCTTCTATAGCGGCCAGACCGCAGCTCCTAGTGATCCAACCACCAGATCTTTGTACGAGGGAGCTTCCAACTACGCCACATCTTCTACAACATGAGATCAGAACGACCTGGCTAACTCGTTCAACACCATGTCACTGACGCTGCCACCATCCACTGAATGGTACATGGACTCCGGCACCAATAGCCACATGTGCTCCTCCCCCTGTAACCTCTCCTCCTCCCATCCTCCTTCTTATTCGACTCCTTCATCTATCGTTGTCGGTAATGGGTCATTGCTACTCGTCACCTCCACAGGTCATACTTCTTTCTCTACATCCGCTCGTCCTTTACATTTGCATCGAGTTCTTGTGTCTCCTAACACAATAAAAAATTTGGTTTCTGTTCGTCAATTCACTACTGATAATAATGTTTCCATTGAATTTGATCCGTTTGGTCTTTTTGTGAAGGATCTGGACACCAAGAACGTGATCGCCAGATGTAATACTTCCAGACAGCTCTACTCCATATCCTTGCCGATGCTTTCTCCACCACATTCCTTAGCTGCAGTAACCACACCGTCCACGCTTTGGCATCATCGTCTTGGTCACTTGGGTTTTGAGGCTTTGTCTAGGTTATTTCCACAGTGTAATAAATAGGAACTTGACACTCTTTATCATGCCTGTCAGCTTGGTCGTCACACACTTCTTCCATTTTCTCTATCAAATTCTCGTGCTTCGAACAACTTTGATTTAATACATTGTGATCTATGTACATCTCCCGTGCAAAGTGTTTCTGGTCACAAGTCGTATCTTGTTGTTCTTGATGACTGCTCTCATTATTTGTGGACTTTTCCTCTACGCCTCAAATCAGACACTTTTCGGACCTTGTCACGGTTTTTTGCCTATGTATACACTCAATTTGGCTGCACCATAAAGGCAGTCCAATGTGACAATGGTCGTGAATTTGATAATTCCACATCCCGCGCATTCTTTCTCTGTCTTGGTGTTCTTTTGCGTCTCTCTTGTCCTCACACATCTCCTCAAAATGGACGTGCTGAGCGTATTATTCGCACCACCAATGATACTATGCACTCAATTATATTCCAAGCTAGTGTTCCAGCCGGTTATTGGGTAGAAGCGCTCCACACCGCTACACACCTCATAAACTTGCGACCATCCAAAACGCTCTCCTTTGCCACACCACATTTCTCCCTTTTTTCACCCAACCTGATATTTCCCACCTACGCATTTTCGGTTGCAAGTGCTACCCAAATCTCTCTACCACAGCTGAACACAAGCTTGCTCCCCGCTCTACAGTCTGTGTCTTCCTTGGCTATCCATCCGATCACAAAGGATAACGGTGCCTAGACCTAGCCACAAACCGCATCATTATTTCTCGTCATGTCACTTTTGACGAGTCCTGCTTTCCGTTTGCGGAAATCTCCAACCCTCCTTCATCCCACTTTGAATTTCTTTTTGATACTAACGATTTATCGGTGCTCCCTAGCACTGAATGTTTTGTAGGCACTCGTCAACGTGGGCCTCCACCAGACTTCTACAAGTCTAACGGTCAGACCTCGGCTCCAGCCGGTCAGACCGCACCTATGCACAGAGGCCTTCTTGGCCCCTGTCCACCCGGTGACATCCCCAACAGAGGCCAGGCGGGCCTCTGTTTGCCTCGCCTACCATCGTGACTCACAATGGTATGACCGCGGATCCTCGCGGTCCAACCAATAGTACTCGTCCCGAAGACCAGGCAGGCCTTTGTTCATCGGGTGGTCCATCCACTACCCCGTGCGATCAGACCACCCCGAGCTCGTCCTCGTCACGCGACACTCCTCCAGGCTACGACTCTCCGACGGCTACACCGACTGCACTTCACCAGCAACCAGGTTTTGTACATGGTCCACGATCTATGCTCGAGGTGCCACCCATCGACAATGAGCATAACATGCGGACATGTGGGAAGGCCGGTCTTCGTCTCCCTGTGCAGCGTCTGAACCTTCAAGCCTCAACATTGTCACAGATTCCAAGGACTTATCGTGGTGCTCTCGCCGTTCCCAATTAGCGAGAGGCCATGATCGAGGAATTCACCGCTCTACAGGCAAACAACACTTGGGATCTCATGCCATGTCCTCTAGGTACGAATGTCGTCACTGGGAAGTGGGTTTTTCGTCACAAGTTTCATCCAAATGGCTCTCTTGATCGCTACAAGGCTTGTTGGGTTCTTTGTGGCTTTACTCAACAGCCCGATCTTGATTTTGGTGAGACTTTCAGCCCTGTGGTGAAGCCTGCAACAGTTCGTACCGTTCTTTCAGTTGCACTCTCTCGTGATTGGCCCGTTCACCAGCTTGATGTGAATAATGCTTTTCTGCATAGTACTCTATCCGAGACAGTCTATTGTGAGTAACCTTCTAGTTTTCTTGATACAGCTCATCCGGATTGTCTGTCGACTGAACAAGTCCCTATATGGTTTGAAGCAAGCTCCTCGTGCCTGGTACAACCGCTTTGCTTATCATATTATCTCATTTGGATTTACTGGTGCTCGGTCGGATACTTCGCTTTTCGTCTACCGACACGGCACAGACATGACTTATCTATTGCTATATGTGGATGATATTGTTCTGACTGCCTCATCAGCACCACTGCACTGTCGCATTATTGATGCTCTTGCTGCAGAATTTTCAATGAAGGATTTGGGCAACCTACATCATTTTCTGGGCATAACTGTTACTCGGAGCAGCGCAAGCTTCTTCCTCTCACAGCGACAATACATGGTTGAGATACTTGAGAGAGCAGGCATGACTGATTGTAAATCATGTTCTACTCCAGTCGATATGTGTGCCAAGTTATCATCCGATAGTGTTCCGGTTTCGGATGCTACTCACTATCGTGATCTTGCTGGAGCCCTGCAATATCTCACCTTTACTCGACCCGACATTGCATATGCCGTGCAGCAGATGTGTCTCTATATGCATGATCCTCGTGAGCCTCATCTTGCATTGTTAGAACGCATTCTTCGATACATTCGAGGCACCTTGGATCATGGTCTTCAGCTTCGTCGCTCTTCGGTTAGCGAGCTTGTGGCATATTCTGATGCTGATTGGATCAGTTGCCCTAACACACGTCGTTCCACCTTCGGATACGGTATCTTCCTCGGTGATAATCTGGTCTCCTGGTCTTCGAAGCCCCAACACATGGTATCCCGCTCTAGCGCCGAAGCAGAATATCGTGTTGTAGCCAACGCCGCTGCCGAAGCTTCTTGGTTGCGTCAGTTGCTGGAGGAACTTCACTGTCCATTTCAGAAGGCCACTTTGGTCTATTGTGACAATATCAGTGCTATGTATCTCTCGACCAATCTGGTGCAACATCAACGCACCAAGCATATCGAGATTGATTTGCACTTCGTTCGCGACAAGGTGGCCACTAGTGCAGTTCGAGTTCTTCACATTCCCACCAGCTCACAGTATGCGGACATCTTCACCAAGGGGCTGCCATATTCAGAGTTTGTGGAGTTTAGATCCATTCTGAATGTTCTAGCTAATAGACATTCAGACTACGGGGAGTGTTAGAATAATACCATATTGCCTATGTAATCAAGGGAGGTTCCTGACCCCCTTATATATATGCACCACCTCCTACGGGTTTTTAATCAATAAAATACAATATTTTTTCCCCCAATATTTCCATCAATAAATGTAGCACAAAATGCTTCATAGACCATAGTACTAACACGCATCCTGCAGGAAAGCAAAGGAATCCAGCCTGTGTCGTAGATGGGAAACGGTAGGGCACCAGTAGCACTACTACTTAACTACTTTGTGGTTGAGCTGAATAGAGGTGCCTGCCATTTACTACTCCGGTAAAAGCAATCACGCGTTCTGTTAATTACGACAGTTTTAGCAAGACATTGTGCGTTGTCAGGAACGAGAGGTTGAACTTTGCCACGAAACCTGGGATGGAGAGAATCATAGCAGAAACTGACGCGATCAACTTTTTTGCAAAAGCTCACAAGGAGAAGCTTCCGCATAATCTCATATAAAAGAAAAATGATCTATTTTATATGGAAAACCATACCCAAAAACCGTATAGTATAGAAGATAATGACACATCTTCCACCCAGCAACAGAAACATCACAACAACCACCGTTACATTCACGGTCGTCCATGCGTACAATGTCTACACTACCAAATTATTGCACCCCACTACGTAAGAAACCCAAATAGAAGACAAAGATGGACAACGAGCTAAAAGGAGTATGTCTTTGATAACCTTAAGAGAGACGCGCCCACCTCAGCGAGGATCTGACATGGCTCGGTTGAACGTACAAGGAGACGCGTAACAATAAAGCCCGTCTTAATTAAGTAGATATCCGAGACGCGTCCGCCTCTCTGACAAACTGGAGACGCGCTTCCATTGAGCGTGACTCATATTTTTTTCGTAACTGAGATAGACTTTCCTTGCCGTTCATCTTCTTTCATAATCGAATCCGGTTCGTCTTCCATACTCACCGGTCAGGCGCGTCTCCCTTTTATTATGGAAGCGGGCTCGTCTCCCATTCCCTCTATAGAGAGACGAGCTTTATATTGGTTCGTCTCAATTTTTTGGTGCCCTTCTACGACCTCCCAGCTGTGGCAGAACAAGTGGCTATCAAATCTGCCATGTTCTTGCTCTGTTCTTTCTCTCTTTCATTCTAAAAGTCTTGCAGTGATTATCAGTAGATCTTAAAACAAAAGGGTTAGTCCTCTCCCCCTCTCCTGTTTCTTACTATTTTTTACCTTTAGATCTTCATTGATTGAAGTTGGCTTGCGGTGATTATTAGTGGCTTTGAATTTCTTTGATTTAGCTCTTCTTTTCTATACGTAGATGTCGTTGCATCGAAGTTGGATGTATGGGCCGCGCCTTTGCAATGAATATATCCAAGGGGTAGATCCATTTATCGCTTCCGTGAAGAAAGACATGTTGGACAACATTAGAGGGACTATTTGTTGTCCTTGCAAACACTTCAAGAATGAGAATAGATATCGCACAGATAAAGTGTTGAGGTCACATTTGATCATGCATGGATTCATGGTGTATTATCAATGTTGGAACAAACATGGGGAGGAGGGACTTAATGAAGCATCGATGAGAGATCCATATCTGGAGAGGGAGGTCCCTACCAGTGTCCAAGAAGATCACGATGAGGATGTGAATGAGCCAGATATATCAGGGTTCATCGATGACAACATTGAGTTTCAGGTGAATAACATAGAGGAGATGGTACGCAATGTCGAGAGACATGGCGATGATGATCGGTACAGTAATGGTGAACTTGGAAATTACAAGAGGATGATCGAAGACTCGAAGAAGCCATTGTATCATGGTCGTGCGGCTGAGTACAGCAAACTGTTTGTGATGGTAAAATTTTTCCAATTGAGGGCAAGCAACGGATGGAGTGATTGTAGTTTTAAGGAATTGTTGACACTCCTTAAGGACATGTTACCCTAAGGCAACACAGTCCCTATGACAGTTTATGAGGCAAAACAGATAATTTGTCCACTGGGTTTGGAGGTGGCAAAAATCAACGCGTGCAAGAATGATTGTATTATATCGTGGTTCTGAGTACGAAGACCTCGACAAATGCCCTATTTGTGGAGTGGACAGATTCAATCGTAGGAAAGACGACGGTGATGACGAGAACTGCAATAGAAGAAAAAGAGGATCTAAAAAGGTGTTTTGGTACTTTCCTATCATTCCTTATTTGAAGCGTTGGTTTGCAAACAAGAAGGAGTCAGAATTGTTGCGATGGCACAAAGAGAAGCATAAGTAGGATGCTGGAATGATAAGACATCCTGCTGATGCCACATAGTGGCGAAACATTGATTCACGAAATCCTGATTTTGCCATTGATCTATATTAGGATCACAATGAGCACCGATAGCATAAATCCTTTTTTGAACAGTAGCACACATAGTACATGGCCAATTGTGCTTACAATGTTGAACCTTCCGCCTTGGTTGTGCAACAAACGGAAATATATTATGATGTCAGGACTGATATTGGGGCCTCAACAACCTGAGAATGACATCGACACTTATTTCAGGCCTCTGGTTGAAGATCTAAATCAGTTGTGGTACAACGACGGAGTGCAGGCCTGGGATGACCACAAGCGTGAGTACTTTCGCCTCAAAGCCATTCTATTTGTGACTGTTAGTGATTCTCCAGCGGCACGTAACTTGTCTGGACAGAATAAGAAAATAGGTTGTGGATGTCCATATTTTTGAGAGAAATAGACTCACACTACTTGAGCAAGTCACGAAAAATAGTGTACATGGGACATCGACGTTACATTCTGATGAAGCACCCGTTTCGGAGTATGAAGGATAATTTCAGTGGTGACGCTAAGAGCAGGCATCCTCCACCTCACATCACGAGTCATGAAGTCTATGTAATGGTCAAGGATATCCATGTCGTTATTGGTAAGCGGAAAAGGACTAACAAAAATACTAGCAAAGATGACATGTGGAAGAAGCATTAGATTTTTTGGGAGCTACCGTATTGGAAAGACTTAGACGTTCATCATTCGATTGATGTGATGCATGTTGAGAAGAATGTGTGCAAGAGCCTACTCGGAACATTGCCTAACACGGATGGGAAAACTCGGGACCATTGACATGCACGAGCAGATCTAAAGAAAATAGGAATTAGGCCTGAGTTGTGGATCGATGACTCGGTAAAAGGAACGGAACTACCCACATCATGCATCACCCTTTCAAAAAATGAAAAAAAAAAGAGTTTTGTGGGTTCTTGAAAAATGTGAAAGTATCATCCTACTACATAACGAACGTCTCAAGGCTTATTTCTTTTCCAGATCTAAAAGTAGCTCCTGGTGTGAAGTCTCATAATTACCATGTATTTTTTAAGCAGATGATTGTTGTTGGAATTCGGAATATCCTACCGGTCAATGCTTGGGAGGCTATAATGAACTTTTGCTTTTTCTTTAATGCAATTGGTCAAAAAGTACTATGTGAAGAAGATCTCGAGTCATTGGAAAAAAGTCACTATGAAACTTTGTGCTTCCTTGAGATGTATTTTCCACCTGCCTTTTTCGAATCAGCGTCTATTTCACATCTCATCTTATTAAAAAGATAAAGCTACTTGGCCCTGTGTTCCTTCACCAGATGTATTCTTACGAGAGATTCAACTGTATACTGAAGTCCTTCATTAGAAACCGAGCTTACCCTGAGGGCAACATGGCACAAGGGTACTCTACAGAGGAAGCTGTGGAGTGGGCTCTAAACTACACTGACCCGGGTAACCTGATTGGTGTTCCCAAGTCTCTTCACGAGGGGAGGCTCGCAGGAAAAAGGACCATTGGGAAGAAGGCTATAACTCCATATTCACATTTATTCTTCTACGCTTATTTTCACGTGTTGCAACACATGACCATTATGTCAGAGTACCTCGATGAGCACAAGGAGGTGGTGCTTAGAGACAATCCTGGCCGCATTGAATCATGGTTAGCAAATGAACACAGGTGAAAATTCATTGGCTGGCTCCGAGATTGGACTTTTCACTCATCGGATACTGAAACAAGTGAGTACCTAAAAAAGTTGGCTCGTGGTCCTTATTCACAGTTATTACATATCAGGGTACGACATAAATGGATACACATTCTACACTGTAGAATAAGATAAGAAAAGCACGTATCAGAATCGTTGTGTCTATGTTGATGCTTATAACGCTGCGGGCCAAGACAAAGACATGTACTATGGTCAAATACAAGGGATCTGGGAGCTTGACTTTCAAGGATTCAAGATTCCTCTTTTCCGTTGCAACTGGTTGATGGAATCAAAGGTGTTGTACAAGACAAGTACGGTTTCACTAGCGTTGATCTTAACCGTCAAGGATATAAGTGGGAGCCTTTCGTGTTAGCAGAGCACGTTTCTCAAGTGTTCTATGTTCCAGACACAACAAATACAAGACTTAAGGTGGTTATACATGGAAAATGACGAATCGTCAGAGTCGAGAATGCCGTCGATGAGGAAGAGTTTGACCAATTTGATGAGATTCCTCCTTTTGTCTCCTCGATGATCAAGCTAAGAATACCATCGGCCAATGAACTTCCTTACTTGCAGAACGGTCACCATGAAAAAGTCAAGAATTTCAAAAAACCAAGACCTCAACGTAAAGTACCAAATTGATTGTGTGTAAAAATGTTCAAATATGTGAAAATATGGCGAACTAAGTGAAAAATTGACTCCATTTGGATATTTGTGTGATATATGCTCAAATGTGTGAAAATATTGCCATTTGAGTGAAAATTTGACTTTCATTGGTCATATGTGCTCTGTTTCTTATGGAGAAGTACTAATGCCTTGTGTTCTGTTTCTTAAGGAAGCACTAATGAATGTAGCACTTGGTTCCCCCTGAAAGGGATAGTGATGTGAGATGGGATAGTGATGCGAGACGATCCTCACAAGGGGCGTGTCTCTTAGGCAAGAAAATGTGAGACACGTTTTCAAGAAGAACGTCCGACTTAGACTCTTCCTAAAAAGATACTAAAGTAATATGATACGGGCCGCAAAAAGGCGCGTCTCTCAGACAAGGTAATGTGAGACGCGTTTACAAAAAGATCGTCTCCGATTTAGACTCTGCCTAAAAAGATACTAAAATGTTGCGAGACGCGCCTCACAAAGGCGCGTCTCTCAAACAAGATAATGTGAGACGCGTTTACAGAAAGTCCATCTCTGATTTAGACGCTTTTGTTATTTAGATTTACGCGGTCCCACATGTCATCGACAATGAGGTCGGAGCGCTTCGAATTCTGTGCCCGAATGGCATTATGGCAACGGACGCACATTAATTCAAAAGAAAAGAGACGTGCTTTCCTAAAGTGAGACACGCTTGGCGGTGGATCTTTTGAGGCGAGTCTGCAATAGTTACCCTAAGGTACTTTTAGCTCTCTCGCACACTCTCTTCGCAACACGTAGCACTACTTTTCACTTTTCGCGCGCGCTAATCACTTCTCACCCTAGGAACTGCCGCCGCATCGACCCCCTGGAGCATGCCGCCGCGTCGGTCCGCTTCCCCGGAGCTCGTCGCCGCCTTGACACTGCCCTAAGGTACTTTTAGCTCTTTGGCACCCTCTCTTCGCAACACTTAGCACAACTTTTCACTTATCGCACGCGCTGATCACTTCTCGCCCTAGAAACTGCCGCCGCCTCGTCCCTTTCCACAGAGCATGCAGCCGCGTCGGTCTGCTTCCCCGAAGCTCATCATCGCCTTGACGCTGCCCTAAGGTACTTTTAGCTCTTTCGCACGCTCTCTTCGCAACACTTAGCACAACTTTTCACTTTTCACGCGCACTGATCACTTCTTTCCCTAGAAACCGTTGCCGCCTCGTCCCCTTCCCTAGAGCACGCCGCCACGTCGGTATGCTTCCCAGGAGCTCATCACTGCCTTGACACTGCCTTCTTGATCATTGTCGCGCTGCCGCCGTCGACCATCGACTCCCCGTCGACTAGCTCAGCACTGCCCTAATAAGCTTTGTTCGCGCTTTGGTTCGAGTCCAAATGGTCCATAGAGTATTACGCTTGGCACATAGATCTTTTTCTTATTAAGGTACAAATGCCATTAGAGAATTTGCTCCCTTATGTGACCGTTTGTGCGAATGTGACTGAAATTTGATAATGTTTCACAGGATTTTAGTGTTTTTTGTGAATTTGAAGATGTCTCAGTTGGAGCATCAACAGAATATTGAAGAGGAGGCTCAGCAGCAGACTCAACAGCAGACACATGAAGAGGATGCATCTGCCTCTGGTAAGACAAGAAAGAAAAGGTCACAGACGACGTGGCCGACAGACGTTGTGGCTATTGATGAGTCCAATGATGAAGGCGTACCTCTGGACCATGATGTGAATGTAAGATTGTCCATAATTTGTGGTCCAGCTGGTCGGGAAAGGGTGCCGCTATACCTGGAGAGATTCGATCACTTGACCAAAAATGGAAAGAATGAACTCTTCGAAAGCTCTATCCAACCATATGTTCAATATTCGGAACATAAGAAACAGAATGGGAAGAAGAAATCTATGAAGATGATCTCTCATGCATTGAGGACCTACAAAACTAAGCTTCGCAAGTTTGCGAAGAATCGAGAAACCCCCTTCCATAAGTATCCACATGTGTCAAAAGAGGACTAGACGAGATTTGTTGAAAAGTACGAATCACAGGAATTTGCCAAGAGCAGTGAACATATGAAGTGGCTCCAATCGCAAAACGAGCTTGACCACCACCTTGGCAACACCGATTATGCCACTAAGAAAGGATTTGGGAAGAATAGATTCAGCATGGGCCCTGCTTTGTGTTCAGAATCCATACGACAGTTTCAGTGGACGGCTGAAACCATTTATGCGTGCTCGTTCACAACTGTCTAAGTCAGGCGGTATCACCTTCTATAGCCCGAGCACTACAAACGTCCCTCAAAGAGTCTGAAACCTAAGCAGTGAAGAGTCAAATGCTGAGAGGGAAAATGATGCCCTCCAAGGCCTTACAAAGACCGGAGCAATGAGACCGTGTTTGTGGTGTTTCCAGTAAGTTGACCTGGAGGGAGGGTTTTCCGGAACACAAAACTACTTATCTGACGCGGAAAACGGCCTCGACATTACAGGTTGACGTCGAGGAGGTAAAAATACAGCTGAGAAGGGAGCTCCTAGGAGACGTGAAGCAAATGCTGGAGGGAGCAGGTATACCAATCCCTGACGCATTTTTCAATGACGACGAGCGTAGGAGCAGCTTTGCTTCTACAGCAGCTGGGGGTGGACAACCACTGGAGGATCTTTAGGCACCAGCGTCTGGACCTTCAATTGAGCCGGACACGATAGATAACTTTGCTCAGCCAACAACATGCCGCCTTCTGCTAATGGTCGGAGGAATCGCTCAAATGGAGGTTTGGAGAGGGCTAGTGTATCCTGATCAGACCATGCTTGACAACATTCAAGTGGACACAACATCCTATGTTGTGGTCAAGGTAGACATGGTGCATGAAAATACAAAAAAACCTGGAGCTCCAAGTGCCACCGGACGATACAACGCTGACTATGCGGGATGCAGTTACTAGAAGGGTTCAGTGGAGACGGAGCCTTATTGTTGTTGACTCAGCAGCAACACCAGCAGCAGCAACAACAACTTCCGCGTTGGCCACTTCAATGTCTCCTGAGGCACGTCTTCTTCTGCATACAAATCCAGAACATATAGATCTATCTCCAATTCCAGAGCTATTGTTGCCTCCAGTTATAGAGAAGCAGTAGAAGTCTCCAATTGGAGAGCAGTTGCCTCTAGTTACAGAGAAGACGCATTTGTCTCCATCTATAGAGCTGCCGAAGAACTCTCCACTTGAAGAGGAGCCACATCGGTCTCCACCTCGCACTCGAAGTGCCCTGCACCCTATACCTGATCAGCCGCCGGCAAAGCCAGTGAAGAATGTACGTGCCAAGAACAAGGGTCTGCCGCAGCGGTGATTATCATCGAAGGAAGGTTGGAAGAAACCAATGAGAGAGTCGGAACCTAACCCGAGGGCGCCAAAGGCTATGACGCATGCAAACCCGAAGTATGAACTGGGAAAGCCGATGCTAATTACGGCCGCACTCAAACAAGTTCCTAAATGTTGTGTTCAACTTCATCAATACTACATGGAAAATTGAAATAAGTGTGATACCATACTAGTGTCATTGAAGGATAAACACTTTCTCTCGAGTGATGGCTCTTTTGTCATCTCATGGTCCAATATCTACGATCTTTTCAACCTCGATGCATTGGATATCTTTCTAATATGCTGCTTCACATTGTAAGTCTCCTCAAAAACTAGGTTCTTCAATACATACTCAATACAAGTGTTATATGTGACAAATTTGACATTTTGCGCGTAGGTACCAGCAACAACATGCTCGTCATAACACGCGAAACACGTCTGCTGCATATCTTGACCCGCAAGCAGCAGCAAAACTTCTTCTGCAAACAGCGAAGGGCTGAAAAGAAGTTATTCAATATTCCGTGAAGGCAATGAAATAGTGCAGTGATAAGGACCTCCTAGTCCTACCATCCAACACGGGTAACCATTGGGTAACCATAGCAATATATACACGTTACGACCAGGTCTGGTACTGTGACTCCTCAAGGCCAATAGATGAAAAAACTGGCGAGCGAAAGACCCGGTCATGGAATGATATCTCTTCCGTTATTAACGTGTAAGTTCCTTCTTCACTTTAGTTTCCTTTCATGGTAATTTTACATTATCTATGAATGGTTTTTTTAGGGCTTTTGGACAAGTAAATGGAAAACGCCGACAGCTTACACATCATACTGCATTCGGCGTCCCACAACAAGCTCCGGGCAACACATGCGACTTCCACGTCTGCATACACATGGCTTTATTTGGAGAGCAACCTAATTTCAATGTATGTGTAAGTACACTTATTTTACTTTATTACTAAACTTTTGCTATATCTCATTTTATCGTGTGGCAGGACTACGGACACATCTTAAGGAATGCTGAACATCGTAGCCTTGAGCAAATTAGATACGTCCTATGCAAAATTATCTTTTCTGAAATCATTAATTCATATGGACAATTTCATTACCCAATAGAGGATTAGGTGACACTTTGTGTAAATTAGTTACGTGTTAAGCTGGATGAACAGGAGAATTTTGTGTAAATAGTTACTTGGTAACCATGATTTACACTTGTTAATATTTGATTGGTCAACGTGTGTCCACTTTGTTAATATTTGATTAGTTACATGTTAAGCTGGATGAACAGGAGACATTTGACTACATATGTTTCTATATTTGTATGTTGCTAACACAGGCAATGCGGCTGCCAAATCCTAGCTAGCTCCAGGATGCAGCCGGGAACCAAGATAATCAGGGGTGGGGGTACCTAATAGGAGACGTGCGTCCAGCAGAGAGCATCTCCTGTTAGCGCCACACTGAACTTGCCTGTAAACAATCCGCGAAGCGCTGTAAAAGAGGATGTCTTGGATTATCTAAATAAAGGAGACACCCTTCCTTATAGGACGTCTCAGATAAGACAACAAATGTGCGACGGGCTGTCATAAAGGACGTCTCGGACCATTCAAAATATTTGGGATGCGCTGCATTAGAGCTTGCCTCTCATTCAAAATGATGGGCAATGCGCGCCTCGCCCATCTCCAGTGACCTCGTAGAGCTCGTCTGTTATGACTCAGTGAAAGGAGACGTGCTGCCTTTGAGCGTGTCTCCCACCTAGTCTGATCGGCGACGCACCTCGCCGCCCGTCTCGGATGACAACTTAATGCGAGACGCGATGATGGAGACACATAGTTTGTTCGTCTCCCTTCTTCATTTTGGCCCATCTCATATGAGCCTTTCCTACGTAGTTCCCACGACCACACTACCTTCACAAACCACCTCCTTGAACTTGCAACTGGATCACTTCCAACTAGCACCATGCCAGGGCTAAAGCACGACACCATCACACGTCAACCACCGGGACCCCTCTACTTCGCCCACCTTCCCGTCGCTACACAACGAAGGTCAAGGCACTAACCCCCAACCTGCCAAGATGGCCACACCATCTGCATACGTTGGCACCAGCGAGGCCCATCATCCAAATCCACCATCATGGACGCTCCACCGACCCTACCACTCAGATTTGCCGTCGCAGGCACCTCTCAAATCCTGCCGCCCAGATCCGCTATCGTAGACACCACTCAGGCCCACCGCCCAGATACATCATCACGGTTGCTCGCAGGCTACACCACCGCCGACTGCCTGGAGAGTGAGGGACTCACTGCCACCAAATCCTCATGTGACGAGGGATCCACCAAATCTATTCGCCTTGACATCGGAAATAATCGTCACCGCTATTCGTACTCGTTAGCTCACCCCGTACCAGGAGAAGATCCCATTCATACCAGGTCGCCTCATCCTTGCCTCACCATGGCCACCACCATACCGTGTCGTGCCATACACGCCGCCCTGGCGGTCACTACGCACTACACCGCCGGCACCTCATCAACATCACTATCACCACACATCGCACGATGTTTCCTTTGCATCACACCATGCCAACAACGCGTCCTCCGCGCTCGTCGTGGAAGAGCCACGGATAAGAGTCTCTCACTAGGCCTTAAAATGCTCACTGCCCACAGATCCGAGATTGCCTCGCACACAACCCACTACGTAAGAAACCCAAATAGGAGACAAAGATGGGTGACACGCTCAAAGGCGAACTTCTCTAATAAGGTTAAGCGAGACGAGCCCTCTTCAGCGAGGATCTAACATGGCTCAGCTGAACATTCAAGGAGACGTGTTACAATAAAGCACGTCTCAGTTAAGTCAGTAACCGATGTGCCTTCTATCTGAAAAATGGGAGACACACTTCCAACAAACCACATTTCCAATGTGCGCAAGAAATGAGAGGTACTCTACACAAAGCATGTCTCCTTTGTCTTTGCTTACATACACTCGTCACTGAACATTTCATTCATTCATTCACAGTTGAACACACAAAATATTCATCACACAGATGAACACCGATAACACATATTGATTAACAAATATATTATGAAACACAAGAAAAAAGTGCACACAAGAAAATAAAAAAATATCAACTAAAAAAACAAAAGAAAACCTAAATCCTACTCCTCCTCCCCTCCTCCTCCTCCGGCTGCTCCAGCTGCTTCGCCGGTTGCTCTGGCTTCTCCGGCTGCTCCGCTGGTTGCTCTGGCTGGTTCGGATCCAGCGGTGCAACCTCGTGACCGAGGTTCCTCACCATCGCCGCCACCAGGATATTGCGACCCTCGGTGCTGAGCACCTCGGCCATCATCTCGAGAAGCCTCTAGAACCGGTCGAACAGCCTGTCAAACAACATCTCGAGCAGCTCTTTGTTGAGCCTCTCGGGGGAGCGACATCACTGTTTCTTGCAGGATGGCTCCCTCGGTGGGCTTGGCGGCAGAACGTTGGCCGTGGTGGGTTGTCTGCGCGGAGAAGACGAATGAAGAGAAGAGACTGATGGCACCTTATATAATGTCTATGCGTAGAAGCAAAATGGAGACACACTTTTAGAAAGAGCGCGTCTTCGATTCCCATGTCACCTTTAGCTTCATGATTTTCTCCATTTTGCTTCGGTTCACTGTTGATACCACATATCACTGAACTTAGACCATAATCACTTGATAACTAAATCATTCACTTGTCCAGAAAATAATCAAATCCTTTCTTATGATTCCCTAAGATTACGATGAACACACCACTCATTCATTCATTCACACAATTGTTGAACAACAAGATGAGCAAAGATATTCATTCATTAATAATATATTACAAAACACAAGCAACTAAAAACAACAAAGAAAAACTAAATCCTCCTCCTCCTCCTCCCCCCTCTTCCTCCTCCTCCTCCTCCTCCTCCTCCTCCTCCTCCTCCTCCGGCGGAGAATCAGGTGCCGGTGCAACAGGAGCCTGCGTCGGCTGCGCTGGCTGCACTAGTTGCACCAGCAGTGCAACCTCGAGAACGAGGTTGCTCTTCGTCGTCTCGACCAGGTTTCTGCGGCCCTCGATGCCGAACACCTGGGCCATCGTCTCGAACAGAATGTTGAGATGATCGGTCACCCCCGTGAGGGCGAAGAAGTAGTGGCCAATGGTACCCATTCTAGTAAACTATGGAAGGGTACCCAGACCCAAGAAACTCATAGCGCGAGACGTATTGTTGTATGCCTCTTGCACCATAAGGAGGCACTGCTCAGTGTTGAACCCCTCGGGGTAGCTGCAACACAGTTTCTTGCATGGTGGCTCCCTTGGAGAGCTTGATGGCGGAAGGTCGGCCATGGTGGTGGTGGGTCATCGGCGTGGAGAAGACGAACAAAAGAAGAAACGAATTCAAAGTGAGCGGTATGCTTGTGCAGAACTCACAGGTGATGGTGCATCTTAAATAAGGTCTGCGCGGAGTCGACGATGGAGCAGTTGGTTTCCCGTGTGTTGACAGCTCCTAAGATATACTAACAAATCATCCCCGGAAATGGCACCAGAAATGCTTGTTGGTATTTCTTAACACCACAGATCGTCTCCGGTAAAGAGATGAGATCCGCAAGCGCACGGAAGATACCGTTGTAGCATTTCACCCATGAGTATTCCCAAGGGTATCGTATTTATTGCAAAGGAAGGCAATGGAGTAAAGTATATACTACTCTTATGGTCAAGCTATGGGATACTAATCAATTATCCGGACAGGGGGTAAGTTGATAATAGGGGTAGTGTGACACACACCTAGGCAATCTATTCTAAAGGGTAAATGGGTCCTAGAGGGAGATTGGATTAAGAGTTAGAGAGTTGCTCCTACAATGCTCCTAATACATATACATAGCCTAAGGTAGATACTAATGGTCATGTCAATGATGAATTCCTATGCAATGTTATTCAACACATCGGGCACGGGCTTACCCCTAGCAATACTAGGGCGACTCCCGCAAAGAGCCTGTGGCATAGCCGAACGTGGAGGATTACAAAGGACAGATAGGGCTGTCACCACCTACTGTCTACCTCTTCAATCTGTGGGTCTACGATACATCCAACTCTACTTAAATACCCTAGCACCATGCTAGCATACTAAGAAAATACCTTAAGAGCTACAACACAAGCCATCCTAAGGCAATGAACTAAATCATCATTGAACCAATGTTGATTGCCTTGCATAGTTATTCATATTAACATAATCATATCATAACTACATAGACTATAGTGGGGCTCTATAGTGTTTATGACCATAAGATGTGATCATGAGAGTACAATCATAAAGACTACACCTTCCACTTACATGGACTCCACAATCAAACAAGAAACGCTTTGTCCAAGTATACGTATAAATGAAGACTAAAGATAATATCTTTATTGAGCAAAAAGTCACAAATACAAGGAGGAATACATGAGATATACCTTTCCCAATGTGGAAATTGGAAGAGAGACTCCTTCTACTCCTTTTCCAATTTGGACTTGGGACTAGAGGCTCTCCTCTCTACATCCTAACCCCTCTAAGGACTATGGAAGATAGTGTATACAATAGAATGATGTCCAAGTGGTGTGTGTTGAAGTGAGGGGTATGGGGTCCTATTTATACTAGTTTGAGGATGGTTCCCACTACCAAAAGCGCGTGAATCAGTCATCATTGACTCCAGGGAGCCGGGAGGAGCCAACACGTGGAAGTTGACCACGTTTGGCGCCAGGACCAGGTCGGCCGACCCCATGGTTTGGCCGACCTGGTCAGGGCTCCAAACGGCTCGTACTACCTCCAGGTGGCTGCCAGGTGGGTCCCATTGACTGATATTGGTCCTACACCATTGGATGGCCTAGAATACTTCTGTTTGTGGGCCATTTGATCCATGTGGTGCCACGTGTCGTCGCCTGATTGGCTGGGATGATATTTTATAGGATTGCTCCCCACACTTTTCCTCAATTCTTGTATAAATATCTGCATACACATATTTCTCCAAGTACAAGTGGAAATCGGTCAAGTAGAAAGGTGATGTGTGCAAGAAATGATCAATCCTTCACATAATTGAGTTATATCGACTGTTGAAATTGGTATATAACAGCCAGCAACAAACTCTCCCAAGCTTATCCTTTGCTCATCCCGAGCAAAGTCAAGACTTTAGGTGGATGATCAGGAGTTGCTATAATGTTCCACCTTTTGAAAGTACCAAGTGCACAACAAAATACTCTACCTTGTATTGAAAAAAGTGGCTATGTTACTTCACCCTTCTTAAGTCATTATGGAAGTTATGCCTTCTCCTATTCATGGGTAATTGAAAGATAGAACAACAAATGGGGCAAGCATATCCTAGACATCAAGTTCCACTTAAATTACGGAGAGATTCAAATTATATTATAAGTACCTAAATTGATTCTCTCAATCACTCCTTTGTGTATAGTGGAAATATGTCCTCACCAAGGCATTATGCCTATACTATTCCTACTCTTTGAATATGGATTGTATGTGGAGCTTGGTAGGGAAAGTAAGTAGGCATATTTGCAACACATAATATTGCTAAGTCAAAAGAGCAAGCCTTCGGAGAAATCAATTCAAACTTTTGAATCAAGACTTGCGCATGTGTGATGGAATGGAGGTGGATGTGGAAACATTGAGATGACTCCTTTTGATGTGGACTCTCTTTATTGCAAGGATGAAACATGGCTACCCTTTTTTTTTATGCTGATGGAGTAAGCATTTTTTTTCTCATGCTTATGATATAAGCATGCATTTTCTTTTTCTTTTTCTTGCAGCCATGTCTTATACTCCTTTTTATGCAATAACTTGAAGAGAGTGCTAACTATGAATAGCATGGAGTTTCTCTTTTTATTGTGGAATGGTGGATGATGGAATTTTGCTTCCTTCTAGTGTAGAAGTATAGCATGTGCAAGTGAAGTCTTTAATTCAAAAAGAATTGAATGATCTCTCACATAGTTCTATACTAGTTTGACTAGGCTCAATGTGAAAGCAAATAGCATATGCATAAGGTGTTGTCTATGTATGAATATCATATAGCTTTGGTAGGTATTTCCAATCAAATGAGGGAAACTTATATCTTGATAGAATTTCTCCGGAAATCTAAGTTTCACTTTCAAAATAGGAATAGCAGCCCTATTACTAATTCAAATCTCCCAACAACCTAGAAGTAGATTAAGAATTTGCTACCCACAATTTCTAAATCAAGGCAAAGTTAATTTTAGCCAATATAGGCAACATCCAGAGAGTAGCAAGTTGTAAACTAGGGACTTCGGAAAAATAAAACAGAGCAACTATTCATCATTTCATCTATGTAAATTCTAAATCATTCTTACCGCACATCTTTATTTCATAAGCAAAGCAAATCTAAGTTCCTATTTTTATGTTTTTTTAGATGCATGGTGGATGGTGGATGAATGGAAAGTAAATATGCAATGGATGATTTGAAATAAAAATACAGTGGGTGTGATACAAGTTACCTCAAGTGGGGGTCCTCCCCCAAGCTTATTCTTCATCATGGTCCGTGATAGGGGTTGAAACCCTAACAACGGAGGTAGGCCATGAGTTGTCCTATCCTTGTTGCAGCGTGGATTTGACAATGGAGGGTTGAGTGTTGATTGTTGTGTTGCCTCCCATGAACACCATGAGTGTGGTTGAATAGAGTGTTTTCTATTTTGATCGTTCGCACATCAGGGTCTCCATGTGTTGGGTGTGATTTGTCATTCCTTGGCTTCTAGCCACATAGGAACAACTTGCACCCAATGATGGTGGTAAATCCCTTGAGCTTGAATGAGTGCTTAGAATAGTTGAGAGCATAATGCTCTCACCCATTCGTGGCAGCCCATTGGTTCCTCATGGAGGGTTCCCATTTCAAATCTTAGCCTCGTATAGTTATGATTGACCTTCGGGCATAATTTCCGATAGGTAGCAACCATCCTCATTTACTCCTTGGCCAAGAGATGTTGAAATGGGATCCTCTAGGGATCCCAACAATCAGCTTCTTGAATGCCGGCATAGTAATATTACTCCTGCAAACTTCCTCTCTTGAATAGAGAGGGATGGTTAGCTCCCGATACTTGTACAAATGAACGTTCGGGTTAGGTAACCGAACTTTCATTTGTACATACGGGGAAGAACAAAATCAAAGATGCATTGGTTCCAATGTCAAGTGTATCCATGATCAATGTGTTACTCATTGATAAGAGTGGAGCTTTATGGATAATTCATGTTGCATATTTTCTAAAGCTCCTACTCATAGCAATGCATGTGATAGAAATATACTATATGGATCCCTACATAGTTTCTAACCATCTTAGCTTTCAAGAGCAAATTTTATCATTTAGACCATGATAAACAAGATTCTCAATTTTATCCTCCTAAACTTCACTAGGAATTTCAAATTTAGTGACTCCTCCAAAAAATGCAATTCAATTTAGAGCAAGGATATCACTTATTCCTAGGAGTTTGAAATCTAGTGACACCATCTATGCGTGAAGCTCATTTGAAAATTATGGTTGTCACTATTCCCAAGTTTCTATATGCCAATTCACCAATTAAGTCATGCCCAAAAGTTTTATTTTCTAAACCTAGACAAAAATGACTAAGTCTACAAAACAATGCTTAAAGGATTCTAGGTACTTGTTTTAGATTTTTCCAAGTAAGGGTGGATTTCCTTTTGGAGATCCAAAAGTCAATACCCACACTTACTCTTGTGAGGATGCATGAGAATTAAATGATGAGGAAGTGTCAACCTTCCTCACAAATGCAAGCAAATACATTCTATTCTATGGCAAACCAAACAATAGAAAAATTATAAACTCATACCTCATTTGAAGAGTAGTTGGTGATGAAGGTCTTTGTGTGAGAAACTCACAACCTTGATTTTTGGCGTAGGATTGATGGTTGATGTCAAATGCCAAGTTGAGATTGGATTTGGCAATGGATTTGGTTCTGGCTCCTCCATCGGGTCATCATCTTGAACATTTCTCTTCCTCAAACTCAAAATGAGTTTGAAGGAGAGATGTGTTCTCAAATCCTCCCAATGGTGACTTGAGCTTGATGAAACCTTCCACTTTCTTGCCATACCACCTATTCACAATTTTGACCTAGCTGCACTTTAATCAAGAACACACAAAACAATTCAAAAACGGGTTACGTTAGCCAAAAGCAAATTGAACCCAATTTAAAAAATGTCTTTCCCAGCTTGAAATAACTTGTAAATGCAATGAGGGTCAAAGCAAATCTTTTTGGTTTGAACTAGGAATATAAATTCAAGTGGTCATGCACGTAGTTCATATCCAATTAAATTTCTCCCCTAATTCAAATTTTTAGTTTTATGATGGTTGGAAATTTTACTTTCCAACATGCACGTGTGGAATTTCAAACATGCAAATGCAAGAGTTGATGCAATTTGGAAAAAAAATATGAGATAACTACCAATTAACCTATTGGCGAGGACTCACCGAATTTTCGAAGTCCGATGAGTAGGACTTACCTCCGTTCTGTTCAACGCGATGATTTGTTGTCGAATCCCGGAGTTGAAGATGTGGACGATTTCTTCTGTTTTGACATGCCAAACTCATTTGGCTATCATTCGGACATGTGGGCACATGGTGGCCCTAGCCTCACCCCGTTGTATTGATATAGACATGATGTTGTAGCGACGGGTTCTCCCCTTGAATGTATTCCTTCATGAGCATGGTGAGGCTTTGTCCTTCTTAGGGGTGCCACTCTGACCATATTGATATTCCACTGAATCAACCCATACCTTGATCATGGATCAAAGGCTTCCTTGGGCATGATGACATGTGCACTCCACAATCAAAAAAGAAACGCTTCATCCACAATGTCACTTGCCCTCGGTTTAATGGGTTTGGTCGAAGTGTGGGAATCCCAACAAGTGATGTGGGATATCTTGGACTTTGAATGCTCCATAAGTTCTTGTCCTTGGCCAAGATCTTCGTGTGAATTTTGTGTTGATTTCTTCTTGGCCAAGATACTTCATGGTAGGCTAGTTGAACTTAAATCCCTTGGAAAGCCATAGCCTCCTTGAATACAAGGGTGATGTTAATTCCACCCTCGACCTCCTTGTGAATGGTAGCCATTGGAGTTGTTGTTTGAAAAAGGTACTCATGGGTCTTAGGGAAATAATTCCCACGCGTCCCATGATGACATGGATTTTCACAAATCATGTGAATATCCATGACTTGGATTATGCAAACAAATCTCCAACGACTTGGATATTCATGACACTTCAATGGGAGGTTTAGTTCCATAACCAGCATATCCACCTTGTGAAGTGGTGTGCATGACAAGCTATGGGAACTCGAGCATTCTTCAATCCACCCCTTGAGTGGAGACCTTTTTCTCATCCATGATGAATGAGAATAGGACTCCTTCAGCTCCATCATGAATGTAGTCATGGATTGGTGGAGCCAACCCATGACACGAGTGTTGGAAGAAGAGCCAACTATTCACCCCATGGTGGAGGCAAACCAAGAAGAACTTCTTGAAGCCTTCCCCAAGCTTGGGTATGGATGACTTTGGCTCCTACTGAAAGCTGAAATTCTCCCGCAACAGGCAATGGTGTTGCCTAGCTGACATTTGTTGAGGTACGCCTTGAATCATCTTGCAGTTTAGCACTTGCATCCTCGTTGGCCATCCCATACAATGGGTTGGCCAACACTACCCTATTTTCACACAAAGGAGAAAACAAACAAGGGTAATCCTGTCTAATAAGTATTAATACCTATAGCTTAATCACAAGTGATAGCTATCCTTCACTTCCTTTGCCTTCACCGACAACGGCGTCAGAAATGCTTGTTGATGGCGCCCATGATATACTAACAAATCATACCCGGCAACGGCGCTATAAATGCTTGTTGGTATTTCTTAACACCACAAATCATTTCCGGTAAAGAGATGAGATCCGCAAGCGCACGGAAGATACCATTGTAGCATTTCACCCATGAGTATTCCCAAGGGTATCATATTTAACCCAAAGGAAGGCAATGGAGTAAAGTATATACTACTCTTATGGTCAAGCTATGGGATACTAATCAATTATCCAAACAGGGGGTAAGTTGATAATAGGGGTAGTGTGACACACACCTAGGCAATCTATTCTAAAGGGTAAATGGGTCCTAGAGGGAGATTGGATTAAGAGTTAGAGAGTTGCTCCTACAATGCTCCTAATACATATACATAGCCTAAGGTAGATACTAATGTTCATGTCAATGATGAATTCCTATGCAATGCTACTCAACACATCGGGCACGGAATTACCCCTAGCAATACTAGGGCGACTCCCGCCAAGAGCCTGTGGCATAGCCGAACGTGGAGGATTACAAAGGACAGATAGGGCTGTCACCACCTACTGCCTACCTCTTCAATCCGTGGGTCTAGGAGACATCCAACGCTACTTAAATACCCTAGCACCACGCTAGCATACTAAGCAAATACCTTAAGAGCTGCATCACAAGCCATCCTAAGGCAATGAACTAAATCATCGTTGAACCAATGTTGATTGCCTAGCATAGTTATTCATATTAAGATAATCATATCATAACTACATAGACTATAGTGGGAGTCTATAGTGTTTATGACCATGAGATGTGATCATGAGAGTACAATCATAAAGACTATACCTTGCACTTTCATGGACTCCACAATCAAACAAGAAACACTTTGTCCAAGTATACGTATAAAAGAAGACTAAAGATAATATCTTTATTGAGCACAAAGTCACAAATACAAGGAGTAATACATGAGATATACCTTTCCCAATGTGGAATTGGGAAGAGAGACTCCTTCTACTCCTTTCTTAATTTTGACTTGGGACTAGAGGTTGTCCTCTCTACATCCTAACTCCTCTAAGGACTATGGAAGATAGTGTATACAATAGAATGATGCCCAAGTGGTGTGTGTTGAAGTGAGGGGTATGGGGTCCTATTTATACTAGTGTTGAGGTCGGTTCCTGCCACCAAAAGCGCGCGAATCTGTCGTCATTGACTCCAGGAAGCTGGGAGGAGCCAACACGTGGAAGTTGACCGCGTTTGGCGCCAGGACCAAGTCAGCCGACCCCCTGGTTCGACCGACCTGGTCAGGGCTCCAAACGGCCCGTACTTCCTCGAGGTGGCTATGAGGTGGGTCCCATTTGTGCTACACCGTTGGATGGCCACGGATACTTCTGTTTGTGGGCCATTTGATCCATGTGGTGCCACGTGTCATCACCTGATTGGTTGGGATGATATTTTATAGGATTGCTCCCTATACTTTTCCTCAATTCTTGTATAACTATCTGCATACACATATTTCTCCAAGTACAAGTGGAAATAGGTCAAGTAGAAAGGTGATGTGTGCAAGAAATGATCAATCCTTCACATAATTGAGTTATATTGATGGCTGAAATTGGTATATAACAGCCGTCAACACTGTGCATTGATGAAATGATGGGATGCATCGATACTGCCTCAGGGAAATGAAAGGTCGCGCACGCCAGACGTCGCACGCGTCTCTGGACCACGTTGCCAAAATTAAGTTATCAGCAGTCCTCGTGCCGCGCGTCTCTATTTCGACAATGGAAGACGCAGTTTAAGGTAACCTGTGTCTCGCTTTGTTCTCGCGCCTCGCATTTATCTTTATCCTCTCTTCGCCTCCAGTGCTCCTTTACTAATGAACTAACGGTCCTTTACTAATCGACCAACTCCAGTGCGACCACCGCCCTTGTTCGCCATCGCCATCATCGTCGTCATCACCGTCCTCGTTGTTGTCATCTTCGCTGTCCTCATCGTCGTCATCATCGCCGTTCTCGTCGTCGTTGTCACTGTTCATGGCCGGGTTAGATATTGGCTTGTCGTGTAGGCGGCTGAAGGAGGAGCGCTTGGCATGGTGCAAGAACCATCCCCATGTATCTACATATAGCACACCGGTTGCATGGTTGTATATATTTAGCTCTGTAATGGACTTATGAACTTAACTGTAGATTTGTTTTTTCCTCTTGTTTGTTTTTGGTATTTTCAATTTCTCTGTTTAGGGTTTCTCTGCGGAGCCTGAATCGGGAGATTTATTGAAGTGGTAGTGCATCGTCCCGGTAAAGAAGGGGTAAGTCGTGAAGAACAAGCACAATCATATGAGTTTAACCATCATCCTCCTATTAATGAATTTCCTTTGTAGATTGATTAGGAAGGTAGTTACTACCCCCTAACAATCTCCTTCTCAGAGGACTATCTGTTGGTGCCTCCAAGATGCGTCTTTCCACGTGGTTTCTTCCACCCAAATGTCCATCACTCAGCAGCACTCTGCATTGAGATTCTTGATCAAAAGACTGTAAGATAAACCTATTTTTATCATGTAATTAGTAATTGTTGCCGAACTTATTTGACATGGTTTCTTATGTTGCTTAAATTGATATTTCGTATGAGTGGTGGACTATTTTACAATCAAAACTATACTACTTGAAGTTCAACGTTTGCTGCATCAGCCAAATGCGCTCGATGTTGAAAATGATTGCTATAATCTACTTATCAAGGTTAGACACTTTGTGCTAGTGACCAATGTAAGTTATTCATTCCTTCTTCGACATTTGTTAATTTAAAGAATGTCAATATTTTCAAGATCCAGGGAAATATAAGAGACGTGTTCGGGAGCAAGTTGGACGGTAAATTTTAGATTGATCGATAGGAGCTTTAGGAATAATTTTAGATTCAAAATTAGTTTAGAGGGCACACAATGTATGAACTATGAAATTCATTGAGTTGCAAATTATCTCTGAATTGCAATGTCATTGCGTTTGCTTATCCCTGAATTCCAATTATATCCACTAATTGCAATGACGTTGCGTTTGTTGATCCTTGTAATGGATGCTCACGATAATGTGCGAGTGGCAACGGACGCTCACGATGTCGTGCGAGTGGCAATAGGGTGAAGAGTGCATGAGAGACACACTTTATAAAGGCGCGTCTCAGATATCTGAGATCCGGCAAAAGGGAGACGCGCCTATCTCAGGCATGTTTCCAATTCGTGCCAAAGATATTTTGTCCCACCTCAGAAAGCTGTGCGCATTGCAACGACCATATAAGACATTACACACATTTTCCGGTCGACATGTTCGCATGCGGAAGTTGTTGGTCGTGGGAACAACAGCTTTCGCATGCTGCGTGTCCGTCTGGCCACAAAATAATGAGAGACGCGCCTTACCTGGGCGCGTCTCCGATTTACGCCGAAAATATTTTGTCCCACCTCGGAAAGCTGAGTGCAATGCAACAATCATATAAGGCATTGCGCACAGTTGCCAGTGGGAAATTCCCGCATGCGAAAGATGTTGTTCTCGGCTTCAGCACACCGTGGCGCGTGTTTTGCATGCGGGAACATGCCCACAAGCGAAAGATGATAATGTAAGACGTGCGTTATATATGTGCGTCTCCAATTTTTATTTTAAGCTATTGTGCGCTCTATGGCGAAAGTTTTCTTGCGCTCTCTCGACCAAAGGACGCTGAAATGAGAGACGGGTGTTGTCGGTACCCTGCGTACCGGGTATCCTTTGATACCGCAAGAAGTGCAAAAGAGTTCTACCCGTCAAAATTGAAGGCTTCCTCAGGCCCCACATGTCATATTACACCGGACCCTCATCCCTCATATGGGTAGCTCCAGAGATTGACGCGTGTAATGTAAATCCGGAGCTAAACTCTCAACACAGGGAAGCTCCGCGATCAACACGTGTATAATGACCCCCGACCTAACCCCCACCAGAGGGAAGTTCCGGTGTTGACATGTGTACAACGGTGCCGGAGCTACCCCCCCCCCCCCCCCCAGTAAAGGGAAGCTCTGAGTGGAGCCTCCGGATCTTCATCAATGAATACAGTGGCATATCTTCTTCAGCACGAACATTCAAAGGACAGTTAAAGCGGTAGTTACAAGACTTGATGACGTGTTGTTAATGCTGTATTAACGGAACATGATCAGAGCACTGTTAATAGGGGTAAAGCAGCCATTAAGGCACATTATCGCACTATTAACCATGCTTAATACCCGTAGACAGTGTATTAGGCTATTTAATACGCCAGGGCCACATGTCGGGCCACGCTAAGGATGTAACGGTCAGTCCTTGGACTATAAAAGGACTGAGCCGCACGATACAAGGGACAAGTCTAAGATGAGCCAAAGACTACGCTTTCTAGCGATTCATAATACAACACACACACACACACACACACACACACACACACCCACCATGGAGTAGGGTATTACGCTCAGGCGGCCCAAACCACGTAAATCTCTGGTGTCACCATCTTGATCTTGATCTCTGCGT
The DNA here is from genome assembly GCA_036927565.1 of Tuctoria greenei. Classification (NCBI taxonomy): domain Eukaryota; kingdom Viridiplantae; phylum Streptophyta; class Magnoliopsida; order Poales; family Poaceae; genus Tuctoria; species Tuctoria greenei. The sequence continues at coordinate 68,196,086 of JAYESD010000003.1, read as the reverse complement.
GCCCCAACCGAGACAAGAACCTCCGCGGGCTACACTTTAGTAGTACCGGGGGAACTGTCGTTGCTACACTTTGATATTTGGCGCGCCAGGAAGGGGGAGCATCCCGATACCTCAAGATGGTGAATTATGCCGCAGGATCTTCCAAAGGCAATCGTGCTGAACAACCTAATGGAGGCAATCCCTCCAACATGAAGCAGCCAACAGGTGCTATTGTTCCAGCAGGCACTATGGCACCACAACCGCCTTCTGCTTCGGCAGACAATGTTGGACGACAAGATGGGGCATCTGCGTCAATCACTGCATCGACGAACAACAACCCTGAACACGCACTCATTGCTGCACGAGATCTTGTACAACATCCACCACCTCCAGGGGCACCGCAGGGTGCTATGGAACAATGGAGAGCTGATGTTGACCATCTAGTTGCACCTGCAGTCGCTAGCATCAGCAATCAAGGTCCTCCCCCCTTGGGGCTAGCACCATCACAAAGAGGGACCTTGTCTGGCAAACTTGGTCCACAAGTCTCGCAGCAGAGGAGACGTGCTGCATCCCAGTAGGTGACTTTGCTGCCTCTCGGGGCATGACACACCCACACCATCACCAGGATTCTGACTCATGACCTGCGGTCAGAACTTGATCGTCGTTACCGACAACAAGATGGCCGTGTCCATATCGAGCGTGCTCATGAGAGGCGAGAGGCTCGGGACAACCCTGCTCAACAGGGGGTAGGAGGAGGCTGTTCTGCCCTGTGCATTTATGCATGGTCAGATGGCCACAGAAGTTTCAGCCTCACTTGTCGGAAAAATTCGACGGGACTGTCAACCCCGCCGAGATCTTACAAATCTACTCCACTGCTATACTGGCAGCAGGGGGTGATAAGGCTGTGATGGCCAATTACTTCCCAGTGGCAGCAATCAAGTTCTTGAAGTCCATTATACGCAGATTTGGAGTTCCAAACAAAGTCATAACTGACAACAGAACTTAATTCACAAGTGCTGCATTCCAAGAATATTGCGAAGACCTTGGCATTCAACTCAGCTACGCTTCAGTAGCTCACCCAGCAAGTAATGGCCAAGAAGAGAGAGAAAACGCATAAATCTTAAAAGGACTCAAGACGCACACATATGAGCGCCTGAAAAAGCATGGAGCCAACTGGATTGAGGTGCTTCCATCCACATTGTGGGCGAACAGAACAACTCCAAACCGGTCAACCGGGGAACTCCATTCTTCCTGGTGTACGGAGCTAAAGCAGTCCTTCCTCCGGAGATCACCCTGGGGTCCCTCCGGGTTTGGACCTTCGACGAAGCCATGCAGGACCAGCTCCGGCGTGAAGACCTTGACCTCGTCGACGAGGGAAGGTGCCAAGAAGCTGTTGGAATGCACATTATCGCCAAGCGCTCTGGCGCTATCATCAAAGGCACGTGTGCAAGTGACAACTCGAGGAAGGCGATCTGGTGCTCGAAAGATACTAACTCGTGAAGGGATGAACAAACTTTCCCCAAGTTGGGAAGGTTCTTTCCGAGTGATCAAAGTATCCCGGCCCATATGCGTTCGCTTGGCAACTGAGGACGGGATTCCACTTCCTAATCCTTGGAACATCGAGCACCTTCATAAGTTTTATGCTTAGAATCACGGAGGTGACTCTGTAATTACACACGTTGTATGTTATAGAGTCGCCAAACAGACATGGGTAGGTCCTCCGGGAGAACATTCGGATCCCTCCGGGAGGGTCCAGGAAGTTTAAGTACACTTCATACAGTCACTGTACTAAACGTATAACTACCTACCCTGGGTTAGTACAAGATATATAGCACACTTAGCTTGGTCCTGCACCCTAAGTGTGTCCTTATCTCCTCTGTAATCCAGATGTATAATGAAAGACATTGTTGTGTAAAAACAGACTCCACATGCATTTATTTTTGTACAAGGCTCGATTTATCAAATTATTGTTTTTAACCTTCTTATCTATAATGAAGTTGTGCAATATTTTTTTAAGTTTTTAACAAAGTTATTCATATGCGTTGCAAGTTATATTGTTGATCTATTTGGGTCTTAACATGCTGTATAGTCTATTTGCCTGAACGCCAAGCCAACATAGGTTCGGAGTGTGCTATCGACTTAGCCTGGTCCTGCACCCTAAGTACGCCACTCTACCTACACTCCAGCAGGCCCCAGTAGGGTGAGTACTAAAAAAGAATATGAGTCTGGAAGGTATACATCAATATACTTGTTACCCTATCCAGTAACTTCAGAATAAAAACTCAAGTAAGAACAATATGTCACAAACGATTTATAGATAAGAGGACAAATTTTACTTTTTTCTTGTATTTAATATGCAGGAAAAACAGAAATTCATAGTGATGATGGACAACACCTGAGCTACTAAGCTCTGACATCCTCTGAGGGGACCCGCCGTCGATATTAAATATGTTGACAATGGGTAGTGTCAGAGTTACAAAGTTCTGGCAACCCCTGGGGGACCTACCTTCCACTATTCGAGCAGCGACATCAGGAGCTACCAAGCTCCGAAGGCCAACAAGAAGTCCTCCAAAACTAAATCCACTACCTCCGGCAGTGGCAAAAAGAAAAAGAAGACCAACAGCAAGAAGAAGCCGGCGGCCAGCGCACCAGCCGCCGCAGCTGCTGCAGCTCCAGGTGGTCGGAGGCCACGCCCCGAGAAACGACCTCGTCCTTCATCAGAAGACGACAACAGTTCCAAAGTGTGGTGTCTGATCCACAAGATGGACAGAGACAACCTGGAAGAATGCCGGGAGGTACAGAATCTTGCTGAACGCTATAACAAGCGTCGGGAAGAAGCTCCTTTCTGTTAGCGGGAAGGAAAACAAAATGTCGACGAAGCTCCGTCTGAGGAGGAGCTAGGTTCCCAGGACCCCAAAAAGGTCCTGAAAGCCATCTACAACACTGTTGACGATGATTCCGATGTCTCTGACAACGAACGCCAAAAAACCATGAACACCATTTTTGGTGGTTCTTGGGATATTACTTCTCGTCGCATCCTCAAGACAATGCGGCGAGTTATGGCCGCTGCAGCTCCCACCGCTAGGACAGAGCCTCATCGGAAGTGGATGGACACACCCATCATTTTCGATGCTTCGGACTACCCCCGAAACATGATTGGAGCTGGCCAACTCCCGTTGATGGTGTCACCCACCATTAACAATATTCAACTCCACCATGTGATGGTGGACAGAGGTTTAGGGTTAAACCTCATTAGCTTTGAAGCTTTCGTTAAGCTTCAGCTCCGGCCTTTGGACCTTCACCCATCCCGACCTTTCTCTGTGGTAGGTCCGGGGACCATTACTCCTCTCGGTTCCATCACACTCCCAGTGACCTTCGGGACTTGGGAGAACTACAGAACTAAGAAGTTGGTCTTCAACGTCGCGCAGATCAGTCTGCCGTTCAATGCCATTTTGGGCAGGCCGACCTTGTACAAGTTCATGGTCGCCACCCATTATGGTTACTTAGTGTTGAAGATGCCCACACACACGGGCGTACTCCGGATCTGCGGAGATCGCACTGTAGGAGTCACTGCTTTAGAAGAACTCTATGCGCTTACCACAACGCAAGAGGAAACATCTGGTAAGGAGCCAACTCCGAACCCTCCGAGCATTCGTCATAAAGGCTCTAGCTACGTACCCCGTGTGCAACCAAACGACGACACCGACGTTCCCATCAAAGTCGTCCAAATTAGTTCCGATGCTCCTCAGACTATCCGTATATCGAAAGGTCTGGGAAACAAATAGGAACTCGCGCTCATCACTTTCCTCCGGACTAATGTCGACATGTTTGACTGGAAACCATCACAAATGCGTGGGATCCCTAGGGAGGTGATTAAGCACAATCTGAAGATTTACCATGACACACGACCTGTACACCACAAGTCTCGGAAGCAATCAATCGAGCGGCAAAACTTCATCTGACAAGAAATCAAGAAGTTGCTCGAAGCTAGATTCATCCGAGAAGTCTTCCATCTAAAATGGCTGGCAAACCCAGTTGTTGTACCCAAGGCTAGTGGGAAGCTTCGGATGTGTATCGACTACACCACCTTAAATAAGGCATGTACAAAGGATCCATTTCCACTACCTAGAATAGATCAGATAGTGGACTCCACCTCCGGGTGTGAGCTATTGTGTTTCTTAGATGCATATTGAGGATATCATCAAATCCAAATGTCTAAGGAAGATGAAGAGCATACTGCCTTCATAACAGTAGATGGATTGTACTGTTATACTGGCATGCCATTTGGTCTTAAAAATGCTACTTCAACATTTGTGCGAGATATACAAAACATTTGGAGAGCTAATTAGGGACTTGGTGGAGGCGTACGTCGATGACATCGTTGTGAAGATCAAAAACAAGGAATCACTCCTTGACAATTTACAAGCTGTCTTCGACAAGCCGTGCACTCCGTGCACCAAGCTGAACCCGGACAAATGTGTCTTCGGGGTTAGCTCCGGAAAGCTTCCAGGTTTCTTGGTGACTCACCGAGGAATTGAATCATATCCGGCGAATATCAAGGCTATAGAAGATATGCAGCCCCCAGCCCGTATCAAAGATGTCCAGGGGTTAACTGGATGTCTAGCTGCGCTCAGCCATCTTATCTCAAGACTGGCAGAACGGCTGCTACCCTTCCTCAAACCCTTGAGGAAGTCCGAACCATTTCGAGAGCCAAAACAACTCCGCACCACACTACCGATATTTGTAGCTCCTAATCCTGTTGAGCCTTTACTGCTTTACATTTCAGCAACCATTGAAGTTGTCAATATGGTCCTGGTTGCGGAATGACTAGAGCCACATCCAGTCTAGGAGCCCAGACCCCTTCGAGAGGGTCCGGAATCACTTGAAGACATGTCTGGGTCCCTGCACCCAGACACAGAACCTCAAGACAAAATGCTAGGAGATCAACCTCGTTCACCTGAGAGGGTTCACCAGGTTGACCAAGATGATCTGACCCTCCTAGCAAGGTCCGAGTCGAACAAGAAGGTGTTTTGGACCGCTCTGGGAGGGTCCAAGAAACACATCATGAAGATCTGGAACCCTCCAGGAGGGTCCAGATCGATGGAGAAGAAGCTCTGGGTCCTTCCGAAAGGGTCTGGACCGTCCAACACCCAGTGTACTTCATCAGCAAAGTGCTCCATGATGCCAAGAGAAGATACATTGAGGTGCATAAGCTGCTTTGCGCAGTTCTCATTGCCTAAAGAAAGCTTCGTCACTACTTCCAAGTTCACAAAATATCAGTGGTAACTTCTTTTCCACCGCGTGCTATTTTGCATGACCCTAACTCTACTCGGAACATTGCAAAGTGGGCAGCAGAACTGGCCGAATTTGATCTAGAATTTGTGTCACGACAAGAAATCAAAAGTCAAGCCTTGGCTAACTTTGTGGCGGAATGGACTCCCTCTCCATCAAATCCTGGGGGCCACAGTGAGCAGAATCTAGAACCCAAGGTTCCGGTATTCATCGAGTCTCACTGGACTCTCTACTTCGATGGTTCCGCGCAGAAGCAGGAGGCCGGAGATGGAATCCTTCTCCTTGCTCCAACCGGGGAGAAGGTCAAGTATATGTCTCACCTTGATTTCAAGGCGACCAACAACATAGCAGAGTATGAAGCTCTCATTTACGGACTCAAGGTGGCACTATCTTATGGTGTCAAACAGCTGTTGGTGAAGGTAGATTCACAACTCATTATCAAACAAGTCAAAGGTGAATTCTCCTATAACAATCCTCAACTAGCTGCTTATCTCCTTGAAGTCCAGAGGCTCCAGAAGGACTTCGATGTCCTGGATCTCCACCATGTTTGGCGTCTTCACAACGTTGAAGCCGACAAACTCTCGACGAAGGCCTCAACTGGAGCTCCGGCTCCTGACGAAATCTTCGTCCGGAGGTTGTCAAAACCAATAGCTCAGCCTGCCGAACTGAGCGAAGGGGGCGAGACCAGCACCACGAAGCTGGCAGTCCTGGTGGCCCTGTTACCATGGCGTCCACCAAGGGTCGTAGGTGCTGCCGGAAGCTCTGAGCAACCCAGCACACCAGACTCAAAAGCTCAAGTAAGCTCCGATGCATGAATCTCGGAGATCAGGAGTTACTTGAAAGACAATATCCTTCCTGAAGACAGTGTATCTGCCGACCAGATGTCAGATTGGCTAAAAAGATACACGTTGGTAGAAGGAGATCTCTACCGACGCAGTGCCAATGGCATACTAATGCGGTGCATTGCAAGGGAAGAAGGCCGCGAGCTGCTCGCGAAAATCCATGGAGGCAAGTGCGGGAACCATGCTTCTTCTTGCACGCTGGTCGGTAAAGCCTTCTGACATGGCTTTTACTAGCCTACAACACTCCAGAATGCATTGGGGGGTTAGCTAGTGAAAAAATGTGAAGCATGTCAGTTCCACGCAAAACAGATTCACACACCGGCTCAGTCACTACAAATGATACCTCCTACATGGCCATTCACTGTGTGGGGCATGGACATCTTGGGACCTTTCCCAAAAGCCGTCGGAGGTTACAGGTTCCTGTATGTCGCCATCGACATGTTTACTAAGTGGTCAGAAGCAACTCCAGTTGTGACAATCAATAAGCAATCAGCAATCAAGTTCTTGAAGTCCATTATATGCAGATTTGGAGTTCCAAACAAAGTCATAACTGACCACATAACTCAATTCACAAGTGCTACATTCCAAGAATATTGCGAAGACCTTGGCATTCAACTCAGCTACGCTTCAGTAGCTCACCCAACAAGTAATGGCCAAGCAGAGAGAGCAAACACAAAAATCTTAAAAGGACTCAATACACGCACATATGAGCGCCTAAAAAAGCACGGAGCCAACTGGATTGAGGAGCTTCCATCCACATTGTGGGCGAACAGAACAACTCCAAACCGGTCAACCGGGGAAACTCCATTCTTTCTGGTGTACGGAGCTAAAGAAGTCCTTCCTACGGAGATCACCTTGGGGTCCCTCCAGGTCTGGACCTTCGACAAAGCCACGCAGGACCAGCTTCAGCGTGAAGACCTTGACCTTGTTGACGAGGGAAGGTGCCAAGTAGCTGTTCAGAATGCACGTTATCGCCAAGCGCTCCGGTGCTATCATCAAAGGAACGTGCGCAACTGACAACTTGAGGAAGGCGATATGGTGCTTCGGAAGATACTAACTCGTGAAGGGATGAACGATCTTTCCCCTGGATGGGAAGGTCCTTTCCGAGTGATCAAAGTATCCCGACCCGGATGCGTTCGCTTGGCTACTGAGGACGGGATTCCACATCCTAATTCTTGGAACATTGAGCACCTCCGTAAGTTTTATGCTTAGAATCACGGAATTGAGTCTGTAATTACACACGTTGTATGTTATAGAGTCGCCAAACAGACATGGGTAGGTCCTCTGGGAAAACATCCAGATCCCTCCGGGAGGGTCCAGGAAGTTTAAGTACACTTCATATAGTCACTGTACTAAAAGTGTAACTACCTACCCTGGATTAGTACAAGATATATAGCACACTTAGCTTGGTCCCACACCCTAAGTGTGTCCTTGTCTCCCCTGTAATCCAAACCTATAATGAAAGACATTGTTGTGTAGAAACAGACTCCACGTGCATTTATTTTTGTACAAGGCTCGATCTATCAAATTATTGTTTTTAACCTTCTTGTCTATAATGAAGTTGTGCAATTATTTTTTAAGTTTTTACTAACGTTATTCATATGCGTTGCAAGTTATATTGTTGATCTATTTGGGTCTTAACATGCTGTATAGTCTACATGCCTAAACGCCAAGCCAATATAGGTCCGAAGTGTGCTATCGACTTAGCCTGGTCCTGCGCCCTAAGTACGCCACTCTACCTACACTTCGACAGGCCTCAATAGGGTGAGTACTAAAAATGCATATGAGCCGGAAGGGATACATCAATATACTTGTTACCCTATCGAGTAACTTCAGAATAAAAACTCATGTAAGAACAATATGTCACAAACGGTTTATAGATAAGAGGACAAATTTTACTTTTTTCTTGTATTTAATATGCAGGAAAAATAGAAATTCATAGCGATGGTGGATAACGCCGGAGCTACTAAGCTCTGACATCCTCCGAGGGGACCCGTCGTTGATATTAAATATGTTGACAATGGGTAATGTCAGAGTTACAAAGTTTAGCAACTCCTGGGGGACCTACCTTCAACTATTCGAGCAGTAACATCAGGAGCTACCAAGCTCCAATAAATCCTAGGGGCCCCAATGTCGACGTTTCGTACATTTATAGTGGGTACAGTCAGAGCCACCAAGCTCTGCCAACCCAGGGGGGCCTGCCATCGACGCATCAGAAACTCGGACCTAAAATCTACAAGTGCAAAGTGTTCAAGTCGTCAATATACTATCAAAATCTTTGGTACATGTACACACTTCAATTGTGCACATATACCAGGGAGCCAACAAGACAGAGCACATTATATTGAAGACAAAAATAAAGTGAAGTTCATGGAAAAATGGATTTCATTAAATTGAAGCACTGGATTACAAAATTGGGATTACAGTAGAAGGCAAAAGGACGAAGTCCTAGCTACTAGAGGATCTAAGTCCTGCGGAAGAATGTGGCGACTTTTTTGGCAACCTCTTGGACGCTGGCCTTGGTGGCATCTTCCTCTTTAGCAATGGACCTTCAAGCACCGGGTCCAGGGAGAATTGGGGGGTCTCGGCTAAGATAGCACGTCAACACATATTCCATGATGTTCGTAGCCAAATACTTCTCCTCTGTCTCGAGTTGGTCCGCAATAACGTCGCCCATCGCATCGAGTTTGCCGCCAGCACCATTGAGGGACACCAACGCTTGGTCCAAGTCCAGCTCCGGGTTGCCCGGAAGTACGGGACTGAAGCCTAGTGGTGTCAGCGCGTCGTTGGCCCGCCCCAAGAAGTCCCACACTTGCATGGACTCCTTCTCCTTCAAGCTCTACAGCTCCTCCAGCGACTTCTGGGCGGCCGCAAGCTCCAAACCTTCTTGAGCGAGGCACTGGACAAATTTAGCATGCTGCTGTATACTCTCAGCAACTTGCTTCTCACAATCGGTCAGCTCCGTCTCCTGGAGGTGGATGCGGTTCTGCCTTTCTGCCAAGTCCTTCTCCCTACCTTTCACCTTCCCTTCCCTGGTGGCAACGTCAGCTTCTCTTTTCGAGAGTTCCTTCCCCAGTTTCCAGTACTTCTCCTTCTCTTCTTTGCTCCATAGATCCAACTTCTTGCTGCGATCTGCCATATTCTGTTCACCCAGAGTCATTTTCTGGGTGACCTCCGCCTCCCTTTTTACAACATCCTCCTGCTGCTCCATGAGCTTTTCTTCCCTCACCTCAAGGTCTGCCCGGCGCTTCAGGAGAACCTAGCTCAATTCACTGAGGTTTTCATGACGCTCATCAGCAGCATCACATCTCTCCTTGGCTTGCTCAAGGATTTCCCTGGAGTTAGCATAGAGCGCCCGAATGGCGGCTTTCTTTTAATCAAGCATCTTCTCCTAGTATTCTAACCGGGCCTTCTCCGTCTTGATCCACTCCTTATGGTCAGTCAGCCTCGTCTGGGCAAGCCTGATCTCAAAGTTGAGTCTGTTGCGCCAACGCCTCAAGGTGTTGTGCTCCGCAAGATATAGAGGATTTTCCATCACAAAAATTGGGTCCCATTCTATAAGAGTGGTCCCCTGAGCTCCTGCAGCACTAGGGCCGCTCTTCGGGTGCCCTTCAGCAGCAGAAGAACCCACTGAGGGAACTCCCACCTCCGGAGCAGAAGTTGAAGGTGCTGCTTCCAGGTCTTCGGTCGCCGGCTCCGAAGGCGGAGGACCTGTCGCCACCTCTTCATGCAGCTCCGGCTTTCGTTCAGCTACCTCCAGGGCAATGGCAGGGGCTTCATCCGAGGCCTCTACTGCCCCCGACTCAAACACCGATGCGTCAGTCGCTTCCGGCTTAGTGACTGGAGCTTCAGGCATCTCCGGCTCAGCCACCGGACCTTCAGTTGATTCTAGCACAAGGGCCGGAGCTTCAATGATTTCCGGCTCAATGGTCGGGACTTCGATTGCCTCTGGCTCAGCGGCCAGGGCTTTGACGAGCTCTGACTCAAGGGCTGGAGCTTCTGGCTCTGGTACTGGAGCATTAGCCTCCGGCACCGATGCTAGTGGTACATCTCCCTCGTGGTACGGGGCTACCACGTGATCTTTAGGTGAGGACTCCGAATCCAAGTCCACGACAGCTGGCACCGGAGCTGTAGTGACTTCCGCCACCACTTAAGGAGGAGGATCGGCGCTTGAAGCCGGAGCTTTGGCATGCGCAGCCCCGGTCACTGCGATAGGCGGCGAAGTTCCTGACCCCTTCTTCGACACCCTAGAAATAAAGGGAAGAGAAGATTAAAAACACATAAAAAACAAGACTAGCATTTTAAGGTGAGTAATTAATGCTTACCTAGGGATGTTACCACCCCAGTCGCCTCAGACCCTCTTCTTCTGAGGCCCATAGCCAGAGCCCACCAAGTTTGGTGAGACAAAAGTTTCAGATCTCAGTTGAGGGCAACTTGCAGTAGGCGGAGTCCTCTCGGCCGGAGCTTCTTTTGGTCGGGAAGAATTCCCAGGCCTAGAGCTTTTAGCTGGCACTGAGGCCGGGGTTGACTGCCCGGAGCTAGCGCCTCTATAAGATGCCTGCGTCGGATAAGGTGCAGTCATAGAAGATCGTTTCTACCGGGGAGAAGGAGCCGTCGTAGAGGGATCAGCCCTGACGGACCTTCCATCGGCATGCTTCAGCTTCCTCTTCCGGCTGGATGGTTCAGTTGGCTCCTTGCCCTTGCCCTTGCCTATGTCTTCAACCCTCCGGCTCGGGGCAGAGGCAGGCCCTCCTTCGGAAGCTCTGGGGATTACCACCCTAGAGGTCGGACGCCTTTCCACTTCACCAAGGTCGTCAAGCGTTGGCATCTTCCTGCAGAGCTCTCTGCTTAACTGTGCCTCCATGTTCAGCGGAAGGAAAGCTGCCGGCGGAACCAAGTCGTTGCCGTCGACGTTTATCCCATGCTAGAATTTCTTGAGATGAAGCTTCAAAGCTTCGTCATCCAAGTTGGATTTCAGACCTGTTTCAATCTGGTCATCATCCATCATGCTGTTGAGGGCCCACGCGAGCTTCTCCCTCTTCCTCAGCGGAGCCCATCTGTTGACCAGGAAGTTGCAGGAGACAATCTGAGGGGTCACTGCACCCTCAAAGCATTCGCGGATCCTAGTCAAGACGGGGTTGAAGGCGTCTGACAGCACCAGAACTACAATCCAAGCGTCGGTGTCAAAGTTGGGGAGTCTTTCAGGCAGCTCCAACCTCTCGTGCTCCTCCAATACAATGATGACCCAATCCTTCTTCCAATCATCCCATTTGCCGAAAGGAAATGACTTCAAGTATTTGAAGGGGCATTTCTTGCGCTTCACGAAATAGTAGAAGCCAAGAAACTTAGTCCCCTTGCCGGTGGTGTGGATGGTGAAGAAGATACGAAACAGCTTGACGCGGGGGGGGGGGGGGGGGGGGGGAGGAGAAACACCCACCCACATCTCACAAAAGTGGACGAAAGTTGCCACTAGAAGAAGAGAATGGTGGCCAAGATGATACAGCTGAAGACCGTGAAAGTCCAGCAGCATTAAAAGAAAAGTTGAGAAAGGTGGGATCAATCCCACCATGGCATTCCAGAGAGGTACACCATGTCGCCATTACGCTCCTTCTTGAACGGGAGCTCGCCGGCGCGGATCAGGTGGCTGAAGGAGTCATTGGACCACCCCATATAGGTTCGGACCTTCATCAAATCGTCCTTGCTCTTGAGGCGGCTCTTGGGAAGACCCAATTCCATCGTGGCAAAGTGGAGCAAAGGAAGAGAAAGCTAGTCAAAGTTTGGGAGGCTCTGAGCGCAAGTCCGATCGAAAGCGTAAAGAGTCCCCAATCCACGCTCACTTTCCTTCTTATGTAAGCCCCCACAATGCTTGGATTGAAACTGCAAAAAGAGTGGGGTCACATTTCAAAAATTTACCCCGTCCATGACGAATGGGTCCAGGGCCACCACGACGAAGAGATCGAGGTTATTAACCCAGGCGAACCGTTGTCATGATGGGCGACGGGAGACCCAAAGGCGACACCCTGACAAGGCGCTTAGAACCGATACGATTTTTGTATTGGGAACTGGCGACCTTCAATTGAGTGAGATCCGCGCTCAAAGATCTCATTTGCCGCATTCATAACAAGCCACACGGCGATGGTTTAGCCCGGGACAATCGCCCCAACTGCATATTACAAGACTTTTGAAGTCGAAGCGCGGGAATCAAGGAGGGACCCACCTATGGTAGAATAACTTAACCCAAAGGGTTTCTCCCAAAGGTGGGCCCGGAGGCCACTGTCGGTACCCTGCGTACTGGGTACCCTTTGATACCGCAAGAAGTGCAAAAGAGTTCTACCCGACAAAATTGAAGGCTTCCTCAGGCCCCACATGTCATATTACAACGGACCCGCATCCCTCCTATGGGTAGCTCTGAAGTTTGACGCGTGTAATGTAAATCCGGAGCTAAAATCTCAACACAGGGAAGCTCTGCGATCAACACGTGTATAATGACCCCAGACCTAACCCCCAGCAGAGGGTAGTTCCGGTGTTGACACGTGTACAGCGGTGCCGGAGCTACCTCCTTGCAAAGGGAAGCTCCAAAGCTGCCACGAGTGGAGCCTCTAGATCTTCATCAACGAATACAGTTGCGGATCTCCTTCAGCACGGACATTCAAAGGACAGTTAAAGCGGTAGTTATAAGACTTGATTATGTGTCATTAATGCTGTATTAATGACACATGATCATAGCACTGTTAATAGAGGTAACACAGCCATTAAGGCACGTTATCACACTATTAACCATGCTTAATACCCGTAGATAGTGTATTAGGCTATTTAATACGGCAGGGCCACATGTCGGGCTAGGCTATGGATGTAACGGTTAGTCCTTGGACTATAAAAGGACTGAGCCGCACGATACAATGGACAAGTCCAAGCCGAGCCAAAGACTACGCTTTCTAGCGATTCATAATACAACACACACACACCCTGTGGTGTAGGGTATTATGCTCAGGCGGCCTGAACCACGTGAACCTCTGCTGTCACCATCTTGATCTTGATCTCTGCGTGCCCCAACCGAAACAAGAACCTCCACGGGCTACACTTTAGTAGTATCGGGGGAAGTGTCGTTGCTACACTTCGACAGGTGTTATATAGGCACGTCTCCGAGTTTTGCTATTTTTATTCATCGCACACTCTCTCCCAACATTTGGCAAAAAAATTTTGCTCTTGCGCGCTCTCTCGACCTAGAAACCGCATCTCCTGAGCATGCCGCAACCGTCCCCTCATCGTCAATGATGCGCTGCCTCCGTCGACCCCGACCTTCACGTCATCAGAGAGTTGAGCACACTGGAGCACGCCGTATTGTCTCCTGTCCCTGGAGTATGCAGTCGCCGTCCCACTTTCTCACCTCGCTGCTGCCGTCGACCCCTACCCCGTCGTCAACCCCGACCATCGTCATGAGAGAGTTGAGCACGTTGGAGCACGTTGCCTCGTCCCCTGTCCCCGGAGCACACCGTCGCCTCGACCCTGACCTCGGTAATCGGTATGAGCACGCCGCCACCTTAACATAAGTGGAAATATTCTCCCTATCCCTGGAGCACGCCAGCCTGCTGTCATCAGAGAGTTGAGGAACCGCCACTCCGGCGCCTTCGCCAGCTCGTGCTGGAGCACGTCGCCGCCTAATCCCTTGTCCCCAAAGCACGCCGCCGCCTCGACTCTGCCCTCAGAGCATGCATTCTAGTGATTTTATTTAATTTTAGGATGTCCAATGAAGGCTCATCGTTAATAAAGTCATTGATCCAAAGGGAGAATTTTCATTACGGTATACATTCATCTTCCTTGTTTATGTCAAATGCAGAAATAATGTATTTGTTTTGACTATCAATGTATATAATGAATTATTATTCGCAAACCCTTGAAACTGTAGGAACCGTGGTTGATCATTGCCATCCCAGTGAGTTTGATTTCTACCTTTGCAGCCATGTTGGAATCAAGGTACCTATGCGATAATTGGCATTTCTCTCATGAGTTTTTGATATCAGGCTATAAATGCATTAGTGGAATGTAAATTGTTTGTTTTTTCAGGGGACAAGCACACTAGCTCACTACCATGTCCTTTACCATGAGAACAATTTCTCTTCTTATGCTTTGCAGATGCTCACCAACTGCCTGTGCTACAAGTAAGCTCAATTCTTCATTCACTAATAGATATTTGCTACCATATGTGACTGGTTAAGCTAATGTGACAACAATTTGATAATGTTTTATATGATGTCAGTGATTTTATTGAATTCGAGGATGTTTCAGTCAGAGCATTAGAGGATATGAAGGCTCATTGTTAATGAAGTTATTGACCGGGAGAATTTGCATCACGGTATAAGGATTAGATGATAACAGTTATGATGTGTGTAATTAGTTACATTGTAATCAGCATGAAGATTGTTTGTTGTGTAATTAGTATACTTGATAACCACGATTGACACTTTGTTAATATTTGATTGGTAAATATAATTTAAGTTGTGATCTTTTTAGCCATACATATCTTCGTGTATGTGTATGTTGCTGACACTGGTAATACGGCTGCCAAATCCTGGCTAGCTCCAGGATGCAGCCGGAATCAGGATAATCAGGAGTGTGGGACACCTAATAGGAGACCCTGCCTGTAAACAATCCGCGATGAGCTGTAACAAAGAACGTTCAAATAACCTACATAAAGGAGACAAGCTTCCATAAAGTCCGTCTCAGAGCAGTAAACAAATCTGCGACAAACAACAATACAACATGTCTCAGATCAGGCAATATATCTGCGATGGGATTTGTTAGGGATTATCATGCATGTATGCAGATGGGTGACACGTGCCACCCCCATCTCCTATGACCCCGTAAAGACAGTCTGCTATGATACAAAGAAAGGAGACGCACTTCCTTTAAGCATGTCTCGCACTTAGGATGATCGGCGATGCGCCATACGCACGTCTCTGATGACAACATAATACGAGACGCGACGACGGAGATGCACAATTTGTTCGTCTCCCTTCTTTGTTAGGGAACATCTAGGATGAGCCTTTCTTATGTAGTGAACCGTCATCACCGGCGTAGAGCAGCGTCTTCCATCTCCTCCCCCACGCTATCGAAGCGAGCCCCACCGCTATCGTACCCCAAGTTCAGAGGCGGTGAGGCTGGGAGTCTTCCTGTGCTCGCGATTTCAAGTGTTCCTCTGTCGACACTTGCCACGGTTGCTTCCGGTTAGCTGTTACCCATCGCTGCAACCTCAGAGGGCACACCACCAACGGCACCGAAGCCAGTGGCCGTAAAGACCCTGTCCGGCATCATGGAGCGAGACGGAGTCATGCCAAACCTGAACATGAGGTAGCATATGACGATGGTGACTCTCGGAGGTGTTGATGCCACCGACGCGCGCCCTCCGTCGGCCGCATCCGTGACCCTCTTCTTGTGCGCAGCATAGCACACACCCTCCTACTCAGATCTGGACGCCTGCGCTCCCGATTTTGCGCCGCCGTCTCGCTCCCACGAACCGCAGTCACACGCCCGATCCGCATCACCGATGCGCTCTCGCGTCCCACGCGCGCCCGCCTTCTCTCGCCGTCCGCAGCACCGTGCAGCCCAGATTTCGCCCCTCCAGCCGGATCTGACCTCCCTTCTGCCTCGATCTCTATCAGGAAGAATTCGCCCCGCTGCCACCATCCTCGCTAAAGCCGCTAGTCTGGACACTTGGCTCCGGTGGCGGCGCGGCGAGGCGAGCTTATGGCGGGCGGCCTGTCGGCGGCACCTAGGGTTTGCCCCCAAGTCGCTTGGCAGCGACGGAGGGGGTCACGGGTCTCTTCCCGGAATACTAACCTCGCTCTAGTTCCACGATCAACCTCAGGGCGGCTATGGAGTTTCAATCTGAGAGGCGCACAAGCCTGCAACGGCCGAGCAAGGCCAGCTAGCGGGCCGGCGGCCGAGCCTACCATCTTCGTCGAGGACGCCCTCTTCCCCAAGACTCGTTTACTGCAGCTGAGTAGAAGTACTCTCCGGGCATGTAACAGCATGCCACAAGAACTTGCTACAGCACGGGTAACTTGATCTGCAGCGAGCTGTCATGGGCTCATGGCGATTCGCATCCGTGCTCTTCCGAGACGAGGAGAGACATTAACCAAGTGCCAATGATTGTCTAACGCCATTATCGTGTAGCAGACACAGAAGGATTCTTCAGCACAGTCACCACCTGGCTCAATATAAGTCAGAATAGTCTATGCTGGTGCTGCTAGGTTAAATGGGTTGAGACACGATTGCAAGCCCACCTGCTCGCTGGGAACATGGAGCATGACCTGATGAAATCGTCCTGTCTTTGTTGACTGTTGGAAGGCACCGGCTGAACAGCGTGAGGGCAAAATGCAGGACCAATTAGCATCCCCAAGAAAACAAAAGTTTGTAGCAGTCCCTCATCTTCATCATGTCCTCGCATCCTTCACAAGGCCACGGTCTCCTACAATAACAACTGTTTTTTTTTCTTTCGAAAAACCGGATAAGCCGGTGTTATATTAAGATGGAAGAAAGTTCCAAGCAGTTTACAACGGCACCATGCATCAGGGATGCGACGGTTGGTTAACTTCACAATTCCAACAGAATGGACAGTCATCCGACTACTAAAAAACCAACTTGAGACAAAAAAAAGATACCTGTAGGATCGAAGAGCACGTGAAAATCTACCGGGGGGGGGGGGTGAATGGTAGATTTAAAAATCTTACGCAGTGGAAAAACGATCTGTTAAAGAAATCGTGTGTGAGACAAATCTAAACGTGTTTCACCATGACAAAAGTGATATATATCAGAGAGAATCAAGTCACAAAGACAACACAACAAGAATCACTCAAATCCGTCGAGAAAAACTCAAGTTATGATGGAAAGATCAAACAAAGGTTAATCTGCCCTACCCGAGAAAAACAGTTCTGGAACACTGCAAAGAAACTCGTGTAGATCAGAAACCATAAATCCAATGACCGTGAAATTTTGTCATCAGGTGATAGATAATTAAGTTGTGGAGACAACCCAAAAATAATCACGTCAATTGGATCTGTAAAACTCGAGTTATGATAAAACCACCGATGAAAGGTAGTGCTGTCCAGAAACTCGACGAGTAAAACTTGTCTGGAACAAGTCGGACGAACAAGGCACAAAAGTTCCTTCAAACTATGAATTTTATTCAATAGAACACAAGAAGAACAGCCCCAAAGTCGTGCACCACGAGCTCTGGGCTCCCTTGCTTATATAACCAGCTCGAAAGCCAACTCAATTTAAATCAGGAACCTAATCCTACTCTGTTCACGAATCGTAACTTTCTATAACTGCTTAGGATTCTTCTATACTAAGATAGAAGCAATCTTAAGACTTCCAAACACCTTAGGAATGTATCCCACATTCCTAAACAACCCAAATTCGTGACCCACACGAAATCCTATCATAACCAACTCAAATCTTTCCATATCGAGCCATAACCGACCCCGCCGCAGCCAAAGTCATCAACCGATACGATCCGATCCTTCCAACCAGATCTTCCCATCCAAAAACCACCTTCAGAACCATGTTGCCAGGTCATTCACCGCATGCATACATGCAAACGCCTTCCTTCGACGTCCAGTAACCTTCATATGCACTGCCCTTGATTTAATCATCCTGTGCGACCTCCTGACCAGCTCAACCACAGTTCCTCCCGAACTTGGTTGTTGAAACCTCATCTCCTCCCTGAGACTAGTCCAATGGATCCCGTCACGAGCCATGTCTTGAACTCAAGCAACACCTGCACATGAATAAACAACCAATCCATACGAGCCCAAGTCCTCGACTTGACTCAAGTTAGTTCTGAACACAACACCTTACGTGAGAACCTCACATAAGTATGTTGCAAAACCACAGTAACACGATATCATCCATGTCAACCAAAAACGCACCAAAGACTTAGCAAATGAATACTAAGCAATCTTTCCAGAGATGTAAAGCAAGTACAAAACATTGCAAATGAAAAACAGAAGCACTGTGGTCAAGTTCCGAACCTTGCCAGAGCAACCCAGACCTTGAGCCGAAGCTAACAAAAGCTAGTAGAACCTAGCGCCGGGGCTAACCAGAACTAGTCGGAACTAGTAAACCCAAAAGCCGGAGCTAGAAAAATCAACTCAGAGCTTAGCAAAAACACACCAGAGCTAAAGAAAAAACTCATCGGAGCTAACCAAAACTAGTCAGATCTTAATAAAAAGGTGTTTTGGTGATATTCAAAACTTTTATAGTCAAAGCAAGTGTATTCACTACAAGCCAATGTATTCAGCACACATAGGTCTTACAATCTCCCCCTTGATGAATGCATTGGCAACACCATTTAAAATCCGAACATTGGCTTATTCACATAAAAGTTTTGAAGGCAATTTCTCCCCCTTTGTAAATCAAAAATAAAATGAGAAGAAAATCCAAAAATTATCCTATATTATCTCTCCCCCTTTATTATCTCTCCTTATGCACATATTCTCTTTCTATTCATGATTATCTCTCCCCCTTTGACAATGTATTCAGCAAGTCATGAGCATATAAACAAATTATCTCTCTCTCTTTAGTTGTTATGAGCATATTATAACATATACATATAAACAAAGCTCATCCAAGTCATACTATCAAGTACCTTACATTATCACATCAATGAAATACATAAAGTAGTGTAAGCCATGCTAGAGATCAAATGTAATTTTCAGTTTAAGTAAGTCATGATCTCACAAACTTAACTATTTCAAAACCTGAAATCATGACACTAGTTGCTGCATTTTATTATTTTTCAAAGCATAAATTTAGATCATATGATATTTCCAAGAGATTATATGCGCATCTGCCTTATTCTAACAAACCAAGCCAAGCCTATGTCATTTGACAATCAGAAGCTTAAGGACATGGTTTTAGTCATACACAACTTCTTCCAAGTTCATATCTAAGTGCAATGATAAGCCATCTCAAAAGAATAAGTGCGATGCATGCATATTCTCTTGATCTTTTCTCAATTTATATTTGTTCATAAAAACTCAACATGTGAGTTGATTACTTGATTAATTCTTAATGATTAAAAGCACTTGTGAACCTGTAACAAGTTCAAAACAGCAAGAAAGTTCGACCATGACAAGTTTCAGTGTAAGTAATTATTCCAATTACTAGGCATGGCAAAAACTACAAAATGTATAACACGAGTAATGTAGTAAGAACTTTCAGCATGTAAAAGTAATCAGAAAGTCATATATGTATGAAATACTATGCTCATATTATTTTAATTTCAGATTCACACATAGACTTCCCAAGTTTCAAAACTCCCCCTCAATTTAAGCCATGAGGATGCATAACCCCTATTTCACTACGAATGTAACAAAAACGAGTGAAATCCAAAGGTTTTGTAAAAATGCCAGCCAATTGTTGTTCGGTATCTATATGGTGAAGCACAATGTTTCCTTTTTCAACATTATCTCGTAGAAAGTGATACCTAATGTCAATGTGCTTAGTTCTGGAATGTTGCACGGGGTTTTTAGCAATGCAAATGGCACTAGTGTTATCACAGAACAGTGGAACACTATCTAGATCAACCCCATAGTCCTTAAGTGTTTGAACAATCCAAAGAATTTGTGAGTAAGCACTAGCAACATCTATATATTAAGATTCGGCTGTGGATTGTGCAACTGAATTTTTTTTTCTAGAGGACCAAGCAACAAGAGAATTACCAAGAAAATGACAAGCACCGGAAGTACTTTTCCTATCAATCCTACAACCCCCAAAATCAGCATCCGAAAAAGCTTTCAATGTAACGGTTGAGGAAGAAGGAGGAAAAATTTCAATTAAAGTGTGACCTTGAGGTGGAGGTACAAGTTTCCAAACATTATTTCTCTCAAAATTTTCTAACTCTTCTTGCATGGCAATAATCCAAGATTCATTAGTGAGTGCGAGTGATATATCTTTGGGTTCAAAAGAAGCAACAAAAGCAGAATGAGCATAAGAGTTCGAATCGCAAAACCTTGACCGTGTGACTCGTTCGTGCAAGCTTCCAATCATCTGTTGTGGGGGATGATCTTTGTAAAACCGTAGGGGAATAGATGTCTCACAAGCTTCTTCTTCTTCATGTTCATCACAAATCAATGAGCTTGTGACTTGAGGATGATTTGAATCAGCATTGATGGTTGTCGGTGCTTGTTGAGAATTAACATTCGGAGCTGAACCAAAGTCTTTAGCTGCTGAATTTCGGGCAGCAGCTCCAATTCTTCCTCATTTTCAATGAAAATGCTCCCCCCCTGCGGATATGGATTTGGACCTGCAATGTTTGAGCTAGTACCTGGGCTAGCTTCATCAAAAGACACTTCACAAGTCTCCACAATTTTGTTAGTGTCAAGTAAAAGCACACAGTAGCCTCTAGTATGAGATGGATAACCAAGAAACATGCAATCAATGGATCTAGGTTCAAATTTATCAAGGTTACCATGTTTCTTAACAAAGCATTTGCAACCAAATACCCGAAAGTGTGTAACACTAGGCCTATGTCCAAACCGGAGCTCATATGATGTTTTACCTAGCTTAGCACGCAAGAAAACACGATTTGAGACATAACAAGCGGTTGCTAACGCATCAGCCCAAAATTTCCTAGGAGTTTGATATTCATCAAGCATAGTCCTAGCCATCTCAACTAAGGTTCTGTTCTTTCTTTCTACAACACCGTTTTTCGAGGTACATATGGTGAAGAAAATTGATGATCAATTCTATTTTCAGCACAAAAGTGATCACAAGATTGATTTTTAAATTCAGTTCCGTTATCACTTCTAATTACTTTTAAAGATCCTGGGCGATAAATTGATAATCTAAGAAATAAAGTTCTAAAGAGACTAAAAACTTCATTATTAGACGCCATAAAGTAAACCCAAGAGTATCTAGAATAATCATCAACAATCACAAGTACATACCATTTACCTCCGAAGGATTGAACACGTGAAGGTCCTACGGTGTCAAGATGCAAAAATTGACACGGTTAAGTTGTCATGATCATTGTGAGAGGAGTATGTGAACCTGCAACCATCTTGGCATGTCTACAAGAAGAGCACACAATTTCTTTGTCCCCTTTAAGCTTAGGCAGCCCACGTATGCGATCAAGAGTACTAACACGCGTTAGGTGATCAAAACCTACGTGACCAAGTCTACGATGCCAAAAAAATAAGTCCTTTGAATCATTAGCAACTAGACACCTATGCTTAGAGGAAGACATATCAAAATTAGCTTCAAAAACTGTTCCAAATCGAGACATGTTAAAAATAAGCTCACTATTTGAATTTGCAACTTTGCAACAATTTTTATTGAAAATAATTTCTAGATTTTCATCTAGCAATTGTGCAATAGAAAGCAAGTTGTATTTCAAATTTTTGACAAGTGCCACATCCTTCAAAGTGTAGTGATCATTTACTCTAACCGAACCCTTAGCAACTATAGGAGTTGAAGAATTATCGGCAAAAGTAACATTCTCTACACATGACACAAAAGAGAGGGAGGAGAACCAATCTTTGTTACCGGTCATGTGGCGTGAGCATCCTGAATCCACAATCCAAATGTTCTCCCTCCTCAAACGTGTAACCTACATAAAAGCACAATACGTCGATGACTCAATACTGGGGTTAGTCAAAAGGCATTTAGGAATCCAGTATTGAGTCACGCGACGTGCAGCAGGAAAAACACGCGAAAGCTGAGACAAAACAGCAGGTTTATGAGTCAAAGTTTGAGATTTTTTATTCTTAACTACTGACCTATAAGGTGTTACTTGTGTAGCACAAAAATCAGTAGCTCCGGAGGTAAACTTTAAATGTTTTTGACTCAAAACAGCAGGTTGTACATTCGGTTCAATATGTTCAGCAAATTTTGCATGAAAGTTATGAGATCTAGCAACCATTCTTTCACTTTTCTGTTGTTTAGCTAGTCTATAACAAAAATCTATGACATGACCATCTCTACCACAGTAGGTACAATGAAATTTAACTTTGTGTTCATGTCTAGATGAGCAAACAACATTTTTATTTGAAACCGAATGAGACAATACTCCTGCAGATTTGAAAACCACTTCTTTTTGTTTAGGAACTGTTTGAATCAAACCACTTCCTAATGACTTTACACTTTTAGGTGGATGTGCCTTAGCATGAGCATGAGAATCAAAACCTAAACCAGTTTTATCATTGCAAGACTTGGATGAATTCAGCAGCAAGTTTAGGTTCTTATTCCCATTACAAAACCGATCAAATGTCTTATGCATGTTATTAAGTTTATTGGACAGATCAAGGCAATTTTCACATGAAGTTTTTCCATTTAATTTGCAATTGGAACAATATTTAACTTCATGACAATGTAAAGCATTGTTAAATATAGAGATTTCATTCATAGCATCTTGCAGTTTCTTATCAAGATCATCACAACTAGAACAATGCAAATCAATTATAGAACAAGAAGCATCTTTTAAGTTTCCAATATTAAGTGCCGCAAGATTTTTGTTCTTTTCAATTTCAAGTTCAAGTTTATCAAGTGTGGAGGTATGTGCACTTCTTAGGGAGGACAATTGTTCATATATTAAGTCACATGAGGAACAAGAATCATCACTAGGAATCAAGGATTTCGAACGATTAATTTCAGATTCTAGTGACTCAATTTTAACAGCATTGTCCATCAGCTTTTTGTCCTTTTTCCTAACAATAATAGTGGCACGAGAAATAGCATCACACATTTCTTCGCAAGTAGGACATACCTCTTCATTGTCGCTGTTTTGTTCTGCCTCCTCCATACTTGATCTTGACTTGCCCGCCATAAAGCACAAGTTTGCCAAATCATCTTCATCTTCGTCACTTCTAATGTCCACGTCGCTTGAGCCAAGTTCCTGGAGTGCAGAGATAAAACTGTTCACCAGTTGACGACCTGTAAAACCTTTCTTTTTCTTCGTATCTTTTGCATAGGAGTGCTTCGTTCTTGTTTTATTTTCATCCCGGGAAGTAGGACATGAAAGGTTAGGGCAAACTGAACGAAAATGTCCTGTCTTACCACATTCAAAGCATCATTGAGGTCCGGAGCTTCCTCTCCTTCTAGTTCTCACAATTTGCAATGCTTTTGAGAACCTCGTAGAGAGAAGTGCTAGCTCCTCCTCTGGAAACTCCTCAATCTGTTCAAGGGTTAGAGAGGACAACAAAGCAAGTGTACTACAAGATGAATATTGGCTGGAGCTAGGCATATCACATTGAGAAACAAAAGCAATAGACTTGTCGGGGTTCTTACGTGATATTATGTCAATTTCATGAGTTTTTAACTTGGAATATAGCACATCTAAAGTAAGTGTACTCATGACAGTAGATTTACGAATAGATGTGACTTTCATCTCCCAAATTGACATATCCAATGCACTTAGAAATTGCCTAGCATTTTCAGCATCTGAAAAATTAACATTGATACTACGCAAGTTGCTGATAATCTTATTAAAGCGAGCAAAAAGGTCACTAATAGACTCACCGGGTTGCATCTCGAAGCGCATGTATTCTTTCTTGAATATGTCTTGCCTTACCTCTTTGATCGTGTTGGATCCTTCATGGTAGTCACAAAGTTCTTTCCACACATTGTATGCAGATCGGAGGTGTGCAACACGGTCGAAGTCGCTTTGTGTTAATCCTTGTATGATCAAGTTCTGAGCCTTATTGTTGTTGTCGACATCTCTTAGATTTGTAGCTGTAACTTGATCATTTGATGGCACTTCGTAAGGCTTGTATACCTTCTCCCATATTGCAAAGCCTTGTGCCTGGATGAAAGCCTCCGTGCGTGCCTTCAAAACCTGAAAATCAATACCAGCGAACACACAAGGTTTGGCGGAGTATTTCTCCATGATGATTAGTCAAAAATACGTGCAAATCACTAGTATTAGAGCACCGTGGCTCTGATACCAATTGTAGGATCAAATAGCACGTGAAAAGATACCAGAGGGGGGGTGAATGGTAGATTTAAAAATCTTACGCAGCGGAAACAATTAAACCCCAAACCCCTTCGGCGGAAAAATGATCTGTTAAAGAAATCGTGTTTGAGACTAACATAAACGTGTTTCACCATGACAAAAGTGATATATATCAGAGAGAATCAAGTCACGAAGACAACACAACAAGAATCACTCTAATCCGTCGAGAAAAACTCATGTTATGATCGAAAGATCAAACAAAGGTCAATCTGCCCTACCCGAGAAAAACAGTTCTGGGACACTGCAAAGAAACTCGTGTCGATAAGAAACCACAAATCCATTGACAGTGAAATTTTTACAGATTATAGATAATCAAGTTGTAAAGACAACCCAAAAAGAATCACGTCAATTGGATCTGTAAAACTCGAGTTATGATAAAACCACCGACAAAAGGTAGTGCTGTCCAGAAACTCGACGAGTAAAACTTGTCTGGAACAAGTCAGACGAAAAAGGCACAAAAGTTCCTTCAAACTACAAATTTATTCAATAGAACACAAGAAGAATAGTCCCAAAGTCGTGCACCACAAGCTCTGGGCTCCCTTGCTTATATAACCAGCTCGAAAGCCAACTCAACTCAAATCAGGAACCTAATCCTACACTGTTCACGAATCGTAACTTTCCATAACTGCTTAGGATTCTTCTATACGCAGATAGAAGCAGCCTTAAGACTTCCAAATACCTTAGGAACGTATCCCACATTCCTAAACAACTCAAATTCATGACCCACACGAAATCCTATCATAACCAACTCAAATCTTTCCATATCGAGCCATAACCGACCCCGTCGGAGCCAAAGTCATCAACCGATACGATCGGATCCTTCCAACCAGATCTTCCCATCAAAAAACCATCTTGGGAACCATGTTGCCACATCATGCACCGCATGAATACGTGCAAACACCTTCCTTCGATGTCCAATAACCTTCATATGCACTGCCCTTGATTCAATAATCATGCGCGACCTCCTGATCAGCTCAACTACAGTTCCTCCCGAACTTGGTTGTTGGAACCTCATCTCCTCCCTGAGACTAGTCCAATGGATCCCGTCACCAGCCATGTCTTGAACTCCAGCAACACCTGCACATGAGTAAACAACCAATCCATACGAGTCCAAGGCCTCGACTTGATTCAAGTTAGTTCCGAACACAACACCTTACGTGAGAACCTCACATAAGCATGTTGCAAAACCATAGTAACACAATATCATCCGTGTCAACCAAAAATGCACCAAAGACTTAGCAAATCAATACTAAGCAATCTTTCCAGAGATGTAAAGCAAGTACGAAACATTGCAAATGAAAAACAGAAGCATTGCGGTCAAGTTCCAGACCTTGCTAGAGCAACCCGGACCTTGAGCCGAAGCTAACAAAAGCTTGTAGAACCTAGCGCCGGGGCTAACCAGAACTAGTCGGAACTAGTAAACCCAAAAGCCAGAGCTAGAAAAATCATCTCGGAGCATAGCAAAAACACGCTGGAGCTAAAGACAAAACTCATCAGAGCTAACCAAAACTAGTCGGATCTTAATAAAAAGGTGTTTTGGTGATATTCAAAACTTTTATCGTCAAAGCAAGTGTATTCACTACAAGCCAATGTATTCAGCACACATAGGTGTTACAATACCCCGACCCCTAAACACATTAGCCTAATGTCCTGGGCCTAATTGAGGTTGGCCGGGCATCAAGGTGCCCATATGTCTTAAACCCGCCCTGCACCAGGTGCGGGCCTCTTCTTTGATTGCCTCCAGAATCTCCGCCGAGGTTCGGTCTGTGGCTTGAAAGATACTATTATTCGTCTCCCTGCAGAGGGTCCATGCAACTAGAAGCGCCAGGGTCTTAAGGCCTTTTTTCTTCACCGCAGTACGAGGCTAGACAGACCATGCAACCAATCGCCAACATTTGTGTTTTCCGTCTAACGTGCCGGGTGCAGCGACGGTTGGGAGACCCAGTTACTGACTATGATCCAGATGAGTCTTTAGAAGGGATACTCGATGAGGAGATGCGAAGCCGTCTTTAGATTGCAATAACAGAGAGGGCAAAAGTAATTGTTTTGCCAACCCCTTAGCATCAGCCGATTTGAGGTCCAGAGTCTGTTTTGGGCAGCCAACCAAGCAAAGATTCTGCACATCAGAGGTGCCCCGAAACGCCAGATAATTGCTTTGGAAGCTGAGCAGGTGGATCCCTCAATCTGCACAAGATATGCGGATTTTGCCGTATATTTACTGTCAACAGACATGTTCCATCGGATTGACTCCGGCATTTATGGTTGCAAGCTGATGTGCATATCATCAACCAAAATCCACGAGTGAATGAAGTCTGGCAGTCTATCAGCCATGAAACCCCGAATTAGATCAAGAATCCAATTTTGATTGGATAGAGCTTCAACAACGATTTTCCTTTTCCTCTTGCTGATAGAGTAGAGTTCCAGGAATATTGAACCAGGGCATTGTCCTTGCAATCAGCTGGAATGCCAAAAAGAGGCTTAATGACCATCTCCAAGCATGACCGACGTTGCTGCGCTGATCAACTGACTAACTGAGCTGTTGACCAGAAGATCCATGTTAGCCCAAGGCTACTCCAAGTGTATCCAGGCAAACCAAAGCCATCGAGCCTTTAGCCCTCTATTTAATCGATCGAGGTCTAGTATGCCCAAGCCTCCGAACTCGATTGGACAACAAGTCTTCTACCAATTAACCTTGCACTGACCTCCTATGACCGCTTGAGCATCAAACCAGAGGAACCGACATCGGAGTTTATCAAGTCCTTTTATAAAGCTCTTCGGCATTTCTATTACTGACATGGTGTAGGCTGTTAAGGAGCCCAGGACCGAGTGCACCAACTCCCATCTTCCCGCCATATTTGAAAGTGCATCTAGGCATTCTCTTGTGGATTTTGAACTATTGATGACAAACGATTGATATCCTAATGAAGTTGTTGAGATGAATGCAGGTCAACTCAGATGAGATAGTTTGGTGCACTCAAAAAGTGAAAAATGAAGTGATGAAGAAAAAGAAAAGCTCAATTGATGAATGAAGCACAAAGTAGACATAATTGTATAGGATGTGTGTGAGAGACACATCCCAAGAGCTCAAGTATTTGCGAGGAGTAAGGGCTTAAAATCAACCTTAATAATTCAATGAGCACAGGACTAGTCCGTTCACAAATTGGACTAGTCCGTTAAACTTTTTGTAGTCTCACTTCACAGTGCACCGGACTAGTTCGTTCATGGACCGAACTAGTCCATTAAACATTCTGATGTTCCATAACACTGTGCACTGGACAAGTCCGTTCATAGATCATACTAGTCCGAGAAACTCTCTGATGTTTCATAACACTATGCACCAGACAAGTCTATTATTGGACCGTACTAGTTCGAGAAAATTTCTGATGTTCCAATACACAGGGCACCGGACATGTCCAGACTCCTACTGGACTAGTCTGCTATACTTCACACATATTAGGGTTTATAGTGTGCTACACATTCCACGCGGATTTTACTCAGCACATCGGACAAGTCCGGTCCTCAGAGCGGACTAATCCGACCATCGGGATCTTTAATGGTAATAATTTTGGAAACACAATAAATAGGAGATCCACGACCCCACAAACACAACTCTCGTATTCTACTATCAATAACTGAAACCCTAGCGCTGGCACTCGTCCGAAGAGGACAAAAACACATCTCCCCACACATCTAAGTTCTTCAAAAGTGAAAATCTTTGAGGATTCAGATTTGGGATTGGGAGATTGTTGTTTTTGCGTCATTGAGCTCTTGCGGTTTGATCTCTTTACACTCTTGCATTACTTTTGATATTTTCGAGTGTATTAGATCACTTTTTCTGTTGTAATCTTTGAGGGAGCCCTCAACGTTTGAGGTCGCCCCACCAACTCTGTAATTACCCATGATAGTGGAATCAAGTCAGCCTTGTGTGGTAACATGACGAGGGAAAAGGGTTTGAAGAGAACTAGCTCTGTGTGGACCTCCTCAATGAGGACGTAGATCTCTTTGGTGAGATCGAACCTCGGTAAAATCCGTGTCCTGTGTGCTCATATCTTTACTTTCGCAATTATCATTATTTAGAGCATTAAGTTGATAAAACTTGCAATCTGAATTAACATTGTATTCCATGTGCAATTTTGCAATACTAACTGTTCAATCAAGTGTTCTGAATAGTTTTTTAAATTCCGCTGCTAAGATATTTACAATTTCTGCATTAACACTTGATCAGTTCAACACATAAGCACACAAGACTAGTCTGTAGTTACACCAGACAAGTCCGGCCCACCAGGAATTTTACGATTTGATTAACTGTGCAGGAAAATTTTCAAACCCCCTCTCTAGGCCACATTCAATACTAAACAGCTTGGCCTTCCAGCCTGCCATTTTTGCCGCAACTCTATCTTGGACGTGAGTCAAATGCCCGATACGGACACGGCCTAGCGACATCGGCAGCCCCATATAGGTGAGAGGACAACCCACCCGTTGGCATTTGAAGTTCTCCAAGACGTCATCCAAATTTATTCCCTCAAATTTGATTGCCACCACAGAGCATTTTGCGTTGTTAATCTGAAGACCTGACGCTTCCCCAAACAAGTGTAGTATGTGGCGCAGGAAAGAAACCTCTGACTTTATGGGATTAATGAAGATCACTACATCATCAACATAGATCGAGGTCCTTAAGCGAGCCTGCCCCGTCGTAAGCTCAGACAGGTATCCGTGCTCCGTAGCAACTTGAAGAATTCTGTGGAGAGTGTCAATCACTAAAATAAACAAGGTACAACGACAAAGGGTCACCTTGTTTGAGGACTCGTCTGTGTTTGATTGGAGGCCCGATGTACCCATTAAAATGAATCCTCGCGGTGGCCGTAGAGAGCAGCATGGTGATCCAATTCATCCAGCGCACTGGGAAGCCCCTTGCATGCAGTACCTCGAACAAATACTCCCATGAGATGGAGTGAAAGGCTTTTGAGATGTCTAATTTGAAGAGGAGTACGGGCTTGCGCTTGCGATGGTGAAGCTGAGACAAATTCTGCACGTATAGGAAATTCTCTTGAATGCTTATGTTGCAGATAAAGGCACTTTGAGCCTCGGAAATGACGTGACTGTGAGACCTATGTGCTGAATACATTGGCAATTATGTTAAACATGTAGGTTTACACGCAAAGTTTTGAATATACTTGAGAAACATACTTCGCACCAGTTGAACTTTTGCTGCACGTGATCTGCACGTATTTTGCGTTCTGGAATGTCCTAACTTTTCTTTTATAATGCATAGCAGCTGATTTGGACTGTCCTAACTTTCTATGTGCTAAAATAATCATGCGCCTGCTATGTTTTTCATTTGCAATGTTTCAAACTTGTTTTACACTAATGGGGCGATTTTCTTAGTATTTTTGTACTATGTTTTTTATGTGTTTTGGCTGATCATGGTGGACATTATCTTGCTATGTTTGCAACATGCTTATGTGAGTGGCTCACGTAAGGTGTTGTGGTTTTCGAACTAACGAGAGTAAAGTCGAGGACTTGTGATCAGAAGAATTAGTTGTTTATTCATGTGCAGATGTTGGTTGAGGTCGAGATACAGCTGGTGACAGGATCCATAGATCTAGTTCTAGGGAGAAGATGAGGTTCAACAACCAAGTTCGGGAGGAATTGTGCTTGAGTTGATCAGGAGGTCACGCAGCATGTTTGGATCAAGAACAATGCATATGAAGGTATCGTGGATGTTATTAGAAGGTGTTTGCACATGTGAAAGGAGTGCATGTACGTGGAAACATGGTTCCAAGGCATGATGAAGAGAATTGGATGTAAATAATTGGTCGGAAAGGTCTAACCGGCTTGATTATGCCTCAGGCTGCGGCTGAGGTGGTTATGATTCGTTTATAGAAAGTTTCGAGTTTGTTTTGGTTAGATTTCCTATGGGTCATGAAGTTAAGTTGTTTTAGGAATGTTGGATATGTTCCTAAGGTGTTTGTAAGTTTTAAGATTGCTTCTATCTGCGTATAGAAGAGTCTTGAGCAGTTATGGAAAGTTTCGGCTTAAACTGAGTAGGATTAGAGTCCTAGTTAGGACTGGGTTGGCCTAAGGGCTGGTTATAAAAGCAAGGGAAGCCAGAGCTCGTGGAGAGACGATTTTGGGCTGTTCCTCTTGTGTTTTGATTAATAAAATTTGTGGTTTAGAGAAGCTTTTCTGCCTTATTCGTCCGACTTGTTTTAGACAAGTTTTTCTCGTCGAGTTTCTGCACAGCACTACGTTGCGTTAGTGTATTTATTATAACTCGAGTTTTACAAATCCAATTGACGTGATTATTTTTGAGTTGTGTTCACAACTTGATTATATTTCATCTGTGAAAGTTTCACGGTTATTGGATTTGTGGTTTGTGATGTACACAAGTATCTTTGAAGTGTTGAAGATATGTTTTTACTCGGGTAGAACAGATTGACCCTTGTTCAATGTTTCGATCATAACTTGAGTTTTTGTTGATAGTTTTTTCTTGATTCTTGTTGTGACTTCTTTGTGAATTGAGTTTTTACAATCTATACTGGTTTTATCACGATTGGTTATGTTCAGATTAGTCGCACAACATTGTTTTCTGAACAGATCAATTTTCTATCGAGGGGTTTTTGTTGCTTCAGCTAAAAAAGTTTAAATCTACCATTCATCCCTCTCTGGTATCTTTTCACGTGCTCTTCAATCCTACAATGACCAATTTCCTCTCTGAGTCTTAAAGATAGGCATTTTGATATTAGCTTGGCCGTGGAGTGAATGAGGCTAATTGGTCTAAAATCACCCGCACTGTCAGGATCGTCTAGCTTTGGTAAGAGAATTATTTCCGCCCTATTCAGCTTTCGGAGACAGGTACGATGGAGTGTTGGGAGTGGAAACTATTCATCACATTTAGTACCTCCGGTTTGATGATTGACCAACATGATATGTAAAAGGAACTGGTGTACCCATCCGACCGTGGAGCCTTGTCTTCTGGCAATTCCTTGATGGCCCTCCAAACCTCGTCCTCAACAAAAGGGCGATCAATGCTATTGTTCTGCACCCTTGCTAGATTAAGCTCCAGCTAGTTTAGGCTAAGTGACTAGTTATGACTAGTTCCAATGACTCTCTGGAAATATTGCTGCAAGATATTACTCTTCTCCACATGCCCTCGGCAAGAGATTCATGCTTCATCTTTGAGGTGCATTATATGTTTCTTGGTTGCGCATGCATTGGCCTTGATGTGAAATAATTTTGTGCAAGCCACGCGGATCCAGTTAAACCTCGATTGCTGGCGCCTTCTTGAAGTCTCAATCGCCACAAGTCCCAGGACTCGACACTTTAGATCTTTGTGGAGCGCATGCTTCTTTGCCCAAAGGGGCCGCCCTTCTTGGGCCGAGTCCAGACAAAAAATGATTTCATTTGCCAAATGTAATTGTTCCCTTGCCCGTCCAAAAGTATTTTTGCTCCACTTTTTGAGTTCTTCAGTAGTGTGCTTGAACTTGAGGTTCAGCGTCGACATGGCCAACGAGCCCGGTCACAGCTGCGCCCATGCAACTTGGACGACTTCAGTGAAGCCTGGCACTTTTGCCCAGAAGTTTTCTATACACTTCAGAAGCACTTTAGTACCGACCATGATATGCATGCATAAGCAAGCAATGCAGCTGTCACTCGAGTATGAGTCCTTTGAGGTTTTACCATTGGAGCATACATGGAGCAACCCTCTACCAAACAAAAGCCCCCTCTTGAGCCTTGCGGCCATGACAGTAATCTAAACCCATTCTCTTCACGATCAAACCACTCATGTCATATCAGAATATGCCTAATTAATTAGCCAAGCTGCTCCATTTAAAATCGTGTGCCAGTATTATAAAGCTTAGTGACTTCCTTCACAAAGTGATTCCTAGAATCCAGCAGGCACAAATCCCCAAACTCAAGTCTCGTGCACGTATGCACCATACCAACCAAAATTAACCTGCTAGATTCCTATCCACTAATTCACCATTTCCAATGTCACATAGTATAATTTAGAATTAATGTGTCTCTAATTTCCCTAGCACTTACTAAGCATAAATAATATTCAAATCCAACTGTCGAAGTGTGTGAACAAGACTTCCCTGGACCTGCTTTGAGAGCAGCCCGCGAAGGTTCTTTTTTAGGCAGGGACTTAGTCTCCGGTGAGGTCGCGTGTATGAGGTATAGTGAGACGATGGTTTAACGTGGTTCGGGCCGCCAAAGCATAACACCTACTCCATAGCTAGAGTTGTATTGCATGTGAGTGCTTGAGTGGCTTGTGTGAATCTAAGGTTGCCTCTTCTTTATAGGTTGGTGGCTGCCCGATCCTTTTGTAGTAAGGCGGGCACCTTACAGGTGAGGTTCGGGGCCCGACAGGTGGCCCTAGACACTAGGTAAGAAAGGATCATACATGACATGCCCGAACGAAGAAGGGAGATGAACAAACTTTGCGTCTCCATCATCGTGTCTTGCATTACGTTGTCATTAGAGACGGGCAGCAAGGCGCGTCACCGATCAGACTAGGTGCAAGACACGCTCAAAATTAGCACGTCTCCTTTCACTGAGTCATAACAGACGAGCTTTACGAGGTCACTGGAGATGGGCGGGAAGCGCGTCGTCCATCATTGCGAATGAGAGACGCGCTCTAATGCAGCGCGTCCCAGATATTTTGAATGATCTGAGACGTTCTTTATGACAGCCCACCGCACATTTGTCGACTTATCTGAGACGTGCTACAAGGAAGCGTGTCTCCTTATTTAGATAATCCAAGACATCCTCTGTTTCAGCGCGTCGCGGATTCTTTACAAGCAAGTTCAGTGCAACGCTAACAGGAGACACTCTCTGCTAGACACACCTCCCCTATTAGGTACCCCACCCCTGATTATCCTGGTTCCCGACTGCATCCTGGAGCTAGCCAGGATTTGGCAACCGCATTGCCAGTGTCAGCAACATACACATATAGAAAACATATGTAGCCAAATGTCTCCTGTTCATCTATCTTAACATGTAACTAATCAAATATTAACAAAGTGTACACACATTGACCAATCAAATGTTAACAAGTGTAAATCGTGGTTACCATGTAATAATTTACATAGAATTCCCTGTTCATTCAGCTTAATATGTAACAAATTTACACAAAGTGTCACCTAATCCTTTATTAAGTAATGAAATTCTCCGTTTTAATTAATGATTTCAGAAAAGATAAACCTGCATAGGATGTCTCTAACTTGCTCAAGGCTACGATGTTCAGCATTCCTTTAGAAGGGTCTGTAGTCCTGCCACACGATAAAATGAGATGTAGCAAAAGATTAGTAATAAAGTAAAATAAATGCACTTACACATACATTGCAATTAGGTGGCTCTCCAAATAAAGCCATGTGTATGCAGACGTGGAAGCCGCATGTGTTGCCCGGAGCTTGTTGTGGGACGTCGAATATAGTATAATGTGTAAGCTGTCGACATTTTCCTTTTACTTGTCCAAAAGCCCTAAACAAAAACATTCACAGTTAATGTAAAATTATCGTGCAAGGAAACTAAAGTGAAGAAGGAACTTACTCGTCAATAACAGAAGAGATATCATTCCATGACCGGGTCTTTCGCTCACCAGTTTTTTCATCTGTCGGCCTTGAGGAGTCACAGTACCAAACCTGGTCATACCGTGTAGATATTGCTATGGTTGCCCAATGGTTACTCGTGTTGAACAGTAGGACTAGGAGGTCCTTATCACTATATTATTTCATTTCCTTCACAAAATATTGAATAACTTCTTTTCTGCCCTTCGCCGTTTGCAGAAGAGGTTTCGCTACAGCTTGCAGGTCAAGATATGCAGTAGACGCGTTTGGCATGTTATGACGAGCATGTTGTTGCTGGTACCTACACAAAAAATGCCAAATTTGTCACATATAACACTTGTATTGAGTATGTATTGAAGAACCCAGTTTTTGAGGAGACTTACAATGTGAAGCAGCGTATTAAGGATATATCCAACACGTTGAAGTTGAAAAGTCATAGAGATCGGACCATGAGATGACAAAAGCGCCATCACCCGAGAGAAAGTGTTTATCCTTCAATGACACTAGTATGGTATCACACTTTTTACAATTTTCCATGCAGTATTGATGAAGCTGAACACATTGTTTAGTAACTTTTTTAAGTGCAGCCGCAATTAGCATTGGCTTTCGCAGTTCATACTTCGGGTTTGCATGCATCATAGCTTTTAGCACCCTCGGGTTTAGTTCTAACTCTTTCATTGGTTTCTTCCAACCTTCCTTCGACGATAATTGCTACTGTGACAGATGTTGACGGCTGTTATATACCAATTTCATCCGTCAATTCAACTCAATTATGTGAAGGATTTGTCATTTTTTGCACACATCACCTTTCTATCTAACCCAATTCCACTTGGACTTGGAGAAATATGTGTATGCAACATTTTATGCAGGAAATGAGGAAATGTAGAGGGACCAATCCTATAAAATATCATCCCAGCTAATCAGGCGACGACACGTGGCATCCCATGGATTAAATGGCCCACAAACAGAAGTATCCGAGGAGATCCAACGGTGTATCACCCAAATACATCAAGGGGGCCCACCTAGCAGCCACCTGGAGGAAGCAATCCACGTTTGGAGTGCTGACCAGGTCGGTCGAACCAGGGGTTCGGCTGACCCCTTCCTAGTGCCAAACGTAGTCAAACGATGCGTGTTGGCTCCTCTTGGCTTGAAGGAGTCAATGGTGACTGATTCGCGAGGTTTTGGTGGCGGGAACCGACCTCAACACTAGTACAAATAGGACCCCCTACCCCTCACTTCAACACACACCACTCGAGCTTCATCTCTATTGTATAATCTATCATCCATAGTCTTAGGGGAGTTAGGTTGTAGAGAGGAGAGTCTCTAGTCCCAAGTCCAAATTGGGAAAGGACTAAGGAGTCTCTCTCTTCCCAATCCTGCATTGGGAAAGGTATGGCTCATGTATTCTTTCTTGTATTTGTGACTTTTTGCATAATAAAGATAGTATCTTTAGTCTATACTTATACATATACTTGGGCAAAGCGTTTCTTGTTTGATTGTGGAGTCCATGTATGTGGAAGGTATAACTTCTATGATTGTTTCATCATGAACAAATCTCATCATCATAGAACCTATAGACCCCCACTATAGTCTAGTTAATTATAACATAACTAGGTTAGTATGGATAATTATGTTGTGTATCAACATTGGTTCAATGATGATTCAATTCATTGCCTTAGGATGGCTTGTGCCTAGGCTCTTAAGGTAATTACTAAATATGCTAGCATGGTGCTTGGATAGCTAAGTAGCATTGGATGCCTCATAGACCCACAGATTGAAGAGGTAGGCAGTAGGTGGTGACAGCCCTATCTGTCCTTTGTAATCCTCCACATTCGGCTATGCCACAGGCTCTTGGCGGGAGTCTCCCTAGTATTGCTAGGGGTAAGCCTGTGCTCGATGTGTTGAACCACATAGCATAAGTATTCCCTATTAATCTAGCTTATGGATCATTAGTTTAGACTATGTATATGTACAATAGAGCACAGTAGGGGTACCTCCATAACTCTCAACCTTAACTAAGGATCCTCTTATCCCCCTTAGACTTGAAAGCTTTTGTGTGTGTCATACTACCTCCACTATTATTTTATCCATCCTTACTAGATTCTTACCTAGACCTTTCTACCCTTTCCACTTAATGATTGTTATACCTCTTCCCTGCCTTCCTTTGGGATCAAATAAATGACACCCTTGGGAATACTCTTAATGGGAAATGCTACAATGATATTTCTGTGCGCTTGAGGAATTCACTCTGTGATACAGTAGAACCATTAACAAGCATTTTTGACACATCAGTTGGAGATGTTTAGTTAATGGTGCATAAGGAATACCAACAAGCATTTTTGGCACCGTTGCCGGGGATTATTCGTTAGGATATCTTAGGAGCCGTCAACAAGCATTTCTAGCGCCGTTGCCGGGGAAGGCAAATAGATATATAACATGAATGCGTGAATAGGATAGAACCCTGGGTAGGATTTTAGTAGGATAACCATTCTTTGTTTTCACATTTATTTTAAATGTGAAAACAAGGTAGTGTATGTCTGGTTCCGCCTGCCGGAAAACTTTGTTGAAGATCCTGAATGTCTTTTGAGAGACTAACCCCGTGTCGTTACTCCTCAGAATATTCGAGCTGCAAAGCAAGCCAGCATTTCTGCACCAACAATCCAAACGCCAATGGCTCAGAAGACCCTTCGTGAGTTCTCAGCTCCCTCTGCTAACGATGTGCCTATTGGGCCCACTGTTAACATGGGAGATGTGAACTTTGAGATCAAAACTGGCCTTATCAGTATGGTGCAAGCCAAACCATTATGTGAGAAGGCTAACAAGGATGCAAGTGCTCACCTGCAACAATTCCTCGA
Source organism: Tuctoria greenei (assembly GCA_036927565.1). Lineage (NCBI taxonomy): Eukaryota > Viridiplantae > Streptophyta > Magnoliopsida > Poales > Poaceae > Tuctoria > Tuctoria greenei. The sequence goes on along the minus strand of JAYESD010000003.1, from coordinate 68,159,533 downwards.
GATCTGCAGCACTTTTAAGATCAAGGACGTGTCTTCAGATGCGGCCCGTCTAAGACTGTTCCTGTTCTCTCTCCTTGGGAGAGTGAAACAGTGGTTCTACGCGAACCAAAGTTCTGCAGACACTTGGGAGAAGAGTTCTACGACATTCCTCGCCAAACTCTTTTCGTTGGGCAAAATCAATGCCCTACGTCAAAGGATTTCCAGCTTTTAGCAAGAGTTAAATTATCTATTCCCGGGGCATGGGAAAGGCTTCAGGAGTACATTCTAGCCTGTCCCCACCATGGGATGGATGACTGGCTCCTTATTTAGAATTTCTATAATGGGCTGATCCCATCAGCTCGTGACCATTTGGATGCTGCCGCTGGAGGAGCCTTCTTCTCATTGACGGTTCCAAAAGCTAATGATCATATTGAGAAGATGGTGTACAACATGGGATGGAATGATGAGCGTCTCCATACCCGACAGCAAGTCATGCACATCTTGAAGGAGGTGGACATGATCACTGCAAAATTGGACCTCCTAATGAAGAAAATTTATGGACAAGCCAGTGGTGAAGTGTCTGGCAATGCCTATGCCCTAGACTCTCACATCACGTGTGAAGTCTATGGCAACACGAGTCATATGGGCAATGATTGCCCAGAAACTCATGAGGATGCCCTATACCTCGCAAACAACAGAAATTTCAACAACAACAATGGCTATCGCCCAGGAGGTCAAGGGTGGGGTCAACAACGCCCATTCTTTCAAGGAGGGTACAACAGCAATGGCAACCCTGGAAATCAGCCCAACTTGAGAGAACTTGCCATTAGCCAGCTCAAGATCAACGATGCCCTATCCAAGAGGCTATCAGCTAATGACAAGACCCTGGAAAACATCAATGCCAAGATTGAAGGACTATCCTCAGCATTCAAGAATCAACTAAGCTTCAACAAGATGTTGGAGACTCAGATGGCACAACTTGCTGCAGTTGTCCCTCCATTGGAAAACAACAGAATTCCAGGGCAGCCAGAAGCCCAGTGGAGAACGTCAATGCAGTGGTTACGAGAGGAGAAAAGACCACTCGTGACCCACATTATCCCACAAAAGAAAAGAGGACAACTGAGCCTGAGAAGGAGGATGTCCCAAGTGAATTACTTGGTGAGAGAATGGCCAAACACTTTGAAGACACCAACTTATTGCCTTTCCCTCACAGACAAAGGAAGCCAACAGTGGATGAGCAATTCAATCGTTTTGTTGAGATCATCCAAAAGATCCACATCAATGTGCCCTTAATTGATGCGATGCAAGTACCCACTTATGCTCGCTATCTCAAGGACATACTGATCAACAAACGACCATTGCCCACCACTAAGGTCGTCAAGCTTATGGAAGACTGCAGTGCAGCCATCCTTAATAGGCTTCCTGAAAAGAAAAAGGACCCCGGATGTCCTACCATTTCATGCTCAATTGGGGCTCACCACTTTGACAAGGAACTTTGTGATCTGGGAGCATGTTCAAGGTACACAGGATTGGCAACAACACATGGATGCTCAATTCACCAACTTCAACACAGCGCTACAACTACAACAAGCCGATCTTGTAGCGTACTTCCGTCATCAAGGGTTCATGAAGAACAAGCTTGGGGGAGGACCCCCACTTGAGGTAACATGTATCACATTCCTTGCATATTTATTTTTCATCCATCCATCATCCACCTTGCATTTAATATATATATATATATATATATATATATATATATATATATATATATATATATATATATATATATACATAGGTTAGATTTGCTTTCATCAAATAAAGATGTGTGGCAAGAATGATTAGAATTCACATAGATGAAATCATGAATAGTTGCTCTGTTTTATTTTCTTAAGTCTCTAGTTTACAACTTGCTACTCTCCGAATATTGCTTTCATTTGTTTGAAATTCTTTTACCTTAATTTGGAAGTTGTGGGTAGCAAAAGCTTAATCTAATTCTAGGTTGTTGCAAGATTAGAATTAGTAATAGGGCTGCTAGTCCTAGTTTGAAAGTAAAACATAGATTTCTGGAGAAATTCTAAAAAGATTAAGTTTCCCTCAATTGATTGGAAAGACCTACCAAAGCCATATGATGTTCATACATAGACAAAACTTATGCATATGCTATTTGCTTTCACATTGAGTCTAGTCAAACTAGTATAGACCTAGGTGAGAAATAATTCAACTCTTTTTGAATTCAATACTTCACTTGCACATGCTATACTTCTACACTAGAAGTAAGCAAAACGTCCATCATATCCACCATACCACAAGAAAAAGAGAAACTCCATGTTATTCATGTTTAGCACTCTCTTCAAAATTCATTGCAAATAAAGGGAGTAGAAGACATGGCTACAAAAAGAAAATGAAAAAAAAAGCATGCTTACATCATAAGCATGAGAAAAAAAGTGAGAAAAGAAAAGTAGCCATGTTTCATCCCTGCAAAAGAAAGAGAGAATATACCAAAAAGGAGTTATATCTCAAGTATCCACATCCACTTCCACTCCATCACACATGCACTAGTCTTGAATCAAAAAGTTTTGATTTGAATTCTCCTAAGGCTTACTCTTCTGACTTAGCAATATATGTGATGCAAATATGCCTACTTACTTTCATTACCAAGCTCCACATAAAAGCCATATTCAATGAGTAGGAATAGTAGAGGCACAATGCTTTGGTGAGGAAATATTTCCACTGTCCACAAAGGAGTGGTTGAGAGAATCAAATTGAGGTACTTAATATCTAAATTGAATTCACTGGGATTTAGGTGGAACTTGATTTCTAGGCTATGTTTGCTCCATCTGCTATTGTACCTTTCAACTACTCATGAATATGAAAAAGCATAAGCCCCATGATAACTTAAGAAAGATAGAGTATCATAGCCAATTTCTGCAATACTAGGTAGAGTATCTTGTTGTGCATTAGATACTTTTGAAAACAAGACATTGTAGCAACTCCTGATCATCAACCTAAAGTCTTTACTTTGCTCGGGACGAGCAAAGGATAAGCTTGGGGGAGTTTGTTGACGATTGTTATATACCAATTTCATCCGTCAATTTAACTCAATTATGTGAAGGATTTGTCATTTCTTGCACACATCACCTTTCTATCTAACCCAATTCCACTTGGACTTGGAGAAATATGTGTATGCATCATTTTATGCAGGAAATGAGGAAATGTAGAGGGACAAATCCTATAAAATATCATCCCAGCCAATCAGGCGACGACACGTGGCATCCCATGGATCAAATGGCCACAAACAGAAGTATCCGAGGAGATCCGACAGTGTATCACCCAGATACATCAAGGGGGCCCACCTGGCAGCCACGAGTGCTGACCAAGTCGGCCGAAACAGGGGTTTGGCCGACCCCTTCCTGGCGCCAAACGTGATCAAACGACGCGTGTTGGCTCCTCCTGGCTTGAAGGAGTCAATGGTGACTGATTCGCGCGCTTTTGGTGGCGGGAACCGAGCTCAACACTAGTATAAATAGGAGCCCCTACCCCTCACTTCAACACACCACTTGAGCTTCATCTCTATTGTATACACTATCATCCATAGTCTTAGTGGAGTTAGGTGTTAGAGAGGAGAGTCTCTAGTCCCAAGTCCAGATTGGGAAAGGAGTAAGGAGTCTCTATCTTCCCAATCCTACATTGGAAAAGGTATGGCTCATGTATTCTTTCTTGTATTTGTGACTTTATGTATAATAAAGATAGTATCTTTAGTCTCTACTTATACAGATACTTGGGCAAAGCGTTTCTTGTTTGATTGTGGAGTCCATGTATGTGGAAGGTATAGCTTCTATGACTGTTTCATCATGAACATATCTCATTATCATAGAACCTATAGACCCCCACAATAGTCTAGTTAATTATAACATAACTAGGTTAGTATGGACAATTATGTTGTGTATCAACATCAATGATGATTCAATTCATTGCCTTAGGATGGATTGTGCCTAGGCTCTTAAGGTAATTACTTAATATGCTAGCATGGTGCTAGGATAGCTAAGTAGCATTGGATGTCTCGTAGACCCACGGATTGAAGAGGTAGGCAGTATATGGTGACAACCCAATCTGTCCTTTGTAAGCCTCCACATTCGGCTATGCAACTAGCTCTTGGTGGGAGTCGCCCTAGTATTGCTAGGGGTAAGCCCATTCCCGATGTGTTGAACCTCATAGCATAAGTATTCCCTATTGATCTAACTTATGGATAATTAGTTTAGACTATGTATATGTATAATAGAGCATAGTAGGAGTACCTCCATAACTCTCAACCTTAACTAACCTATAGGATCCTCTTATCCCCCTAAGACATGAAAGCTTTTGTGTGTGTCATGTAGGATCTAAGAGCAAGTGAAAAGCTACCAGAGGGAAGATGAATGGTAGATTCAAAAATCTTACGCAGAGGAAACAATTAAATCCCAACCCCTTCGGCAGAAAAACGATCTGTTAAATAAATCGTGTGTGAACTAATATAAACGTGTTTTACCGTGACAAAAGTGATATATATCAGAGAGAATCAAGTCAAGAAGACAAAAGAAGAAGAATCACTCAAGTCCGTCGAGAGAAACTCAAGTTATGATCGAAAGATCGAACAAAGGTCAATCTGTCCTACCCGAGAAAAACAGTTCTAAAACGTTGCAAAGAAACTCGTGTAGATCCGAAATAAAAAATCCAATGACCGTGAAATTTTGATAGATGATATATAATCAAGTTATGAAGAAAACAAGAAAGAATCACGTAAATTGGATCTGTAAAACTCAAGTTATGATAAAACCACCGACGAAAGGTAGTGCTGTTAAGATACTCGACGAGTAAAACTTGTTTGGAACAAGTCGGACAAACAAGGCACAAAAGTTACTTCAAACTACGAATTTTATTCAATAGAACACAAGAGGAACAGCTCCAAAGTCGTGCACCACGAGATTTGGCCTCCCTTTCTTATATAACCAGCTCGAAAGCCAACTCAACTCAAATCAGGACCCTAATCCTACTCCGTTCACAAATCAAAACTTTCCATAACTGCTTAGGACTCTTCTATATGCAGATAGAAGTAATCTTAAGACTTCCAAAACCATAGGAACGTATCCCACATTCCTAAAACAACTCAAATTCGTGACCCACACGAAATCCTATCATAACCAACTCGATACTTTTCATATCGAGCCATAATCGACTCCGTCGCAGCCGAAGTCATCAACCGATACGATCCGATCCTTCCAACTAGATATTTCCTTCCTTAGCCCATCTTCGGTACCATGTTGCCACGTCATGCACCGCATGCATACATTCAAACACCTTCCTTCGACGTCCAATAACCTTCATATGCACCGCCCTTGATTCAATCATCCTGCGCGACCTCCTGACCCGCTCAACCACAATTCCTCCTGAATTTGGTTGTTGGAACCTCATCTCCTCCCTGAGACTAGTCCAAAGGATCCTGTCACCAGCCATGACTTGAACTCAAGCAACACTTGCACATGAATAAACAACCAATCCGTACGAGCCCAAGTCCGCGACTTGACTCTATCAGTTCCGAACACAACACCTTACATGAGCACCTCACATAAGCATGTTGCCAAGCATAGCAAAACGATATCATCCATATCAACCAAAACGCACCAAAAACTTAGTAAAAGAATACTAAGCAAACTTTTCATGAGTATAAAACATGTTCGAAACATTTCACATGAAAATTTGGAACATTACGATCAAGCTCCGAACCTTGCCAAAGCTAACCGAAGCTTGAGCCGGAGCTTACCAAAGCTAGTACAACCTAGCACCGAAGCTTACCAAAGCCAGTCGAACCTAGCATCGGAGCTAACCAGAACTAGTTGGAACTAGTCAACCCAAAAGCCGGAGCTAGAAAAACATGTCGGAGCTAAAGACAAAGCTCCTAGGAGCTACCCAAAAACATGATGGATCTTGACAAAGTAAGTCGGACCTATTGTTGGACCTTGCAGAAGCTCGAAGCTAGAGTCGGACCTTGCTAAAAAGATGTTATGGCAACATTCAAAACTTTTATTGTCAAAGCCAATGTATTTAGCACACATAGGTCTCACAATCTCCCCCTTGATGAGTGCATTGGAAACACCATTTAAAATCCGAACATTGGCATGAAAAGTTTTGAGAACAATTTTCCCCCTTTTTGAAAATCAAATGAGATAGAAATAAGTTTCTCCCCCTATACATATTTCCCCCCCTTGCATAATTCACCATATTATCTCTCCCCCTTTGACAATGTATTCAGCAAGGTTCAAAAGAGAAATTTTAATTGTTATGAGCATATTATAATATATACATAAAACAAAGCTCATCCAATTCATACTATCAAGTAACTTACACTATCACAACAATGAGATACATAAAGTAGTGTAAGCCATGCTAGAGATCAAATGTAATTTTCAATTTAAGCAAGTCATGATATCACAAACTTAACTATTTCAATACCTAAAAGCATGACACTTGTTGCTGCATTTTATTATTTTTCAAAGCACAAAATTAGATAATATGATATTTGCAAGAGATTATATGCGCATCTGCCTTATTCTAACCAACCAAGCCAAGCTTATGTCATTTGACAATTAGAAGCTTAAGGACATGGTTTTAGTCATACACAAATTCTTCCAAGTTCATATCTAAGTGCAATGATGAGCCATCTCAAAAGAAGAAGTGTGATGCATGCATATTCTCTTGATCTTTTATCAATTCATATTTGTTCATAAAAACTCCACATGTGAGTTGATTTCTTGATTAATTCTTTACAATTAAAAACACTTGTGAACATGAAACAAGTTCAAAACAGCAAGAAAGTTCGATCATGACACGATTTAGTGTAAGTAATTATTCCAATTACTAGTCATGGCAAAAACTACAAAATGTATAACATGAGTAATGTAGTAAGAACTTTCAGCATGCAAAAGGAATCACAAGTCATATATGTATGAAATAGTATGCTCATATTATTTTAGTTCAGATTCACACATACATTTCCTAGGTTTCAAAACTCCCCCTCAATTTAAGCCATGAGGATGCATAACCCCTATTTCACTACGAATGTAACAAAAACGAGTGAAATCCAAAGGTTTTGTAAAAATGTCAACCAATTGTTGTTCGATATCTACATGGTGAAGCACAATGTTTCCTTTTTCAACATTATCATGGATAAAGTGATACCTAATGTCAATGTGCTTAGTTCTAGAATGTTGCACAGGGTTTTTAGCAATGCAAATAGCACTAGTGTTGTCACAAAACAGTGGAACACTATCTAAATCAACCCCATAGTCATTAAGTGTTTGAACAATCCAAAGAATTTGTGAACAAGCACTAGCAACAGCTACATATTCATATTCGGCGGTGGATTGTGCAACTCAACTTTGTTTTCTGGATGACCATGCAACAAGTGAATTACCAAGAAAATGACAAGCACCGGAAGTACTTTTACTATCAATCCTACAACCTCCAGAATCAGCATCAGAAAAAGCTTTCAAAGTAACGGTTGAGGAAGAATGAAGAAAAATGCCAAATTCTTGAGTTCCATGTAAGTACCTGAGAATCCTTTTGACGGCTTGACGATGTGAAAGACGTGGGGAGGCTTGAAACCGTGCACAAAGACATACGCTGAATTGTATGTCCGGTCTTGATGCCGTGAGGTACAAAAGTGATCCGATCATGCTTCTATATTCTTTTTGATCCACAGTTTCACCATCTTCATCAAGTTCAAGTGTTGTTGTTGTTCCCATTGCTTTCCGAAGAGGCTTGCTTTTGTCCATGTTGAAGCGCCTTAGGAGGTCTTTTGTATACTTCGTTTGTTGCACAAAGGTACCCTCCTTGGTTTGCTTGATTTGCAGCCCCATAAAGTACGTGAGTTCGCCCATCATACTCATCTCAAATTCTGAACTCATCATAGCTGAAAACTTGGACACAAGATCACGAGAAGCACAACCAAAGATAATATAATCCACATACACTTGAACGAATAATGAGTCATTGCCATGCTTAAGCACAAAAAGAGTTTTACCAACCCTGCCCATGGTAAACCCCTTTTCAAGTAAGAATGTTTTTAACCTATCATACATACCACGCTCTAGGGGCTTGTTTAAGACCGTACAAGGCTTTGGACAGTTTGTAAACATGATTAGGAAAATCTGAATTTTCAAAACCCGGTGGTTGTTTGACATAAACCTCCTCATATATGTAGCCATTAAGAAAAGAACTTTTAACATCCATTTGATATAGCTTAAAACCTTTAGATGCAGCAAAAGCTAACAAAATCTTATGGCTTCTAATCTAGCAACACGAGCAAAAGTTTCATCAAAATCTAGACCTTCAACTTGAGGAAACCTTGAGCAACCAACCTAGCCTTATTCCTAACCACAACCCCATCCTCACTTTGTTTATTTTTAAACACCCATTTAGTTCCAATTAAAGTGTGACCTTGAGGTGGAGGTACAAGTTTCCAAACATTATTTCTTTCAAAAAAATTTAACTCTTCTTGCATGGCAATAATCCAAGATTCATTAGTGAGTGCGTGTATTATATCTTTGGGTTCAAAAGAAGCAATAAAAGAAGAATGAGCATGAGAGTTTGGATCGCAAACCTGGACCGTGTAACTCGTTCGTGCAAGCTTCCAATAATCTGTCGTGGAGGATGAATTTTGAGAACCCGTAGGGGAGTGGACACTTCACAAGCTTCTTCTTCTTCTTCATGTTCATCACAAATTGATGAGCTTGTGACTTGAGGAGGATCTGGACCAGCAATGGTAGTCGTCGGTGCTGGCTGTGAATCAAAATCAGGAGCTCGAACAATGTCATTAGCTGCTGAAATTTAGGGCAGCAGCTCCACCTCTTCCTCATCTTCAACGAATATGCTCTCCCCCTGCGGATATGGATCTGGACCTGCAATGTCTGAGCTAGTACCTGGGCTACCTTCATCAAAAGACACTTCACAAGTCTCCACAATTTTGTTAGTGTCAAGTAAAAGCACACGGTAGCCTCTAGTGTGAGATGGATAACCAAGAAACAAGCCATCAATGGATCTAGGTTCAAATTTATCAAGATTACCATGTTTATTAACAAAGCATTTGCAACCAAAGACCCGAAAGTGCTTAACACTAGGCCTATGTCCAAACCGGAGCTCATATGGGGTTTTACCTAGCTTAGCGCGCAAGAAAACACGATTTGAGATATAACAAGCGGTTGCAATCGCATCAGCCCAAAATTTCCTAGGAGTTTGATATTCATCAAGCATACTAATGCAACTTTAAAATAAGCAACTAGACACCTATCCTTAGAGGAAGACATGTCAAAATCAGCTTTAAAAACTCTTCCAAACCGGGACATGTTAAAAATAAGCTCACTATTTGAACCTACAACTTTGCAGCAGTTTTTATTGAAAATAATTTCCAGATTTTCATCTAGCAATTATGAAACAGAAAGCAAGTTGTATTTCAAATTTTTGACAAGTGCCACATCCTTCAAAGTGTAGTGATCATTAACTCTAACCGAACCCATAGCAATTATAGGAGTTGAAGAATTATCGGCAAAAGTAACATTCTCTACACGTGACACAAAAGAGAGGGAGGAGAACTATTCTTTGTTACCGGTCATGTGGCGTGCGCAACCTGAATTTACAATCCAAATGTTCTCCTTCCTCAAGCATGTAACATACATGGAAGCACAATGCGTCGATGACTCAATATTGGGGTTAGTCATAAGGCATTTAGGTGTCCAGTACTGAGTCACACAACGTGCAGCAGGAAAAACACGAGAAAGCTGAGATAAAACAGCAGGTTTATGAGTCAAAGTTTGAGGTTTTTTATTCTTAACTACTGACCCATAAGGTGTTACTTGAGTAGCACAAAAATCAGTAGCTCCGGAGGCAAAAACAGAAAGTCCGGAGCTAAAGTTTGAATGTTTTTGACTCATAACAGGAGGTTGCATGTTCCTGGCATTCGGTTTAATATGTGTAACAAATTTTGCATGAAAGTTATGATATCTAGCAATCATTCTTTCCCTTTTCTGCTATTTAGCTAGTCTGTAACAAAAATATATGACATGACCATCTCTACCATAGTAGGTACAATGAAACTTTGTGTTCATGTCTAGATGAGCAAACAACATTTTTACTTGAAACCGAATGAGACAACACCGCTACAGATTTGAAAACCACTTATTTTTGTTTAGGAACTGTTTGAATCAAACCACTTCCTAATGACTTTACAATTATAGGTGGACGTGCCCTAGCATGAGCATGAGAATCAAAACCTAAACTAGTTTTTTCTTTGCAAGACTTGGAAGAATTCAATAGCAAGTTTAGGTTCTTATTCCCATTACAAAACCGATCTAATGTCCTATGCATGTTATCAAGTTTATCGGACAAATCAAGCCAATTTTCACATGAAGTTTTTCCTTTTGATTTGCAATTGGAACAATATTTAACTTCATGAGAACGTAAAGCATTATTCAATATTGAAATTTCATTCATAGCATCTTTTAGTTTCTTTTCAAGATCATCACTACTAAAACAATGCAAATCAATTGTAGAACAAGAAGCATCTTTTAAGTTTCCAATGTCATGTGCAGCAAGCTTTTTGTTCTTTTCAATTTCAAGTTCAAGTCTATCTAGAGTGGAGGAGTGTGCAGTTCTTAGTGTGGACAATTGTTCATAGATTAAATCACATGAGGGACAAGAATAATCACTAGGAATCAAGGTTTTCAAACGGTTGATTTCAGATTCTAGTGATTCAATTTTAGCAGCATTATCCCTAAGCTTTTTGTCCTTTTTCTTAACAATAATAGTTGCACGAGAAATTGCATCACACATTTCATTACAGGTAGAACATACCTCATCGTCGACACTGTTGTATTCTGCATCCTCTTGACTTGATCTTGATCTTGTTTTGCCCGCCATGAAGCATAGGTTGGCCAGTTCGTCATCATCTTCATCACTTTCAAAGTCTACATCGCTTGAATCGAGCTCTTGAAGTGCAGTGATGAAACTGTTAATCATCTTGCGTCCTATGGTACCCTTCTTTTTCTTGTTGGGGTTTCTAGAGGTGATCTTGACCTTGTTCCGTTTTTCTTTACGGGTAGTAGGACATGAAAGGTTGGGGAATTCTACGAAAGTGTCGTGTCTTACCACATTCAAAACAGCGTTGAGGTCCAGAGCTTTCTCTCCTTCTAGTTTTCAGATTTTGCAATGCTTTTGAGAACCTAGTAGAGATTAGTGCTAACTCCTCTTCTAGAAATTCCTCGATCTGCTCCAGGGTTAGTGAGGACAATAAAGCAAGAGTATTGCAAGATGATGATTGGCCGGATCTAGGCATATCATGTTGTGAGACAAATGCAATAGACTTATTTAGGTTCTTACATGATAAGATGTCAATTTCATGAGTTTTGAGTTTAGAGTAAAGCACATCTAAAGTAAGTGTACTTATGACAGTAGATTCACGGATAGATGTAACTTTCATCTCCCAAATTGACATGTCTAATGCACTAAGAAGTTGCCTAGCATTTTCAGCATCAGAAAAATTAACGTTGACACTACGCAAGTTACTGAGAATTTTGTTAAAGCGAGCAAAGAGATCATCGATAGAATTACCGGGTTGCATCTCGAAGCGCATGAATTCTTTCTTGAACATGTCTTGCCTTACCTCCTTGATTGTGTTGGATCCTTTGTGATAGTCACAAAGTGCTCTCCATACATCGTATGCCGATCGGAGATGTGCAACGCGGTCGAAGTCGCTCTGAGTGAGTCCTTGGATGATCAAGTTTCGGGCTTTGTTGTTGTTGTCGACGTCCCGTAGGTTTGTAGCTGTAACTTGATCATTAGGTGGCACATCGTAAGGCTTGTACAACTTCTCCCATATTGTGAAGCCTTGCGCCTGGATGAAAGCCTCCATGCGTGCCTTCCAAACCCGAAAATCAATACAAGCAAACACACAATGTTTGGCGGAGTATTTCTCCATGATGATTAGTCAAAAACACGTGCAAATCATAATGATTAGAGCACCATGGCTCTGATACCAATTTTAGGATCGAAGAGAACGTTAAAAGCTACCAGATGGGGGGAGGAAACAATTAAATCCCAACCCCTTTGGCAGAAAAATGATATATTAAAGAAATTGTGTGTGGGACTAATCTAAACGTTTTTCACTGTGACAAAAGTGATATATATCAGAGAGAATAAAGTCACAAAGACAACAAAAGAAGAATCACTCAAATCCGTCTATAGAAACTCAAGTTATGATCGAAAGATCGAACAAAGGTCAATCTGTCATACCCGAGAAAAACAGTTCTGAAACGATGCAAAGGAACACGTGTAGATCAGAAATCACAAATCCAATGACCGTGAAATTTTGATAGATGATATATAATCAAGTTATGAAAACAACCCAAAAATAATAACGTCAATTGGATCTTTAAAACTCGAGTTATGATAAAACCACCGATGAAAGGTAGTCCTGTTCAGAAACTCGACGAGTAAAACTTGTCTGGAACAAGTCGGACAAATAAGGCACAAAAGTTCCTTCAAACTATGAATTTTATTTAATATAACACAAGAGGAACAGCCCCAAAGTTGTGCACCACGAGCTTTGTCCTCCCTTGCTTATATAACCAGCTTGAAAGCCAACTCAATTCAAATCAGGACCCTAATCCTACTCCGTTCACGAATCGAAACTTTTCATAACTGCTTAGGACTCTTCTATACGCAGATAGAAGCAATCTTAAGACTTCCAAACACCTTAGGAACGTATCCCACATCCATAAAACAACTCAAATTTGTTACCCATATGAAATCCTACCATAAACAACTCGATACTTTCCATACCGAGCCATAACTGACTCCGCCGCAGCCAAAGTCATCAACCGGTCTGATCCGATCCTTCCAACCAGATCTTCCCATCCATAAACAATCTTCAGAACCATGTTGCCATGTCATGCACCGCATGCATACGTGCAAACACCTTCCTTCGACATCAAGTAACCTTCATATGCACTGCGCTTGATTCAATCATCCTGCGCGACCTCCTGACCCGCTCAACCACAATTCATCCTGAATTTGGTTGTTGGAACCTCATCTCCTCCCTGAGACTAGTCCAAAGGATCCTGTCACCAGACATGACTTAAACTCAAGCAACACCTGCACATGAATAAACAACCAATCCGTACGAGCCCAAGTCCACGACTTGACTCAAGTCAGTTCCGAACACAACACCTTACGTGAGCACCTCACATAAGCATGTTGCCAAGCATAGCAAAACGATATCATCCATATCAACCAAAATGCACCAAAAACATAGTAAAAGAATACTAAGCAAACTTTCCAAGAGTATAAAGCATGTTCAAAACATTTCACATGAAAATTTGGAACATTACGATCAAGCTCCGAACCTTGCCAAAGCTAACCGGAGCATGAGCCAGAGCTTACCAAAGCTAGTACAACCTAGCACCGGAGCTTACCAAAGCCAGTCGGACCTAGCGCTGGAGCTAACCAGAACCAGTCGGAACTAGTCAACCCAAAAGCCGGAGCTAGAAAAACATGTCAAGCTAAAGACAAAGCTCACCGGAGCTACCCAAAAACATGATGGATCTAGACAAAGTGAGTCAGACCTATTGTTGGACCTTGCAGAAGCTCGGAGCTAGAGTCGGAGCTTGCTAAAAAGATGTTATGGCAGCATTCAAAACTTTTATTATCAAAGCAAATGTACTCAACACACATAGGTCTCACATGTCACACTACCTCCACTATTATTTTATCCATCCTTACTAGATTCTTACCTAGACCTTTCTACCCTTTCCACTTGATGATTGTTATGCCTCTTCCCTGCCTTCCTTTGGGATCAAATAAATGACACCCTTGGGAATACTCTTAAGGGGAAATGCTACAATGATATTTCCGTGCGCTTGCGGAATTCACTCTGTGATCCAATAGAACCATTAACAAGCATTTCTGACACATCAGTTGGAGATGTTTAGTTAACGATGCATAAGAAATACCAACAAGCATTTCTGGCGCTGTTGCCGGGGATGTATTTGTCAGTATATCTTAGGAGCTGTCAACAGCACACCCTTGTTCTTGGCACGTACATTCTTCGCCGGCTTTCCTGGCGGCTGATTAGGTGTAGGGTGCACGACACTTCTAGTGCGAGGTGGAGCCCGATGCGGCTGCTCTTGAAGTGGAGAGTTCTGCGAAAGCTCTACAGTTGGAGACAGATGCAGCTTCTCTGTAACTAGAGGGAATTGCTCTCCAATTGGAGACTTTTGCTACTTCTCTATAACTGGAGGCAACAATAGCTCTATAATTGGAGAAAGATCCATCTGTTCTGGATTTGGATGTAGAAGGAGACGTGCCTCAGGAGACATTGAAGCGGTCAACATAGAAGCAGCAACACCTGCTGTTGCTGCTGGGTCAACAACAATAGTGCTCTGTCTCCACTGAACCCTTCTAGTAACTGCATCCCACACAGCGTTGTATCGTCCGATGGCACTTTGATATCTAGGTTTTTTGTATTTTCATGCACCATGTCCGCCTTGACCACAACATAGGATGTTCTGTCCACCCGAATGTTGTGAAGCATGGTCTGATCGGGATACACTAGCCCTCTCCTGACCTCCATTTGAGCGATTCCTTTGACCATTAGTAGAAGGTTGCATGTTGTTGGCTGAGCCAAGTTATCTAACGTGTCCGGCTCAATGAAGGTCTAGACACTGGTGCCTGAAGATCCTTGTGTGGTTGTCCACCCCCAACTGCTGTAGAAGCAAAGCTGCTCATACGCTTGTCATCGTTGAAAAATGCATTAGGGATTGGTATACCTGCTCCCTCCAGCATTTGCTTCACGTCTCCTAGGATCTCCCTTCTCAGCTATGTTTTGAGCTCCTCGACGTCAACCTGTGATGTCGAGGCTGTTTTTCGCTTGCAATAAGTAGTTTTGTGTTCCAGAAAACCCTCCCTTCAGGTCAACTTACTAGAAACACCATGAACATAGCCTCGTTGGTCTGGTCTTTGCAGGGACTTGATGAGGGCATCATTTTCCCTCTCACCATTTGACTCTTTGCTGCTCAGGTTCCAGGCTCTTTGAGCGACGTCTGCAGTGCTCAAGCTGTAGAAAGTGATACCGCCTGACTCAGACAGTTGTGAACGAGCATACATAAATGGTTTCAGCCATTGACTAAAACTATCGTATGGATTCTGAACACCTAGAAGGGCCAATGCTGAATCATGTTCTTCCCAAATCCTTTTTTACCGGCATAACCGGTGTTGCCAAGGTGGTGGTCAAGCTCATTCTGCGATCAGAGCCACTTCATATGTTCACTTCTCTTGGCAAATTACTGTGATTCACACTTTTCAACAAATCTCGTCCAATCCTCTCCTGACACATGTGGATACTTGTGGAAGGGATACGATTCTTCATTGCTTAGTTTTGTAGGTCCTCCATGCATGAGAGATCATCTTCATAGCTAGCTTCTTCCCCTTCTGTTTCTTATGTTCTGGATATTGAACATATGGTTGGATAGAGCTTTCGAAGAGTTCATCCTTTCCATTTTCGGTCAAGTGATCGAATCTCTCCAGGTTTAGCGGCACCCTATCCCGAGCAGCTAGACCACAAATTCTGGACAATATTGTATTCACATTATGGTCCAGAGGTACGCCTTCATCATTGGACTCATCAACAGTCATAACGTCTGTTGGCCAAGTCATCCGCGACCTTTTCTTTCTTGTGTTACCAGAGGCAGATGCTTCCTCTTCATGTGTGTGCCAGTGGGTCTGCTACTGATGCTCCGTCTAAGACATTTTCAAATTCACAAAAACACTAAAATCCTGTAAAACATTATCAAAGTTCAGTCACATTCGCACAAACGGTCACATAAGGGAGCAAATTCTCTCATGGCATGTGTACCTTAATAAGAAAAAGATCTATGTGCCAAGTGTAATACTCTATGTGTAATACTCTATGGACCATTTGGACTCGAACCAAAGCGCGAACAAACCTTATTAGGGCAGTGCCGAGCTGGTTGACGGGGAGTCGAGGGTCGACGGCAGCAACGCGACAATGATCAAGAAGGCAGTGTCAAGGCGGCGACGAGCTCCGGGGAAGCGCACAGACGCGATGGCATGCTCCGAGGAAGGGGACAAGGCAGCGGTGGTTTCTAAGGTGAGAAGTGATTAGCGTGCGCGAAAAGTAAAAAGTTGTGCTAAGTGTTGCGAAGAGAGCGTGCGAAAGATCTAAAAGTACCTTAGGGCAGTGTCAAGGCAGCGACGAGCTCTGGGGAAGCGGACCGATGCGGCGGCATTCCACAGGAAAGCGTCGATGCGGTGGCAGTTTCTATGGTGAGAAGTGATCAGCGCACAGAAAAAGTAAATAGTAGTGCTACGTGTTGCGAAGAGAGCGTGCGAGAGAGCTAAATGTACCTTAGGGCAACTATTGCAGACATGGCTCAGAAGAGCCACCGCTAAGCGAGTCTCACTTTAGGAAAGTGCATCTCTTTTCTTTTGAAATAATGTACGTCCGTTGCCATAATGTCATTCGGGCACAAAATTCGAAGCGCTCCGACCTCATTGTCGATGACATGTGGCACCGCGCCAAATCTAAATAACAAAAGTGTCTAAATCGGAGACGGACTTTTTGAAAACGCGTCTCACATTTTCTTTCCTGAGATGCGCGCCTTTGTTAGGCGCGTCTCGTATTACATTTGTATCTTTTTAGGCAGAGTCTAAATCAGAGACGATCTTTTTGGAAACGCATCTCACATTATATTGTCTGAGAGACGCGCCTTTGTGAGGCGTGTCTCGCATCACTTTAGTATATTTTTAGGCAGAGTCTAACTCGGGCGTTCTTTGTGAAAACGCATCTCACATTATCTTGCCTGAGAGACGCGCTGTTGTGAGGATTGTCTCGCATCACTTTCCCATTTTTCAGGGGAAACCAAGTGGTACATTCAGTAGTGCTTCCTTAAGAAACATAACAGAAAACATCAATACTTCTCCATAAGAAATAGAGCACATATGACCAATGAAAGTCAAATTTTCACTCAAGTGGCAATATTTTCACACATTTTAGCATATATCACACAAATATCCAAATGGAAGTCATTTTTTTTCACTCGATTGACCATATTTTCACATATTTGGACATTTTTACACACAACCGATTTGGTACTTTACGTTGCGGTCTTGGTTTTTTGAAATTCTTGACTTTTTCATGGTGACCGTTCTACAAGTAAGGAAGTTCGTTGGTCGATGGTATTCTTAGCTTGATCGATGAACCCTGATATATCTGGCTCGTTCACATCCTCGTCGTGATCTTCTTGGACACTGGTAGGGACCTCCCTCTCCAGATATGAATCTCTCATCTCTGTTAAGCCCCTCCTCCCCATGTTTGTTCCAACAACGATAATCCACCATGAATCCATGCGTATCAAATGTGACCTCAACACTTCATCTGTGCTATATCTCTTCTCATTCTTGCAGTGTTTGCAAGGACAACAAATAGTCCCTCTAATATCATCCAACATGTCTTTCTTCGCAAAAGCGATAAATGCATCTACCCCTTGGATATATTCATTGCAAAGGAGCGACCCATACATCCAACTTCGATCAAACGACATCTACATACAGAAAACAAGAGCTAAATCAAAGAAATTCGATGACACTAATAATCACCGCAAGCCAACTTAAATCAAAGAAGATCTAAACGTAAAAAAAATAGCAAGGAACAAGAGAGGAGGAGAGGACTAACCCTTTTGTTTTAAGATCCACTAATAATTACCGCAAGACTATTAGAATGAAAGAGGGAAAGAACAGAGCAAGAACAGGGCAGATTTGGCAGCCACTTGTTTTGCCAAAGCTTGGAGGTCGTAGAAGGGCAACAGAAAATCGAGACGAACCGATATAGAGCTCGTCTCTCTATAGGGGAATGGGAGACGAGCCCGCTTCCATAACAAAAGGGAGACGCGTCTGACCGGTGAGTATGGGAGACAAACCGAATTCAATTATGAAAGAAGATGAATGGCAAGGAAAGTCTGCCTCAGTTACAAAAAAATATGAGTCGCACTCAATGAAAGTCGTCTCCAGTTTGTCAGAGAGGCGGGCGTGTCTCGGATACCTACGTAATTGATATGGGCTTTATTGTAACGCATCTTCTTGTACGTTCAACCAAGCCATGTCATATCCTCGCTAAGGCTAGCGCGTCTCTCTTAAGGTTATCAAAGACGTACTCCTTTTAGCTAGTCGCCCATCTTTGTCTCCTATTTGGGTTTTTTACGTAGTAAGAGTGATCTTATCCTTTACAAGATCTAAGGCTTCTTGCGTACGCTATCTCTGATCGCAGCTTGAAGAACCACTGTCTTGCTGTGCTGGACGCTAGTGGCTATGCATAGTCATTGATGATGATAGGGAATGTTCCATCCGTCTTGTCACCGTAAGCTAACCATTTGGCAGCGAGGGGTAGCCCTGTAATGCCTTTACTGCGATGCAATTGTGTAGGATCGAAGAGCACGTTAAAAGCTAGCAGAGGGGGGTGAATGTTAGATTATAACTTTTTGAGAGGAAGCAACAAAAACCCCTTGGCAGAAAATTGATCTGTTAAAGGAGTCGTGTGTGTGACTAATCAAAACGTGATCAATTGTGACAAAACCAGTATAGATCATGGAGAATGAAGTCACAAAGACGTCAAAACAAGAATAATGAAAATTTATCGAGAAAACTCAAGTTATGATTGAAAGATCGAACAAAAGTCAATCTGTTCTACCTCACAAAAATCAGATCTATAACACTGCAAAGAAACTCATGTATATCAGAAACCACAAATCCAATGACTGTGAAATTTTTACAGATGGTATATAATCAATTTTTGAGAACAACCCAAATAGAATCCCATCAATTGGATCTGTAAACGTGTTATGATAAAACCACAAAAGCAAGGTAGTGTTGTGCAGAAACTCGACGAGAAAACCTCGTCTGAAACAAGTCGGACGAACAAGGCACAAAAGTTCCTTTAAACTACAACCTTTATTCAATAGAACACAAAAGGAACAGTCCAAAATCCGTGCACCACGAGCTCTGGCCTCTGTTGCTTATATAACCAGCCATGAGGCCAACCCAAACAAAATTAGGACTCGTATCCTACTCAGTTTTCGCCGAAACTTTCTATAACTGCTCAAGACTCTTCTATACGCAGATAGAAGCAATCTTAAGACTTCCAAACACCTTAGATGTATCCCACATTCCTAACAACAACTAAAATTCATGATCCACATGAAAACCTATCATAACCAACTCAAATCTTTGCATATTTGAGTCAAACATGACTCAACCACAACCTGAGTCCATAACCAAGCCGGTTGGACCTTTCCGACCAATTCTTTACATCCGCTTCTCTTCATCATGCCTTGGAACCATGTTGCCATGTCCATGCACTCTTTTCACACGTGCAAACATCTTCCAATGACGCCCACGATACCTTCATATGCATTGTTCTTGATTCAAACATGATGTGCAACCTCCCGATCAACTCAACCATAATTCTTCCCGAACTTGGTTGTTGAACCTCATCTTCTCCCTAAGACTAGTTCAATGGATCCTATCACCAGCCATGTTTTGAACTCAAGCAACACCTGCACATGAATAAACAACCAATACTTTTGAGCACAAGTCTTTGACTTGACTCTTGTCAGTTCCGATAACCACAACACCTTACGTGAGCACCTCACATAAGCAAGTTGAAACCATAGCAAAATGATATCAGCAATAACCACTAAAACACACCAAAACTTAGTAAAAGAATACTAGCAAGATTTCTATAAGTGTAACGCAATTTCGAAACATTGCAAGTTAGAAGCAGAATCATTGCAATCTAGCACCGGACCTTGCCAAATCTAACCGGACGTAGAACCGTTGCTTACCAAATCTAGCAGGACCTAACGCCGGAGCTTAGCAAAGCTAGTCAGACCTAGCGCCCGAGCTTACCAAAGCTAGTTGAACCTTGCGCTGGACCTAGCAAAAACATGTCAAACCTAGCCATAGCAAGTCAGACCTAACCAAAATAAGTCGGACCTAGCCAAAATAAGTCGGACCTAGACAAATAAGTCGGAACTAGCCAAAGTAAGTCGGACCTTACTTAGGAACTTGCTAAAAGGGTGTTTTGGCAATATTCAAAACTTTTATCCTCATAGGTCTCAGAATCTCCCCCTCGATGAATGCATTGGCAACAACATTTCGAATCCCAACATTGGCTTATTCACATGAAAAGTTTTGAAAACAATCAAATGAGAATGAAATTTCAAAACAATTATTTCTCCCCCTATAAATCAGAAATAAAATGAGAATAAAAACAAAGAAAATTCTCCCCTGAGAAGAATCCTGCCAAAACACTTGTGAATGTGTGCAATGTGTGATCAATTTCACCCCTTTGACAATGTATTCAGTAAGGTACAAAAGAGAAATTTTAATTTGTTATAAGCATATTATAACATATACATATAAAACAAAGCTCATCCAAGTCATACTATCAACTAACTTACACTATCACATCAATGAAATACATAAAGTAGTGTAAGCCATGCTAGAGATCAACATTAATTTTCAATTTAAGCAAGTCATGATCTCACAAACTTAACAATTTCAAAACCTGAGAGCATGACACTTGTTGCTGTATTTTCATTTTTCAATATTATTTAAAGCACAAATTCTAATCATATAACAGTTGCAATAGATTATATGCCGCATTTTCCTTATTCTAACCAACCAAGCGAAGCCTATGTTATTTGACAATCAGAAGCTTAAGGACTGGTTTAGTCATACACAACTTCTTCTAAGTTCATATCTAAGTGCAATGACAAGCCATCTCAAAAGAAGAAGTGCGATGCATTCATATTCTCCTGATCTTTTCTCCTTTTTATTTGATCATAAGAGCTCAACATGTGGATAGTCGATTGATTAATTTTTCATTATTAAAAGCACTTGTGAGCATGCAACAAGTTCAAAATAGAAAGAAAGTTTGATCATGACCAGATTTAGTGTATGTAATTATTCCAATTACTAGTCATGGCAAAAACAATAAAATGTATAACATGAGTAATGTAGGAAGAACTTTCAGCATGTAAAAGGAATCACAAAGTCATATATGTATGAAATATTATGCTCATATTATTTTAAATACAGATTCACACATAAACATCCCAAGTTTCAAAACTCCCATTCAATTTAAGCCATGAGGATGCATAACACCTATTTCACTATGAATGAAACAAAAACGAGTGAAATCCAAAGATTTTGTGAAAATATCAGCCAATTGTTGTTCGGTATCTACATGATGAAGCACAATGTTTCCTTTTTTAACATTATCATGGAGAAAGTGTGTAACACCCTCATTTTCATGCATAATGCATTGCATACATCGTCATGCATGTATAACATTAATCAACATAGAGTGGAACAAGATTAAAATGAATTTAGGTCAAATCAACAAATTACTTCTGTTAGGGTGCAGACTTGTGCGACCATAACCCAAGACTAGTCCGGTGACCCTATTTTCATTCATGAATTTAGTTTCCTTCAGAGCCCGTACTTGTTCGGCATGATGCACGGACTAGTCCAGTTTGGTCTCTGATGTTGTCCAGACTTGTCCGTTCCTTGTTGAATTTTAGTCTGGAAGCATTTTATCCTGCAACCCGGGACTTGTCCGACCATATACACCGGACTGGTCCGATGTAGCTTCTATTTCAAAACGGACTTGTCCAGTCCTAAATGCGGACTAGTCCAACCTCATCAATCC
Source organism: Tuctoria greenei (assembly GCA_036927565.1). NCBI lineage: Eukaryota > Viridiplantae > Streptophyta > Magnoliopsida > Poales > Poaceae > Tuctoria > Tuctoria greenei. Next base: position 68,137,743 of record JAYESD010000003.1, on the reverse strand, counting down.
CACTCGGGTTCTGTTATTTCCTCACGATTTGTTTTTTGGGTAATTGCCTAATTTGGGTCCAAGAACTTTGTGTCCAACCTCAGAGGAGCCCAAGTAGACCCCACTTCGGGCCCTACATGCCCCCCACCAAATTTCACTTGGAGTCCACCCCAAAACCCTAATTCTCCACCCCTATATAAACAACCCAATACCCCACACCTCCCCACCCCAATTGAAAACCCTTGCTGCCACCTTTCCATTGTATCGTCGTCAATATCAAGTCCAGAAGCAAGGAGGAAGAGAGGAACTCTAAGAAGGGCTAATCAAGATCAATCTTCATCGCTTCTTCGACAATTGGCGATCTTCATCCATGTTCTCCATCAACTCACCTCCATCAAGCCCTAACCGCAAAGATTCAAAGTCTCACATCTATTTCTTGATCTTTGGATCTCTAAACATGTGGTACACCCTCTACTTCCAAGTTTCTACGTAAATTCAACCCCAATTCTCTCAGATCAGAAAACCCTAATTTTGTAGTTTGCGTAGTGCAGACTAGTCCGGCCCCTGTATACGGACTAGTCCGGCCTCTAAATCTAAACTGTTCTGAATTAGTTCCAAATCAACTCAGATTGATTCTAAACTTGTTTAAAATTGTTAGAAAATATTAGAACCAGTTAGTAAACATTATTAGCAACACATTAACAAGTTTTATCTCACAATTGCATTACTCATGCATATCATGGCATATTGAGTACTATATGAGCATTATTTGATTGAATTGTGTGTTTGGCCGTCAAACTTGCCTGTGGAGTTGAAGTCATTAGAGTTTAGTTTTTCTGCTGCAGTTTCGTTAGAGCTTGTAATCGAGACTATTTGTTTCGTAATAAGGTACTATTATTAGTGTTATTATTCGAGACATGGTTTATATTCTGTTTATCAATTGTGAATCACTTGTGTATATGTGCTAAACATCCTGGGCACACATATGCATTACACTTGGTTCACTTTTGGAACCGGGTGTCATAGATTGGTGTCCTCATTTGATTGGAAATAGCCACCAAAGCCATATGATACACTATATTGATAGACCTTATGCATATGTTATTTGTCTTCACATTGAGCTTTGTCAAACAAGTATAGACCTATGAGAGATTTCTTTCGTTACTTTTTGAATTCAATACTTCACTTGCACATGCTATACTTCTACATTAGAAGTAAGAAAATTTCAATCATACCACCATTCCACAATAAAAAGAGAAACTCCATATCATTCATGCTTAGTACTCTCTCCGAAAAATTCATTGCATAAAAAGGGAGTAGAAGACATGGCTTCAAGAAAGAGAAAAAGAAAATGCATGCTTACATCATAAGCATGAGAAAAAAAGAGAAGTAGCCATGTTTCATCCCTGCAAAATAAGAGAGTCCACTCAAAAAGGAGTCATCTCAAAATATCCACATCCACCCCATTCCATCACACATGCACAAGTCTTGAATCAAATTGTTTTGAATTGATTTCTCCTAAGGCTTGCTCTTTTGACTTAGCAATATTATGTGTTGCAAATATGCCTACTATATTCCCTACAAGCTCCACATACAAGCCTTATGTAGAGGTAGGATGAATTTAGGCACAATGCCTTGGTGAGGACCTATTTCCATTACACAAAAAGGAGAGACTTGAGTGAATCAAATTGAGGCACTTAAAATCTAAATTGAACTCCCCTAGTGGCCAAGACCAGGTCGGCCGACCCCCTAGTCGCCTGACTTGTTCTTGCCCCCAAATGTGGTCAAACACCATGTGTTGGCTCCTCCTGGCTTGAAGAGGTCATGGGTTACTGATTCGTGCACTTTTGGTGGCGGGAATCGACCCTTCTCCAAGCTATAAATAGGACCCGTCACCCCTCACTTTAACACACACCACTTGAGTATTCATCCATTGTATCCACTACTCTCCATAGGTTTAGAGGAGTATAGGCTGTAGTGAGGAGAGTCTCTAGTCTATAGTCCAAGTAGGAGAGGAGTAGAAGGAGTCTCATCCCAATTGGGAAAAGTATGTCTCCCATATTCCTATTTTTATTTGTGACTTTATTCATAATAAAGATGATATCGTTAGTCTTCCACTATTCATATACTTGGATGAAGCATTTATTGTTTGATTGTGGATTCTATGTATGTGGTAGGAATAAAATTTATGATTATTCTATACCATGCTCATTATATCATCATAAACACTATAAACCTCCACTATAGTCTAATTTGCTATGATATGACTTGTTAACATGAATCACTAATGCTATGAATTAACATTGGTTCAACAATGATTTAGTTCATTTCCTTAGGATGGCTTGTGCCTAGGCTCTTAAGGTAATTACTCAATATGCTAGCATGGTGCTAGTATAGAGAGTAGCGTTGAATGCCTCGTAGACCCACGGATTGAAGCGGTAGGCAGTAGGTGGTGACAGCCCTATATGTCCTTTGTAATCCTCCACGTTCAGCTATGCCACAGACTCTTGGCGGGAGTCGCCTAGTATTGCTAGGGGTAAACCCGTGCTCGATGTGTTAATCCACTTAGCATGAGAATTCATAATTAACATAATCATTAGTAACAAACTTAGTCTATGTATATGTACATTAGAAGCATAGTATGAGTCTCTACCTAGTTCTTAGCCTAATCCCTCTTTACCCCATTTATCCCCTTAGGATCGAATACTTTTGTGTGTGTCAAACTAACTCAACTTACTATTAAACCCATCCTTGCCAGAACCCTACCTAGGCCAACCTAACTTTTCCACTTGATGATTGTCTTACTTCCACATAGCCTTCATTTGGGAAAATATAAATGACATTCTTTGGGTATACTCTTTAAAGGGGAAATGCTACATCGATAGTTTCCATGCGATTGCAGACGTTCACTTAAGAATTAAAGCCTACAAACAAAAATTCCTGGCACCACTACTAGGGGTGAATTGTTAGTAGTGCGTAGGAAATATCAACAAGCATTTCTGGCGCCGTTTCTGGTGAAGGCACCCGAAGTATTACAGGATTGAGTGAATAGAATAGGACCCTGGTAAGTTTTAGTAGGATGACCATTCTTTGTTTTCACATTTATGTAAAAACAAGGTAGTGTATGTATGGTTCTTGCTTGCTGGAAACCTTTGTGGAAGATCCCGAATCTCTTCTGAGAGATCGACCTCATGTCGTGACCCCTCAGAAGCTTTGAGCGGCAAAGCAAGATAGCTCAACCGCACCAACAACCAAAACACCATTGGCCCAGAAGACCCTTCGTGGGTTTTCAGCTCCCTCTACTAAAAATGTGCCTGTTGGACCCACTGTGATGCTCGGTTCCGAAAATGAACCAAGCTAACGCATATGTGTGCCCAGGATGTTCAACACACATACACGAGTGCAATCACAAACGATATATAGATAATTACCACAGAACAAGATTAATTAACCAAATTTTATTACACAAACCATATTATCCTCGATTACAAACTCTAATGAAAATTTATGACAAGTTCAACTAATGCAGCGGAAATAAACTAATTAAGCAACTAAGCAAACTAAACAGCTAGGCAGCATAAGCGATAGGGTATAGCGCATCTCCAATCAACACCACAGGCTAAGCTGACGGTAGACACGGCCTAGAACTCTGCATTCTCACCATTAAACTCCCAATCCTGACCTGCAACTGTTGGGGGGGATTGCAAGAGTGAGTACATGTCGTACTCAGCAAGTGTGGAAAGTATGACATGTGGCTTATTCAAATGACGACAATAATAATGGCAAAGTGCTGAAAAGTACATTAAAACATTTGAAAAAGCAATATATTATATTTGTATGAATCAAACCCATCATAATCATAAGTAATATCATAATACCAGTCCCAATTCATTACCATCGTCAATAATTCCAGATTTCACCATTTGCCAATAACCATATTCAATACCAAAAATTAATCGATAACCATAATACCAACCATAACCAGCCCAAATACCAAGTTCCCTCTAATCATGGAAGTTGTCCAGGTGCTCATAACCGGGAGCACGACTATCATGATAGTTTTATTTAACTCTGCAGAGTTTGTACCTCTTTACCCACGTGTTTGTCATTTCATCACCTGTCGGTGACTAAAGAACCTCCCTTATGCCAATTACACTTCCTTTGGTGTATGGCCAAGAGATCACAAAATAGCCTTTACAAAGGGATTACTAGCCTATTTAGACCTAACCAAGGTTTCACCGGTGGCGATGTCTCCAACTGAGCACAACTTCAACCAAGGGCCCCCTCTTGAGCCATTCGGATCCCAGGGTAGTCCCACCAATCATCAACAAACTCAATCCGACTACCCCTTCCCCGAGCATCCACAATGGTCCAAATAGCACTGGAAAAGCCTTAATTAATCAGCTACGCCGCACCCATACTTGGCCTCGTGGTGGCACTGTAGTCCTGGCTTATTCTCGCATGAACCAGTTCTTAGATCTAAAGCAAGCAAACCACCATACGTCCAATCCATCCACATACTAAGCTTGCATAGATCACCCATTACCATATCAAGTTATCCAGTTCATGTTGATCATAATCTCATCCATGCATAATTAAATGGAGTGGTATAGTTGGTTTCCCATCCCAGTTGATTAAGCGAAGCAAAAAGGTAAAAACCCTTACCGACTCTCTACCATGTATTCCAGGCGACAAGGGTGGTTTAGCAAATCTAGTAAACTTCCTACCATAGGATTCCCATCAATTTGACACAAGCATGCAGTTTTCAAACAAAACATTTATTTTAAAACAGGGTCAATATGCTTCAAGGACACTTGCCTTGCTCTTGCTGTTGATTAGGATCAAAGCCTTCAAACTCTTGGTGCTGTAGATCCTCCGCGGCACTTTCTAGCGCAAATCCGTCTAATCCACACAATAAACATACAAGACAAGAAACACAATCAAAGAGTGCACAAATATTACTCAATATGACATGACATGCATGATTAATGCAAATGCAAGGTAGAACTTGTTAATTGATTGCTTTTAATGATAACTAACTAGTTCTAATAGCTTTTAACAAGTTTATACAGGTTTGGAGTTGATAAGATCAAATTTTAGAATTAACTCAACACAATTTAACCAGAAAGATCGGACTAGTCCGCTAGGGACCGGACAAGTCCGCCCTCTGCGAGATCAGCAGATTAGGGTTTTCTAGATCGACGTAAATTCAAAGATTAGGGGTTGAATTCACGTAAGGAAAAGATAATAGAAGGTATAACATGTGTTTAGGACTCCAATGAATGAAGAAACTTGGAGGTAGCACTTGGATCTTGGTGATCTAGGGTTGGTGATGAACTTGGAGATGAAGTGGTGATGAAGAACGGTAGCTTGGTGGAGATCTTGATCCTCCTTCGTTTCCTCCTCTCCTTCTTGCTTGGGTTCTTCTCCTCCCTCCTTGATGGTGGCTTTCCACGAACTAGGGTTTGGGTGGGGTGGAAAAGTGGCAAATAGATGTCAAGCCAAGCGGTGGGGCTGTTTATATAGAGGTGGAGGCTAGGGTTAGATGGATTTCGAGTTTGGGATGAGTAGAGGCTGGTTTAGAGTCCCACATGGGCTCTAAAAGAGTTAGGCACGACGTCCCTAGGCCCACTTAACGTGAAACCCAAGAAACAAGTCATAAAACAAAAGATCAACTCAGAGTCACAAAATATCGGATAAGTCCAGACAGGACGGGACTAGTCCGAAGTCGTCCAGAGAGAAAATCGGACAAGTCTGGCCAAAAATCGGACAAGTCCGACTTTAAACAGAGAGGAAATCGGACAAGTCCGCTGGAACACCAGATTAGTCCTAAAAAGTCCAAGGACTTAGCAAATTTTCAAGGATTCTTGGAATATCGGACTAGTCCGCACAAAATCGGACAAGTCTGAAAGTTTCCAGTGCCAAAATCGGACTAGTCCGCAGCAAAAACGGACAAGTCCGTTTTTAGTCAAAGAGAAATCGGACTAGTCCTAAGTAAAATCGGACTAGTCCGCACTTTCCTGCATTTTAAGTGCGGTTTTATTCCAAATCAATTTTAAATGCTCCGAATCAATTTTAAACTCGTTCCTCTTTTTGTGGGTTAATGTTAAACATGTATATGAGTGTATGTAGTGCATGATGCATGAAAATGAGGGTGTTACACCCACTGTTAACACCGGAGACATAAACTTCAAAATCAAGACTGGCCTAATCACTTTGGTGCAAGCCAACCCATTTCGTGGGAAGGCTAATGGGGATGCAAGTGCTCACATGCAACAGTTCCTTGAGATCCGGAGCACTTTTAAGATAAAAAGACGTATCCCCTGATGTTGTTTGTCTTAGGCTGTTCCCGTTCTCTCTTCTTAGGAGAGCGAAATAGTGGTAATACGCGAACTGAAGTGTTGTAGATACTTGGGAGAAATGTTCTACGACATTCCTCGCCAAGTTTTTCCTGTTGGGCAAGACCAATGCCCTACAAGGAAGAATTTCTAGCTTCCAGCAAGATGCCAAGGAATCTATTCCCGAGGCTTGGGAAAGGCTTCAAGAGTATATCCTATCCTGTCCCCACCATGGGATGAATGACTGGCTCATAATACAAAACTTTTACAACAGGCTGATCCCTTCCGCCCATGACCATGTTGATGCTGCTGCTAGAGGTGCCTTCTTCTCATTGATAGTGCCCAAAGCCAAAGATTTGATTGAGAAGATGGTGTGAAACATGGTTTGGAGTGATGAGCGTCTCCATACCCGCCAGCAAGGCATGCACACCTTGAAGGAGGTGGACATGATCGCTGCCAAATGGGACCTCCTAATGAAGAAAATTGATGGACAAGGCAACTGTGAAGTCTGTGGCAACACGGGCCATATGGGCAATGACTTCCCAGAAACCCATGAGGATACCCTATACCTAGCTAACAATGGAAACTACAATGGCTATTGTCCAGGAGGTCAAGAGTGGGGCCAACCACGCCCATTCCTTCAAGGAGGGTACAACAACAATGGCAACAATGGAAATCAGCCCAACTTGAGAGAACTTGCCATTAGCCAGCTGGAAATCAATGATGCTCTATCTAAGAAGCTGTCGGACAATGACAAGGCCCTAGAAAGCATCAATGCCAATATTGAAGGTCTATCCTTAGCATTAAAGAATCAATTGAGTTTCAACAAAATGTTGGAGACTCAATTGGCTCAATTGCCTGCAGTTGTTCCTCCAAAGGAGAAAGTGAGTGCGGTAGCTACGAGAGGTGGCAAGACAACTCGTGACCCACCGTATCCCACACAAGATAAGAGGACAACTACAAAGGAGAATGAAGATGTCCCAGTTGCCATAAGTGAACCACTTAGTGAGAGAATGACCAAACACATCGAGGACACCAACTTCTTGCCATTCCCTCACAGGCAAAGGAAGCCAACACTGGATGAGCAATTCAACCGCTTTGTTGAGATCATCCAGAAAACCCACATCAATGTGCCCTTGATCAATGCGATGCAAGTACCCAATTATGCTCGTTATCTTAAGGACATATCGAATAATAAGCGGCCATTGCCCACCACTGAGGTTGTCAAGCTTACGGAAGACTGCAGCGCAGCCATCCTCAATAGGCTTCCGGAAAAGAAGAGCAACCTTAGATGTCCTACAATCTCATGCTCAATTGGGGCACACCACTTTGACAAGGCCCTTTGTGACACTGGAGCAAGTGTGAGTGTGATGCCCAAGGTGGTTTTCGACCAGCTGAACTTCACGGAGCTTACTCCAACACCAATGCAACTCCAACTAGCTGATTCCTCAGTCCGTTATCCGGTGGGTATTGCCAAAGATGTCCTATTGATAATCCGGAACTGCTTCATACCCGTGGATTTTGTGGTGCTCAACATGGAGGTTGAGAAGGATACACAGCTCATTCTTGGGCGTCCATTCCAAAGCCCCGCGAAGGCTCGCATAGATGTGGGAGCCGGAGAAATCCATTTCCATATCAATGGCAAGAAGGAAAAGTTTAACTTTCACCAAAAGTTGGAGCAATTCTCAATGATCCGCATTGGGGCGGATGTTAAACACATTCAAGAGGTCGAAATCACACCTCCAAAGGTGGACCCGCTCATTGCATTCATGAGGAATTTGATCTATGCAGAAAACCCGTCTTATCGTTCACGCTGACACCCTATGAAGATGGAGAAGTTCGGGCCTCCTCAAAGGCCCAAGTCCACCAAGCCACCAAAGAAGGAATGGCGGAAGAAGCAAGACAAGCCATCCGAGCCCATCCCTTAGGGCCCAGATGTCATGAAATGAAGAAGGAAGAATGTCCATCTCATAGGACGGTGGTGAGACCTATCCAATAGGTTAAATTGGTAGTTATCCTTTTCTTTGTTTTTCTTTTCTATTTATTTGATTTTCCCCACATAGTGATTTTCCACACCGCATATTTGATTTTCTTAGTAACTTGTGAACCTTATATTCTCAACTATCATTTTTATTTCTTTATTTTCACAAAAATAAAATTGTTGGGTTTTGAAAAAGGAGTTTTTATTTGGAAAACAATTTTTCTGAGCTGCAAAAGTGGTATTTCACCAACGTGCTAATTCCATAGCCGTTGGGGAGCCACCTGCCGAAAGGGAGAACAGGGGAGCCCACCTGTCAGGTCGGCCGACCCCGCTGCTCGACCGACATGGGGAAGGAGCCAATTTATCTCTCTCTCCTCCAACGGCTACATTTGGTTCCCTAGTGACAGTTGGGGATTGCACATTATAAATAGTGGCCGTGAGAAGCTTTTCTCTTCACACTTCACCTCATTTCATACATCCCCAAAGTCACTCTTGCTCACATTGTTTTCTTGCTCTTCATTGAAGCACTCTTGCTCAAAATCCAACCCAAAAAGACTTGTTTTTTTTTTGCATTTGCAATTTGCTCTTAAGTTCTTCTATAGAAAATTCACCAGGGTTTTGTTTTCACTAACATCACCTCATTTGAGTTTTTTTTCCTTGTTGTATTCTTGCTTGTTGTGGCCATGAATGGAACATGTTGTTTGGAAATAGGAAGGAGGCTGCAAGCTCAAGCCATGGTGGAGACTCAAGTGCACGCCCCTCTTCCGTTGCTACACCATGTTCACGGAGGAGGAGTGTAGGAGAGAACACTCCCATGGGTGAGAGGAGCAACCCTCAACAGCTTCTTCATGACGACGACCTCGACGTCCAAAGTGAAGTTGAAGATCAAGCATGCAAGCTCCTCCAAGATCATGAGTTTTCTCATACGAAAGCTTATGATACGGATTTGATCTCCAAAATAGGTACGGATTCCAAATTCTTTTCCATTTGGCGTGCATTAGGATGGGAAAACTTTGCTCACATAGAGGAGAAAAGTTCACGCCTTCTCTCCATACAATTCCTTTGCACACTCAAAATAGAATTTAATGGTATTACTTTTAGATTATTTCAAAAAGAGTACAACATCCTATGGAAAGAACTAAGTGAAATCCTAGGCTTCCATAAACGTTGTTTGCTAGATTTAGATGCTTTGCCTAAGTTTAACAAACAAGGTTTTCGACAAGATTTAACTGGTTAGGTCAGATGTAGTGCACCTAGGAATAGCCACTTGCACAACCCTACTTTATGCTTTGTGCATAGATGGGTGGCTATGACTATGTTCCCTAGAGGAGATGTAAGGTTAGTGCATGATGATGAGCTGAAAATTTTATTTGCCATTATTAAAAAGATAAAAGTTGCTCCAGTTATTGCCATGATGACACAATGGTTAGAC